>OV816030.1:71136454-72336454 GCA_929113105.1 Agrypnus murinus | reverse complement strand
AACCTTTGCTCCGTATATGTTAAACAATTCCGTTCAAATTTGTATATAAAAATCAATAACCGACATTGAATTTCTGCCAAGGCTATTTGTCTTTGATTAAAATATAACCATACTTGATTGATTTATTTTAATTGATCTACCTGATAATTTGCTTAGTTGTTAATAAAGCACTGTACATCCCTTACTTGACGGCTTATTATTTATATGTTATTTATTTGGGGGTTTATATTTTCAGCTACCAAGGAGCCAATATTAGGAAAAGTCTACCACCTTGGTAGTAATCGCAAATGTGTTGTTCTTTTCACATTTTATTGGCAAATACTAGAGCTATTTTAGACGATTTTTGGCTCCCATTCCAAAAGACCTCTTGTGAGACCCACGACCTCACACTAGTTAGCTGGCAGCCGACAGACTTAACTGCGGTTTCCCAATTAGTGATCCCCATTTTGTAGGTAACAAAATTACTTTTTTAGCTATAAATAATACAAGCAATAAATATATCTCATTGTAGCAGTATGGAGTAAAATCCTAATACATATATCTTTTAAAATCAAGGTTAGGTCTTCTAAATAATCACAATTTATTAATTAAGGAATAAACTTTATTTTTGCTGCAATATATGATACCTAAAATCTCAATGAGATTGCGCATTTTGATAAACAAATTCGGGGAAGTTTCAAAAAACGATAAAAATCAACATTTAGGTCTTCAAAGCAGATATAGGCTTCATTTTTGTTGTAAGTGAACTAAATGATTTAGAATTTTCAATAATGTGCAAATATTAGCCCAAATTAGTTTATTTAACAAAAACGTAGTTATAATACTAAAATATTGGTTTAAAGAATAGTTAATTAATAATAAACTCATACGACAAATGTGTAGCAATTCTAACAGTAAATGCTTAAATGGACGTTCCAGTTCCGAATCCTGAACTGGAGCACTAGAATTTATCAAATTTAAAATTTTTAACGTCTCATTTTTGAATTCGTGGTGAATTGAAGAGGTAGAACCTATTGCACTAAAAATGAGACTAAACGTTTTATCGGTGACACTTTGTGCAGGGATTTTATAAATTAAATGTGTTTGTCAATTCACTTACTAATCAAAAGCATGTAGATGTTAGGATAATGACGAATGCACGAAAAGGATTTTTCACGTATTAATTTTTTACGTGCCAAAAATATACCGCGGAGTACGTAATTATTACATGTCATTGAGCATCACTTTAAAATATTAATTGAGGCAAAAAGAATTAGAGAATTAGATGAACGTAATTTTCATATGAATTTACGTTCCAGCGCTACTAGGGACAGATAGGTTCTAACCCCCCCCCCAACAAAAAATCCTGGCCTCATTATTTCCCTACTTGTCTCCCACCTCGTTAGTTAAATTCCTTGTAGTAACAATGTTTTTCAGTTTAAATGCCATAAATTGAAAATTAATATTAACTGAAAGAGTAACTAATAAATCCTCTATTCATAGCAATTATTATTTAATTCTTTGTTGAACAATTTTACTAGTCAATAACATAATTTGGTAATTAATAATAATTAGAATAGCCGTTTGGGTTGCTTGGTTTGCAACCCTTCTCAATTGTCTTGTAACTAATGCAAATAAATTTTCTATAACTACTTGATAAACAAATCTATGTAAAAATACGCGAAACCCCAAATCTAAAAGTGAACTTACATTTTGACTAATTGACATTGGTAAATGATAAATAAAACTAATTTAATTAACAAACACAGGACAGATTATAATTATAATATTTACAATGGGAAAGTAACACTTGTGGAACATCTACGTTTCTACCTACTTCACAAGAAATCTCATGAAACAAAAATTTAATATATGTACGTGAGTAAATAAATAAAAGAAATTGCAAGATATAAATGGATTATTCTTTTAGTTTAGCTTTAGACTAATTAAGACTGGAAGAGATTGCGCTAAATAGGGGTACGGGTGGATTTAAATGCAATCGTGACGTGATCGTAGCACTAGTAGAGTAGGGGAACGTCTCGCTGGAGGTAGAGCTTGTGAGGTTGACCTTGAAGCCCTATGATTTAGAACATATTTTCCTTATCAACATGTGGTAGAATCCTACTAGTTTTCGAGAAAGTTGAATTTAAATTTTAAGTACGCCCATTGTCCTCATATTACATTAAAAATATGAAACAAACAAAAACTGTCTTTGCTTGTTTAGTATTTGTAATGTAATGTGAGTGCAATGGGCCTACTTAAAATTTAAAATGTGGTTTTCTCGAAAACTAGCGAGCATGAAGCGACATGTTGATAAAGAAAATATGTTCTAAATCATTACACATCCTTACCCCCTATTACGGGGTTTCTAGTTATATTAGTTACATCCTGTATGTACATCTCTTGTGGTATTTTGTTCATTCTTGGTAAAAACAATAATTTCTTTTTGGTATTGACGGTTAAAAATATTTTATTTTTATTATTGATATTAATGAGAACTTACATTCTTGTTATATTACAGCAGTAACTGAGATCGGCATTTTGCCTGAATAGTTGTTACGTAACTACAACTAGATTTATGACTTTATAGCTTTAATTACTTCAGTTTGAAATTTTTTAGTAATTATGTAGTTGTTTCTACTATTTATTGGAACTATGTAGATCCTATGTAGATTCTGTGTAGCTTTTAAAGTATGTGGAACGGTATTGCTACTTAGTATAATTACTTTATAGTTGTTGAAACTTCCAAGTGGTATTATAATTATAATACCACTTGGAAGTTTCAACACCTGTTTCAAAAGTTTCAACTACAATTATAATTGTAGCAGTTACTTGCCCAACGCAACTTTAAACTTTTTAAAACGTTAAAGTAGAACTGAAAGTTCTTGCAATCTGTCAGAAACCATTGTTTAAAAAACGGAATCTTACAATAGTATTGAAAGTAGAACTTACGTTTTTGCTACCCAGGAGAATCACCTGAAAGTGATTTTTATAACTTGTTTTGCATCGGAATTATTAAAAAGTTCCAGTTACTATTAAGAAATTACAATGAAGTGGCCTCAACATTTCTCGGTCTGAACATTTTAAATGTTGGAACCAATACAAAATATTAATTTGCTCCCATTTATAGAGAACAAGGGTGAAGTAAGTATATTCCTCTTTTTTCTTTGATGGCCACAACCTTAAAGTATGCCATATCTAATTATGATGTAGAAGTATAAAAAATACAATGTTCATGATTAAATGTGAGGTTAAACTTAAACGTTAAGTTCCAATGCGAACTTTGCAGTGACACAGTGAGCACGTAAGGAATTAGAAAGTCGCTACGGAAACGTTGACGTCGTTTTATAGTAAGAGTCACTTGAAAGTTCCAGAATTTTTTAACTTATTTTATACTTAATGCTAACAACAAACTTAAAATAGAATTTTTTTAATTCCCATTACTGATAATTAAGTGACACAAACTTTAGAAACGAATTTCTTAGTGAATAGTACTTTAAGTTGATTTTTTGAAAACTACTCCATATTTACTTGTAAGAGGAGGCTATTAATCAATTTGCAATCTGTTATAACTGTTAAAAACTGTTTTACTATAACTTTCAATAAAAATAACAAATTGATGCCAAATTTGGTCTTAGAAATAATATAAAAATGTTTTCTATCATGTGTATCAACTTACAATTGTATTTTTATCACATTTTATTAAAGACATTTTTTATTAATGAATATATTTAAAACAACATTTCATCTTTCTATGTATTATTATATACTTATTACAAACAAAATAGTAATCCATTTTGTGACACGATCGCAGCATTAGTATAAAAAACAATAGTAGAATATGTTTTAAGTTGCAAGAGAAAGAGAGAGCGAGGCGCGACACGCTGTATCAAAGCAAAGGGATGTTCAAGGAAAGTAACAATTAATACGTCGCGTAGCCACGATCCCGCTACGTAGATTCAACGTAACCGAAACGTAACTTGACAAGTTTTAGTGAGGTCACTGCAACATATCTGCTACCCAAAAAATGTGCCATTCTGATTCCAGGCGTGTAATAAAACCGTAGCAATTACGTCCTTGCGACTAAGTAGTAGCAAAAAGTTCATTGTTCCACCGATAGTTTCTGGTACGTAGCGATGACTAAAAATGCTGTTTGACTGCTTATGCTTATATTTCTATAAGCAGTATTTTTCTAACAACCGAAAACTAAAAAGCCTTTCTTTTTGAAACAATTGTCATCCATTTTACACATAGAAATTTCAAGTACCTAAGTAGTTTTGTCAGTTAGTTTTAGATATTATTAATTCGCCAATATCGTTATATGGAAAATAATGCTGAAATAATTTGGTACATTATTATGATTTACAATTTCAAAAGCTATAACCCATACTCTTATCAAATTGACATTGTAAGTATATTATACAGCACACAAAAGATTTACCATTCCTGCTTAGTTTTTTCGTGATACATTTGAAAAAGATACAAAACGAAGCGTAGATCTATTCAAAGTATTCTAGATTTCACAGCCTTGGTAGTGTAATGTCTGGCGTGCCGGACTTTCACCCAAGCGGCCCGGGTTCGACTCCCGGCGCTGGCAGATCTGGTTAAGGTTTTCTGCAGTTTCCCTTAGCTGTAACACAAATGTGGGATTTGCGCTGTTCCATCTATAAGTCGGCTGCAGCCGCACATTGGGCCTACATAATAATAATAATCGCCCCCTCCCTCCCGCACAAGCTTATAGCTTCTGGGGCCTTGGTTAAGGTTATGGGTTGTAGTAATTATTATTATTTTTTTTAATTTTTTTTGACAATTGTAGCTACTAATAGCTAGATCTTTTATATGTAAAAAAGAGTTCAAGTAAGATTCAACCCTTTAGAGAAACTTGTGTTCTATAAGCAATCGTCAAATTGGAGAAATATAGAATATAATACAGGATATGCCAACATATTGAAGTATTTAAAGAGATCCAACAAGTGCTTGAGCAGATCAGTAAGGGTCAAATGAGGACAAGTGGAAATTGGAAACTGGAAACAGTGTCACAAGAAGAGGAAGACAAAAAAAGGTAGTTGCTTATTACGGGCTGGAAACGCATAACCAGACAAAAGAGAATTATTTTGACTTATGTAATGTACATGATCTTTGTATAGTTAACACCAGCCTTAAGATAGCACAGAGATAGTTTAACAACGTCAAAACAACAAAAGTATTTCCTGTCACAGATGCTAATACACGGTCAGATTCTATATGCAAACAAGACTGACAACATATTAGAAAGAAACAATATACACCGACATGAGAGTTAACACCTTAAAGAATGAAGAAGGCGAGAAATATTCGAGAAACGTTGAGGAATCTTGAAAGCGATAAATCGAAGCTTAGCTACATCATAAGGATCGGATACAATCAGAAAAAAGTTAAGAACAAGAGCAATAAAATAATTAAAGAACAATTAAACTAAAACAATGCATAAACCAAAATATGCTAAGTAGTGTATGATCGTAAAGAATAGAAAAACAGCAACAATAAAGAAAAAAAAAGCTAACCAAGCTAAAAAACGAAATAGAAGAGCTACTGACACGAAGAAAATGTTCAATGAAAGAATCGTTTGACGACAGGAGAACTAGAAGAAGAGGTTCAAGAAGAACTATGAAAACATGTCAAATTATTTCTAATACAGGGCAAGCGAAGAAGTCATTTTGTATATTTCGTTCATACCTCCTTATACTGCGTTCTCACGAAATCAACGAGGCTAGAGGATGAGCTATACTTTGATGGAAGGGCAGGGGACCTAGGAGAGAAATCCGAGAGGCAGGAAAAGCACCTGATCTCTAGGAAAGTATTATGCCGCAATGTATAGAATTCCATACGAGACATTGAAGGTCTCAGGGAGTGGTGCCATCATTAGATTGGACAATCTACAGGAATATGATACAGGAAGGTTGGCTGAACATCTACTTAATATCATACCTTCTTTATAGCCCCCCTACAAAAGAAGAACAATACGTAAGAGTGCAAGGATACCAGACTTTATTAATTATATTTGTCATTCTACCAAGGCTGTTGGAAGGCCAGAGAAGGATTCACAGTAAACAGAAGAGAATAGGGATTTCGCTATTTCGGATTAAAAATATGAAAAGAAACAAATACAAAGATGTTGTATATGTGCAGAAAAGTTGATAAATATGGCTCCGCAAAAGGGAAGACCGTGAATTAATTATTTTACAGTCAGTGATTCCGTTTTTGTCAGTTTATGCTTTCATTACACACAATGTGTACCTTTAGGACATTCACTGCAGCGCTGTTGTAACGTATGCAAGGTGCAAGGTACGTTATTACAAACACCCAGAAAAATCTAATTATGTTCACAATGAACCCCAAAATAACATCAAAATCTTACAATTTTGTAACAACAGACACAAATTAGACATTTCAAAAGACTTTGAAAATATACAAATACAAACACATGGTACCTTTAATGAACGAACAAATTGAGCTTATTCATTCTTTGTTACTGGAAGTATTTGAATATTATCATAGCGACCTGTGTGTTTATTTCTTTTACGTTTGATAATGATATATTGTATATGGTTATTTAAAAACTGGCGCCAATCTCTTTTTATTGTATTATCCGAGACATTCAACACGAATATTTTAATGTTTTTGAATAAGCTTTTATAAGACAGGGCGTTTCATTTTAAACATTTATATACATTCCATAGTCACGAAGAAGACTCTTCAAAAGTCTACAGAAAAAGTATTGTATGTTGCTAAAAGGTAATATAATTTGCGACAGCATACCAAAAACCTGTTCTGTATGGACCGTGTTTGCTGTATAGATAAAGAAATATATGAGTCGTGTTATTTTATAAACAAGTTTCATTATGTTAGTAAACAATGCTCTTCTGAAATGCCTATTTTAAGTCCACGATGGAAGCTGAAACAAGTAAGGATTATTTATTTAAATATTGAGTTATAGTCTTGAAATGGCTTTAAATGCAAGTAATAGTAATACTACTTTTTCTTTCTTTCCATAAATGTTTTTTTTTCGATAAAGACATCAATTATTTTCAAGAAGATACGAAAGGAATGCTAAAAGTGAATTAAACACAACATAGAAATGAGAGGATATTATCGTGATGCGTTAAGTGGCAACATATGCGATGATGGTGTACAACCAGCATATTTAAAATAATTTAAAACAGAATAGGTAGCAGTTTCCGACGTGAGTTCCATCATAAAAGGCTTTATGACTACCTAACCTAACTTTAGAAAAAAAGCAGTAGCACTAAAAACACGTACAATATGAGATCGTTTTTGCACTTCACTCTTCACTTCTTTTCATTTATCTTCACCTTCAGTTTATTTCCATGGTTATGATATGACTTTTGATACTACCGTGAAGGTACCAGACGACTCGGATTTCTGAACAACCTTCTCTTTTAAACTATTATGAAGTAAAAAATCAGCCCCGTGAACTGGGTAAAGATCTTAGATTTAAAATATAGAGTCTAAAAACATTTTTTTACTCTACTCTTGCAACAAAAATAATTCTTCAGTACTGAACTCTATTTTTTCTCTCTATTATTTACCTGCATAATTAAATATTCAATCTAATATATTCTACTCTCAATATATAAAAAAAAATCATTCTAATTTTAAATTTTTTGAAGAGACAAAAAGCCGTTAAAAAGTGATCTAAATTGGTAAAACATTTTTTGTTAGTGTTCATGTTACTCTAGCTAGAGTTAATAAAATAAATTGGCGCCAATATACACTTGACAGTGTATTTGACAAGAGAAACGTGTTCGCAACAACGACGCTAACAAGAAATGGCGACAATCAGCTGCTGTATTCGACTTCGTTCATTTTCTTAATGACAAATAAAGTGCATAAAATTCACATTCAGTATTAAATAGTTTACTGGGTTTTAGGAGTCGTTTATATTATTTATATAATTTACGTTTATTGATGGCATCAGTATTTCGGACGCAAAACGCTATCGTTTTTCAAGGAATCTCAAACGACAACGAACAATGAACACTATTAACAAGATACACACGATAGAATTTAAAATTTAAAATTGTTTTACGTATTTGTTACTGTAAATTGAACATATCTTATAAGCTTCAAGTGTTAAAAGCTTCCTCTTACTCACCATAATAACAATAATTAATTATAAAATAATGCATGTATTAAAATAATGTCTAAAATGGAAAATTGTTTTAAGTTAAATTAACAATTAAAACAAACTCACTTCACACGCAGTAAAACGACGTGGACAGATTAGCAATAGGTGTCTTAGTTATAACTGTTGAAACATTGCAATTTTAAAAGTTACTAAAATTGGTGGAAATTTTAAAATTTTACAAGACACTAAGACATCGGTTGCAAATATGTTCACGTCGTTTTACTGCGTGTAAAACTTCGCAGTTTGTCTCAATTATTAATAGAGGTGGCTTAAAACAATTTTACATTTTTAAAAATTTATTAATACGTGTATTATTTTATAATTAATTATTATTACTGTGATGAGTAAGAAGAAGCACTTGAAACTTATAAGACGTTTTCAATTTACTTTTTGAACTTTGGCCGAGTTCACGGAGTGGTACAAGGGTCACAAGGGTAGATCCTAATAGAAATTTCATGAGAGTTGGCATGAACTTGGGGTAGTTAACTCTAGCAACAATTAACAGCCATACCGTGGACCAAGAAAAATAATTTCAAAGTACAAGTTACAGGATGTCCTGTCTCAAAGCTTAAAGTTCTATAATGGACAGTTTCTGAGTTATAGCTTCTTAAAGTTGCAGCGCAATAGGTTAGGGCAAGAAGAAGGGTAGAAACAATCCGGGATAATTTAGCATCAGTCTGTACTAAGCATATGTATCATATGTTGAGATATATGGAATGTTCCAAGAAAATAGCTTGTCAATCAAATTTCAAGAATTGCAAGAAAGTCTTTTATCAAACCCCTTGCATAAATTAGGTTTTGTTAAATTATAGAGCATGCAATCTCTAATCACTTTTCTTAATAACATTTTCCTTATTCTTGAAAATAAATGAAACTTTATTCTTACCATAACTATAAAACCCACTGCACACAAAGTATTGTATTTTATATTATCTACTGTAGGATCTTTTCTGACCCCATTTGCCCTGACATTTTGAAACTAGGTACGTAATTTCTGATATCTCGGGTATATGGGTGGTAGTAATAGTGGACTAAACAATCACTCACTAACAATAACAAAAAGGAAGAGAGAAAGAGTCAAAACCACACATTGAGGCTACTTTCTCCCAAATGGGAGTAATTCGTGGATTTCAGGCGCAGCTAAATATCAACAATTGTGATAAAATTTTTTACACAAGTCTACTCATTGCTCGGAGGCTGCAAGAAAACTAATTACAGACTGAAGTCGAAGATTACCAGAGAATAGGTGCAATAATACTCTCCGAGGTCAAAAATGAAAATTAAAATATCTCGAAAACACATAACCAATCTTAACGGTTTTGGGGTTAAACGAGGGGTCAACCGAGAGGCCGCCGCAATACATGTACATTTGTACATTTTGGCGGCAATCGCACGCAATCTTTAGCAATCACAAGGAAATCATCAGAAATCACGCAGTCTTTATTGGATATCAGCGAAATCTTTCGCAATCCCGCAATCATCATCGCAGTCGCCGAAATTGAATGTAGTAGAGGTGGTGCCATCGTGAAAATTACTTTTCAAACATTCGCATGTCAATATAGAAAAAACTCGCAATTTAGAAATCACCTCGCAGTCCTCGGTAATCATAGGTGTTGCGAAAGCAATCCTTGGAAATCGTACAGATTGTGAAGGCAACCCTTGGAAATCATAGAGATTGCGAAGGCAATCCTCGAAATCGTAGAGATTGTGAGGAAATCTTGGATGTCGGGCATTTTTTGGAAGAGTGGTTGACCCCTCGGGGTTAAATTAAAGCTACGAAAAATTCTTATAGTGAGATTCTCATAGATTTATGAAAAGGTTACCTGTCAACATCAAAGGTCACTCAAGTTGGACACGCCCATTATTTTTATAAATTTGAATAAAATAATGAGCACCATTATTAATTGCAATAAATCCAAATCTAACTTAAGTTCTAAGGGCTAGAATGCACATGTAAAAAAGCTAATGCGTAATGATATGTAGCTGCTGACCTTTGACCATAATTTAAGGCATTTTAATGCAGTTAACCTCTCTTTTTAGTTATGTTGTCGTACAAATGCGAACGCGATCGACCACATTATGTGATTTTTGAGCTTTTTGTTTAGACTTTTAGAAATCTTATCACGATTATCTGTAATCACTTGCGGATCTAACTTTCTTGGTTGAGAAAAGCTAACCTATTTTGCAATCTTATTGCCTTTAATTAATCTAGCGTGTACCTAGAATCGATTGTTTTTTGGGGTCGATTTCGTTCTGAGAAGGAATAGGGGTGATCAAGGATGGAAATAATAGTTTATTTATGGGCCGAATCCGTATGTATTCGTTAGAGTCGACTTTTATATTGAGAGGAGGAATCATATATGGGTTGATAACGAAAACGCTTGGTTAAGTAATTGACAAGTGGAATTGAAGCTGGTTATCTCGTTTAATTTAGCATGCTACCCTCCGTAATGGGAGACAATGGTGATAATTTTGATTTCCGTCTAGAGGAGATAATTCCATCGATTATCCAGCTGTGAATAATAATATTTAATAACGTTACTGCTCATTGCTTGATTACAATCGAAAGTTGCGATGCGAACTGGTCGAGAACTGACCATTCAGGAGGTGACCAGTGACCACTTGGAGTGACTGGGGAACGGGAAGAATGATTGTATACTCTGCTTTGATGTACTGTATCTTGCATAAATACCTCAATAAAGATGTTTCTAATGCAGTATTGTCAGCTTGTGCTTATTTACGTTGGTTTTTGTATGGGTGTACTTACGCACGTACCATATAAGTACATACATGCGTGTGCGTGTATGTGTGTTCTTTTCAACTGTAACTCAACAGTTATTTTTTCTTACCTGTCTTGAACAACTACCTTTAATGAAATATTCATTAATCTATCCGTATGATAATATTTATTAACAGTCAAGTTTAAAAAACCCCTCCAGTGACATCAGTTTCATTAATATGTATGACCATACTTACCAAATAAGATTACTTAAACATTTCTCTATTTCTCTTTCTAGGATTTCATAAGAAGCATTAACAAGTACAAAACAATTTAATTTTCAACTATAATAATCAACTGAAAAACAAATTTCAATATCATGCAAGGATGAAAAAATTCTTTTGTCTTGCAAATTCACATAAATTATGCCATCATAATGCATGTAATTTGCCACTTTATCGTGTATGAATTTTATGTAACTGATTTACTGTAGAGATAAAACCTTGATCTCTTCTTGAAAGATGCTTTTCATTTGAAAAATAATAATTAAAGAGATATTCAACCATAATCCAACCCAAAAAGAAGGATGCACCAGTTTCCTAGAACTTTCCTACTACTTTGTTGGAATGATCGAAGTTAACCATGTCCATACACGCAATACACTTTTGCATACCAAATTTAAAACGTGCTCATAATAAAACAGTTTTTATGTCTCATACATTTTACATGCCGATAAGTATGCAGATACCTCTCTCTTGTGCTTGCCTTTATGGCGAATAAGAAAAAAATAAATATTTATGTTAATGGTCATGCTACTGTGGTGTGTATGGTGCTGTTAACGATTTTAAACATTTTAACTGTAAAAAATTGGTCAGAATTGATTCACTGCATTTTAGTTACAGATATTGTTTCGATATGACGTATCTGATTATGAGTAATAAAAGTATACAAGACGATCCGTGCTCGTATTATGGTTTTTAGTAGAGTTAACTACTACCATTAATCTGTCAAGTAAAAGAATATGTAAAACGCTCCACATAATTTACAATAGTAAAATGTTTACGTATTTAATTCAGTTGTATATTTTACTTTGACCCACAAAAAACTAAGTATAGTAAAGATATAAGCGAAACACAATTCTATTTTGCTTATTGTTTGTTACTAGCCGACTGGGCTTTCTTAGACGAAATTCAAATATTCTGATTTGCCGCCGAAAAGTGTTTCAGCTTCAACGGAAATTCTTTAAGATAGGTGTTAAGAGCTGCTACTGTTTCGTCCAGACTGTTGGCTTATTGACCTTAGAAAATGACAGAAAAGCTATTTTTAAAGATATTTGTCATTTATGGACTGAAATAAGATTATAGGTCCTATGTAATGAATGACACCTTATGAAATCAAAACCGCCACTCTCGCGAAGAAATGTAAATCTAAAAGAGCTATCTCTCATGCAGAAGTTGTTCTTAGAGTCACTGTATCTAGTTACCTAGGCCAGCTGGTCGACCAGAGTACCGCAAACCGCAGCCATATTGGGGCAAACGAAACACGAAATTGTTCATTATTTGTTCTTTATTGAATTTAATCAAATCCACGTTTACTTTAAAAGGTTTTTCTTATTCTGAAAGATCAAACCTCTAATATGTCAAACACGTAAAGCGTGGTTTTAATTTGTCCATTATTAAAAATCACCCTTCTCTGCCCCAATATGGCGGCGGTTTGCGTTACTCTGATCGACCAGTTGGCCTAGGTGACTAGATGCAGTGACTCTAGTTGTTCTAAGTATAGAGCGCCGCCCAATTTTTACTATTCTACCAATGACATTAAACTGACAGGTTACCGTCCGTCGGCCGCAGACGAGAAAAAGATACATTGGATCCTCTTCAATGTATGTGGGCACGTTCCTCATTGATGGTCAATATGATTTAGATATCGAATCACATAGATCCAAACGTATACAAAAGAAGTCCTAAGTATCAAAGTCATGATCACGCATGCTCGCTACCCATCACCTAGACTTTTACTCAAAATTTTGTTTTCTTTTCTATTTTCGTCAACATTTTATTAATTTTGTAACACTCATCTACGATAATTGATCCATGTAAGTTTGGTACCCTATATCTTAACGTACAAGTTTGTTTTTTCTTCGATAAAATGAAATAGTAATTTGGCTACTTGCTGTGTTAGTGCTTGGAGGTGGTGCGTCGGTATTCGACAGTACGACTTGACCAGTCAAAGGTTAAATGTTTAACCCGTTATATCACACTCATGAGATATTGGTTGCTAGTGTTAGATACCTGTATTTCAAGTCATGACCCCCGTAAGTTTCCGTTCTTGACCGTTTGTGGCTGGATTCCAACCTGATGACCACATATCAAATAGTATAGCTTTTGGGAGAAAAATGTAAACTCTACTTTGAAAAATAGTCACAACCCCAACAGTGTGAGCTTGAGCAAATGTAAATTTGATAAAACGTACTCGAGACTTTTACGGAATATATCATTTCATACAAGGACACAAGCACACAAGTTCATTTCCTGTATTGCTTGAATTCTGCCAAAACATTCTATTCTGGGTAAACATACATGGTACAAATATGCACAACAATAGCTTTAAAAAATGCTCTCAAAAAAAATTTGGTTTTCACTTACTACTTCAACTTTCTCTCATAGATTCTTCATCGCCCGCATCATTGTTGGTTATTTATTACAGAGATATGTAAGAGAAAAAAATGCCTATTTGAATTTTGATACCATCAAGAATATATCTTTGTTCCAAAGAGCACAGTAGCTAATACAACTAATACAAGGTAAGTCTATAAAAATAAAGCATTACAGAAATAATAACAGAGACGGCAGTAAAGATAAAGAAGAAAACTGCTTCTATAATTTTGTGACAAACATACTTACAGGCTTTATAGGAATATTATATAATTTCCGACTGATTTCCCTCCAAGCTGAATATAAGCTTGGGGGGGATACAATCAAATATCACTCCCCAAGGCATACATAACTCGTGACCTCAGAAAGTTTATCAAACTTTAAATTGTGACTCATTTCATATTTATTTGTCGACAAAAAAATTATATCGCTTCCAAGGACTCTCGGGCAGTTATCAATGCGGCATGCCTCGGTCAGTCAATCAAAACTATTTCAAATATCCTTTCCCTGGAGATATTATGTCTGAATACTTATAGAGCTGTGAAATACAAGGATTATCCAAATCTACAGGGTGCATCTGATATGATTGGCCAAATGTTAAGAAAGTGTTGTACTGACTCGAATAATGATGCCCGAAAATGCTCATTTAAGATTTTTTTATTGAAAGCACGTTATTAAAAGAGACAAGAATTTTATTAAAATAAAGTTTCTTGCGCCAATTTATCCAAGATTCTATGCTTACAGTAAATATTAAGAATGGTTTCCGTCAGTAACAACGCAAGCCTTACAACGTCATACCACTGACTGACGAATTAATTCCACAATAGGAATTGGTATAGAATTAACAGCAGATATCTCTGGATTTATTGCTTTCAACACACTAAGCACCAAGCGTTAATAGCAATTAATGACAAATTACGACAAAACAATTAGTATCCACTTTCAGCATAGGCAGCTTTAATAGTGTTTTCACAAAAATCTTATTATATTTTATTGTTTCAGTTTTAAAATCTCGATTTAAGAATGCATCCTCGGATACATTTCTTTGTTGGTTGGGTCAGTTCTTGTGGTTTGCCCAAGTAATTCAGTTACACCCTGTATAAAAAGATACCGCCCATTCGAGCTAAATCTTCATAAACTCTTCCAAAACTACAACATAGAAAGGTGACAAATACCAACACCAAATCAAGCCCTAAACTTGAAGATGACTCATAAATATTTTTATTTATGCCTTATACCTTTATACCTTTCTCAAGGTCGCCTGAGAAACTGGAGTCAAAGGAAGCAATTCGTCAACTTCGGCATTAACGCTCTCCAAAACTACTCAACTTAGAAAGGCAAGAAGCACACCAAATAAAAGTCCTAACCTAGAAGATTTTTCATATGTATTTTTCATGTGATGAAATGTCAGAGACTGGTATTAGAGGAATGGCGGTTTCTCAGCAACTTTGGCATTAGATTCCTTTAGAAGTACTCAACGTAGAAGGGCAACACCGAATTAAATTCCTAACCCTGGCGGCTTTCATTTAGGTGTCCAAGAAAAGCGCTAGGGTGGCGCGAGAGAAGACATTTCCTCGCCCACCCCAATATAATTTATTCACGTTCACCTACATATAGTGTTCGTTTCACTCTATTTTCTGCCTCAACGAAAACTACTTTTTCAAAAGATTTGTTTATGATCACATTCGATTTTGTAGTTTTTAAGATAATTACTTAAGATAGACGTAGACATGGAGGTTAGGTAGACATAGACAAGAAACGTCACACAACAGACTTTCTTATTTTTGACCTAATTATTTTACTTGCTGAGTCCGCATTGCTGTGGAAAAACGTGACTGCACGGCGCGGCAGTTAGTAGGGACAACAATATTTTTAATCAACCAGTTGTTTGTATTTTAATATGTTTCAATCATCCATATTATATTTAATTGCATAGGTCTTTACTTCTTTAAATTATCTCGTTGGGGGATTCTCTAAATATCAATCGATTGTTCCAGAAATAAGGACATTTTAACGCTCTTGGGTCTTAGTTATTTTTGTAATAAGTACGCGAAAAGTGTTTTATTTTAGCGCGTGAGAATGCTACTTTTACCGTGAAAAATTAAAACATGCCTTATGTCGGATAAGGAAGTAAAACCCTAGGCCTCGTGTCAATGCACGACAAAAATTCCTAACGGTGTGGAATTACGGGTTGGAAAATACGAAGGATATTTCGCCATTCCGATTTCTCACCCAAAAATAAATTAATTAATTCAAATTTAGTAAATAGCTATTTTTTGTTAAGTTAAAAATGGCAAACTATAGTGACGCATCGAATCGGCAATGACAGAAAAACTTAGTTTTTGCACGACCTATATATTTCAAGCATACTTTACTCCCTCAAAATAGGCAGTAAAGTAGTGTTTTACTCTCTAGGGAGTAACATGTTTTCATGACATACCTAGGATCTATTATCCTGAAACTTTGTGGTGTTGATATTTGTAGAGCTCAATTGTTAAAAGATGAGATTTTAACGATATTTTTGAAAACTTTTGCGACAAAACTTAACTTGCTTAAATAATGTTTCGCACCACTCCTCTTTTAATGAAGATCCTACCGTCGTTACTGGATGTGACCTTGGTCTTTCAAGGTCACTTGGTCTCTTGGCCAGAAACAGAAACTGAGGTTTGGTTGAAACTAGTTAAAAATAAAATTTAAGTCAGGCTACTTAACCAACTGCATTCATAGGGCACGCCTATGATTTCAGATTATATTTTATAAACATCTACCAATCCACCGCTTCAAGTATACAGGGTGGAAGCAGATACGACCCGTTAATTTTAAGGGGTGATAAAAGACATCAAAAGGAACAAAAAAGTCTATACAAATTTGTGCTAGAACGTACTACTTTTTCAGAAAAAAAAAAAAATAATAAGGAAGAAATTATATTCTCGTAGTCATTATCATCTCACAAATAACAGTGGCTTCTACGCTTCGTGTATTAAATTACAAGACAACTTGCTGGTCTCTGAAACTCTCTCTAATATATTGTTAACCATCTTTATGTCATTGCAAACGTTACATAACAATTAAGATATCGGCAGGCAATGTGAATGTTAATTAAGATCAGACATGGTAGTAATATCGAGAAGATTATAGAGTTAGTAAATCCTTGCTTTTACACCATACCACAGTATATATAACATACAGTAATGTGACTGTCGCAAATAATTTCCATCCACCACACTACATGCTGGCGCGAGTCGGCAGTATGCAGACAGCAGTTCTATTTCAAACACGCAACAGAACGTATCGAACTTACCAGCAAGGATAAACCTACAATCGTGCAGTATTAGGGCCAGTAAACAATGCATAGTGTTAGTCGTTGTGCCGCCAAAGGCTGTAAAAATACCTCGGAAAGTACTACAATTAGTTTATTCAGGTTTCCGATTTCAGGTTATTTTTTCCTACATACTATTATTTTTTAATAAATACCCTCGTAAAAACAATACCGTATTTAAGAATTCACGTTTGTATATATTTACCAATTGCTTAAAATTGAATTACTAACACGTAATAGAACAAATAAGCGATTACGAAATCCTACATAATAAATTTTTTATGCTGATTTATTATTAAAAGAGTTCAACAATAAAGAATCTAGGTCAACGCCTTATCAACAGGTGTGAACTACAGCGTCTTTTGTTACTCTCAACTGTTAAAAAAAGTCAAAGCGTGTGTTAGAATTGTACTTTTTAGCATTTCGTTTGTCATTGTGTCTTTAATTTAATATGAATGAAAATAAATTTTATTATTATTAATTATTAATATTATAGTGTAAATTGATTTCATCTCCCCTATTTTGTACGTATGTGATTTCTGTGACCTAGATTCTCCATTTGTTTGTTGAACAGGTATTCAAATTGTATACAGCTATGCATTTGTTCGTAATTATTTCTAAATAAAATGAAATGACTATTGCAGCAAAGAATATGGTTAATGGCTTGAAAGAATAATGTAACTTTAGTTGGTAATTAACGATGTAACAAGAAACAACTCTTCTAACTTTAGTTTAATAAATGTTTTAAATATCTAAATTGATTATCGCTTTATTTATTAGATTCTATAAGTAAAACAACTTCAATCAAATGGTTCACTACACATAATTCTACTTCATATTTTACTATACTATTATATAACAAGAGATTTTGTTTACATATTTGTTCGAGACATTTTACTGCGGCTCTGCGATTTATTTACCGGCGTTTTATTATTATTCGTAGGCGATGCCGACCGATAAACGTCGGTCCACTACTTCGTTTATGAGCGTGATATTCGAAGGTGAATTAATAAAATGAATGGTGTCGCAAGCAAGTGAACCTACTGATTGTTATATATACTGTGACCATACTATGAACCAGAAGGTAACTAAAAGTGTACTTGATTTGATCGTAAGCCTACAATCAACATAAAAATAAAGTGTATGTAACGTACTGCCTTTTTACTCCTGATATATCTTTGGTTAGATAATTTGAATGAGCTTCATCTAGTCAAGTATCACACTTAATTTTTGATTTCAAAGTGTCTTTACAAAAATCTTATCCTTCTTTATCTTCGGAAATATTGTTAAACTGCCCATTAGCTGATTTAGAAACATTGAGAAACAGGGAAATAAGGGTTGAGTATGTTAGATGAGGATGCATATGATTCTGATAATTGGTAGATCACTGAAAATTACTGATTATAGACATTAGAAACCCCTATGTCAAAAATTATTGGATATAAAGATTCTCTTTAGGTTTGGAAATTAAAATTTTATATTAAGGTTTGAAACATTTGGATTTCGATTTGAATCAGATCGAAATGTAATTACACCAAGAGTATTATTTATTATATTTTAGGTATTTTTTTATCCGTTCCGGAAGGAAGACCATATCGATCATCCGGGTACATTAGTGCTGACAACTCTTTCACATAAACTTTATGCAGCTGCCCCAGGGGATTTGGTTATCCTGCGAAGAAAGCTTTTAGAATATTATGTTAGGCTCTGACTTTTATATGCCCCATTGTCTGATGTTCTCCGTATATATAAAGTTGTTAAATTGTTTTTGCGTTTCATGTTGGTTTTCTTGGTTAAGAATTTAATTTTAATATATAATTTTACCCCGGGAAATATTTAATAAAATCTAATTCTTTTTACAATTAAAAATCCATTTTATTCAATTAAAAAGCGTGACAGCACTGTAAAGTTTGTAATAAAATCTGCTCGACGAAAATGCTGATGTAGGATAGTTTGTTGAACTTGGAATAAAGTACGTTTTATTTACAGCCTTACAGTTTAATGAATAATATTTGAGTCAATGCCTGATCACAGCTGTGTAAATAATAACGTTCTAGAGTGAGATAATGCTGAGTTTGTAGTTAACTTGTTGAACTTGAAATAATTTTTCAGTAAAGCACGAATTTGTTTATCTAATAACAGGTTTTAATGATTTTATAATAGAATATCTTTTAAAGAGAACATTTATCTACTAAGGTAAGTTAGGTAATTAGGTTAAAACTACTACATTCAGTAAATTTTTAATTTGATGGTATTTTACTATTTAGGTGCATTAATCAATTTTTTACAAAAGATATTTTTTAATAAAAAAAACAAATACGCCAAGAAATTTTGAAAATATTCTGGAAATTAACTAATAAATAATTCTTTAAAGAATTATGTATGTCAATTATTGTCTTACTTTTACAGTTGGTTTGTTATGAATCAGCGTGTTTATTAAGCACGTACTATTTTGTTTACTGAAGAACAGTGCTGATTACAATTTTCGTAGAATTAGTCACCCAACTACCCTGCTTTGGGTGTTTATTATTGTTAAATAACGGCTTGTTTATTCATCATCGGTTTGTTTAACCTAATAAACGATCTAAATTCTAAAACAAGATTCAGCTATAGAATGCGATTATCCTTTAGTAAGGTTGTCAGACATGGCAATGTTTTTTTCTAAATTACTCAAAAACTAATTAACATAGAAAATCAAACATTAATACTTTTTTGTTCCTGTTGATGTCTTCTATCACCTCTTAAAATTAACGATTCGTGTCTGCTTCCACCCTCTATAATATACAGTAGCAATATCTCTTAGTACGAGAATGAAGATTGATAGAGAAATGAAGGAAATTGTTGAATGTCAGCTTCAGTGGATTATTGGTTAGCATGTTGACCTCAACCAAAGGCCGCCTACCATCGCCAACCTAGCTGGTGATATTTCATACAGAAAAAACATGTCTTCTTCTTGGATAAGGAAGTAAAACCGTAGTGCGATGCTTGACACGTTAGAAATCTCATCTAAATTCTAGTAGGCTCTACCATATATGATCAAAGCAATTGGTAACTTCGATTTAGTAGCCTATGTCCTTTTCTTAGGACATTAGGGCTGGCTTTTACATCAATATCAAGTATACAATCAAATATGTAAATCCTCTTATTATAACTTGGAAACGAGATTTCTGTTGTAATGCAAAATACAGTTTGCATCATCAATAATTAGTAAATCATAATAATAGTATTAAGCATGTGACAAGAAATGGTACTCACAAACTAGTTAAGAAACTGCTATAATTATCTGTAATATTAATCTATGGTATGTGGATATTTGCTGGACTCAAGGAGAGAGAGGCTGTCAGGGTTTGAAATATTACTGCACCATAGATTTGGCAATAATCATGTATGTATGTATACTTATGAATAATAAAAAAAACTAGTATTTTAAATAAATATAATAATTTTTAAGCTGGAAATGTTAATTATACAGAAAACATCAAAAATTCGTTGCAAAATCAAGCAAAAATTTCTATTCAACAATTCCCAACTCATATTTTTTACATGATTACGCAAAAATCACAAATTATTTAATTAATTAACATCGTTGTAAGTGAAAATGTGTTAAATAATTATTTTTTAGTTAATAAGTTTTTATAATGAGAATTATCTCAGAAGGATAAAGAGAAAGACCTCATGATTAATGGGGAAGTTACCTGGTTATTTCCAATAGGATCACTAGATGGACTAATGGAAGGATTAAATAACCTAGAAAAGTTTTAGGGTTGAATTAGAATCTATTTGTTTTATTAAAACTTTTAAATTACAGTAAATTAGCACAAAAAGGTAAGGACCTACTTATGATGGCTTTAGGAGTAAGTACATTACTCTTTTAGCAAAAGCCCTACAAATGCTTGATTCTATTTAATTAGCAATACCCATTGACCTTTTTTTTCCAACGCAAGAATCTATTCATCTCAAAACTTTTGAATTATATAACCATTATTAAAAAGTGAATTCTAGCGTTAGTAATACTAAAACTACTAAGCATTCTATGTGGGCGAAATATGGAGGTAGTTGCATAAGAGAACAGCAACAGGTTGTTTATCAAATAGCAAATTCTTTCCGCAACAATATAGATAGCATCATCAAATATTTTCGATTCATTTTTTCCTACCTGTTTCAGTCCAACAATCGGTGCAATCCTGGCACAACATAGACCATTCAAGTTGCAAGTCGTCGAAACTAGCCATCACAACACAAAAAATTAGGTCCTTGTGTTAACCAAAAAAAAGTGTCACTGGTATACGTTAAGAATTTAAAATTAACCTTTCACTACACACTAAAAACTAAGTCAGTACGAGCCTTGATCTATCCTGGCCGGCCGACCTCCGACTAAAGCGCCAAATTTTATTCAAATTTTGATAACGCTAAGTTATCTTGCCCCCCCCTCTCTATTATAATTCTCAAAATTTTTACCGCCAATTTAATTTTTGAACAACAATTTAAAATTGTTTGATCAATAATAGATTTATTAAGAACAATCCCCAAAAAATGTTATAATTAGATAACATTACTAGTTGCGTCTTATTATATTTATTACAACATGTGCGTTTAAAGATCATCTGGTTTATAAATAATAATCAGCAGGTGGAATACTTTAGTTAGCCCGTTTTGTGGAGCTGCACGCAAACTCGATAGTAATACGATTGGAGACCGTGAATACCTGTTTTTACATTCTCTTGAAACACCACACATACAGACACATATACCCACAAGACACACACATGCACATAACTACGTTAAAAGGAAAAGAATGAAGAATTTCATTGTCCGGGTCACCATCAGCAGCCGCGCCTCTTCTGTTAACGCGCGAAGAAAAAAAATAGAGCGAACGAACTCTTCCTCCTGTAATAATAACTTTCCCCTTCGACCAAAAAGAAAAATTATTTTTCTTGGACTTAATTTTTTGATCGTAACACAATTTATGTTTTTATGATGCTAACGCATTTATCTTAGCAGACAGGTGAAGATGGTACTTTCCAACACCTTTTACTTGCATTTTGCTTTTTTATTTTTCCGTTAATTTATTATTTGTGATATTAGAATTGCGTTTCATTGTTAACGTAATAAACATTATTAAATTAATTCTTTACAAGTTTAAATCAAGTTTAACAAGAAAAGATCTTTACAAACAATAATAATAAATGATAATAAATTAGGTAGATAAACTGGAAAAATTATAAATTTAAATGAATGTTTTATTTTGAAATTGCAAAAAAGACCTCTGTGAGATCACCGCTAAACTTTCTAATGTGAGTTTTTTTAAACAGATGGCGCTTCCTAAAAAAATGAGGTATAAATAAGTTGAAAACTGCTATAATGTTTAAAAAATTATAAGAATTTTAGTATTTGAAGAATAATAAGACACCTAAAATTCTAAGAAATCCGTAATAATTTTTTAAATGACAAATAATAAATTGTTTAAATGACCTACATAGCGAAAACTGTTTTAAACAGTTTCATCAGTTTATTAATTTCTATGGGTAAATCGTAAAATAAACATTTCAAATTTTTGTTTCTATTTTGATGAAATCGGCAGGGAATTTTTTGTTAAACTGAAAAATGCAGTGGCGTGCGGGTCACGGGAGCAATGCTTCCTTTAGAAATTATTTGAACATAAAAAACAATTTAAAGAAAACTTCATGGGGTTCAGCCTTTAGTTATTTAAGTAATCCATCAATACATCGACGTTTCGACAATCATTTATTGTCTTACAATTTACATACAAGTTAAAACCTTATAGTAGAGTCAATTTTTGCAAAAAACATGCCTAAGTTTTTATTTTCTACTATCTAAAGATAGAGACTTGAAATCTTTTGTAATGTCTTTAGTACTGGGCCAATATAAAATGTAATATATTTAAAATGGGGGCACGAACCCCTGGTGGTTGAGACCCCCATTTTATTCCCCTAATTTAATAACGCAACCAAATTGAGCAAAATTTATGTTAGGAGGGTTTTTGGGGTCACTGATTATTAATCCAATAAGAAAATTAAAAAATTCAAAATGGCGGTCCTAAAATAACGGCCTGTGAGATTGAGAATGCGATTTACGCTGTTTCTATTGATTTTAGAGAAAAATCCAAACAACCAAAAAGTGTTTAGAATGTGATTTTGCAAAGAGATACATTATTCTCATTAGCGTATTATGTAACCCCTTTGCTCTCCTCTAGTGGAAAACCTCATATATCAGAACCCCTTTCAGGGAAAATGGCGATTGTAACATTTTATACAGAAAATAAAGAGAAAGTTAAATTAATAAAAAAAATAACTTATTGATTAATCAATGCTTAACATTTTATATTTAAATTGATTATAAATTTTTGTAGTATTTGACAATATTAGGAAAAGGTAGATTAGATGACAAAAAAGAGAGAAACTTTCGTTTTTATTTTTTATAAAAATTGTATTCTACTTAAGTATAACAAAATATATAGATAGATATAATAATATTAATATCGTTTTCATTATCTACAATAGTAGTTTTGGCGTTATTTGTATCATCATCCTGTAATTCATTTTCATGTGTGGGGGGGCTAGTATACTGTTTGAGCAATAATTACTAATAACAATTTGAACAGGCTGAATCAACAAGAAGAAGCACATGTAGTTTTGCACGATCAAAATATATTTTTTAATAAACTGCCAGGAGCTGCATTTTTGGTCATTTTAACTGGAACTTATTGGTATTATATGGTGCACCAAAAAACTGAGGGATAAAGGAAAAAAAGATACAACAAACTTTGAAAAATGTTGTAAAATATTAGAGGAGTTCAGATACAATTTGTTTTGTAAAGCTACTACAAGAAATAAACAAGTAAAATTGACAACATTGATACTTGTGATGGATTTCAGTAATAATAATAATAATAACTACTACAACCCATAACCTAAACCAAGGCCCCAGAAGCTGTAAGCTTGTGCGGGAGGGAGGGGGCGATTATTATTATTATGTAGGCCCAATGTGAGGCTGCAGCCGACTTACAGTTGGAACAGCGCAAATCCCACATTTGTGTCACAGCTTGTCAAGGAAAACTGCAGAAAACCTTAAGGTAGAAAGTCACCCAAACCTTACAACTCAAGAATTACATAATTTAAGTATATTTGGTAAATTCAGTGTTGCTCTTTCGATTGATTCCCAAAAAACGGCATTTCACCACGTATATACCGAGAAAACGATTAACAAAGTTGCAGTCAAATACATTGATGTATATGGGTTTACCAGTATGCCCAAGAACAACTTGAAAGTTTTATATTTAAACAACTCACCATGTATATGAAAAACTATGTAACAATAGTTTAGAAATTGTATTTTATATTGACGTTAAAAAAACTGCAGTTTACCTCTTAGTTATTGAGATATTTCGACTATAAACTTGTATTCCAGCTGTAACCGGAAACTGATGACTGAAGTTCTTGCATATGCAAAACCCTATTATATGATCTGGCAACGTTGCTTCGCGCGGAAATTCAAATTTGATATGTTAGATGAATTTATGTTGGTATTTTTTATATTACTTGAAAATAATGATATACGTAAATAAATTAAATAGATGAAATCAAATATAATAAATAAAATTGAATGAAATAAAATGAAAATTGTATTAACGTTGATTTTTCTCATTACTTGTACGTGAACCCAGACGTGGTTCGGCGATGTGGTCACGGACTACTGAGTGCGTGCTCTATATTAAAGAGACACTTTGAGTGGACAAATCAGTCTAATTTTTGATTAATAAGTGAGTAAATATGAAGTTCATTAGTAACCGTTTATATGTGTATAAAAAGGATCGAAGTTCTGTACTGCAATATTGAAAAACAGTGATAAACTTACAACGGCCTTTTTATTGTTAGTTCGCTCTTGAAGCAAAGCTTTCTCGCAACTTTTTCTCGCTACTTGACTTCTCTATAATATCCCCTGCTTGCTTCAACGTTGTTTTGCTCACAGCAGACATGTCAAGTGATGTGAGAATCGCGTTGATTTGACTTGCCCCCCAATACTGGCATCGATCATCGTTGAAGATCAATTTTTGATTAATTAATGTTATACACAAAAATTTATAATGATAATAGGAAATAGTATTAAGAATCTTCTACCTGCTGCAAGTTTTATATTCAAAACATGACGTTTTGTATAATCATCATTGGGGGAGTATGTTTATGATTTGTGAACGTATTTGACAACTTGGCAAGAAGGGCAGCGAATCGACCAAATTGAAGCTATACCACACACTTGTTCTTTTATGATGTCATCAAAAAATAATTTTTGGTCACAATCATATTCATAACACCGCATAAAACTATTTAACGTGCAGCATTCAATAATTTTTACCAAACTCTAACCTCACTTTGGTTTTACGTCAAATACTGATCGTACATTGCGTTGCCAAATCTTACGCATCAATGTATACTACGTTAGTAAAGCGAACAACGATGTTATCATTATTAATTTGTTTTCTGATTTAAAATGACAAGTTTTGTGTGCTAAACAACAAATAAATAATTTTTTAATTTTCTATAATGTTCATATGTGAATTAAAATTTGTTGAATTTATTCATATACAGCAGCTAGCTTGACTTTAGATTTGGGTGACTTTCTACCTTAACCAGATCTGCCGGCGCCGGGAATCGATCGCGGGCCGCTTGGGTGAAAGTCCGGCACGCCAGACATTACACTACCAAGGATTGTACAATAATATTAGTAATGAAAACTGGACTAAACGCAAAAAACCTAGTCAAAGCCATCAATATTTACGCCATTCCCATATTTTCGTATACGTTCGGTATTATTAAATGGTCCAACACAGATCTCAATGGCTTAGATACGATAGTCAGAACTACATTAACCAAACATAGATACCACCACCCCAAATCCGCCATACAAAGAATAAATCTCCCCATAGATAAGGGCGGTCGAGGCATAATCAACATCACAAACCTCTATAATAAACAAATAAAATCAATCAGAAGGTTCTTCAATACAAAATCTACCGTATCACAACTCCACCAATCCATTAAACTCAATGACCACAATTATACCCCTCTAGATTTAGCAGAAGATAACGAAGAATACAACATTCATTCAATACCGCAACAAATTGAAGTATGGCAGGGAAAAAGCTTACACGGGAAATATCCATCACTATTACAACAAGAGCATATCCACACCCAAAAATCACTCAAGTGGCTTATCTCAGGAACGCTATTCCCTGAAACAGAAGGATTCGTAATAGCGCTCCAAGATCAAGTGATTCCCACAAAAAACTATTTAAAATATGTTGTTAAAGATAATAGTGTAAGAGATGACAAGTGCAGAAGATGCAAACAACTACCTGATACAACGGATCACATTCTCAACGGCTGCACAACACTTACACAAACCCGATATAAATACAGACATGACGCACTAGGGAAGATTATACATCAAAATCTACAAAAGAAATACGGCCTAAATGATTGTAAAATACCTTATTATAAATACGTCCCAAACACCATAGTGGAAGACCAACGTATAAAATTATATTGGGACAGATCCATACTCACCGATACCCCAATACTCAATAATCGCACTGACACAATTTTAATAAATAAAATAGATGAAACAGCCTTCATTATAGACTACGCTGTTCCGCTAACAAATAACATCGAAAAAACCATCCAGGAGAAACAAAGTAAATACCGAGACATCGCTATATACATCAAAAATACATACCAACTAAACACAGTTAAGATAATACCCATAGTAATATCGTCAATAGGTATAATTCCAAAGCAGACAATAGAATCTATTCAACTTCTAGGATTAGCAGCGTATGTCATTGACATAGCACAAAAAGCGGTACTATTAGCTAGCACGTCGATCGTACGAGAAATGTTCGGGATACAATAGAAATAACAAAAAGTGCTCAATGGACTACACCTGTATTGCTTGAGTCTAGACTCCGCATGCAGGGATGATACAACCCGTTAAGGTGAAAAAAAAAATAATAATAATAATAATAATAATAATAATAATAAGAATAGCAATAGCAATAGCAATAGCAACAGCAACAGCAACAGCAACAGCAACAGCAACAGCAACAGCAACAGCAACAGCAACAGCAACAGCAACAGCAACAGCAACAGCAACAGCAACAGCAACAGCAACAGCAACAGCAGCAGCAGCAGCAGCAGCAGCAGCAGCAGCAGCAGCAGCAGCAGCAGCAGCAGCAGCAGCAGCAGCAGCAGCAGCAGCAGCAGCAGCAGCAGCAGCAGCAGCAGCAGCAGCAGCAGCAGCAGCAGCAGCAGCAGCAGCAGCAGCAGCAGCAGCAGCAGCAGCAGCAGCAGCAGCAGCAGCAGCAGCAGCAGCAGCAGCAGCAGCAGCAGCAGCAGCAGCAGCAGCAGCAGCAGCAGCAGCAGCAGCAGCAGCTGCAACAGCAGCAGCAGCAGCAACAGCAACAGCCACAGCAACAGCAACAGCAACAGCAACAGCAATAGCAATAGTAATAGTTTCCCACCAGGGCATATTCTCGGTGCAGCAGGGGATCTTGCTGGTGTCGGTGGTGATCCCGCCGTCATGGGTATACCCCACCGAGACAGCTCCCCTAAGTCAGGGATTTATTTTGATGGCAGATAATGAAGATATTTTAAATCTGGAGCTTCACAGCTCCACTCCCTTTACCCCAATCCCTCCCAACCCTCCAATCCCAACCCCTACTAGTATAGATTTCCCCCCTTTAAGAGATTCTTATAGACTTAGTGAGACGGTGGATTCTTTTCCTCGGTTCCTAGTCATGCAGAAAAAAGAAGGTGATTTTAACATGATCAGTCCTTTTGTTATTTCCAAAGTTATATATGGTTTATTAGGTAGAACGAAGCAAGTTAAAAGAATGCAGGGAATGTTATTGATTGAGACAGTATCTAACGCTCAATCGCAGCGATTATTAGAAGTTACTCGTTTTGGTGAATATGAGGTTAAAGTGTACCCTCATTTGTCATTAAACATATCAAAGGGAGTAGTTTTCTGTCGAGACTTCCTCAATTGCACTTTAGAAGAAATAAAAGAAGGTCTAAAACACGAAGGAGTAATAGAAGTTAAACGCATTAAAAGCAGGAAGAATGGAGAACTGGTTGACACTCCCAATCATATTCTTACGTTTAACTCTACCAATTTGCCCAGGAGCATTTCTGCCGCATTTTACTTATTAAACGTAAGGCCTTATATATCACCTCCTGTTCGCTGTTATAAATGCCAATCTTTTGGTCATTATTCTTCTAGCGGTGTAAAACCTGATACATGTATTTGTGGCAATCACCCACATAGAGGAGTACCTTGTACACAACCCTTTACATGTCCTAATTGTAAAGATAACCATTCTGCCTTATCAAGAGCATGTCCAGTATTGAAACAAGAGATGAAAATTCAGGAAATTAGAACTCTCCATAGAGTCTCGTATACGGAAGCAAAAAAAATGTCTACCTCTTTCACTGTTCCATCCCGATCATATGCCCAAGTAACTACCGCATTAGAAGCAGATTCATTACGCACTCTAATACCTGAAATTCGCGGTATTATTAAAAAGGAACTTGCAAAATTAACTAACGCTCTCTTAGCAAGAAAACCGAGTTCCCCGGAACTTGTCAGTAATGACGAAGACGGAAATGGTATTCAAACTTCTACTCCCAAAGTAAATTCACCTCCACCCCATAATCATTTTCCGTTAGAGTAATAGTAACAGTAACAGTAACAGTAAAAGTAACAGTAACAGTAACAGTAACAGTAACAGTAACAGTAACAGTAACAGTAACAGTAACAGTAACAGTAACAGTAACAGTAACAGTAACAGTAACAGTAACAGTAACAGTAACAGTAACAGTAACAGTAACAGTAACAGTAACAGTAACAGTAACAGTAACAGTAACAGTAACAGTAACAGTAACAGTAACAGTAACAGTAACAGTAACAGTAACAGTAACAGTAACAGTAACAGTAACAGTAACAGTAACAGTAACAGTAACAGTAGTAATAATAATAATAATAATAACGCATGTTCATTTAAATTCGTAATCTAGCAACCTTTGGAATTTTAATGAAAGAAGACAGAGCGACAGATATAATACGTCGCAGATAGAGACAGGCAATAATCCAAAGGTTGCTAGATTACGAATTTAAATGAACACCCGTTACTTGCTACTACCCATTACCTGGCGAACCAGACCCCAGAAGCTATGAAGCTTGTGCGGGAGGGGGGGCGATTATTACTATTGTACAGCCGACTTAACAGATGGTATTAGCACAAATCCCACATTTGTGTTACAACTAATGGAAACCGCAGAAAAAGAGAAGAGCACGCTAGTTCCTACACTACCAAGGCTGTATATACATATAAGACTAACGGGACTAGTCCAGGAGCGCTTCGTATGCTAAGCGCTCGTCGAAGACACTCAACAATTAAAAATTAATGACTTTGTTATATTTGCATATAACAAATTAATAGCATCTAAAATAAGTTGAAGACAGCACATCATTTATTATCCCTAACAGAAGTAGGTTATGACAGACTACTGAAAACCTGTTTTTATTATTTATTTCTTGCACAATCGACCTATTTTTATTTGTTTTCCGTTTTGTCAACTGCCGCAGAAAATTCTTTACCAATCTTACCCAATTATTGTCGGTTGCTATGGAAACAAAATAACAGAACTATGATGATTCATAACGTGTATAGGTGCCTGCAAAATTCCGTCAAGATTCTGTCTTATGCCTTCAAGATTTTTATCAACTATAAATTTTTAATTTTAAATAAAGTCGTTTGCGCGAAAAATATTATTCTTATCCCTTAATGCTTACAACAAATCTTGAAAATTGGAAAAACGAGACGAAACGCAATCTATTATAAGGAACTCCACCAGATTCACTTTATGTTTTGCACTTGGAAGTCTTTCAGCAAGTTTCGAATATAGCACACACCACGATCGGTTCACCAAGGCTTGCCGATCGTCATCGTCATCGTATGCTGTGGTAATAACACAGCATAACAAGAAGGACCAGCGGATATCACAGCATAACTGGTGTTCCGTAGTCCGCCAACAACCCGAGAATAGGTACATTAAAGATATACTCGACCGGCTGTAATATTATAAAATATTTGCGAGAGTGCACCTGCTGGTTATTCTTATGCTGCTGAGTAATATATAAACTTTGTCGTAAATCCGAGTAATCTAGTAGCAAATGGATTCAAAAACGTATGTTCTTATTTTCAAAAGTTGTTTGCCATTTGAATTAAATATAATCAAAACCTATTACCTACTTTTATTCTCATAGGTAACTGGGATAACTCGTGTTGTAAGACACCGTTATATTTACAGGGTGTCCATTTAGTGTGCAATTATTAGATAACTTGAAACTTCTGAATATCGAGAAAGAATTTCAATAAAAAAAGTTCTAGGTCAATTTATCCCCGTAAAAATGTCTGGAACAAAAATAATTTTGCAAACGTATCTCATCGCGATATTTTATTCGAAGATTTTTTACTCGGGTTATTTTTGCTGGAATATTATTGCGGGTTTATTTTTGCGGAGATATTTTTACGGAGACATGTTGACCGGTCATCAATAAAAAAATTTCTTGGTTGCCAAAGATTCATATATTTGCGTTTTGCAAATTCGGAGCAAATGGAACTATGGTTTTCTTAAATGGAATAATCTAGTAGCTCTAGTTTGTAGAAAAAAAGTTTTTTTTATCTCTTGAGTATCCATGTAACAAGTGACTTAGCGTTAAACTTATGACAGTTCTTCAAAGAATTCTTTTTTTTATTAAAACTTGGAACTCTTGATTGTTTTTTAATTTTTGTTTTAAAACTTCAAAAACCAATTATCTCGGAAATTCCTTAATACAGTATCATACTTTTTTAACATATTTGATCTTAGCATTGCATTATCTTTCCAAATCCATTATAAAAAATTAGGGTTTCCATTTAAAAAAATTTCGTTATCGCCATAACTCGGAAACAAAAGACGATCTACAAATAACGATTACACTAAAATATGTCTCCTTTAATATAAAAATCGACGTGTTCGAGGATTTTTCTCAAAAATAATTAATAAAAGATTTATTTCGATAGTTCCAGACTTTATACGCGCACTATATGAACAGCAAGTATTGAAGTATTTGTTTTACTACCGCTGTCAGAAGAAGTGACTACCTACAGTATAACTTGCTCGAACAATAGGGATTATATAGGTTTATGCAGTTACAACTACAATATTTAGAAAGTGTTTTTAAAAGTTGCTTACAAGATGTTTGCCAACCCCGTTGTCCATAAGAACACACACTGTAGTCCCAACGTGAGACGACCAATAGACAATTTATTTTTCACAGAGCAGGCAGTGTTGCTGAATAGAATATTTCCAAAGTAACTGAAAGAGAATGTTGCCACATTTGTTGCTTGATGCTCACAACGCCCGCGTGACGCTGCCACTGGCCATGTTGCCGTTTGTGTCCAAAATCAAGTGCAACTATGAACTTAAAAGTTAAGGTGACAAGATTTTTGAAATTGGAAAACAGTACATCAAGAAATCAATATGTGGTGGGGATTGGTAGGCTGAAAGAATATAAAAGGCATTTTTCTATTTTATTAGATAACAAGTTTATCAATATAACTTTATACTTTTTACAATATAGTTTCTATTTTTTATAAACATATTTTTTATTTGAAAGGATATTTTTCAAAGGTACTGTTGGATTGATATTAATTCAAACAGCAAGGCTAATATGATGCTGTTTTTTAGTATCTTTTTTTTGTAAAACAGAAAATTATTCACATGTATAATTCAGATTTATCTTTACTGCTATGTCTGCTGATGATGTTTCAATATTTAGTCTAGATTTATCATTGCTCTAAAAATCATTAATCATGGAAAACACTCTTCCCAAGTAGCGATGAAAATTAGGTAAATTTCATACGCCACAAATTACATCCTCAGAATTTTAAGGAAAAAAAAGGTAGTAAGTAAAAAAGCTGCAATTTTCACGTGACATACAGATGAAATGTCCGTCTGTTTTGCATTCTTTCTACATGACTCTACAAATATGATCAGAAAAGGATGGATTTATTACATGCCGCTATATATTTTTCTCGTTTTGGAATTAAAATCAGTGTTCAGTAAAAATGCACCGTACATCTGTCCTTGACGATTCCATTTTCAAATAATATTAGTTAAAATTAGTTTAACAAATAATACTGTAACAACTGCGTAGTTAAAAAGAGAACGTGTTCTTTTTTCCACTTATTAGTATAAAACAAGAACAACTTAGATAAAGAACATTTTAAAAAACACATTACACTTCACTCGAAAGGCACACCGAAACACCTTCGCATTTAGCGCTGGCTGGCTTGATCATTGGAACACGTGAAAATACACCACCGCGCTACAATACATTATTATTAATAATTTGTGAATTAACTCATAGGAAAAATAATTATGATAATTCATTATCTTACAATAATATCTTAATATATAAATAATTATTAGTAAATACATTACTAACAGTAAATAGATGATAAAATATTTTGAGTAGTTATTCACTACCTTAATTTTCACAATATACGTGGGTTAGTAGAGGATCTAACTTATAGTATCTAATATATTATTAAAAACACAAAAAAAGACATGTTTATTAATACACAACAAAAAACAAACACAAAAAATATAGCGAGTGTATTATGTTCCTACCGGTAGGTAACGAATTTCTGAAAAAAATGTTCCTACCGGTAGGTGTTTTGTATTTCTTTAAAAATTCACCTATCGGTAGGTGAATTATTTTAAAATAATTTTTCACCTACCAAGACTTAACCTAATTCAACAACAAAACCTAATCACGAATACATTTTTGTAACGTAACTACATACATGGGTCATTTAGAAATATTTTTAAATTAATCAAATTATACATGCTCATTTATAGAATGCAGTAAATTTGTCAGACAAAATCAGTAAAATGTAACAGTTGCTTAGGTACTTTGTTTCTTTTAACATGTGTTGTTATCAAGCTTCATTCAAAAAAATGGTTATGTGTTAATTATATGTAAATGCTAATAAGGTGCTCTAAGGTGCCCCGATTTCTTCAAAATCGATAGGGCGGTACATTACGGATGCCCTCCCTCATAAATAATTTAATAAGCAAGCTTTTTCGAACAATTTTTGAATGATTTTTAGATGTGCAATCTATTGACCGAAAACTCCGATTTTTATTAATAGTATAAAATTCAAACAGTCCTTCAGCTAACGCAACTGCTTTTCTTTTCCGAAATTACTTTTACGGAAAAATCTTGTAACTTAGAAGAAGAGGCAGCAACATTTACATATAGTTTATGCATATCGGTAGCCAGATGCTTTTGCCCAAGTAGCACTGGAATAGAAATTCATATGAAAATTAGTGCCTCTAATCCTTTTTGCATGCCACAATTAATATACCAAAGTGATGCTTAATGGAATGTAATAGTTACGTGCCTCTCGGTATATTGTTGGTGCGTTAAAATTTATACGTAAAAAATACATCTTTTTCTTGTCTTCGTCATTGCCAAGAACAGCTGTTGTTAGTTGAGTGGGCTTCCCCTATTTTACAGATTTTAATTTTGTTTGATAATAAGTGTGATTGGCTTTATATAGATGCAACTACGGTTATTTCTTGTAATTAATGTTAACTCAGCATTTGTATTTAAACCCAAATAAAGTGTGCGATATTTATTTATATAATTGGCACGGTCAAATTAAAGATAAATGATATCTAGTTTTTGAAAAGAAATAAATCCGTTGGATACCAATATTAAATATAGTTTACTGCAATTAAGAAGTTAGAAGTAAATTAATTAAAATGTTTACATTTACGTTTATTGTTTCAACGAATAAACGTAATGTAGCTGTTTTGCTGTCTATATTTGTCAAATCATGATTATCCATGAAAAGCGGGACATTTTGAAGAATTTGTGGGCACCGGAACAGGTGAAACAAAAGCTGCCTGGTCACCTTATAATAGTCGTTTATTTTGGTTATACTATAGAATATTTTGATAATATATTATTTTTGTAATAGGTACAGTATACAAAATATATTTACATATTTTTGAGAAAAAAATATGTTTTTGTTTTTTATATCAGCTTTATATATGTAGATAGTTAATATAACAAATCAGTAAAGCGATAGGTGAAAAATTATTTAAAAAGAATTCACCTACCGATAGGTGAATTTTTAAAGAAATACAAAACTCCTACCGGTAGGAACAGTTTTTTCCAGAAATTTATTACCTACCGGTAGGAACATAATACACTCCCAAAAATATAAGTTTGGTCACCCGTAAGCCCTTTACTCAGACTCAACTAAAGGTTAAAACGATAGAAGTCTATGCCACGTACGGTCTTTTTGAGACAAATTTAAATTTAGTTACAAGTTGTATTTATATGAATTGGATGTAATGATCACAGCAAAATAAAGTGCTTGTTTATGATATCAAATCAAGTAGTTACTACAAATTTTTGGTTAAGAAATGCTTTTTAAAATAAGTTATTCAATTTATTCTATTATTTATTTTTGTACTGTTTTGTCCAACATTTTCCCTAATTGAATACCATCAGAAAACCTCAGTGGCATATTTTGGGGGAGGGGTCTAACGGGATGGAGCCACTCCCGATTTCTTTTAATACCCCAGGTCATTTATCTCAAAATCTAAATACTTTGATTCGGAATTTTTATAGAGTACCTCCCTCCCAAAAAAAAATTGTAAATACGCCACTGGAACAACTAAAGTTTCGTTATTTACCTAAGCTTGCTAAATAATTCCGTTTTTTTTAATTGGAGAGCCAGAAATCAAAGCTTACTAGTCCTAAATTATTTTTCACGTTTTTTTTTAAAAATTTCTTATGTAAGGGTATGAATATTTATTATGGTTTAAAAGAACACAAAATACTCTTTATCGATTTCAGTAAAAAAAATACCTATCATGTAAAGTAAAAAAAAAGTCACACGCTCTTAGGAAAGATTTAATAAATACAAAACTTTCTGAATCAGAACATAGAGAATTATACGCCATTTAATAATATATATGGTTTATACCATTTCTAACTGGAAATAAAGTTGATACAAAGCGGGGCGCTTTAAATCGCGGAGTATATATTTCTTAATAAAAACTTACAAAATGTTCCCTTTTAATATTAACAATAAAATTCTTAAATTAATTCTAATTAAATAAATGTTCAAGAAGATAGAACAAGAAAGAAAAGCCAGCAACAAAATAGAATGAATATACCATTCATATCTAGATCTTATATTGTGATATCAAACTGATTTGATGAATTTTTTTCGAAATTATAAATTACGAATTTGAGGATTTATAATGAAATATTGTTTCTATTTTACTTAATTATCTGGTGACCGAATGCTTGAATATTATTTTTAGATAAGAAAAACTATTTTTCAGTTCTAGGACTGATCTAATGTATTACTTGAGATGTTGGTAATCATTAGAATATTAAAAAAAAATCTCTTTTTTAGAGTTGCTAGCATTCTTACTTTCTGAAATACAAAAAAATCAAAGAACATCTCTTTCAAAACGCATATATGTATTTACAAAATGAATTAAAAAGACATTTACATTAAATTATATACAAAGACAGAAAATGTTTAATTTTATTTCGAATCCAACTTTAAAAACCCAGATGTATTTGAAAAATATTTAGCAGTAGCTTCATTTAATTTCACTTCAGCAGCTTGTGGATTGACTATTTCAAGTCCTTGTAAAGGTGTAAATGCTACACTAGAAGCAGTACCAGATACTTGTTTCTTGACTGTTGTACTTCCACCCCATGCATGCTGTTTTTGTAAATTCTTCTGCAGGGTTTTTGAAATTCTCACTTTTGTCTTTTCATCAACCTGTGGTAAGCGAATTCTACCAGTGCTGGATTTTCCTATCGTACCTCTAGTATAACCCAAATCTTCTTGATATGCATCATCTTCAATATCTGCAAAGTTCATTCTATTGGCATGTTTTCTAAATTCAGTCATGGCATAACGTTCTTTCATTTTTCGCACCCTTTTACCACCACGTTTCTTCCTTGGTGCTTCTACAGGTTTGGGTAGAGGTTTTATAAATTTAACTGGTGGTGGTTCTTGAAGTTTATCCAATTTCTTCTCCATCTCTTCGCGAAATTGTTTACCAATTCTTCCATCAGGACTTTCGTGGCATGAATCAACGCGTGCAGCTAATATTGATTTTGCTGCTACCAAACGTGCTGCTTTTCTACGCAAGTCAGGTGGTGAATTCTGTACGATTTCCGAATAGAAAATAATTCCAGTATGTGGCAGCATTGTGGCTTGTGAAAATCCAGACAGTGTCTTCCTTTGTTGTCCCAAAATTAAAAGATTGCAAGCCGGAATTTTTGATAACTTTGTCAAACCACCAGCTACACCCATGATTTTTGCAGCTGTTGATGCCCCAAGAATTGCTGATATATTCGGTGCAATAAATGCCATTCGACTTTCTACATATTCATAAATCTCTAATTTAAAATTATTTAAATCTATTGCCATGTCGCAACCTTCATCTATCTGTTGTTTTTCAAATTCTGTTAATAGAGATCCTTGCGTTGTAGACGCAGTCACTGAAACCACCATAATTGTAGCTTGAGTAAGAAATTGTTGTAAAATTTCATTATTTTTAGCTTGATCCAAATCATTTCCTAATTCTTTTACAGTACGAACATATTCTAATGGGCCAACAACTAACGAATCTAATTCAGGAAATCGTTTTTGATATTTCTCTCTAACAAATTTATGTATTGTTATAATCTCGTTATCAATATCTGCAGCAAGATTATTAGCTTCGACAATCAACTGATATTCTGCATCGCCTTCTACTGGTCCAATGATATCAGAAGACTTGCGTACCTTCGTACCGTAGCTTTTAATCTGTTTCATAATATCTTGCAATTTTGAAGAATCTCTTAGTTTACATAATTGCCCTACTGATGTGATTTGTGTAGTATCTTCTTCCATAGGAATTTCGATATTTGCCTTTTCATCTTTAACTGCGGCTTGTTCTTCAGCTTCCATAAGTTCTTCCAGATCATCTTGATCATTTTCTTCTAAATCTGCCAATAATTCGTCGGCTAACGACATTATTATTATTAGTTAGCTCTTGCAAATTGTAATTACAGAAATTAATTATTTGTATTTCTACAACCTAACGCGCATTATTATAGGTTATATTCTGCTATAAACGTTTGACGTACGTTTGTGTTTGCAATGTTACCAATACTTACATATTTAAAAATACTTTTTCATTTTACCAAAAACATCTATCTCATTTGAACAAATAGATCCCATTTAATAAATGTTGAATTTAAGCAAACGAAATACGGTAACGATATCAGGCGTTTACAAAAATTAAATTGTATGGTATCTACCGCGTTCCCAGCGGTAAACAGCTAATACATAAGGTAGATGGAACCGGTATATGCATTTCCGAACTTTACAATAATGTTTTTAATAACAACATAAACTACAAAACCATATGTGTGTTTATTAAAATGATTTTCGATAGTGTTTAAGTTTCCTTGTATACCACAGACAGAACATATCCCTAACACGTTATTCATATTCACTGTGGAGAATGGAAACGTACATAAAAAAACCACCCACATCTATAAAACAACTTGAATTCTAGGTTATGTTACCGGTAAATTTGTATTTACCGACTATAAACCTCAATCCACAAATCATGGATTCGATAGATGAAACAAGTATTTACCAGGTAATTTCCGAACGCCGGTAGAACACCAGTGATACAATTTCCGAACGCTTTCGGTACATCGGTATATATTCGATACAATTTTCGTAAACGCCTAATGTGGTACGTATCTTATGGTCACATGAAATAACTTACACCTTTAGAAAGCCTTTAATGGTTAAATGTGACATGATTGACTTTCAGAAGCATTCAAGAATGTCATAAGTACAAAGGCGAATATATCATCATTACTTATAGCAGAGATTGTTAGACTTTTCTTTAGAGGCTTTCAAATTTATCAAAAAATAATCATTCCATTATATTAACTTTTTTTAAATAGACAAGGAAGAGCAGTGCAGCTTCTAAGGTTATAGCTCCATTCTCTAAGATTCATAAAACCATGCACAGCATCCAGGGGCGGCTTAAGGCCTGGGCGATCCGGGTGACGCGTTTGGGGGACGCCAAATCGGCGGTAAAAAATTGACAGTTCAAACATGAAAAAATAATTTTCTCATTGGGTAAATTCCACATCAAGTGATCCAATTTTTTGGAAGTTTTGACCATCACCAGCTTTGGTTTTTCAAATTTGGCACAACTATTATACTCCTAAAGATTAGTAAAATATTATATTTTTAACTCAAGTGGTCCTTGAGTTGTGCCCTTCTAAAGTGTACAAAAATGAGTGATTTTCAGCATGTACGTTTTCCTTTATAACTTTTGATAGAAATAAGATAAAGGAATGAAACAAAAACTGTTTTAAAGTTCATCGTTTGGGCTTTAAAATGATGGGTTGCATGGCATACTTTAATATAAAGTCTTTGACCTTGAATTTCTCAGAAAACATGATTAAAAATTCTGAAAAAATGGATATAGAGTTGCATATTTTATAAATATATGTGCCAAATTTAAACTTGGGATCTCAATAGGATCATTACTAAATTATTTTAACAAAATAGCAATGTTAATCATTTTAACATATGTTCTTCAATATTGGGAACATTAGAGTTTTGTTTTATGAATGGGTTAGATAAATCATTAATTAACAAATTCCTGGATAATTTTTAAAACTTTGCATATTCTTTAAATACCTATGTCTGCCAAATTTCAACTTGAGATCTCAATGGGATTATTACTACTAATATCTTTTTAAAAAACATATCACTGTTCACTACCTAGTGACAGTTATATTGATTTCATAACGATCTAGGACAGCAAGACTAATATCAAATACTTTAATGGAAGACAAAATTTAATAGCGCCTCTTGCGGTGTGGTGTGCAAATAAACCTGACATTTCTAAGATATTTGGAAACTAATTAAAAAATCGTCATTGTAATGAAAGATTGAATAGCTTAAATAAATTGTAAAAGTTTATATATTTTAGCATAACACTAATTAACCATCGTTTAACAGAAATAGTGCTATTTTTTAATTAAATGCAGGATGCAAGATGGCGCTTCAAAAATGTTCCCTATTTTCATATGGTAAAGTCATGAAGACTGTATAGAGGAGAGTAAACTCCAGTGGAGGAGGTAACATTTTATATGAGCCAAAAGCGTGCACAGCTTAACGGCCCCCTATAGAGTCACTGCATCTAGTCACCTAGGCCAGCTGGTCGATCAGAGTAACGCAAACTGCCGCCATATTGGGGCAGAGAAGGGCGATTTCACGATTTAACAACGTTTTACGTGTTTCACATATTAGAGGTTTGATCTTTCAGAATAAGAAGAACCTTTTAAAGTAAACGTGGATTTGATTAAATTCAATACAGAACAAATAATGAACAATTTCGTGCTCGTTTGCCCCAATATGGCGGCAGTTTGCGGTACTCTGGTCGACCAGCTGGCCTAGGTAACTAGATGCAGTGACTCTAGCCCCCTATGATTTTCAGCGCCTTCTCGTGGTACTTTAAGGTACCTTTTTCGACCATCTTCGGAGCATGTAAAGGTCCATTGAAGTTGATAATTAATAATTAATAGAGGCTGTTATTCAAAAGCGGCAATCTCAAAATACAAAATTTCGAGATTGCCGCCTTAGATATTAATATTCTCAATTGTCGGGACACAGGAATTTCACTATTTTATACCTATCTCAAAAAATAAAATATCAACAAAATTCTACTCTGCTAGTGATGAGACATTTATACATTCACAGTGATAAACTAATTAGGCCTACATTAGAAACTTGTACGTGTTCTGATAATACTGAAAAACTTCTTGACAAGTGTATCCAGGATATTTCATTTAAATAATGTTGCACAAATAATTTTAAGAATTTTTAAAAACTCGTGCAGGAATTTGTTAATAAATGTTTTATCTAACCCAGATTCTTTCTAAGTAATTGCCCAGAACAGAAAATAATCATTTATAATACAAAACTCTAATGTTCCCAGTATTGAAAAAATTATTTATGTTAAAATGTTGAACATTGCTATTTTGTTAAAATAATTTAGTAATTATCCCAGTGAGATCCCAAGTTGAAATTTGGCACACATATTTAAAACATATGCAACTCTATGTCGAATTTTTCTCAGAATTTTTTAATTATTTATGTTAAAATGTTGAACATTGCTATTTTGTTAAAATAATTTAGTAATTATCCCAGTGAGATCCCAAGTTGAAATTTGGCACACATATTTAAAACATATGCAACTCTATGTCGAATTTTTCTCAGAATTTTTAATCATATGTTTTCTAAAATATTCAAGATCAAAGATTTCAGGGGCCCAATATAATCTTTTTTCAAATTAAAGTATACCTTACAACCAATCATTTAAAAGCCCTGCATGGACTTTAAAACAGTTTTTGTTTCATTTCTTTATCTTATCTCTATCAAAAGTTATAAAGGAGAACATAAATGCCAACATGCTCAAAATCCCTGATTTTTGTAAACTTTAGAAGGGCACAACTCAAGAACCACTTGAGGTAAAAATATAATGTTTTAAATTTCTCCTTATGTTTAGCAGTATAACAATTGTGCAAAATTTGAAATAAATCAAAAAGGGTAAGTTACAACTCATTGGATCACTTGACATGGAATTACCCCATTACAACGATTATTTCGTAGTATCAAGTACTGTTACAGTGTTACGGTGCTCGAAATTAATTACCGTGTGGTTACTGTTTTGTTTGGAAATTTCCATTACGCTCGCATCATCACCAGAAATAACTATACTCTAACAGTCTAACAAACAAATGAAGAATCTAGTCCACCGAAATCACGAGGGCGAAATTGTTGTTTTTGGTAATAATGTATGGACGTTATAATAAAATTTTATGGTTTAATTATTATTTTTCTAATATATTCTCCATCTTGGTGATTTTTGGTTTTAAGGAGGGGTGCGCCAAATTACCCTCTCGCCCGGGTGAAAATTTTACCTTGAGCCGGCCCTGACAGCATCCATATAAACCTTATATTACTATCTAAACTACAGGGTGCCTCAAAAATAACGAACAATAATAAATATGAGATAGTTGCTTATGTATAGAAAAAATTTTCCTATAACTATTTTTTTTCTAAAATATTTACTTTTCAAGTTATTTAAGGTTCAAGTTTTGAGCCCGGTCCTACAAATTCTGCTCCATATTCTCCTTATGTCGCATAATTCTGAGGACTGTAGTTTGTTGAACAGAAAATAATTTGTCAATACAGCACAACTTTGTCAATGTCGCAAAATACCCGAATGGGATTGTTAATCTGGAAGAAATTCGTAAATAAAAGACGTCGTTTTTGCTCATGTTGCAGTTTATTTGTTTTACAATAAATTCAAGGTCTAATAACAGCTTAAAACATCTTACTTTTAAAGAGAACATTTGATATCATATTTCATTTTTTTTATTTGTGTACGCGGCGTTGAATTTAATTTTAGGAACATAAAAAGCATTGGACTTTATAAGAAAATTACGTTCGACAAACAAATGAAGAATCTAGATCACCGCGTAATCACCATCTGGTTAATACATAAAATAAGATCAGATTGCAAACAACACTCTAATTTTATCTGAGCTATTAAAAATGTCAGCAAAGTGCGATATGACTGGACAGGGGCAACAGATGTTTATTTTCATTACGGATTTCGCTACACGTCTTATTTACAATTAAAAAGGGGCCCTACTCACGCTACTGAATTATTCAATCTTACCTGCTACTTTTTTTATCAGTTAAATTGCTTGGGGTCGGGCATTTATTCGTGATTTTTTGAACGAGATTCTTCATTTGTTTGTTAGACCGATTGCCTTCGACAAAACTTCGGTAGACGTTTACAAACCTGTTTGCGGTCTAATGGGGAACATTTTGAATATTTTTTTATAAAGATTTTTAAAATTAGGTAAATTAATATTAAATTAAATACCGATTTATTGTTAAATAAGAGAAATTCTTACCATTAATCCATTTTATTTAAAACAGAAAATACCTTCGAATAAGCTCAGATAATAAAAATAATTAGTTTCATGAACTATCATTAAACGTTTGGAACTTTTTTGCAACTATGCAGTTTATAACAAAAACGCTTATTACGGTGATACATATGTCATATTTTTTATAAAGACTTGACCTAGACCAATATTCGTGTTTTTAAATCGACTTCTCGGAATTTCTTCTCAACTTTGCACATATCACTTTACAATGTTTTGACTATCCCAATTCTGGATGACTTATTATTTATTGACAAATTGATGCAAAATATAACAGGACCGTATTAGTAAAAAGTATAGCAAATAATTTTTTACAAATTAGAAAAAAAGTTTTTTTCAAGGTAGAGTTTTTTTTTCTTCAGTTTTAGATTCTACCTCGGACGTTCTTTAACCCTCTGCGTTATTGTTCGTTATTTTTGAGACACCCTGTCTAACTAACTGTACCGAAATAGTATATTACGTTATAAGTCCGGTAAACCCAAGTTTACAGTAGCGAGTTGAAAACGTTTCGGGACGAGGCGACGAAGGAGCCGAGTCTCGAATGTTGAAACGAGCTACTGTAATGGTTTACCGGAAGTATGACGTAAGGCGTTTTATTTCATACTGCCTCACATTGTTCATTTTTTAAAAAAATGCATTTAAAATTTTCAGTCCGGTAAAATTTTTTACCGGACTCAAATTAGATTTTCAGTCCGGTAAAATTTTTTATTTCATACTGTCCGGTAAAAGGGTATTTACCGGACTCATTTGAGTCCGGTAAATGAATTATTACGTTACAAGGCCGGTAAAAAATTTTACCGGACTGAAAATCCAATTTGAGTCCGGTAAAAAATTTTACCGGACTGAAAATCTAATTTGAGTCCGGTAAAAAATTTTACCGGACTGAAAATTTTAAATGCATTTATTTAAAAAATGAACAATGTGAGGCAGTATGAAATAAAACGCCTTACGTCATACTTCCGGTAAACCATTACAGTAGCTCGTTTCAACATTCGAGACTCGGCTCCTTCGTCGCCTCGTCCCGAAACGTTTTCAACTCGCTACTGTAAACTTGGGTTTACCGGACTTATAACGTAATATACTATTACCGGACTCAAATTGGATTTTCAGTCCGGTAAAATTTTTTACCGGCCTTGTAACGTAATAATTCATTTACCGGACTCAAATGAGTCCGGTAAATACCCTTTTACCGGACAGTATGAAATAAAGTAATTTTATCTTACACAAAGACTTTTCATTATTTTATTTTTGTTAATTGAAACTGAGATTGCGTGTGAATTGTTTAATAGCAGAATATTTAAAGTGACTAACGTCTAAAACTAATTAAAACACAAGAAGACTAATCAATAAACGAATTTAAACTAATTTAACAATACGAGAATTATTTATTTTAAACACACGATTATATATTATTTATTTTTACTAAAGCGTCATATTAATTATATCGCGTCTTTTCTAACCTTTAACCCCCATCTTATATGTTATTATATGTCCTCGCGTAGGTTTCCAGAGCGGTGTAGAATTTTTCTCGAAGCTTCTGTGTAGCCGGTCTATGGAACGTTCGATATAAACGGCATTTCTTGATTCAGTACAATATGTATGGTGGGAAAATATAGCTAGTAAATCAAATACTCCTTTGACAATTTTTAAATTTATTTTTAAATATTTCTTTTGTACACCTTCACCAATATATCAAAATTACAAAAATTGAAAACGAAGATCAATCAATCTCGTCCAATCTTGTGTGACTTTTCAGGGTCTGGTTTATCGATACGATAAATATATTCCCCAGTATTAAAGTAGCCTAAATATTCAACAGTGTCAGGAGTGGTATCGATGTGATAATGTCCTCCTTCACCATGATGACTAAAGCTGTGGAAGTGCTGTAGCCTCAAGTCCAGGTCCTAAACAGATTTAATACGCATATTAAAATTATTACGTATTCATTTAATTCTTTTGGGGCGAAAGCTTACATATTCTCCAGTGACAAAAGTGCCAATAGCAATTAATGGTGCAGACATGTCATAGAAGTTTAGCCATTGATCTACATCTTCATCACTAAGCAATGGAGTTTTTGAAAAATCGGGCATAACGTGTTGTTTTGCTTTACCTTCTTTCAATAAGAATGTTCCACCAATACCTAAAATAAATTCAAAGAATTTTTATGAAATATAAGAAGCAGAATACAACGCAGTGGCGAAATTAACACAGGCGATCAATGGGGAGCGCCATATACTGCTCCCTTATATATATTTTTGTAATACTTAAACTCTAAAGAATGAGATGGAGAATGAATTTTAAAGAATATGGAACATTTCCTGAGAGAGGGAACACTAATAAATGTATCTGTTAAGAGTGTAGAATTTACATTATAGGTCACTGATAAGAACTCAACTAACCTATGACTATTATTATTTGTTAAGTGCTAATCTGAGATGTCTATCAGAGTAGAATGAAATAGTCAAAAATAAAGAAACAACAACTCAATATTTCCATCGTATTAGAATTCCACCAAGATGGCAAGACCTGCCCATAGAGGGTTTAGACTTTGCACAGGTTGACAATTCATTCATTCATTCATTCTGGGCGTGGTTTTCACTCTTCACCCACTGCACTGAAGCTCTAGGCTTATTGTGCCCCAAGAAGTAATTTACTCCATCAGACTTGCTGATGCAATTTCGCTCGGTTCAACGTACTGAGCCCCGAAATGTTTAAACCTTTTAGCCCGAGGGCTGAACATTCACATAGGACGTGTAGGGCTGTCTCTTCTTCCTCTTCACATAGCCTACAGGTTGCATCATTAACAATATTCATTCTGTTGAGATGTTTATTAAAGCTACAGTGTCCTGTTAATAGTCCTGTTAAATGCCTTAGTTGTTTCCTGCTCAGTCTCAGCAGTTCCTTTGTTCTCTTACTGGAAGGGGACGTCATTAGTATTTTAGACTGCCTGTGCCCCTGTAAATTCTCTCAGCAGGTTTTATGTTTATCTTTCAGTAAGTCTTTGATAATACCTCTTGCGGTTAAATAAGGGACCCCGCATGTAGGTTCAGGACCTATTAATCTCTGTTCGGAAGCTTGTTTTGCAAGTTGATCAGCTTTTTCATTTCCTTCATAACCCTGATGTCCTGGAACCCACTCTACGCAAACATTGTTGCGTGTGGCCAGTATCACCAGTGCTTCTGTGCAATTAAGCACGACCCTTGAGTGAATTTCAGTTCTTCCTAAGGCTTTTAGTGCCGCTTGGCTATCCGTTAAGATGGAGATTTGCCTATTTTCAGAGCCCCTCTCTATCATACTTTGTGCACATAACATTATGGCTGTTATTTCAGCTTGGAACACGGAAGTGAGCTTCCCCAGGTTAACACATATTTCATTCCCTGTACTTTGCTCAAACACTCCTGCTCCAGAGCTGTTTTCTGTTTTGGAACCATCTGTATACCATACAGATCCTTGTCTTTGAATCAACTCTCGTTTTCGTTCTTCATCACCCCTCTCAGGTATTTCAACCCTAAAAGGTTTTCTGAAGTCCCAAACGGTGTTGATTTTATCAGATTGCATATTGAGGATACTGGTGTTTTCCAGTATATTGTAACGTTCTTTTTAAAATAATAACAAAAGTGCTGTTTAAATCGTCTATTAATAAGAAATATTTATTTACAAACACTAATGAATACACTATAAATTAACGCTATGATTATAAACCACTAAAACTATAATGAATTTCTAATACAACATTTATCTTCACATTTACTATTTATTTCGTGATACCCATCTAATTACTCGCTGTTGACTGCCCCTCTTTTATCCGCGAAGTCGATTTTATACCCTCATATAATCGTACCAGAAGCCGCTGGAACCTACTATGTATTTCTGGAAGGCGCTAGATAAACTGCGTCTGGTTTACATGCTTGGTGCGATGCGTCATTCTCTCGAATGCTGTAGAATATTCCATTTGTTGTGTGAAGAAGAGGTTCTTTCTTTTTCTCTCTTGTTACACTGCCCCCCTCTTCAAGTCTGTTCTGTCCCAGAACAGGTTTTATGCTCTGGTTCCTGTAGAACGGGTCATGACGATATCGACAGTCTTCACCTCGACTACACGTTCCATTACGGTAGAAGTAACAGTCTACTCTCTTCGTTGGCCTTAATGCGGGCTGTGGGTCAAAACTGCAGACGAAGATCTTGACGTCCGTACCTCTAAAGACAACTTCCAGCATGTTTCTAACGATTCTCCAATCCAGCTGGCCCCGCCCCAGCCGAGTTTGGGAACTGCCAATTTGTTAATTCCCCTGGTAAGCAACGAGATCCTCGGAGACACAGTGGGCAATGGAATAATCACCAGGGACCCGGAAGAGATCTTGTTGCATCTCAGTCGTGACTCCGAATCGAGCTTTTCTAGTTCCAGAAAACGCAGCCATAAATTCTCTGAAGGTTGGCTGATCATCTCCAGGCCTTACGGTATTGATAGCCACCTCAGCCTCATCTTCCCGATCCGGGACTACGACATTATTTCCCTCATAGTGCGCCAGACGATTGGAGTGTACCACCTTTGGTTTCCCTCTTGGCAATTTCTGGATGCGATAAATCAAGTCATTTATTCGTTTCTTCACCTGGTATGGGCCCTCCCAATTCCGCTGTAACTTTGGAGAATAGCCACGACGTCTTTGCGAGTTGTATAACCAGACAAGCTCTCTAGGTTGAAACCCTCCTTCTTGGGCTCTCACATCGTACGTAGCCTTCATCCGGTCACTCGCGATTCGACTATTGTTTCGGGTTCGGTCGTGAATATCCTCCAACTTCTTCTTTAAGTTGATGACATAATCATTCCCGGCTACCTCCTGCTCTATAGGTGGAGACCCAAATTCCAGATCACACGGTAACCGTCACTCGCGTCCAAACATCACAGACGCTGGTGACTGACCGGTTGTTTCGTGGACCGATGCACGATAAGCCATCAGGAACAGATGCAGGTATTGGTCCCAGTCTCGTTGATGATCGGAGACGACCTTGGCCAAATATTTGCCCATTGTCCGATTCATGCGTTCTACCATTCCATCCGACTGCGGATGTAACGGTGTGGTCCGAGTCTTGCGAATGCCCAACAATCGACAGACTTCTCCAAATAGTACAGACTCAAAGTTGCGGCTTTGATTCGAATGCAGCTCCATGGGCACTCCAAAGCGACTGAAAAACTCTTTGACTAGTACGTCAGCAACAGTCGCAGCTTCCTGGTTTGGTAGGACATATGATTCTGGCCATTTGGTAAAGTAATCCATTGCCACTAAGATGTATTTATTCCCATCGTCGGTTTCGGGAAATGGTCCGGCAATATCTATAGCTATTCTTTCCAGAGGACTACCCACATTGTACTGCCTCATAGGTGCTCTTCGTTTCCCCAAGGGTCCGTTACCAGTGGCACATAGTTCACATTTCCGGCACCACTCCTTCACGTCTTCTTTACAGTTGACCCAATAAAAATGCTCCCTAACTTTCTCCAAAGTCTTTTTCACACCGAAGTGTCCTCCTGAGGCACCGTCATGGAGATGTCGCAACAATGTAGCCACTCGGCTTCTTGGAACCACGAACTGAGACCTAATGGTGGTGCCATCTTCACTCTCCAGTACTCGCTTCAGGAGATCGTCTTCCACCTTCAAGGACTCCCATTGGGCCCAATATGCTTTGAGCGTTCTGTTGAAAGGGCTGACGGCCTCCCAGGCAGGCCTTTCTCCCACGCGCTTCCATTCCAGTACCATTTTTAGTTCGGGATCAGCATTCTGCTGTCGTTGCAATTCTTCCGGCAACCAATTGTCGTTGACGATGGTAGTTCTTAATACTTGGAAAACCCTCTCTTCCAAGCGAGAGCAATGACGGCAATCCGTTGGACAGGGTCTTCTGCACGAATCTTATCGGGGTCGGCTGCCACTCCATTTTGTGATACGACGTGCCCGAGATATTTCACTTCCTTTCTGAATATGTGGCACTTTTTCGGACTCAGTTTCAGATTGGCTCCACGTAGTCTTCGGAACACTTCCTCTAGATTTTTCAAATGTTCGTTGAATGATTTTCCGACTACAATCACATCATCTAGGTATACCAGGCAGGTCTTCCACGACAGCCCTCTCAGGATGGTCTCCATTAGACGCTCAAAGGTGGCCGGAGCGTTACATAGACCGAAAGGCATAACTGTAAACTGCCATAGTCCGGAACCAATAGTGAACGCGGTCTTCTCCCGGTCTTCAGGTTCCATTTCAACTTGCCAATAACCACTCTTCAAGTCCAAAGTCGAAAACCATCGTGAACCAGACAGGGTATCTAACGTGTCGTCGATGCGTGGTAAGGGATAGCTGTCTTTCTTGGTCACGTCATTGAGCTGCCGATAGTCCACACAAAATCTCGTTGACCCGTCCTTCTTACTGACCAGGACCACCGGTGATGCCCATGGACTGTTGGATGGCTCGATGACCCCTTGTTCTTCCATATCGGTAATAATATTTTCGGCTTCTGCTCGCCTTGCTAGAGGTAGACGCCTCGGCTGCTGACGGACAGGCATAGAGTTGCCTGTATTGATTTTATGTTTTACTATATTTGTTCGTCCCTTCTGGCTATCGTCAAGAGCGAAGATATCTTAGTATCGGTGAACCAAACCCTGTACCTCTTTCACCTCCGTTCTGTTAAGGTCTTCGCACGAACTGGTAACCATGCCCACTAATTTTCCACCATGGTCTTTGGGCGCTAGTTTTGGAACATCAGCCATACACCTGGCTACTCGGAATACTGGCACACACTGTCCCACAAGGGTACTCTTCGTCAATGTCACCGGATCCACATTAACGTTCATAAGCCTCACCGGTACTGTCTTTCCAACCTTGATCAGCGCTTTTCCCACCAGTATGCCACTATGGATCTTCTTATCACAAACAGGCTCCATCATTCGCACACATCCTACCCGAAGATCTCCATCCAAACCTGCCTCGACAACCATCTCGCTTTGACCCGGCAATATCACATCTTCAGTCAGCAAAACCCTTACAACCGGATCTTCTCGTGGGTGCAACGGAAGTTCTTCGTTACCGATCTTCAAAACACCCTCTTTCAAATCCAACGTAAAACCAAATTTTCTCAGGAGGTCCATTCCCAAGATGAAGTCATCAGTGATATCGGCTACCAGCACCTGGTGATCATGTTCTTCACTTCCAATGCCAATCTTCATCTTCACCACTTCGCGTGTTGGTATCACTTCACCTGTTGCTGTACGGAGTTGAGTAGTTGTTGGTAACAGCTTCATACTTGTTCGTAGAACGTCAGGGCTTATAATTGATGTTGTCGCCCCCGTATCAATGAGTAGGGAGACAGTTCGATCAACAATCTTCCCATCTACGAACAAACTGCTGGTACTGTTCTTTGATGTTACGGCATGGATGGTGATCTCCGGGGTTTCTTCACTCATGGTCAACGTTCGCCCCCTCTTGCCAACCCCCTTTAACTTTTCCGACGGTTGTACTTTCCTTATTTTGGGTTTAGGGCAGCGGCGTGGTATGTGCCCTTGTTTACCGCAGTTCCAGCAACGGGGGCTTCGAACTTCTTGAGGATTCTTTTTACGGTTCTCTTCCTTCTGAAGAACTCTCATTAATAATTCTTCTAGACGATCTTTAGAACCTTCATCTTCTTCCACAACGGTCCGAACACGCCCGTGACCTCGGGACGCTTGTTTTGCAGCTTCAAATTCTAAGGCGTGAGCAAGCGCATCATCAGTTGTTCTTGGTGGTGCCAGCCTCAATGATTGTTGTGTTTCCCCGTCTCTTAACCCATCAATGAAGGTCTGCACAGCCAGTTGTCCCAGAAATGAATCGGGTGCCGTAGGGTACGCCAATCGGACAAGCCGCGCAACATCGGCTTCAAACTCCTGCAGGCTTTCTCCATTCTTCTGGATACGATTCTTCACTTGCGCGTGATACACTTGTTGAAGATGCGCGTCTCCATATCTCATCTCCAATCTAGACACTAACAATTGGTAATCATTTTCCTGTCCTGCTGGGATTGTTTGCAGGACGTTCAGCGCGTCTCCACGCAAAGCCACAGTTAATGAAACGGCCTTTTCCTTGCGTGTCCATCCGTTGGCCCCAGCGGCCGCCTCAAATTGTTTGTAGTAGGTGGACCAAGGTATCTTTCCATCGAACGTGGGTGGTTTTACTTTTATCCCTACGGCAGGACCCTCTTCTTCTTTAAATTGCTTCTTTACTTCATTAAACGGCCACTCACAAGTTGAGGGAAACCGTAGTTGATTCATTCTATCTTCCAACATATCGGTTATGTCGTCTTTCTTAGCTGTTGATGGTAATTGCATTTGGGCTATTTTCTCTTCTACCATCTTTATTACCCTATCTTGTTCCGCCAATCTACCTTCCAATAGTCCTAACGCGCTGGCATTCTCCAAAGATTCTTCGAAAACTTTATCTTCCAACGCTTTGTCATTTTCCAATAATTCTCCTTTAAGCCTTCTAGAACTTTCTTCGAATTTTTCTAGTAATTCTTCTTTAAGCGTTCTAGCGTTTTCCAGTAAATCTTCTTTAAGCATTTTAATATTTTCTTCGGACTGTCTAGAATTTTCCAAAACTTTTTCTTCCAGTGCTTTAGTATTTTCCATTAGTTTTCTAGCATTCTCTTCGGATCTTCTAGAATTCTCTTCCATTTTACTTAATAACAAATTAGTATCAATTGCGGGTCCAGGTATTTCGAAGAGGAAACTTTCAGGGTCTTCTTGCTGTTCCAAAAGCCATTCTCTTAGCCGATTTATTACACGTTTCTAAGGCCCGTTGTGTCTAAATCTCGTTCTTCAAGTTCGTGTTTTAAGTCTATTACTTTGAGATCTTTTAACAATTTCATCGCCATTTTAATTATTAGTTGTAATTGTTTTTAACACTAACAGTTTATTCTCACAGCACTTTGTTTATTACGCGATTTTATTTATTTTAAACCTCACACCTGACACCACTGTAACGTTCTTTTTAAAATAGTAACAAAAGTGCTGTTTAAATCGTCTATTAATAAGAAATATTTATTTACAAACACTAATGAATACACTATAAATTAACGCTATGATTATAAACCACTAAAACTATAATGAATTTCTAATATAACATTTATCTTTACATTTACTATTCATTTCGTGATACCCATCTAATTACTCGCTGTTGACTGCCCCTCTTTTATCCGCGAGGTCGATTTTATACCCTCATATAATCGTACCAGAAGCCGCTGGAACCTACTATGTATTTCTGGAAGGCGCTAGATAAACCACGTCTGGTTTGCATGCTTGGTGCGATGCGTCATTCTCTCGAATGCTGTAGAATATTCCATTTGTTGTGTGAAGAAGAGGTTCTTTCTTTTTCTCTCTTGTTACAATATTAAAGATCTCAGAACTGGGTCCGATGCTTCGTCTCTCTATCCCATGATCGCTTATTTTCAGCCTATATGCAGCTGCCAATGCTTCTGATTCCACTACTAGGTGAAGTGGAGGTAGACTTAGCATTGTTTCCATTGAAGCTGTGGGCGTAGATGACATTGCCCCAGTAATACCTACACAGGCAAGTCTTTGTAGTTTGTTTAATTTATTTATTACCACTCTGTTTCTGGTTTTGTGCCACCAGATAATAGAGGCATAAGTGATTGTTGGTACAACCACTCTTGTGTATACCCACAAGGTCATGCTTGGTTTCAATCCCAAAGTGTTTACTATTGTTCTTTTGCAAGCCCATAAGGCCCTTGTGGCTTTGTTAATTATCTTCTCCAGATGGGGATTAAAGGACAATTTGGTGTCTAAAATGACGCCAAGATATTTTGCCTCTTTCCCAATAGGGAACTGTTGGTCCCCTATTCGTACCTCCTTCAAATCTTGAAGGTTTCTTTTACGTGTGAAAGGTATGACCGAAGTCTTAACCGGATTAACCGAGAGTCCTTCTTTCAAACACCATCTCTCCACTGTTTTCAGGGCCTGCTGCATCAAATTTGATATTACTCCCCCGAATTTCCCGTTTATGAGTATGGTTATATCATCTGCATATCCTTGCGCATATATTCCTTTCGCATTTAGTTCAGCGAGAAGATCATTAATTACCAGGCTCCAAAGAAGAGGAGAGAGAACTCCTCCTTGAGGACACCCTTTTGTAACGATAGCCTCCTTGGTATAATTTCCAAGAGCTACTATGATTTTCCTGTCTTTTAGTGCCGCAGTAACCCAGCCTATTATAGATTGGTCTACGCCACGCTCAACCATTACTCTGGTAATTGAGTCAAAGGAGGTATTATCAAAGGCACCCTCTACATCCAAGAATACTCCTAGGGCAATCTCCTGGTTTTCAATTGCCCGTTGTATTCTTGTAGTTAATTCATGTAAAGCTAGTTCACAGGATTTACCCGATTGATAAGCAAATTGGTTTCGATGTAGAGGTGATTCCCTCAGAATTTCGTCCCTGATATGTCTATCAATCAGTTTTTCCAAGGTTTTGAGGAGAAATGACATCAGGCTGATGGGTATGAAGGCCTTTGCCTGGGCATAAGAATTACGCCCTGGTTTAGGTATGAAACAGACCCTGACCTGTTTCCAGCCACTTGGTATGTACCCAAGAGCCAGACTTGCCCTATATAGGACATATAGTGGTGAAGCAAGTTCCTCCAGACCATGCTGTAGTAATGCAGGAAAGATGCCATCTATTCCTGGAGACTTAAATGGTCTAAACGAATTGATTGCCCATGTAAGTCTTGTTATATTGATTAGCCTTTCGGCCAATCCCCAATCTTCTCTTCTTGCCCGAGTGATTGGTGTTCCTGACATATCATCGTCAGGATTTGTTCCAGTGTCAGTAACACCGCCTGGGAAGTGAGTCTCTAGCAAGAGCTTAAGAGTTTCCTCCCCAGTTTCCGTGTACTCTCCATTAGGCTTCTGTAATGAGCTCAATTTCCCTTGGTTTACTTTCAATAGGGCTTTTTGCAGTTTTGCACAAGTGAGTGTACATTCAATTTCATCACAATACTTCCTCCATGAAGCCTCTTTTGCCTTCCGGACCGCATATCCGTATTTCAGGTTAGTGGTTTTGTACTCTGCCCAATCCCCCGTTCTTTTTGCTTTGTTAAACAGTCTACGCACTGTTTGACACAGGTTGACAATACTTAAGTTGTTTTGAAGTACTGTCCATTATTATAAGTCATTCTTAAGATCATTTTTAAGAAGAAAAGTTCATACAAACACGATTTCAAAAGCGTCATCTCAGAGTTACAGGGTCTTTAAAAATTCTATAAAGTTAATTTCGTAAACGAAGAGATAAAATAAAGCACTCCAGGTCATACATTTATGAAAAACTTTTCTTCATAAAATGATCTCACGAATTATATCTTACAACAAACCAGCCAGCACACTGAGGTTATAATGACGTTATTTTTAAGTCATTATTGGTCGACGACTTTCATATGACTAATAAATGATGTCCATAAGACGTCTTCAAAACGACGTCTTTGAGACGTACAATACAATACGTACAAGTCTCATTAAAAAGATATTATTGTAGCAGGGGCCAAAAAATACTGGCCATATTAAGCAGGTGGTCACAATATAGAGATTAGATGTTTTGACTGTAGTATATAGTAAATGTTATTTCCAATATTCAACTATTTATTTATGATATTCCTGTCTTAGTCCTAGTATAGCATGTTTTAATGACGTCTTTGGGCTGTGACATAATGATGCCAGTTTTACAACAATTTGACGTCGTTACTGCCGAAAAAACGGCGACATTATGACGTCAGTGTGCTGGCTGGGAATGGGCAGCATATAAGAAACGTCCTATTAATAAAAAAAATTGGTAAATGGATATTAAAAATCTTACCAACAATTTTTGAGCCGTAATGATTAGCCAACGCCCTCTGCATACTTTTAATAAAATCATCAGAACCAATACGCTTTTTAGCATGAACTTTTAAAACCTGCACAAAAAGATAATAAATTAGAAGACTGTGTTAGCTCTGTAGGCAGACTTACCTGGCCAGAATTTCCTTCACAAGCAAATAAATTGGCCAATAAGCCAAACCGTGTCTCATTATTAGGCAACTGTTCTTGGATTGCTGTGCCATCTTTTATATTAACTTTCGAAATTCTAGTTTGTTGATCTACAGTACCATTACTTATCTTTATGTTCATCATACCCTGTACAACAGAAAAGTCATTTCAAAATAATCTTAGAATAATTGGTAAAAGAAGACATGATAAAAAGATAGTGTTGATGTATTCATGTAATAATTTGACTGACAGAACTGAAAAGTCTCCAATGTTCATCATGAAATAATCATGTAATATCGTTCATATCAATCATAGTAATTTCGTATTAGATATTTGTTTATTTTATAATTTTTACCTCACAATTGACACCAGCATAAGGAAAAGGCCCAGCACCAGCACCAATGATTGTTGCTGAATTCAAATCAGCCAATTTGGCAATGTCGCGTACATCATAGACTTTGTCCCGTTGAACAAGAGGTATGAGGTATGGTGGTCCACCAACTTCAATTAGTCTTGGAGATCCATGTAATCCTAAAATGTATATTGTTAAATTAGGTATACAAAATGGTACACTTATCCAGAACCATAATAAGATATCGGACAGCCTTTATTCTAGAAGTAAATCTACAGGGCACGCTTCTAACTAACAAATAATTGCTACATACGTCATACCAAGTTAAAGTGATCTTTAATGTTGTGACTGGGTCCAAAGTCTGAATGAAAGTCCAATCTAAAGTGGATATGAATGACTAATATTACCGTTTCTGTCAACGAAAGGGAAGATTTCTGGATGAACTATCAGAAGTCCAGAAGAATCTCTATACTGTCTCAATAAGTTCGTGGAGACCTTATTGGGTTTCTCTAATTTAATTATTTGCATAATTCTTATTGCTGAATTCAGGCCTGGAGCCAGAATTTTTTTCGGGGGATGAGCTAACATATAATTATTACAAAAAATTAATTTTAAAATGAAAAAATTCAAAGTCGGATATGTGCTTGGGGGGGGGGGCTTTAGCCCCAGTGTGTGGCTGAATTACATCGAATTCTCAATCGATGAATTCACGAACTTGTTCATAAGATGATGAAATAGTATACACCATATGACAAACTATTTGTTTTTGTTTTTGATGTTCTAGAAGAATCTAGAACACTGTGATTACCAACCTTTTTTTTCCCGTACCCCTTGATTAGGCTTTTCATTTATGAATACCTCCTCCACACATCCCTCCACCAAGTGGAAAAAAGTTTTTTTTGTTAGGTAATAATGTTCTTAGGTTAGCTAAATAATCAAACGACACAATTAATGACATTTATTAATTATAGACTTTTATTTTTGTTTAAACGAAAAAAATAACAAAAAAGGGAGAAGAGAAAGAAGAATGCGCGATAGGCAGAAAGTTTTGGCGAAGAGGGTGAGACCACATGCACATAACCACGCGATATGATTGGTGGTGGGCGGGGCTAGTGACAACTATTATCAATCAATTGGCAGGCCTATGCATATTCTTTCCTTTTCCTCATCTCGGAGTGGGCTATTGAACTTTCGCATAATAGTCCAAGATACGGCTGCAAGATAACGGTGTTCACTTGTTAGCAGAGTAAAACCTATTGGAAATGACTAGATATATGTAAAAGTATCCCAAAACGCTTAGGCTGCCTATCTAAAGTTGAAGGATTTGTTATAACAAATTTTGTTTATGTCAATTGTCAATATTTATTAAATTAAATAAGTGCAATGTATTTGCGTTCTTGTCTCTCTCCTTGTCAGCGCACGCACATCTCGTCACACGCACCTACCCGAGCAGCTGCGTCCCGGAACCCTTCTATCAGGTAGCCACTCGTACGACAACTTTTTCTCGGCAGCCATCAAACATATAATAATAGTCAGTTCCGATGTCCACTGAAATATATCTCGAAAACTAGAAAACTTAGTAAGCTGAGATTTTACAGGCAGGTGGGTCTTACCCCAAAGGGGTGCATGAATATATTTCTAATCCTAAAAACCCGAAGGGGGTCGCAGGGGGAGGCATTTCTTCAAATATCATTATGGCTACATATCTCTTGAATGGCGTAAGCTCAATCTTCAAATTTTTACGGATTATTTCTACTTGAAGCAAACCTAAAGGTAGATAAATACAGAAATTACTGGCGTTTCATCCAGGGGGAGGGAAGTAATACACCAGTCTTTTAAATTTCAATTTATTTTTTTATTTATCTTTTACAACCACATCGACCTGAGATGAGTGTTTCATAATAATTTATTTCAGTTATATAATTGACTCCTAACTTATTTTTACATAATCTTCGCTCAAAGTTCGCTATTCATTAAAATTCTCAAATTAATTATTTAAAACGTCTACGGTCTAAAAACATGTATTCGTACTTCTTAAGTATATGTTAGAAATTATTAAAATAATTTTATTATTTTAATTAGATCTTTTTGAGGCCTACAATTAGTCCTCTTACTGTTTGCCTTTTTCTGTTACAGTTTCCGCAGCGTAAAGCATTTTGTGTTTGTTTTGCCAATTTTATTGATCATTTCGTTTGCATTTTGCATATTTTTCCTAAAAGGTTTCCATAGATTTTGGTGCATAAGGTTTGTAATTTTTGAAATGCTTTGTAACTGATGGTTTTAGTTTATTTTTCAGCTAGAATAGTGCTACAATATTTTATTCAAAAATATTAAGGTCTAAATTAAATAAATATAATCCATTCGCGCGCGGGAAGAGTAACTGTTAGGGTATTTTGATTTGTAATGTTTCTAAGCATTTAAAACTAGCTATTTGAAACTTTTCGTAATTTTCTTGAAGTTGGTATTAGCATGGTGTTGTTTGAAAATTTGAAAAACAAATACTTATCAAACGTGAAACCTTAGCGTGAAGCATTTATTAATATTTTATACACATTAACAACGAAATAGATCATTAAAAATAAATCATCATTAAATCACCCTAAACTTGATATAAACGTACAATATTTGAATAAATTTCAATAGGCTTTTACTATTTTAACATTAAACAAAAGTTTGACAGAAATCAACATAACCAAGAAACTATTTTCCACAACCTAGCTGTGAAGTAGGAGCATGATTCACACTATAACAATTTTGCAATTATTACACCATTTCCGGGTACTCTTACACTAGAAAAGTTACTAAATGTGGTTGTTTTAGTTACTTTTCCCGGGTGCGAATAGATAATATATATCAGTGTTGTAAAGTATCTAGATATAAGGCCGCTGTCTCACTGCAGCCACTACCTCCCACTACCACCGACCACCACCAATTAAAATAATTCCGTGCAGTCCCACTGAAGCAAGTAGTGACCACCAGTTTCATGTAAAATTTTAAATTTCGCGCTTGTTTTATGCTCATTTCCTTTTGAAGTACACATATTGCCAACTTAGCAAGCTTACTGTTATTATTGTTTCCTATTAAACGAGGTTATGTGCATTGGATTGTTTACTATTGTCGCGTTGCGTTTAATAAAATATAATAAACCAAATTGGAAAAATATTAGAAATTGGTCGCTTATGTGACGCGAAAGCATGTCCGTGGTATTTAAATTCGAATAACCAGACGAACTCTGATCATATAATTCGATTGTCGATTTCGACGGGAGACCACGGCTTATCCTAACACATTTTTAAATTTTTTTCTGGTTATGTTATCAAAACAAATCGTCAAACATCACACGTTAACATTACCAATCATTAAAAACGAAAAACCAGTGGACAGGAAATGCAAATTGTTAGTTATCATCATCCTCACTGGCGCGTGCGCATTTGAACCACCGCTGACCACCAACCACCAAAATTCGAACAAGTTCGAAATTTCAAACTGGTGGTCACCGTTTGATGGTAGTAGGTGGCTAACAGTGGTTTAGTGGAACCAGCGGCATTGATTAGTGCATGTTTAAATTTTAGTTGATGGCAGTGGGTGGTTGACGGTAGCTCAGTGAGACTGCGGCCGAAGTATCTAGATACAGTATCTAGATACTTTTAAAATTTTGTAACTGTATTTGGATCTAGATACATTTTCTGTAGTATCTGTGTATCTGTATTGTGCAGATACTAGATTCATATTTTTATAATACAAAAACTATCATAAATGAAGTGGATGGAATTTTAAATTCGAAATAAACCACTTAACATAAAACGAATAAATTAATTTTTTTATTATGGATTAGCTTTGAAATCTACTAGATGGTAGTCACTTCGCTAAACAATTAGAGTTACTACATCTAGTCAGCCAGGTCAAGTTGGCATGTCAGAGTACTGTAATCGACGGGCAAATATTCGGACAAAAGAATTCGTAAATTAAAATTTCATATTACAACTTGGGGCTGTCAGAATGAAAACTATGCAGAGAAACCTTTTAAACTAAACGTTATTTAATCAGTCTTTTACGTTATGTGTTTTTAGTAAATAGTGTGCAGTGCAAGGGTGATTATTAATATTTTATCAAATTCCTTTCATTCGTTTTATTATTATTATTGTGCAGTAATAACGGTAATAAATAGTTGAATGAGTAACTCACCAGCAAAATATTCATGGTAACCTGCAGTATTATAGTATTTTAGATTGTTAAGTAATAAGGATTTATTATTATTTTCAGAATATCTAAAGCAAATTATATGAAGGTTGAACATGACTGAAATAATAATCTCTTAACTTGAAAAATGAAATATACGGTATATAAAAAATAAACACAATGAAGAAATCAGAAAATATATGGGAAAACTTGAATTTACCTTTCTACTGGAAGTAGAACAGTTTTTGGGAGATCGCTTAAATATGCAAAAATCTGTAAGTAATACTTTTTAGAATATCACTGTACAAAGTCAATAGAAAAACTCTTTGGATAGCATTTATGGCAACCAGCAGTTTGTTTGAAAATCTATGTATATGTTACCTGAAAAAAATTAAAAAGTGGAAATCTTTTCGAAAATTGTTCATATTGGTGTAAAAACAAGTGTTTTATGCTTACTTTGCCGTATGATACTGAATTTGCCTTCGAGGATTAATTCTTTTTGTAAATTTTACTTTCTGCAACGTTGCAGGAATATTACTCAAAAAATCAATGCACAATGATATTATTAGTGGGAGTTTGATGTGCAGGGTGTCTTATATTTTTTTTATGTTTGCAATATCATGTCATAACATCCTGCACATACAGACCTTTTAGTTCTTCTATAATTCTTTCTTCTTTTTAGCACAAATTTATTTAACACTACTGAGTGTCTGATTTTTTTTAGACTGATCTGCTTTCCAAAATTGGAGGGGACAATGTGAACGAATATGTAAAGAGAGCTGTGTAGAGCGCTTTGAAAAGATTGCTGACAAATCATGATAAAAAATGAAATATCTCTGAATAGGCTTCAAACATAAGAACTTTTCTGCTCTTTTTATGGCCACGCTAATTAAGGGTAAGTAACATTTTTAATGTATCATGACAAGAGGAAGCGTAACCTTGCTAAATGTATAGTTGATGTTCAATTTTGTGCAGTCGCATGTATAAAATCTTGAAGAGCGACCATCACATCATAATTTTATAGACAGAGCCGCACAGGGTAGCGTAGATAACTGCCTTTTAGCAAGGTCTGCCTCGCTCTGTTTATGATCAAAGATGATAATAAATGTACAGAGTAGATGCTAAGCAGTTGTTAACATAGGGAATATGCATATTATGAATTTCTAAAAAATATTTAAATTTTTAAAATTTTCAGTTTCTCAGAAATCCAAGGTAGAGGTAAGAGAATGTTACTTCCCTATCTCAATTTTCTATTCACTTGTGCTCCTTTTAATTTAACTAAATATAGTATGAAAATTTAAAGTTCTGGACGGACTGGAAATTGGCACTTGCCGATAGAGGATTAGAAAAGCTAGGGAAGGAGCATTCATTTCCCTATGATTCAACAGTTTTCTCTTTGTGGTCGTTCAAAGATCGTAAAGTAGGAATTCAAAAACAAAATAATATACAGGGTGACTTATTAACATTAAAGTGCAAGTCTCTGTGATATAACAGCAGCACACTGTCAATCTTTTTTTATTATCGTAATCTAGCATAAAAAGTAAAAGTATTTGCTAATTTAATGGATTTCATATTTTTAATAATAAAGTTGCCAAAAAAAAGCTACGAATCTAAGATTTATGTTTTTCAAATAAAACATCTGAGTTTTATACTTATTGTATTTTTGGATTTTAAATAAATCCATGTATGACCAGATGCCAGCAGAGGTTACTATGTACTGTTTTGGATATTCTGTTAGCATCATGGATGCAACCCGTGTAATCGGCTGCTAAGCAACCAGTTAATATATACTTGCCGTCTGCTAACAGAACATCCAAAAGTGTACAAACCGTCACTGCTTTAGGCATATTGCATTTTTCAATCTTGAATGCTGGTATTGCATTGATAAAAGCTATGTGCACAATATATTAATTATATTTGCATTTATTTTTAGGTGCTGCTTTAAAACCGTTGCTGAAAAGTTGCACCGAAAAGAAAATAGAAGACACTTTCAAAAGATACTTGAAAGAACCTCTAAAGCGGCTAAAAGTGAAGATAGAAGAACTTGGATTTTTTTAATTTTGATAGTGATTCCAAACAGTTGAATTTACTTTTTATTTTAAGTTTTGATGCTGTATGTTTACATCATATAATTTATGTAATAATTATATTATTGTACAAAAAGAATTTATATTTGTTAAAAAATTGATTTTTACCAATAATTAGCTAGTCTGATTCCTTTATAATTCGAAACAGCCTCCCGGTCTCCTGTGTTTATCTTATTCCTCCATGGTAGTATACGTAGTATATAATAAATGTTATTTCCAATATTCAACTATTTATTTATAATTCCTGTCTTCGTCATAGTATAGGACATTATGACCTCAGTTTGCTGGCTGGGGTATATTTTTCTGGACTTTTAGATAAGTACCATGACAAGCCATAGGTGAATCCTCTAAGTCTGCGAGTACAGTAAAGGGCTTTGTTACAACTCCTATCTTTTCTGTCAACAGTCAATTAGAGAACTTTCAAAATAAGAACTATCCTAATGAAGTGGTTTTAAAAATATGACAAGGAGTAAGTACAATCTATTCGGTTACACGAAGGGTAACTAAAAGCAACCAGATTTATTGTTATAGTTTGAGTCATACCAACACCTACTTTGAAATTAGGTTATTAGAAATAATATCTAGGCTATGATTGTTTCTGTTGAAGTGGTGAAACATTTTCTTAGTTTTCGAAAAATGAAGATTATTGGAATTCATTCAAGTTATTAATATTCTGCACAACACCAAGACTGAGGATAGAAAATCTACATAAGTAGCATGTTTGGTGGAGCGATTTCAGATTTTTGAACCTACCTCGTATACCAAAATCGTGAGATTAAATGTTTTAACGTTTTCTAATTTTTTAGAAGAAGCAGAATTTTTATAAAAAATACATTTTTTCAGATATTGAGATTTGAAAACAAAAAAGTCTCTTCTATGGTGCATGCTTTAACTCGGTGTCACTGTGTATATGAGCCGCATTTGGTATTCTATAGTAAAAACCAAATAAGAATAAAGTAGATGGCGCTTCGATTCAAGTTACATTTACACACCTAAAATTAAAACAGCGGGAAAATTTGAAATTTAGTATTGTTTAGTTTTCAAAATATTTACTGAAAAATATATAAAATTTATTTCTGTGCTTTTGTACAAGATGCCAGTGTATCTTATGAACAATTTATAAATAGAATTAATAAATAATGCACACTATTATGATACTATAATGTCACTATGATTCAAAAAACCTTAAAAGTTATTTTATATTGGCCGAATATCAACATTTTCGTCTGATTCGTTGGGTTGGAACTTTCCTTCCGATCCTAAATTTATAATATTTTTTCCACAATATCCTCTACTACTTTGTCTAATTCCCATCTTCGTTTTTCTTCATTAATTATGTGGTATACCTATGCAACCTTTCCATCGTTCTGCAGTAACAGTAGAAATCCCTTGATTAGGAAGATTTGTTCACCAGTAAGTGAATATATTGTATGTATCATTAGCTGCCATGTAATACTACATGATTCATACAACTTTCATTTGCGAATATGAATTTGCGTTAGCAATTTTGTAGCAAACTTATTTTCGTTTGTCCCGACAAAGATGCGCGCGACGAAGGTAGTTGCGTGTTTGTCCAAGCTGTAAACGGACACTGTGCTCGCTAGTTCGCCATTTTACATTGTGATTGTGAGTGGTTATTGTTATCTGGTGAAACGTGAAAACTAAATTGGAAACAAATGGAGCAACCATTCTCAATTAAGTTCGTAAGTACGGAATATTCTATTAGTTACGTAGTTAATATTATTTGTGCTTGAGCGTATTATTATTATTAGGCCTATCTTGTTAAATTGATATTTTATAAATATTATTAAATTTTTTCGTCCATGTGCACAGTATTAGTATACCTTATACATTACTATGCATTATGAAAGTAAGTAAAAAAAAGTCATTACGATTTTGTGTGTCAGAGAACAAGACGAGCAGTCAAAGTGGAGGTAATGGATGACACGCTGATGATAACCACAAATGATATTCTATCATGTATTCTATAAATATACGATTTATAAATAAATGTTTTTTGTTTATTTTTTCCATAAGCGTTTTCCCATACTCGTAACAATACTACATTTTTTGTAATTTTATAAACTAAAAAAAATTAAAACTCAAGTTTACTACAAGTTTTAAGGTAAATATTTGTAACAAATTTTATTTTCATGATTTGCTGAAAGTTTGCAGGGAAAAGTTTTTTGTAAATATTTTGAACAAATATGTTGCAAGTTTGTCAAGGGGAAACTTCAATCTTTTCCGAAAGTTTTATGCAAATATTCATGTTTCAATGAAATCAATCAATTGTTCAAATTTTTGAAAGTGTGCTGCAATTTTTATTTGCTATGTGGGGTAGTACGTTCGAAAGTTGTTTGCTTGTAGAAATTAAGTTGTTTTAGATGCAGTTAGAACATGTTCTTTCTGCTCCAACATAAACTTCCGAACAAGTTAGAGGGCAAACAAACCAAACGTAAACATAACCACTACATAACCTCAGAATAAATGTAAACCGTTATGTCGACACGTGATTTTTGTTGCAATTGTTCTTAACTGTTATTTATTAACAGTTATTTGTAATTACCATTTGTAAATTTTTGATAATTATAATGGAATAATAAATGGGTTCTTTGCTCTTGTTATTTATTTATACCTATATCGTCAGTCTAATGCAGAATTAATCTAGGTCAATTTTTGCAAAAAAATGGGTTTTCGAGCCTAGTTGCAGTTTACAGTATTGCACGTTTAAAACAGAACCATCTTAACTCAATTTCTTTATAATTAAGACGTTAATTATTTATTACAGTAAATTCTGGATGTATTTATTATTATTTATTAAAAGTTAAATAAAGAATAATTAACCTCGTTTTTAATAAACAGTACAAGATGCCAAAGTAAGGTTAGGTTCATTCATCATATTATTCAGCCCCGGGCAAATTTTTTAATAAATATCATTTTAGTTACAAATTCTGCAGTCAATATCTATTCATTGTTGTAATAATAAATGTTAAATAAATTAATGCAATTTTTTTAATTAAAATAATCCTGAAGGCGACATCTGTTAACTCAGGGACGAACCCATGGAGGAATGGGGGAGGAGCTCCCCCCCCCCAAAGTTGACAATTTTGAACAAGAGTTGGCAATTTCAAAATGTGTTTAGAGGTCATTATATATAGAATTGAGAAAAATAAGAAGATAAGAAAATATATCTAAAACAATTTAATGTTTATATCTAATTGCCATGCGTACACAAAGTGTTTAATTCTGTAACCCTTAACGTAGTTTGCAAATTATAGTTTACGAAATGTGATACCGTCGTAACTATTCAGTAAAACAGGCCGTTTTGATTTAGTAATCAAAATACAACCGGCATTTTGTTTACTACTTGCGTGACACAATATACAGTGTGAGCATACAGTAACGCCTACAATTAATATTTTCTTTATGGGTAAGTAAGTATATTGATAAAAAAACACGTTGATTTTCTAGATTAAAAATACACCTTCTTATGTTGAATTAATTTTCCAGAATTCATTCAATTCGAAGCTGACACGTCATAGTCATTTTTTTAAAATGAAAACTCCATTTTTTGTGATTTCATGAATCCTGTAATTGTCTAAACGAAGCTATAATTTTAAGTACAGAAGGTTTTCGATGTAGTGATCACATGTTATGTAGCACATGTAGTTTCACGAAAAATACATAGTTTTGCGGATAAATCAGTATGTTGGCGATGTCCCAAAATTAAAAATTTGATTCCAAGAAGATACATTTTGTAACTGCAGTGACATTTTTAAATTAAGTATTTAGTCTCGTATGTATGTAAGTCGCCGAAGACACGTTGGATATCCTGCTAGATCCCCGGATTTAACTCCACTAGAGTTAAAAAGAATTATGGTGTAAAAGCTTCGAAACAAATGAATGCGGGAGAATTAATTTAACATAAGGATGTGTATTTTTAATATAAAAAATCGACGTGTTTTAGCATTTTTCAATAAACGTACCCATAGAAATTATGAATTTTATGCATTACTTTATACTTACATTGTATATGATATAGTACTATTGCATGTTTGCAATTTTGCATTTGTAGTGACCAAATAATGTAGTTGAATAACATTGATAGCAGCGATTAAATAAAAAAAAATCAGTATGTAAATCTTGGGAGTATATTAAAATAGTATATTAAATAACAAGTTTTATAAGGGTTGATTTGGCGCACGAATCCCAAGTTAGAAAACGAGCCCCAGGCGAGTTTTTCTATGGGATGAGTGCGCCAATGCCCTTATAAAACGAGTATTTTATGCTATTTTTTCTAATTTGCGCCCCCTTTTTTCTTATTTTAATACAAAAAAAAATATTTTGGTCGTCTAGAGAATTTTGTGTTAGTTGGTAACAGTTGGTAACACTCGGCGCCAACTTGAGTTTTTGAATCATTTGTCATCATCCGTCACTTCAAATAAATTAGTTATTACTTTTGTTACTTTATTAGTGTTACAAATAAATAAAATATGAGCGAAGACAACTTAATTTGCACTCCGCCCGAAATTCGCGAAAGAAAGCAAAGATGATTAAATCGATGATACGTGTCTTGTTTATAGTACCATAAAATTACAAACATGAATTGGACTTACTGATTTGTCCAAGCAGATTTGATGTAGGTACGAGACTTGTTTATGTTACTAATTAGGAATATCCAAAACCTAACCTTCTTTCCAAGTAAAAATAGACCATAACTTCAAGTGAAATTTCATGTAAGTAACAATCAACAAACAGCGAACCAATTCAACGATATTAATTAAAAATTTATCGGAGGTTGACAATTTTGACAGATACTTGCAGTTTGAAGTTGTCACATTCCACGCATTACCCAACCAACCCTTAAAAACTAAATAACCCTATAATTCATTAAAGTACAGTGTACTTTTATAGATAGCCATAAACGACTCCTACTGATAGACGTTAATAAACGTATTACAAAGGCATATTAGAAAAAATAGAATATATTCCTTTTAAATGGAAATAAGGTTTGTGTAAACTACTAGTTTTTTTCATATAATGTTAGGTACAAATAAAAATATTTTTTACTCATAGTTGGTATTTTCACCGTAATAATTTTGCATTTTAAGGGTTAGTCCCCCCCAAAAAAAACCCCCCGTTCGTCCCTGTGTTAACGCAATAATTAAATAATAATAACCCATTTTAAATTATTACTCTCACGACCTTCTACATTTCACGAGACTTAGTCTCTTATCCGGCCTGGGCACTTTTACGATTTCCCATGTAAACTTTGTTTCTGAGTTTCGCCGTTTTGGCGCTAGCTGACACGCTGATGTTTATTTGTCACTTGAAGATATATAGGTTAGATAACCCTTACAAATGTCAAGCATTGCATGTTTACGTAAATATTTTGCGAATTAATTAAATAAATTCATATAATTAAATTAATTATATTATTAAAATTAATTTACAAGTTCAATAACATTATTGAAATTACAATTTTATAACTTCCCGTGAGCTGGATTTAGGATAGAGATAGTGAGCAGTAAGTACATTATCTGTTCACGTTTTTGCAATGTTTCTGTTTGCCAAACAAGGTTTTAGCAATTTTTAAAGAATTATATTACTAAGTTCCTGCTTGTGGTCGTGGCAAACCAAAAACTGTGAAAAAGCAATTGGAGTTAGAAATACCTAGTGATGTTAGAATATTAGACGGATTACATTCTCCAGATGAATGTTCTACAATATGTATTACAAGTTCGATTATTTGGTTGATTAAAAGTGTAAATCTTCTAGTGGAGTATTTTAAGGCACCTCTGTTTTGAAGATTTACAAATGCTATCAGTGAATTTGAACACGAGGCAGCTAACAGAGAATCTAATAGGCTATCGACATTCAATCCTTTCTTCAGTTTTTTTGCAATGTATCCTGCCAGAAGGGTTACAGATGCTGAAAGAATTCGCAATCGAGATGCATAGATAAGGTTTGGAGTTCTTTTACTAATTCTGTTATATTTTTAGGAAGTTCGATGTAGAAATTGACTCTTTCAGGTATCTGTAATTGTTGATCTGTCGAAATAAAGAAGTATATATTGTTTTGCTGTTGAGTGTTGGTGTCCATAACCCCAACGTAAGATTTGAAACCATTTTTCTCGTAAGGTAGGTATAATTTGATGGAAATTCATGAAATGATATTGTAGGATCAGTACTATTACACATTGCATTGCGGCAGTTATACTTTTTTCTGCTAGTGTTTGCCATTACTAAAGTGAACGAAAAAACAGCAACAAAATTACGAAAATTTAAACAAATAAGGAAATAACGTAATTATATGAAAAAATAAAGAAAACTGCCTTAAAAGATTAGGAAAATATAATTTATTGACGATACGCGCAAAACCGACAAAAAGTATAAAAGCGCGCAAAGTTAGCGTAGTTTAAAATTGGCGTTTACGTGTTATATATCCGTTTCCGCATTTTCGTGTTTGGTGGCGCCAGCGGAGAAACACTTGAACTAATGGAGTGCGCAGGCCGGATAAGAGACTTCGTCTCGTGTAATCTAGAAGGTCGTGATTACTCTATCTGTTCGTGACATATATATAGACTATAGTATAGATATCAGTTTCCCCGGGAGTGTCTTCAATTCAAACTTCGCGCTCTCCCCCACGGCCACAGCAGTTGGCGACATTGTTAAGAAGTTCACATTTTTTCCTTCTTTCGCTCTCAAATACAGTATTTGTAATAATTAATATTAAATTTATAAACTCCCCAAATTAATTATAATATATTATTAAAATTATAAAAAAAAGTACCTTTGGTTACTAAAGTAAAAGGCTGTTGAGTGAGATCAGGGCAGTCAACTACTTCAACCTTTACTTCTTCAAAATTAGATTTCAAAGCCACATTCAGTACTAAAAAGATATAAATTTTTAATTTATTCAAATTCTGCATGTTCATATTAGTACTTACTGTCGGCAATTTCCTGTAGAGAAGGAACGTGCAAAGGCTTTTTCTCAACTGGTAAAGTTTTTGGATCAAGAACCATTTTGCTAAAAAGTTTACCTATTGTAATATTATTCAAAATGTTTAATATACTTACGAATGAATACTAAGTATAATAGATGAAATAGTTATAATAAAAACAATCATTTATAACATAAAAGTGAAAGTAAAACTTATACCTAACCTGATAAAAATACGAATAAATAATAATTATTGGAGTATTCACCTTTAAATTTGACTTGACAAATCGGTGTCGTAAATTGGAATGATTAACTTTGAAATAAATTAATAATTTTAAATACTTGATAAATAGAGGTCACAGAGTTTATCTGGGAAAGATACAGTGGTTACATGCCTGAATAACTTGTTATTGCGCGATAAGAACAAATAAATAACTTTTTTTTGAGATAATTGTATTACTAAATATTTATTTATTTAACAATAAATTAATTTTAATCGAATGATGAGAGGGTAAATTTTAAATATAAATGGTTAATTTTTATAGAAATGTCATTTTAAAAATATAAAAATATGATAATTATATACAAATATTTTATTTACTTATGCTTGATAATTTATTTAAAAACAAATATTAATGATAAAAACGAAAAAATTATATTGTTATTCTGCTTTAGTTATGAAGTTACCAATAACGTATAAACTTTTAAAAATTACGCCAAAATTCCCTAATTTAATTTTTATTGGTGCAGCTGAATCTTTGCATCCTCATTGGCCAGTTTGGCAAAACAAACAAGTACCGCCATTGTTGCCATCAGGAAGACGTAGTGTTTGAGCGAAGAGGCAGGTCCGTGAATTTTGCAAAAATATTTTATTCCAGGTATGTCTAAAAATACACCATTTACACTTACGTATACTAGATATCCGCATACGTTACCTTACTTACAATTGCAGGTTAAAATAAGCAGTACTATCGCATAAAATTCAAGATCAAACATCCACTGCGACGCCGGCCGGGGCGCGTCTCTTAAAATCGATCAATAAAAATTAAATTGAGAAATGTCTCGATATGGATCAGAAACTAAAGTGTACGTAGGCGATTTAGGAAATAATGCTTCAAAACAGGAATTGGAAGATGCCTTTGGTTACTACGGCCCATTACGGAACGTTTGGGTTGCACGAAATCCCCCTGGATTTGCGTTTGTTGAATTTGAGGATCCTCGTGATGCTGAAGATGCAATTCGAGGCCTAGGTATCAATAAGTATAATATAGGATTTGCGATGTTTCTATTATTATCATTAATGAACTTTTAAAGGAATACGATATTGATTTTATGTTAACTAGAATTGCATTGTATAAGTTCAGTAACCTCTTTGATTTGTTTACTTGTTTTTAATAACTTTCTGATATGTCTTAATTAGTTGTAATCATACTAACAATTAAAACAAGCAATTTACAATGCAAATTGGTAGTGGAAGCGATGGTTTAATATTTGAAACTACTACATGCCGTACAAATATTAAATATTCACGATGTGCTTGTTGTGAAACTGGTTGGGAAATGCAGCATTGAAACTTGCTTTAATGTAGATTAATAAACTTTTTTCTATTAATAAGAGTTTTTAGGTTATATTTTAACTGTCAGTGTCAAATAAATTTCTAGGTTATGCATTTTATCACCAGCTGATATTTCAATAATGTTAACACTGGCAATTAATATTATAATTTATTTTAATTGTCTTTTTTACACTAACCAAGAAAATCTAATTAAAATCCTAGATGAGCTGCATTCATTTTAAAGTTCTACGAACAGAAGCAACGGAATTTGGGACACCGTTACATCAATTTCAAACAATTTTATTATTTGAAAAACATGAAAAATTTATTGTTCCTAATTAACCCAATTAATACTTTAAATCAAAATTGTTCAATTATAATAAATAATGTGTTTATAATTAATAACTATAATAATAACAGTCCCTATTTAAATGAAGTGCACCTAACCTAAAAATAAAAATTTTTTTTATATGATTTTACGATTTCAGATCTATATTTCCGTTAATAATTAAAAATGGACACAACTATTCAATGCTAAATAACAAGTGCATGAAAAATTTGCTAAAATATTTCCATCTATTCATAAAAACCACGTTCAGTTATTCATTCTTGTAGGAGAGTCTCGTCACACGATGCTAAAACTTCCTTTATGTTATCCAAAAATTTAAACAAACCATGAACAGTAATGGTCAAACTTCATTTAATAGCTTTATATTTTCCAATTCTATGATATTTTCTATTATAGATGGAAGGACCATCTGTGGTCGCCGAGCACGTGTAGAAATGTCAAACGGTAAGGCAGGTAGTGGTAGGTACAGAGGGCCTCCACCACGATCACGTGGAAGACCATTTCATCCAGATGATCGTTGCTATGAATGTGGTGACAGGGGACACTATGCCCGTGACTGTCATCGCTATAAAAGAAATCGTCGAAGGTATGCTTTATTATTTTTATTCAATGATGCTTGTTTTTGTGATTTTTAACAATTTTTATATAAATATATCACCCATTTCGTGTTCCTACTACACATTGAATGCAAATGATAAATAATAATTTATTTTGTAGATTTTATTTTTTTAAATACTTTTTTTTTGTAATTTAATTTTGTTATAACTGAGCCTAGCCAAAAGCAATATAAATGTGTCGAAATGTGCATTGCAACTGGAATTGTAACCTTGCAAATATTTATTTTTAGCTTATAATGTATTTGCTTCTAATTGTAAACATTGAATGCATTTAAAATATTTATAAACTGTTAAATGAAAAGCCCAGTTGCAATGCTTCGATCACATGAAAGGCGCTCTGTATAGATGGAGGTGACTGGTTGACAGTGCTGCCATGTTATAGGTTTAAACTGTGGCCCCTAGTCAGGTAAACCACTGAGTCTCATTCACGTCTCGCGCGTTTGCATCCCGCTGACTGCGTAGACAGCCACCACGTAGTGTACTACGACGATCTCTCTGCACACGACTGCTTATTTCATAAGACTACTGTGAGCCAGTGAGTTACCAGCTCTTTCGGGCGTACGCTAGTTGATTTATCTACCTATCTACTGTTTACTTCACGTCTCACAAGCTCACATACAATGGTAAAAATTTTGATTAATCAAATTAATCTCTAAATATCTTTATAACGTACCTATATACTATATCGTTCCATTTTTTACTTTTTTGTGATAATAATTTGGTGATTGGGATATTTATAATTGAGAAAAGAATAATAAACAAAAAGTAAGAAAGATTGGTAAGTATTGGTTCTTCACACACGTACTACATCAAGAACATCTTCTGCTGTAAAATGTCCATTTAAAAATTTCAAAAATTGTTTTTTTTTGTTTATTTTTTAATAATATAAAATAAATTGGTATGTGGACATTTTATAGCAGAAACCAATACCTGCAGTCGTGATGGGCAACATTGTGAGGCTACAACTATTGATGGTTCCTTTTCCTCTGCATCTCCATAAATACATGAAAGGACAAGATAAACATTTTTTGTTTATTACAAATTAAAAAAAAGTTCATTTTAGTTTATGTATTAGAGATTTAACTAGTTTTATTGTTTTAGTTTTTATTTTCAAAATGTACTTGGTGGGTCAAATATAACTTAAAAATTCTTTCTGATTTCTGATTTAAAGGATCATAAATTTATTGATTAATATATAATCAGGTAATTCATAACTTTTATAATCTACCCTAAATAAGATTTTGTTTGTTCAAGTCTTATTATAAAGTTGAGTTTGTACGATCTCTTGTCCTGTTGCATCAAATTATATGAAGTTGTTTTTTCAACTAAGATTGTTTTTAATGTATGGTGTATAGATGGTAAGGGATGTGGTACTAAACGATCAATTTATTTATAGCATTGCATTTCTTTTTTATTATTTATCATAATTTTATTACTTTTACTCTAAAAAAAAAAAAAAGGTAAACTTGCATTGTATTACTTGGGCTCCCATCATGTGGAAATCACAAACGAATAGTGCTAAAATGCCAAGATATTTCTTTAATTGGGAAGATTTTCTAAAGCTGTCGATATTCTTCTGAACAGCACCAGTACTTGATTGGTCTAAAACTGAGTGGGTGGAGTCAGGAGTTGAGAAGAATTGATAAATGTTCAAGCTACAGGAAATAGTCAAAAAACCTTATTGACCAAACCAGATCCAAACTAACATAATGGAACAACCAAAGCCGTATTCAAGGGGGGGGGGGGTCTCCGAAACTAAATACTACTATAAATGACAACAAAATAAAATTAGTAACATTCGTTAAAATAACAAAAGCAAAACAATAAGATGGACTTGAATGCATGGTCTGAATTTTGGGTTTTTTAATCCTCCAGAACCCCCCCCCTTCGGAAATAAATTTCTGGCTACAGCCCTGGGAACAATCAGAATGATCATTACTCAACTTAAGACAGACCAAACTGAAGCTCACCTAAACTAAACTAACCTAGCTTTACCTAAACCTAAATTATTTTAAATACACTAATACTAATGAAAAACACAAGGATGTATTTTTGTGAAAATAACCTGACTTAGCCTAATCTTTTACTTCAGATAATAATAAGTATCTAAATTGTCGCATACCTGCATATGTAACTCTAGCTATTCTATGTTAAACTTTGACTCCCCATAATCTCAGACTTTTTCTCTTCCAACACTTAAATTTTGGTTTCAATCAACTCAGTTTGATAAGATTGTTTTTTAATTATTGCCTTTTTTTGGTAGTATAAACTTTTTTCCCCGCACTAAGTTTAGTAAGTGTCATTGCTTGAAAGCTATGGCGCATTGAGTTTTTTTGTTATTGGATTACTCATATATACAGGGTGTCTGAAGCCATCCAGAACCTACAGAAATTAAAATGGGAAAATATGAATAAGATCAGACCTTACTGTGGCTTATTATAATACATCAAATTTTACCAAAGTGACATTCTTTGCAAACAAAAGAATACGTTAAATATTACTATAGAGTCAAAATTTTATTATTACAATAATTTTGTATGCAGTGGTAAAGTAATTTCACAATTATTTTCAAGTCGGGAGCCAAGATATTCGCGAAAAACCTTTCATTTCTGGACTTCCATCCCCCCACCGCCTCTCTCTCTCCGTCTAACCGGGATCGAAGTGAGCGTTTTATGAAATGATTTACACCGGTAGCATTAATGAAAATAATTATTAAAAAACCGGTACTAAATGGGTTTTGCGTTCTTTTTAGCTCAGATTCCATAGTAACTGAATCAAGCTGAAAATTTAGCAAGAATGGAAATAATTCAGAAGAGACGTACACGCGTACTTAATCGGAACCCACATACACCGTGTTCGTTGTAACATTTGCTATAGGGAATTAGTATGGGAAATCTGAAATATGCCAAATAGTTCGTTCTCGAATAAAAGTCGGTGAATTTCATACTGCATTTTTCATACTGCATATTACAAAAACCCATTTTTACAATATTAGTTTATTAACACTCAAAATCCTGAAGATTTAAATACATTTCAAGTTTCAGTATTGACAAGTAGGTACTTATTTTACATTTTATTTTTTTTAATTTGAAATAAATACGTAATGAGAATTCTTGAACTCACGTAGTATCCCTGTAAAACAATTGAATATCACTAAATGTTTATCTAGTGTGGTTGTTGTTTGTGTTTTAACCAACATGAATACCGAAGATAAAATTCAGATAATCAAGCTTTTTTATGGTGGATTAAGTGCAGAACAAATAAGTATTCATTTTCGAGAGTTTTTAAATAAACGTGTAAGCAGACAAGGAATTAACCATGTTGTTAAGAATTTTAATTCAAGTGGCTGTGTTAATAAATGTCAGGAAAAAGCGTCCAAAGAAGAGCAATGAAGATACGGAGCTAGAAATCTTATTAAAAATAACCGAAAATCCACGAAGTAGTTTAAGGAAAATATCGAATGAATTGGGGTTGCAATTTAATTACGTACATAGAGTATTAAAGAAGCATACATTTCATGCCTACAAATTTGAAAAACATCAAGAGATATTCGAGGAAGATAAGATTTCTAGACAAGTATTTTGTGAAAGATGATCGATAGAATCAACAATAATTTTAATTTCCTACATTATTGTTGCTTTTCTGCTGAATGCACATTTTTTCTAAAATCTAATTTTAATAAACAAAATGTACGGTACTGGGCTATTCAAAATCCGCACGCCAAAATTGACATACACACGCAATACAAAGAAGAATTAAATTTCTGGGCAGGAATTTTTAGTAATAAAATAATTGGACCCTTTTTCATCGAAAATATGAATAAAGAATTTTATCTAGATTTATTGCAAAATCACGTTGGGCCAGAACTGGACGTTATAGAGGAACAAGAAATATGGTTTCAGCATGACGGATGTTCATCGCATAATGCAAGAGAAGTCAGTTGTATTAAATTTGAGTTTACATAGAATTATCATTTAAACATAGTAGTTTTACAGGTCAGAGAATACTTAGATAACAGTTTTGCCAATTGTTGGATTGGTCGTAATGGGACGATAGCTTGGCCACCAAGATCTCCAGATTTATCCCCTCTTGATTTTTATTTCTGGGGATATTTGAAAGACAAGATAAATGAAGTGATGCCACAATCCAAAGAAGAATTGAAAATCACAATTCAAGAAATCTGCAATGGTATTAAGAAAAATACATTAGCAAAATTTAGACGAAACATGTACGACAGACTAGGATATTGTTTAGCTGCAAACGGCGACTTATTTGAACATTTAATTTAATCAGGACTATTTGAATACAAAATTCTATTTCGTTCTATTTTCTAAAGTTGCTAAATGACGAAGTGATACATATTCAGTTTTTCGTAAAAAGTACTAAAGTAGTTGGCTAAATTGCATACATATCTTAACAAACGTTGTTTACAACCTATACAGGTGAACTGCTGCTTTAAGTTCAAAAGTTCTAGGACTTTAAAATTCAATTTTAAAGTAGTAGTACTTTAAAATTGGATTTCTACTAAAAATACTCCGAAAACTGCAGCTTGAGAGACCAGAATGAAATAACGGTGTTTAAACGTTTAAAATTTTTGGTATTAATGAATTCTCATTTTATTAATTGAGCATCATTATTTTTTATTTCTAATTTATTATTTCTTGTACGTTTTTCGAATAAAAGAATAATAACAAATTATTGAAATTGTTATTAAATTAAAGACTAATGACAAATAAAATTTAAAAAAAAGGTTTTGCTTGTAACGGGGTTCGATCTTGCATTCCACGAGCCCGTGCGGTTTAGCAAGTCGAACGTAATCGTTGAAGCACGGCGACAAGTCGCGTCGGCTTTTAAATTAATGTTTTGCAAATAATTCATGAATTTATAATTTCTGAAGAATTGGAATTGTTATTAAGGGTAATATTTTTGGACAGTACGTTAGAATATCTTATCTATTGATTGCAACTATTAATTTCACCGACTTTTATTCGAGAATGAACTATTTGGCATATTTCAGATTTCCCATACTAATTCCCTATAGCAAATGTTACAACGAACACAGTGTATGTGGGTTACGATTAAGTACGCTTGCACGTCTCTTCTGAATTATTTCCATTCTTGCTAAATTTTCAGCTTGATTCAGTTACTATGGAATCTGAGCTAAAAAGTATATTTGAATTTTTCAACTGACCGAAGATTCGACAACATTCTCCAAGCTTCAGATTGTTGTTTTACTCATAATCAATGAATCTATAAGCAAAATGAACTTACTTAAAATTAGTGATGCACTGAAGCGGCTTTTGGCCGAATCACTGAATACCGAATATTTGGGCATTAAAATTTTCAGAAGCGCCGAATATTCGGCTGAAGCAAAATAGAAATTTGAGTTTTGATTAGGTAATTTTATTGAAAACAAAATTATGTCTCAAAATGAAAACGTTGATGTCCAAAAAATACGTCTCCTACTACACATTTTGTTTTAACAAAATAATATAAAATATAACTAAACAAAATTATTAATAAAAAAAATGAACAGTATCGAATTATAAAAAATTTGATGTCAAAAACTTAATTCAAAAATGCTTACTAAAAAACTACAACGTTATATAATAGCATTAAAAACACATTTCAGTATTTAAAATTTAATTTAGGATTTAAAGGATTTTAAGATTGTTGCGGATAAACAGTAGGTTTTCGGCATTTTTCAGAAGTAATCTATTTCTCTTGCATACTTACATTTTTAAATTTCAGAATTTAACAGTTAAAATTCAATAAATAAGCCAGATTGTAACAGAAAAAATTAAAAAATTGGCCTCGACCGGCCGAATACCGAATCTTTCACTCTGCTTCGGCCAAAACCGAATCTGTCAAAAACTGGCCGAATACCGAAGCAAAACCGAAGCTTCGGTGCATCTCTACTTAAAATTTTCATATTTATAAGCTTAATGCCTAGCGTCCTATTTATAGGACGGCCTTTATTTAAAAAGATTAACAGATGATTGTCATTTTGTGGTCATAAATGGTTTGAAAAACTAAATCTTAACACTTAATTTGGACGTTGCACTTTAATTTGACACAGTTGAACTTTGCTGAATATGAAGAAAAGCAACAAAAACTATGACCAAAACTTAAATGAGGGTAGTGAAATCAAAAGTTTGAGATTTCTGACATGAATAATAATTTCAATTAGCATTTTTTCAAATTTGCGTAGATGTTAAATAAGTTACAATTTCAAACAACAATAAATATTTTTTGCAGTACGTTTTTACAGTTTTTTTTTAATATTTCACGCCTGCACTACGGGGGAGCCAACATCTAAGGTCATCTGTCCCCCATCTAAGATGCAACACGAATACACACATCCATAGTTGAGGTGGCGAAATTTTCCAATTAGAAAAATTCTGTCGCACCAAGTGGGATTCGAAGCCACAACCCTTGGAACACGAGTGATGCACTGACACCACTCGTCCACTGCCGACCCTGTTCTTATAGTTGTTTTACTGTTTCTACTTATACCACTGAATTAGCTAGCAGCTTTTAGTCGATTGTTCAGCAGTTTATTCATTCAAGGAAACTGCTAACTTAGCATCTCATTAAGTAGTAATTTATTTATTGAAATTTTATAACGTATATTTTTCAGGCTTATAATATGGTGCAACATTTTCTTTTTTACATTGTATATCAGATCCAACATTTATTGGTAACTGTTCTTTGTTAATCATAAAATATGTTCTAAATCATTAAGAATAATTCTTAATTAAATTAAGAAAGTTTAAAATATAATTAATTAATTGTTTTCTTAATTTGACCCACTCTGTACATACATATTGCACCATACATTTATTGTTTTATTTTTTATATCTTTGTCTGCATTATTATTATATGAAAAAACATTATATTTAGTGTGTGTGGTGCAATAATAAAAATTGATAAATTATTTTTATTGAATTGTCTTATTATATTTTCAGATCTCGTTCGCGTTCACGCAGTCGTTCCCGCGACCGACGGAGTCGCTCAAGAAGTGCATCGCGTTCTCGTTCTCGTAGTCGTTCTCGTTCCAGATCACGTTCTCGTTCCGATTCGGCCAGAAGAAGTCGTTCTCGCAGCGGTGATAGAAAGTCAAAGTCAAGATCTCGCAGTCGATCTGCCGCACCCAAGGAAAATGGATCCGCTACACAGAATTAACAATAAAATAATATATCTTTTTCCTTTGATGTTTTCTTTAACTGTATGTTTTTTATATGCAGATAATTGTGTAAGGCTTGTCATTTTCTCATTTTTACATTCAACTCTCAGATGTGTCTTTATAAAGTGTTCTTTAGCAATTTAGTAATTATTCCGATCTCATTGTTTTCAAGTGCAATGAATTTCATAAGTATCATTTTTATTTGCTATCATTTTGAAGTCTGCTGTAGAAATTAATTTAATTCCTAGTAGTACAAATTTATATAACGATATATTCAAGATAAACTACCATTAATACAGTAGAAAAGTTTCAGAATGGACGTATTACCCTTATTGTTATTATTAAACATATTTACACAAAGAAAGATAAGGCCATTTCTTTTGATAATCTAGGATGTTTTTGTGTTTACGAATATACTAGGTAGCTAAACTTTTTTAAAAAAATGTGATTGTTGTAGGAAAAGTAAAATCGTTTAATCATATAAAATTATTTGAATTTTACGTGTTTACAATTTGCAAAACACTTCAAACCTGTTATGGTGAGGAGAAGTTCTCTCTATTCTTATGATGCATATGCAATACATCATCATAAGTGTAATGACTTGTTTTTTTGTAAATGTTGTATGTTTAGTGATCGTACTTGTGTTGATGTGATGCCATTTATTTTTTCTTAAATAAATTGCCTTTATTTAAAAAGTTTTCATATCATTGTAAAAAAAAAAAGATTAATTTATAGACAATAAAAGTTCGTACTGCGATTAATTTCTGTATTACTTTTTCATTAACAAAATAAAGTTTAAAATTTTACAAAATTTAAAAACCCTAAAGATAAAAAAGTAATGTACAAAGCACAATTAATTAAAAGAACGCTTTGTATGTAGTAGTGTAATGTATCAGCGTTATAGCCAGGGGGTGCAAGGAAATTTGCAAGGTTGCTAATTTGTGTTTACTACAAAAAATGGAATTTGATGTTATTTTGGATTGTCATTGCGTGGTTCTGTACTAAAAGGTGTTTGGCATAGTTAGATTTGACTGGGGTGTTTATTTTATAACGTAACATGCTGTGTATATTATGTCAGTATGGTTTGGCCAATGTATACCAAGTTGCAAAAAGTACATTTCAATTGGTAGATTCCATCTTCAGCTTTACCTTTGAATAAACGATACCTAAATTCATTCATATTTTATTGAGTATTTATTTTCGACATTTATAATGGACAACCAGCAATTCCTAATTCGAATATATAGTTTTTTCTCTACAAGCAGGCCCCGCGCTTTAGACGGCCCCGCATTTTATAAGACACCGTTAGAACTTCCAAATATACGTGCTTTCGCTGCTGCTGTAGTCATACCGATGTTTCCGCGTCGCTTAACGACTGGCAAAGCAAACTCTACCATTGAACCTATGTAAATTCTAATGACTTGATTAAAAACTTTGCAACGAAAAATGCCAGAGAAATAATTTTTTAAACTCACTACTTTCAAAATGACATTTGTGAATGTTCAACGCAAACGTAGTGCTCGTGCACTTGTGCTTCAAAAAGATGCAAAAAGCATTGGCCCTTTTAGGCTTCGTAAAAATAATTTGACTTGATAATAATAAAATTTGAAACAATTAAAAAATTCTCCCACCAAACATTTTTTGTCCAAATTGGTGTCATTTTAACGGAAATCTTATGCTGACTCCGAATATGTAAATCATTTTTGGGACAAACGCCCCTAAGCCTCCAAAACTGGTTGCTACCAACCAAACCTCCACAAAAACGACACTATCGTATTTAACCAAAACGCTATGCTAAGCAAATTCAATGTTTTTTCAACCTATCCTAACCTAACCTAACCCAATCTAAACCTAACTAGATTGTGTAATTGTAAATAACACAATTTGGCAATCATAGAAACTTAATATAATTAGTATTCATTTCCATGGAGATTAAGGTTTTTTTTGATCTCCAAATTTGGCGCCTTTGGGGAGTTCGTCATAAAATTGATTTACATATTCAGCATCAGAATTTTTTGAGGCAAACGGCACTAAGCCTCCAAAAAAACCCTTGGTTGCTACCAACCCAACCTTCACAAAAACGTCGCTACCTAACCAAAACGCTAAGCAAAAGCAAGATCGAATTTTCTCAACCTAACCTAAATCTAACCTAACATAACTAACCTGTAATTTACAATTACACAATTTGGCAATCATAGAAACTTAATATAATTATTATTCATTTCCTTAGAGATTAAGGTTTTTTTTATCCTCAAATTTGGGGCCTTTGGTGAGTTCGATCCAAAAATGATTTACATATTCAGAATCGGCATTTTTTGGGGCAAACGGCACTAAGCCTCTAAAATTGGTTGCTACCATCCCAACTTCCACAAAAACACCACTACCTAATCAAAACACTATGCAAAAGCAAGTTCGAATTTTTCTCAACCTAACCTAACATAACTAACCTGTAATTTACAATTACACAATTTGGCAATCATAGAAACTTAATATAATTATTATTCATTTCCATGGAGATTAAGGTTTTTTTTAATCCTCAGATTTGGGGCCTTTGGGGAGGTCGCCCCAAAAATGATTTACATATTCAGAATCAGATTTTTTTGGGGCAAACGGCACTAAGCCTCCAAAATTGGTTGCTACCAACCCAACCTCCACAAAAACGCCGCTACCTATCCAATACGCTATGCAAAAGCAAGTTCGAATTTTTCTCAACCTAACCTAACCTAAATCTAACCTAACAACTAACCTGTAATTTACAATTACATAATTTGGCAATCACAGAAACTTAATATAATTATTATTCATTTCCATGGAGATTAAGGTTTTTTTTTAATCCTCAGATTTGGGGCCTTTGGAGAGGTCGCCCCAAAAATGATTTACATATTCAGAATCAGCATCTTTTGGGGCAACCGGCACTAAGCCTCCAAAATTGGTTGCTACCATCTCAACCTCCACAAAAACGCCACTACCTATCCAAAACGCTAAGCAAAGCAAGTTCGAATTTTTCTCAACCTAACCTAACCTAAATCTAACCTAACATAACTAACCTGTATTTTACAATTCGTTCACGCCAAAAATGATTTACATATCAGAATCAGTACAAAATCTCCGTTAAAATGACACCAGTTTTGTCAAAAAATACTTGGTGAAAGAATTCTTTATTATACCTAGAATTTAATTTAAAAATGCAATTTTCTCCATTTGGTTATTAGAAATCATAATCGCTAATAATTCCACAATTTGACAAATTTGCAAACGCCATCTATTGGCAACAAGAGAATGCTATTGCCTACTTGGTTTTATGTTTACTTTGAATTCGAAATAGTATTACAGATTTTGGTTAATTCTGTTTTTTATTGTTAAAGTTCGTCTCAAAAAAATCGTGTTTTTGAACCCGGCCCCGCAAAAGCTTACGCCTGCCCTGTCTACAAGGTAGCTGTTTCTTGTTAGAGTTGGGACTTGGACCCAAATGTTATTTCGGTACAATTTTGATTTCAGTATTGGGTAACAAAAATATAAGGGTTTCAGAATTTGGGTTCTGATTCTGGTACTTGTTTTGAAATAATCGGGGTTCCGGTTCTGGTACAACACAAACATCGGTTCTTGTAGGTTTTTTGGTTTTGATTCTGTCCCTTGTTGAGGCTTTTAATAAGATATTGTATAAATGTTAATTGTAATTAACATATACTCTCATAACTGGCTAAAACACAAAAATATGAAAATATTTGGGTTATTTTGGTACTGATTTTTTTGTCACTAGTTGGTAGTGTATATTTTACAGTATCTAAAATTGATGTTTGGCAGGCATTTTCAGTACCAACAGTTGTTAAAAAGCAATTGCGTACGACTTTATCCATTGTGTTACAGAAATTGGAATGCTATGATTTTTCGTTTTGATAACGACAATCGTTATGATATAAACTACAAGTTTTATTTCTGATCTTTTCGTAAAATTTGCAATAAGAAACACGTATCTGGCTATGAATTTAATTTATTATTTAACAAGAGAGCTTGGATTATCGAATAATTTACTCTTTATTTTGCTACTGAAAACTTACTAAATATTTTTCTTATGTCTTAACAACAAAAAATTATTACGAACAGATACTGAAATATGAGTAACGAAAAATTTGTGATATTTGCTTGTATCGGTAAGTACAATCTTCTGTCGCAGAAAAGACTTCGTGGTCACGGAATGGAAAATAGCTTGGAAAAGAAATATAAATCAGCTTTTTTTATTAAGATACAAATACTACTTTAATATATACAAGCTACGAAAGTTTACTCTTAGGTGCAAGGTGTTTTTGATTGGGCGAGGCAAAGCGTAAGCGTAGCCGAGGTTAGTTAAAAACGCAGAGCACCTGAAAGAGCTTTCGCAGCGTGTAATGTATTAAACTTTTCATTCTCCCCTTGACATTTATTAACCACCGTAAATAAATAAATAAAATGATGATTCAGTGATAATAAAATAATGTTTGTATATACAACAGTATTATTACCAAGGTAATGTTGACAACAGCCACCTTATAATATTATATTTTAAAAAATTGACAGTTTTACGTCGTTGTCCAGGGACCGAGAGTTTTTCAAACCTTTCATGTTTTACTTTCGCTTTTGGTTGCCTTATCAAGATAGAAAGTTACACTTTCGTAAAGGGGAGAATGAAAAACAATGTGTATTTCTTAAATAATAGGTAAACCTTTAAGGTTTACCCCCGACTTCCTTATTTTCTGAAGCATTTTAAAAAAAATTAAAAATACAGTTTTGTGTTATGCAACATATCTTCAAACACAACATTGCTGTTGTCTTATTTTTTTTGTTTGTCGTTTTACTTCTAAAAAAAATTGTTAAGCAGAATTTTTTTTATTTTCTATTCGCAAACCTCTTTTTTCTTTTCTTTCGGGTACCAACCTCATGGTCATATGACTACGTGAGGTCTCACATTGGCTCGGATGGCTTTTGGATATACCCCAATTTAGTAAAAAAATACAAAAATTATTTCTCTTATGTATGCAGGCAACTAATTTTCTTGTGTACAATTTCTTGAAATTTATGTTATTCACAAAATCTATTGAAGTTTTGTACTACTCGGAATTTTAGAGGCTTTTGGAGTGCAGGGCCCATATTCTTGAGTTTCACATACGAGATGACGTAATTCTCTATTACCTTCTAACATTTGATTGGCTAAGTTGCATCTTATGACGTTAAAATTACGTCGTCCCGTATGCGAAACTTGTTCATATGAGTTCAAGAATACGGTCCCAGAGCTTTTGAGTTTCTCAATATCAATCGTTGAAACCTCAAACAATCATATACAGTGTGTTTTTTGTAAACGATAATATAGGAAATCCAATGGAATTTTATCATTTTCCTGGTAAGTTTGTACCCTTGCAAATGTAAGTAGAAATTTTGGTATCAATCGAAAGAAGAATTCATTATCGTCAAAAAAATATTAAACTTTATGAAGAAAACCAAAATCGATTTAGAAAAAGACTTAAAAAGCTTATGGATTTATTGCTTTTTGTAATAAGCTATTAAAAAAAAGCTGGAAGCTGAACGCCGATTGGTGTAGCGGTTAACGCTTCAGATTTCTAATCAAAAATCGCGAGTTCAAACCCCATCATCGTATACTTTTTTTTTAATTGTATTGCTTACTAATTATTATTTTTAGTACTTTATTACAACGATTATTAGTTTTATGCCCTTTTCTCATTTGCCTTTTTGATGGGTAGTTAAAATTGTACAAAAAATGACGGTAAACTTCCGTAGCAAAAATATCTAACAATAAAAAAAATTAATAATCGTAATAAAGTTCTAAAAATAATAATTAGTAAGCAATACAATTAAAAAAAAAAGTATACGATGATGGGGTTTGAACTCGCGATTCTTGATTAGGAATCTGAAGCGTTAAACGCTACACCAATCGGCGTTCAGCTTCCAGCTTTTTTTAATAACTTATTACCAAAAGCAGTAAATCAATAAGCTTTTTAAGTCTTTTTCTAAATCGATTTTGGTTTTCTTCATAAAGTTTAATATTTTTTTGACGTAAAATGAATTCTTCTTTCGATTGATATCAAAATTTCTACTTACATTTGCAAGGGTACAAACTTACGAGGAAAATGATAAAATTCCATTGGACTTCCTATATTATCGTTTACAAAAAACACACTGTATGTTTGCAAACTTGATTAACAGATTCTGCAAGATCCTTGGCACACAAAACGTCAGTCCCATGTACGTTTCAGCATCCCTCCCACTCTGTTCATAAGCTCCCTTATCATGACCAGAAGCACTGAAGTTCCAACTAATTTTTGCATATGGAAAATAATCTCCCAACTATGTAACAGGGAAGTTTATATTAAATTGGTTTTTTGTATTGTGACGTGGGATCGTCTGAAAAGAAATATGTCCTGTTAATTTTTAGGGGGTCAATATCTAAGCAAATGGAATCTAAAACAGGGATCATGTGACCCCAAATTGTCACAAAGCAAACAGTTTTTCGTTTATTATCAGTAGCATAATAAGCTACGGCTGTGTGAATCGATATTTATCTTTTGCTAGCCCCAAAATGCATACTTTGCACCTCAGTTGTCTTTTCATTTTGCAAGATAATTTTCTGAGAAATTATGTGAAATATAATTTCGCCCACTTTTAACTTGCTCTTTCTCAATTTTAAATAAGCCAACTGGTCTTTCACGATCATTATGTAAGTTTTGAATGATGGTAGTTCATTCCAGAATAACTTCCGTAGCTGTTTTTTTTTCTATATTCGTAGATATCTTTAACATTTCCTTTAATTATACTTCGTTCGTCGGTGCTTTTCCATTGCCTGAAAGAATTTTCTAATTGCAAATAAATTGAAAATAAATCGAGAATTTAATGTTGATATATAAGTTATGGGCAATGTAATAAATCGGGTAATGTGATTAATGATCGCCCAGTCTCGTAACATAAAAATTCAAACTAACAGTAACCTAACCATATCCGTGGCTTGACCATTAATAATTAAGGCCGCTCAATTAATAAATAATAAGCCACAGATGAGGTTAGGTTACTGTTAGATTAAGTTATGAGACTTGGCGACGATTAATCGGTCAAATAAATATCGAGATGATACAAGTCCGCTAGCGCAGGCGTTCCCAAAAAAATACATGAAATAGAAATAAAATAAAGCGACTTCATACTTGCAATAGTCACACATTTAAATTCATTGAAACAAAATGTTGATTATTTCTTGCTGAAGAAATGAAAAACCAAAAAGAAAATCTAGGTAGTGAATCCATTTCAGAGTGATATGACAACTGGAATATCAACAAAAGCAGATGAGGAATTAATGAATCTCTCGGAAGATCCCTTTCTAAAAATGAGTTTTAAGTGAGAAAATTAATTAATTTTACCCCCCAATGCTTTCCACCACATTTTTGAAAGTGTCACTCCCATTTACAACCTCATATGTGTGTGAATTGAATTTTCCTCCATGATAGAGATTAAAAATAAATTCAGCAATAAACTGCAATTATCAAATTCATTGTGTTTGAAAATGACTAATATCGATGTGAGCATTAAGGACGTCATCAATAAAGACAGAAAACAAGCGCACACTTTACATAATCCTCATTATGTGATTGAGAAATAAATTTAAAATCAGTACTCGTATGTATATAACTGGCTGTTTTCTTTTTGTTAAAAAATGCTTTATTTAAATTGTGTAGCTAGATTTTATACTTCTTAATTAAATGAAATTAACAAAAAACTGATAAAATGATGTTTTTATTCAGACCTTCTTCCGCATCTTTTACTGGTCAGGTGGAATGCGAAAAGTTTGGGAACCCCTGCGCTAGCATGATACCTAGGTTCATGAATTCGTTGTGTAACTATGCTATTTCTTAAGTTCTACCTGTCATCGGATAGATTTGCAGACACAAAATATATAGTTTAAAATATCTGCATTTTGTGCAGCACACTTAGGACTGAAATTTTTTTAAACTCGTTTGTTATATGTGTTTTTTGTGCTACGCGTTACTTTCAGTCGTAAGTGGTACAAAATAGTGATAGTATTATGGGTAGATGTAATTTTATATTGATTATGGACAGTAAACTAGACCCACAAAAGCATAAGGCTTGTTTGTGATGCAACTGATTTAGAAAATACAAGAAAAAAAATATATGAAGAAATTAGTAGATTATATTAGTTTTATTTTTTTACACTAATAAGTGGGGAAGGAAATCGGAATTCAATTCATACGTATATTTCTTATGTATCTGCGATTTTCTTTAAACATATGTTTTTAAGCTTTTATTGGGTGCGAACATCATAGGTTGAATATAATCAATGTTATTGCGTAGAAACAAAACAAATATACTTCTTTTTAAAACAGTGCCATATCGACTTGCCTGGTAACGAAAGAATTCGATCCCGTTTTTATTACTATTATTATGCATAACTTATGGGTCATTAGAAAAATTCATATCTCTGCCTCTCCATCAGTGTAAGAGAGAAATCTACAGGACTTTTTCGCATCTTGTGGCAGAGCTTTAAGGAAAGTATTTGTTCTGTTTTTACACTATAACGTTAATTATATTTAACTTACGGACTTCACACCCAATTTATTTTAAAGTTATGATTATGCTCTATAAGATGAACATAACCACTTAATTTCAGAGATATGGCCTCTAAGGTATTTAGAAAAAAATTAGGTGTCTATTACTTTTGGCCAAGGCTGTACACGAAATACGTAAATACATACATACGTTTCGATAATGGATGTTATATTTAATAAGTGTGAAGTGGCAAATTTACTTATCAAGAACAGTAGTGATAAAATGGCAAGGCCGTCGTAAACCTGAATTAAATATTAAAAATGCCTGTAAGAATCGCGGCGAGAATTATAATTGGATTTAATAAGAACATATTTAAAAGAATGCTTTATTGTGTGTTCCATGTGTATTCTTTTCTGACAACCGGGACGAGAGGATTTAGACGAATACGGGGTTAAGAGATCTGGTACATTTAAGTGGAAAAGTAAAAAACACGAAAATCTTAAAACGTATAAATAGCAATAAAATACGATTCACTTTATTTGACAAAATAAAGGGGCAAAGCAAAAATCAATTTGAGGGATATATGCAGCACATCCAAAAATATTTGGCACTGGCCGCCACTGATACCTACCATGTGTTACAGAAAATAATTACAAAATCCAACCATTTCAGTTATTATTTTTTGTAAAACAATAGTGACTTAAGCAGTTTTTGCACTCACTTTTATAAAATTTTAAATACTTATGACTTCTGTAGTTTTTGGAATGACTGATTCAATAACTTTTTAATATGGTAGGATCAGTTACTTTGTTGTTTTGTTCCTGCTGTATCTTGCATATGACGTAAGATATTGACTTGAGACCCTTTGTATGTTATCTGATCTGGAGATCTGTAGTTGTGCAAGAAACAAATAAACCTACTGTTTGCGTATAGGCACTAAGCTCGAAAGGCAGTGAATGTCGCCTTTTGAGCTTGACTAACAAAACAAAAAACCGCCTTTACCGCAAGACTGACATCTGCTGACAAATAAGGTCAGAACTACTGGAGGAAACAAAATTTGCAGATTTTGTTGTAAAAAATATTTCTAAACTGTTTTAATCATTTTTTTTGTTTATTGTCACCACAATACACATAAAATAGCAGCATACAGATCATTAGTACACAGAGCTTTAACTATTCCACTAACAAAATCAGATTTTAGCAAAGCGATATCAACCATTAAACAACTAGCACATGCAAATCATTATAATCCGAACATGATTGACACTTTAATTAAACAAAAAGATTATAGGTTAGCTATCAAAAGAATATATCCCATTGACAATCAAACAGAAGACACAAATTACATATCTATACCATATTTTGGCAAAATATCAGAAAAAATTGCACATATACTAAGAAAAACCAACAATTATAAAATAACATTTAAAACCAACACTAACACTTTTTCATTTTTATTTAATGCTAAAGACAGAACACATGATATCATGAAATCGGGCATTTACCGTTTAAATTGTTCTTTTTGTAGTTCGGTATATATTGGACAAACACTTCGAAATTTTGACATAAGATATAAAGAACACGTACGTCATTACAAAAATAAACATCCTGAAAAATCGAATTACGCCAAACACCTTTTAGAACAAAATCACATAATGACTCCTCAAAATAATATTAAATTCCTACATTTTTGTAATAACAAACGCAAATTAGACATTTTAGAAGCCTTTGAGATATACAAACACAAACTCAGGGTACCTTTAATGAATGAACAACTTGAGCTCAGTAATTCTCCGTTACTGGAAGTATTAGATGTTTAATTATGATTTGTATTATTAATTTTTATTATTATTATTATTATTTTATCTAGTTACCTATTTTGTATCTACCTTAGCGACGTGTTTGTTTATAATTATATTACCTTTGATAATGACAGCATAGCTGTCGAAACAATATTGTCAGGTATATTTTAATAAAACTGTGAAACTTTTAATAATCTTTATTTATTTCATGTTTTAATCATTAATTGACATTAAGTTGAAAAAATAAATAAGTTGAGAATTGCGTTCTCGCCGTAAGACTCGAATCTTCTATTACAACTACTAATGTTACAAATGACGAAACTGCGCTGACTTATTCAGAACACTTAAAAAATTTTCCCAAGAAGCTTTAATTATTGATTGATATTGGGCTGTACAATAATAAAGTCGAAATCTCGCCATAACTCGAATTTGATTATGAATTATGTTGACCAATAAAGACAAAATCTACGATTGAGAAAACCACGAAATTGTGCAGATTTATCCAAAACACTAAAAGAATTCCCAAGAAGTTTTAATTACTAATACATACTCAATATTCAGTTATAAAATGAGAAAGTTGGGTTATACTCTCGCCACGACTCGTATCTTCTGATGGCCAATAAAATTGAAACTACCTATGTTGGAAAAACGACGAAATTGTTCAGAACACGTTAAGAAATATTTCCAAAAAGTTTTAATCGTTAATTATTGATTAACATTGAATTGTAAAATAACAATCAAGAATTCACTTTTGCTTACTATAAGACTTCTGCTGGTTAATAAAATCAAATTAGGAAATTCATTGTTCTTATTCAGAGCGCTAAAGAATATTCTTAAAAAGTTTTAATTAACATTAATTATAAAATAACAAAGTCTAAAAATGTTCTCGATATATAAATAGATTTTTTTTGATGACTAATAAAATGAAAATTATGGCGTTAAGATGAAACTGTACGAACTGAAAAGATACTTCCAAAAAATATTCATAAGCAGTTTTAAGATTTATCCATTAATTTTAATTAAGTTATGAAATTGAAAACTCGGCAATTCTGCTCGTTCTTTCACCGGCATCAATCATTATTAGCGTCATTATTAGTCATCATTTCTAATCACTAATAAAATCAAAACTATGATGGAGCGAACGACGAGATTGTACACTCATTTAGAACCCGCAGAGAAATAATCTCAACGCATTTTAATTGTTAATACAGCGTTTCTATAAAAGACTGTCGTCAAAGTGTGCATTGGAAATATTCGTTTTGCCGCTCTCTACATAAAAAAATTAGTCAAATTATTTGTCTGTCAACTGTGACATTATCATAAATAAAGAGTTGTGTTGTGTTTAGAGAATAATGGTGAACATTTTGAACAGTTTTTGTAGTTATTGTTTCTATTTAATTTTTTTTCTCGTTACATTATCCAGTTTATGAAGTACCTTAATCTTTTATTAAAACTGTTTAATTGGTTGCATAAGCATTAATTTATTTCTATCCACTATATAGAGCAGTAGGCACAATTCATAAACCACTAGACCGGACAATCTTTTATAGAAACCCAGTATTTAATTGACCCAAAAAAGTTGAATTTCATTTAGTGATTAGTCTTCTTGTGTGTTAATTAGTTTTAGACGTAAGTTACTGTAAATATTCTGTTATTAAATATCTAATTCACACGAATTCTGTGTTTTAAATTATCCTTACAGTGATGCCAAAAGTGGAATTAAAATTAATAAATAAAGCTGTGTGTTAAGTGTTAAGAGACAATTTTAAACGAACTTAAATCAGAATGGCGATGAAATTGTTAAAAGAATTGAAAGTGAGAAATTTGAAGATAGCATTAAATGGAAAAACGCGTTGAAAAAATAGCGTAAAGGATAGTTAATACAACATGACGAGCCGGAGACTTCCGAGGTCGATACGCATTCTTAAGTAAATTCTAGAAGGCTTAAGAAAGAACCACTAGAAGAAAAATCTAGAAGGCTTAAGGAAGAAATACTGAAAAAAACCGAAGAAAATGGTCGAACTTAGAATTGCCTAAATGCAGCTACTCCAACGATCGAGGAAACCAGCATCACCAAACTGCCCAAGGATAGAATGGCTCGACTACGGTTATCCCCAACATCTGGGAGTCCGGTTGTGTAGTAAAAATGTAGATTGAAGAAGAAATGTATCCCGCCACAAGAATACAAATAAAACCACCTACATTTGATTGAAAGATACCTTGGTCCACCTACTATAAACAACTTGAAGCGGTTGAGAGCCAATTGATGGACTGCCAGGAAAAGACCCCAGCCAGCACACTGTATAATGACGTTATTTTTAAGTCAATATTGGTCGACGACGTAAAATATGACTAATAAATGATGTCCATAAGACGTCATATAATGAGACGTAGGACGTAGACGTCTTCAAAACGACATCTTTTGGACGTACAATGCAATACGTACAAGTTTCATTAAAAAGATATTATTTTAACAGGGGCCAAGGAATACTGGTCATATTAAGCAGGTGGCCAAAATATAGAGATATTTTGACTGTAGTATATAGGTATAATAAATGTTATTTGCAATATTCAACTATTTATGTATGATTCCGGTCTTAGTCCTCGTATAGGACGTTTTAATGACGTCTTATATTGACGTCTTTGGGCTGTGACATAATGTCAGTTTTACGACAATTTGACGTCGTTACTGACGAAAAACTGCGGCATTATGACGTCAGTGTGCTGGCTGGGACGTGAAGATACTTTGAAGGTCCGCAAGCAATTCTAACTGGTCAGGAAAGTAGCTACCAGATGATAGTCTCTCGACTGGCGATGAGATACGAAGACACACAAGTGTACAACTTGTAGATGAAGAACCTGTTCAGAAGAGAGTCTTCAGGAGTTTGAAGCCGATATTGTGCAGTTGGATTGGTACGATCAGCATATCCTACGGCATCCGATTCCTTCCTGGAACAACTCTATGCGCACACGTTTATCGATGCGTTGACTGACGGAGAAACACACAAGTCATTGAGGAGTTATTATTGGGTGTTCTTCAGAAGGTTCACAAGAAAAATTTTCAATATAGTCGACGACCTGCTGGAACTGTGGCGACCACGGGCATTATGTATGACGCCATTGTACCAAACCAAGAAAACTACAGCCGTCGGAAAAACTACTGAAGAGAGTCGGGAAGATGGGGGTAAACATTAATCTTGAGTGGAGATGCCCTGGAGATCACTATGTAGATGAGAACTTTGCTAGCCTAACTGTTCTACTACTTGTTGATAACGGGAATAACAAAATCCATCATACACCTCAACGTTCTACGAACAAGTGTTAAGTTGTTTCCGACGGCTACCCAATTGAACAGCGACAGGTGCGACAATACCAACGGGTGGAGTGATGATAATGAAGATCTGCAGTGGAAGTGTAAATCTTGATTATGACCTGGTAGCGGACATCACTGGCGACTTCATATTGAGAATGAACCTGAAAAAAATCGGTTTTGCATTGGATCTGAAAGAGGGTGTTTGAGGTTTGGTAACGAAGAACTTCCTTTGCATCTTTAAGAAGATAGTGTCGTGAGAGTCTTGCCGACAGAAGATTTGACGCTGCCGGGTCGGAGTGAAAGAATTGTCAATGCAAGTTCGGATGGAAATAATCGAATAGGATATGTGCGATAATGATGAAGTCTGCTTGTGGCAAAGAGATCCATAGTGGCAAACTTTTGAGAAAAGCACTGGGCAAGGTTGGGAGGATAGTACCGATGAGGCTTATGAATGTTTATATAGAATAGCAGGTAATTGAAGAAGAGCACCTTTCTAGGGCAGTGCGTACCAATATTCCAAGTAGCTGGATATATATGGTGACATTCGGAAACCATTGTTCAAAGACCTAGATGGAAAATTAGTGGGTGTGATTACTAGAATGTACAATGTGTTTAACAAAGAAGTGATCGCTTGTGCTTGAAGGATTGGTTTACAGACACCAAGCATCTTTGCAGTTGACGATACCCAGAACGGAGGAACCAATGTGGTGTGACGTAAAGACTGACACACCAGGAACCCTAAGTCTGTCTACACAGCAGCCGAGATGTCTAGCTTTATCAAGGCGAGCGAAAGCCTTGAAGATTATAACTGATATGGAAAAACAAGGACATCGAACTATCCATGGATATAGTAGTCCTGGTCAGCAAGAACGATTGCTAGCCCCTACCACGCATCGATGACACATTAGATACACTGACTGGCTCACGATGGTTTTCAACTTTGGACTTGAAGACCAGTTATTGGCAAGACGAGCTTAACTTGAAAACCGCTTTCACTATTGTTTCCGGATTGTGGCAGTTCACAGTAATGCCTTTTGGCGTATGCAATGCTCCAGTCCCGTCGAGTGACTGATAGGGACCATCTTGAGGGATCTGTCATGAAAGACTTGCTTGAGGTATATCTATACGACGTGATCGTAGTCGGGAAATTATTTGTAGAACATCTTAAAAACTAGAAGAAAGTGTTTCGGAGACTACGTTGAGTCTATCTGAAATTAAGTCCGAAAAACTGTCATATACCGAAAGAAAGTCAAGTAATTCGGGCAAGTCGTATCACGAAACGGTGTGGCAGCCCACCCCGATAAAACTCGAGCAGTTCAAACGTGGCCGACACCTAGAGACGTACCTCAAGTCCGTAGCTACCTCGTGTTACTGTATATCTACTTCAGCTAGGCGTTTCGTTCCGAGCTTGTCATTATAGTGAAGCGACTGGTAAGGTTAGCGAAAAAGGTCGCAAGCATGTTTGAAGGGAGATATCTTTTCAACAGTTAAACTGCCCCCTGACAACAGCACTGATATTAAACTACCCATGGATGAATGGGAAGCTCGTACTCGACGAATAAATAATAAAAAATGTGTGCGTTTTAACAAATTATTTCGTAGAGTTAACTAATTTAGTTTAATTTTATTAATGATTAGTCTTCTTACGTGTTAATTAGTTTTAGACGTTAGCTACTGTAAATATTCTTCTGTTTTAAGCTTTAATTAACAGATTGGTACAGTATATTTGTTTTATAATCTAAGGGTATGTGATTTATCCCCGGCTGAATTGATAATTTTTCATAACGGAAAGTTATAAGTATGCTCACTTGAAGAAGGGAATAAAGCTGTAGGTCCCGTGTCAATGCGATGTTTGGCACATTAAAAACTCCTACTAAATGTAAAATTCCCCAAAATTAAGCTAAATTCTAGTAGCGGAGTTGACCATATGAATATAGAATATAGTACGTAATCTGTGCCAAATAAACATTAGAATTTTTATGTACATGTGTTAAATAATCTTAATAATAGTAATGTAAATAAAATAAGTTTAAATCTCACATGCAGTCTGAAAACCTTAGGTTATACACATTACTCCAGCGTCCTATATAGCGAATAAGTAAATGGTGTCAGTTTGACAGAAAATTACTCAAGCTTCGCCCTCGTGAATTCTTCTCATCAAAAATGTCAGATTGGCACTCCTCATATACTTTTGTCATATATACGACATTTCAGGCCTCTTATAGGATTACTTCGGAATATTTCTTCAGTCTTTTCGAGTTGTTGCCATGGAAAAAACAGTTTTGTTTTCTTTTTGTTCTTTTTGGAACAGTCGAAGCTCTGGTCTTATGTCTGTTTTATCTTTCGATAAAACAAGATGCATATATCCCAGGTAGCAAAGACACGTAAAAAACTGAACTGGTAATGACTTCCTAATGTCTTATACCAATGACGTCATACGTTAGACGTTAATTTCACGTCTTACACACGTTAACTTGACGTCTTTTCAAGTTATATTTGCTACCTAGTATATTTGGAAGCTGCTAGTAGTTTTTACGGTAGCTTTTTAACACATATTGAAAGGTTATGCTAAAAAATATTAAAAGTTACAAACACAAATTACTTCGACGATAAATCAAATACCATGAATAATAAGCATCGGCACAAAACATATAAGCTAAACCAATGCATTTGCCAAATATTTCAGTAATAGGCCGTATTTTAAGTTCTGATAAGCTTTTTACCACGAACATGTTCTTAAACTTTCAAATCAAAAATGGTGGAAGATGCAAACTCCACCTAAATGACAGAACAAAGACTAGTACTGATAACTAAGATAGACTGCGCGCGCTACTCGCATAAGCGACGACTACACTGATTGGTTCAGGTCATGAATTACTGTTGGCATTTATCAAATATGAAAAATAGTATAGATAGATAAATGTTTGTCTTCGCCGTAATAACACACTTTAAACACAATGAGCCCTGCAATGAACCATAGCTTTTACATTCCATTATGGAAAATATAACACAAACTGTAAAAAATATCTTCGAAATAATGCTAATATTACTTACGTTACAAAATGCCGTATCGCAACATACAGTTTTTGACCGTGGAAGCTGGTAAAAAAATAATCTAGAAATAAATCGGTGTAAATAGCTCTTATTACCTAAAAAAGACGACAATATGACGCTATATGTGTCACGTCATTTTAATGCCATTTACTGGACCTCATTATGTGGTCGACTTTTGGTCTACTAACGTCTTATGAGGAGTTATCACTAGATGTTGAAGTCATTATGACGTAACTTTGCTACGTGGGATTAAACGTTGAATTCGATAAATTCGAGTTTACCATATAATTTTATTTTTAATATTTTGAATTTCTACAATAATGATAATCAGTTTTTTACTATGTTCTAAAATGCATTAAGTTAGACTAACTCTATTTGCAGATGTTTGCGACATTTATATGTATTTATGTACACATTCAGAACGTAACTAATATAAGTAATAATTTCGTAAGGGGAGTAGCTGTAATTATTTAAAACACATTTTCATCAACATCGCATTTCAAATTTTAAGTACGCTCCTGTTGTACTAACTAGAATAACGAATAATAAATGCCGCCAACTAAATTTGCAACGCAAACCATTTATATAACGTCCAAACTCCAAAGTTACGAAAAAAGGTACCTGCGTGTATGCAAATGAATAATGGTCATTTTGAATATTTGCTCTAATAATTTCTTATTGCTGTATGTAGTTTCTTATTAGAGTTTCAGTAGTTATTTAATCATCATAAAATTAAAGTTATTAAAATTTCATATTAACAAACATGTTTCTAATAAAAATACAAATTTATGCTGACGCAGATTTGAACATTTTGAGATGATAATGCCTTTTTGTATTTGGTATGAATCAATGTGCACGAATAAACATATCAAAAAATTGTAATCGTTTGTGCAGTTATTAGTTGTTAATGCTACTTAGAATAACATCAATATTTAAAAACAAAGAACTCCCACCAATAGTGCCTTATAACTTATGAATTATGATGTTATGTTTGATTGTACTTGAATTGAATACATTATTGTGTTTAACTGTGTAGTGTTTTTGTACTTATTCCATATAATTTACAGTAAGTGATACTCCTATTTCTAATTACGTACATAAGCAATGAATTTACAATGATGGGTAATAATTTCACTTTTTCATTGACAGTACTCTACTCTCATTTTATTATTTCAAAATGAATATGCTTTAAAAAACAAGAAGGAAAGAACCTGTCAATTCGAAAGAATATCTTTTTGAAGTTGTTAATACCGCAAAAAAAATCAAAAAAACTGAAAGAAACGTTGTGCACCACGAAACAAATATGGCTGCCATATTTCAATCAAATGGAATAAAAATAAAATAACAGTGGTTTTGATCTACCAATACTTAGTTATGATAACACAAAAAAAAATTTTTTTTCGAAATGATCAAGCCATGAGTACTGCAGCACTTCATATGAATTGATCACAATTGCTATGATGGGGGATGACAAAGCAATGACCATTAGTTTAATCCGGCAACCTCTACAATATCAAAGCTTAGGTATTTCTCGACTTATATTAACAATCAGAATAAGTCCAACGGGTTTTTTTTATACGGAAAGCTTCTGGGCGTCCGGTTTGACGGAAAATCGAAAATTTTACAAATTTTCGATTTTCGACCGTCGATTTCGACCATACCACTGGACCGAATCTAAAGTGTTGAATACTGATCCGACGCAGAATTTAATGCTCTTTAATTCTTGTCATAGCGAAGTTTTCGTTGGAAAGCACTGCTTTAAAGTTGTAATCGAAAAACTACAAAAGGTCCGAACATTTCATGGTTCTTTTGATGCCCTAAGGTAAGCTCGCGTCGAGGGACCGTGCAAACCTAGGATACTTATATTTGATGTCAAATGAAGCGATCGAAACGATCTCCCGCTTTCCAACATTTATTTCCACCAACGGATACTATTTTACTGGCCTAATGCCTTAATTAGATATATCTTATTTAATTTCTTTTATACCTAATGCATATTACACATATCACTAAAAATATAACTATCCATAAGCTGATTGACACAAAACCCATATACACATTTTTATGGGCGAAACCCCAGCCTCGATGCAACATGCTTCTCATACTTTCACTAGTTTGAGTTAGGGGAAGAACGTATGTAAACGGTTTAAGCCACTGATGCATCGCTTCTACTGGCTAAGCAATACCTCCTAATGCAATAATTGGTACAAAACTGCCTGCAGCTACTTGCATTGCTGTTTGTTCTGACTTGCACACTGTAGATATGACAAAACCTGCAAAAAGAAAAACTTAGAGTCTTATATCCACAATTAAGTTATTCCGGCAACCTCTATAATATCAAAGCTAGGTATTTCTCGACTTATATTAACTATCAGAATGAGTCCAACGGTTGTTTCTTATACGGAAAGCCTCTGGAAGTCCGGGCTGACGGAAAATCGAAAATTTGTAAAATACTACAATGAGGGATTTGAATATTTCAAAGAACTTCCAAGAAAGAATTTCGAAATAGTTTTAAGTCGGCATTAAATAAAGGAATTACTATCCCTTAAGAAATAACAGTACTTGGAATTTTTTACAATAATTGCTAGGTCCCAATATTTCATTCATAAATATTCTCCGTTGTACCACAGTAGGTATAATATAATCCAGTAGTTTCACTCCCTCATTTTGTTGTGACAGAATATCTACGCTCATAATCGACTCCGAGCGAGCAGCGCAGTAAATTCTAACCTCTTAACTACTATTTATTATAGTAAGTGTATGTGTTTGTATTAAATATAACTTTTCTTACAAAGAATTTTCAAGCTAAAAAACATCATTTATTTATCAAGGGCTATTAAATAATAAGTAATCCTGGGGTACGGAACTTTGCTCAAGGCATGAATTTTATAGATTCAAGACTCCTCTATTGATACTTAAACATAATGTTTTTGGAAATGCAGTTTCAAAAAGATGTAGTTGATATATACATACAAATTTCCCTCTTAATAATAGTAGATTTCATTCTGTCTAGTGGGTCAATATACATACACTAGTATTTCAGTGAATCCCTTTAATATGAAATTGTGAAATTGTCATTATTAAATGATTTCACAGCATTTTTCTTGGGTTTGTAACGAAATTTTTAAAACAGTCGTTTTTTGATAAGAAAAATATTTAATTCACATTAATAATTCATATTATATGTGGTTGTACTACAAGGTTTCATTCATGCTATTTGTCAGATTGCTTTGAGCTTTGTTAAACTTTTATTATTATTTACAGTCATAGACGTAACTAGGTCTAGGTTTTTGGAAGGGGCTAAGAAAATGTGTGTACTAGGGTGACCGTTAAAAAATTTTTTTTCGCGCACCCCTTAAAACGTTAGAAAATGATTCAAAAATAAGTGGAAACATATTTTTCTTGAATTTAAACCGTGCCTATACGTGCCTCAAACTGTTAGAAGTGTTAAAAAAATAGATATTTTTTGTTTTTCACAATTTTATTGTTTTGCAATGTTTTTGCTTCAAAATGCGTCTATGTTTTTGGGGTCGCTGAAGACGAATCTGAATACCTGAATACCAAAAAATCTTTGGCAGTTGTTTTCAAACTACAATGAGCATTTTCGAGGAAATTTACAGCATTATAAGAGTTCTTCGAGTCGCTGAGTTCAAATTTGATGTCTAGATAAAATTTGGACAGTTAACTGCCAATATAACTGTCAATTGCACGAAAAAGAAATAGATTCAAGTAAATTATTTTATTATAAAGGTTTTTTAAAGACACCAAGCAATAAAATTAAGTAAAAATACCTAGTTTTTAAAACTTCTAACCGATTTAGGCACGTATAGGCACTGTTTAAATTAAAAAATAAATTTTTTTCCATTTATTTTTGCATTATTTTCTAACGTTTTAGGGGGTGCGCGAAAAAATTTTTTTTAACGATCACGCTAGTATCTACATACCGTATGTTTCATTAGGAGATCGAATATAGGGATTAACCCATGCTTTTAGGAAATCATCTGTAAAATCACTCCTAGAACTTAAAATTACTATTTCTTTCTTATCATTATTGAAAATGTTGAAAATTATGAAAAATCTAGATTTAGATGTTTTTTTAAGAAAAACTATTTAAATGAATACAACCTTTAGCAGCTTTTAAAATAAATGTGGTACGAGTGCTGATGTTTCTTCGTAGCACAGTTAGTTGAAGTGGAATGATAATAAACCAAAGTCGTTGCCGCTCCAGGTTTGATTCCAGCTGGCAGGTAGCATTGTAATTTTTTTTTCAAAATACAAATTTAAAAAAATAATTTAATATGTGAAATATTGTTTTCAGGAAAATTCTTGAAAAAGTTTTTAACCATTAGAAAATAACTAATAGATACTGTTTAATTTTAAAATACGTGCAGTAGATTTTTCAAAAAGAAAGTGTCATTTTGAATTTTGTCTGTTGTAAGAAAATTAAAAAGTTACCTGCCAATGCATGGTAGCGAAGCTAGGACGATAGCAACTTTGGTTTATTGCCGCCCCACTTTTAACTAAGTGAGCTTCGAAAAAGCATTAATGCCGGCGCGTATCACATTTATCTTAAAAGTAGGTTATACATATTTAAATAATTTTTCTTTAAAAAAAAATCTAAATGTAATGTTTTTCTAACAATTTTAAGGATATAAGTAGGTACTGTTTAAACCTATGATCAGAATGATAATGCTAACCTAATTAAGTATTAAATTACTTAGTCCCAAGTAATTACTTGGGAGATTTTACAAAGTATTTTTTAAAAGTACCCCTTAATTCATAGTATTCAATTTCATAATAAGACATTTTCATAGTATTTCCAAAATTTGATAATTTTTCAAATTCTTTAAAATTTTACTTTTTAGTCGTTAATGTTTCTTTTAAAGTAAATTTCTAGGTAACTTTTGAAGGTAAATATAGTTATATAACCTTAAATGAACTTTTCTTCTAGACATTACAATTAGTTATAAAACTTTAGAAATACGTACTAATAATTGACTGAACGTTAAATCTACTTTTGCAAAATAATTTGTTTGAACTTTTGCGAGTTAAATCTTTTAATCTTAACAACGATTTGGTGATGTAACGAATGCAGAGGTTTTTGTTTTCAAGGTTTTTCACTCATCTTATTACGTATTGTTAAAGTTTATAACATATATTTATATAACTGAAGTTATTATTCCATACTTATTTAAACGTTCATCAAAAGTATTTCGTAACATTTATTTCTGATAATAATCTAAAATATGAAGTTTACTTTTTAAGCTTTTTTAAGATAACCTAATTATAAAAATTTTTGAAAAAGCTATTCTATTTTATTTTATTAATTGATTGCTTATGCACAACATCTGTTCATTTATTGCTTTGATTTCTTCCCAAGTGGGGATTCCATAGTATATTTATTTGGCATGTCTCAACATGGGGCATTCTAATGTAATGCAAACTAAAATCAATGTAGTCAAAGCCATGCTTATCTTTCATTATTAGTTTCTTATTGTCTCTTCATTATCTAATTTTATTGTCTCTTCATTATCTAATTTCGTTAAATCAAGAAACAAAAGCTATTTGCTGATTTTTTTATTTATTTTAATATACTGTTTTAATATACTGGTTATTTATATTTGCTATTTTATTACAAAACTTAACTACATAGAATCTTTGGCTGTAATTTATTTTGGGGGGGTTAACTTTTGGTTTGGGGGGTTCAGACCCCCCGAAGCCTCTTCCTAGTTACGTCTATGTTTAGAGTTATTAGAAACCCCCATTTTACTTTAAGGAGTGGTATTTAGTTGTTTTTAGCAGTTGTGATATAAGGTGTGATAAAAAAATGAACAAGTTTAGAAAAAATATGGACTTATATTTAGCATTGAAACGAACTAATAGTGCCTTGAATGATCATAATGTACTTTTAAACTTAATTTTGCCTCACATTGGTGTAACTGAAGAAGAAATAAATATAACTAAAGAACATTTAAGGAAATTTTGTGGTAAATTACATTCTAAGTGGGTTGAGTGTAAATACTATGAAGTTTGGTTTTTGAAGAAGAACATGAATTGGCTGGAACGCGAGCATATATGGCCTACGTTTGTAAAAGGTGAACCTTCAGCATCATCTTCTCAGAAAATGTTTTCCTCTTCAAAATCACTTGAAGAGTACTCTATGTCATCGAAAAGACGAAAAACCCAACAAATTCAACAGGATTATTCATCCACAGAGTGGGCATTTGCAACAAAAATGAGAATGAAAACAAATGGCAATGTTCATATCTCCAAAATTACAGATTATTTGCTAGAATATCCAGACAAAGCCGAAGAAGTATGGGATTTTTGTCAAAATAAAAAAACATCAAATAATAAGCTATATTCAAAAGATAAGGCTTTGTCATTTTTTGTTGCTGCAAAACTCACCCGAGCTCAATATAACTTTCTACAATCTAATGCAATAAAATCTGGGACAAATTTATATCCATCATATTACCAGATCCAGTTGGCAAAGAAAAACTGCTCTCCATCCAATCATTCAATTTTATTTACTAACATCTTAGCTACCACTCAACTACAGTCACTTCTTGACCTTACTGTCAGAAGACTTTTGGAATTGTTGACGAAAAACAATTTTCCGATAAATAGCGACATGTTATTATACACAAAGTGGAGATGTGATGGAGCGTCAGGATTCTCACAATATAAACAAAAATGTGAAGACAAATTTGAAGACAGTAGCATTCTCGTAGCAAATCTAATACCTGTAAAACTTATTTCTAAGAATACCAGTGAAGTTATCTGGGAAAATCCGACACCCTCGTCTACACGATACTGCCGACCAATAGCGCTGGAATTTATAAATGAAACTCCAGAAGATACTCGTCGAATTGTAAAATCTATTCAACATCAAATAGATACCTTAACCACTTCCAACTACGGGGAAAATATACGAGTGAAGCACCAATTGTTTATGACGATGGACAATGGAAAGGTTGCATCAGAAGTTTTGCTGAGAGTAGCTCCTCAATGCGCTGCCATATTTGTAAAGCAAAACCTAGTGTAATGAACATTTTAGAAAAAAACCAATAAGACCAGAAACGTTAGAATATGTCATATAATCAAATGAGTCAAGACGACAAAGAAAATGTTGAGGTTTCATCCTCAGATGCGGAAGAATCTGCAAACAAAGTATGTCTCTGTATTAAAAAGTAAATTAAATCATCTATGTTTGTATTATGTTAATATATTTTGATAAATTTTTCAATTTTTTTCATCTAGAGCTAATTTTACAAATAATATTTTTGTATATAATCTGTAATGAAAAATTATCACCCCGGCTGGGAATCGAACCCAAGGGATATTTGCGTTATATCTTAATTGATACCTATCTTAAATTGTAATTTTACAAAAGCATTTCAAGTTTTAATATACATAGTCTATACAAATATACGTACATAATGTATTCTATAGTAGTAGTACAGGGTGATCCAAATTGAATGAGGACGGTTTGAATTTACCGCCACGTTAAATTATTGTCACATTGGCAACATGAATACTTTTCTGCTTCTTTTATTTTACAGCGGCGTCTCAACAATAATATAGCTTTTAAATTTCGTTAATTTTAAATAATAATCTTACTTGATAACAAAATCGTGTAGCAAACCGTAGTTCTGAAAAAAAACTGTTTTGCAAAATAAGAAAACAAGCGAAATAAAGCAAAAGTTTAATGAAAACCCAAACAACGTAGCAAAGTGCAACGATGTAAACGAGAAAGTGACGAGTTGACTCTGTAATTTGACACAACACATTTCAATAGTACTACACTAACAACGTGAAATACACTAAAACCTAAGGCGCGAAATTCAAACCGTCTTCACTCAATTTGGATCTCACTGTACTAATAAAATAAAATATTCTCTCATGCTGTCTATTTTTATTTTTTTATTTTACGTCGAAAACGCTATAATGTACCAAAATGCTAGTCTAATAGTATAACAATAAAAGAATACCACAAAAATTCAAACACAATGCTGCATCAACAACTATGCATGGAGTAATACGAATAATGCCGGTAAAGATTTTTTGAAGTACCTACAATAACGGCTTTTAACTTTTTAATTTGGATCTAGTTGGATTTGGTTTTTGTATGAAAATAACTACGAAGTTTTGCTTCTTTCTTCGACATGAATTTTAAAGCGGGCATTTGCGGGCGTTTTTTTATAACTCTAGATGCATTTGAATTTTAGCAAAAAAAAACTTACAAACTATTTCGTTTGTTTACGTTTTCATTACCTTTCATTTATATTAAAAACTAAAGTGTGACACGTCAAAATACAATTCAGTTGAAAATGTTTACGATAATGCACGTACTTACGGGAGAGGGGGGAGGGCTTTAAAAAAGTATGATGAGGGTGGAGGGGGAGCTAAATCTGATGCTTACCAATACATTGGCAGTTGTTTGGTAAAAGCATATTTTAATCCTATTTATACGTTCATCGGTATGATTCTATATGGTTCGAGTCACCTTCGGTTAGCCTTGAATTGACCAATAAAAAATTGATTCGGATGATTTTTTCAAAATTTGGAGGTGGCCGAAAACAGGTTTTAGGGACCCTCCTCCTTTATTTCATAATTTTAATATTATTAATACTTTTGACATCATATTTATTATTACTACAAAAAAAAACTAGATAGTGTTAAAAATACTCATGTTTATTATATACTTATTTTTTGCCGCAACAAGCTTGGCAAATGTATTGTTATAAATTCCTAACTATCTTGTCTCTGCTTTCATTCGTCTCGATGATGAAATCAAGAAAGTATGTCATTGACCTCTTACAAATATTTCCATATAATAAGGACTTTACTAAATTGAATTCCAAATGCATTTATTTGTGTAGTAGTGGTAACTTGATAAGTAAATTAATTTTATAATTGTCTCCACATCTATTTATAAAATCCAGTCATAAGAAATTTGATAATTTTTTCTTTATATCAAAATTAATAATTTCCATCGCAAAATAAATTGACAATTGAATAATCCAAAGCACTCGTTAAAAAAGCTTAGATTTACTGAACTTTCATAACACTTTAAACACTTTGACATTTCACAAACATAACAATAACCACAAAATTTTGACATTTGCTTTGTTTACATTTTTTTAACTTAACACACTCCAGTAGCAAATATTATATAAATATTCGTTTCGGCATCCGCCTAAGTATTTAGCTAATATATTTAAAATATTTCTTTAATATTATTCTAATAATATTTATATGGGTCATTTTCTCTGAACTCAACTACCGGCTAGGGCCAAAAATTGGCGCAACTTATAAAGGCCAGCGGGGGCTCATTTTAAAGCTTGAAACCTCTACTTTTGAATGTCACCTGGCTCCTATATGAAAAAATTTATTTCACCCCTAAAACAGGGTAAACACGTATCCAGTTCAAAAAAAATTTTAAGTTGAAAAAATTAGAAAAAGAAATATTTTTAAAATTTTTTTAACGGCATCGCATTTTTCGTCAAAGAATACATTAATTTTGTCCACTGCGTTTTTTTCCTAGAGTGCTTCAATTTCGAGCAAAATTTGCTATTTTTGAAAGTTTATTATTTTTTCATCGAAAATGGCGTCATATAGGAAAAAATGATAAGATTAAAAAATGCTTATTTTTACTCGATGAATACGAAAAAAAATTACAGGCCGATTTAAAGCGATTTTGAAAATTTTCATCATTTTAGAAGCTTTTAATTCTATTATTCAAGACCATAGATAGGCAACACCTATCACCATTTTCGATGAAAAAAATGATAAATTTTCAAAAATGGCAACTTGTTGTTCTCAATTTTGCCCAAAATTGAAGCACTCTAGGAAAAAACCGCAGTCAACAAAATTTATGTATTCTTTGACGAAGAATGCGGCGATGCCTTAAAAAAAATTACAAAAATATTTCTTTTTCTAATTTCTTCAACTTTTAAAATTTTTTTTTGAAACTGGTTACGTGTTTACCCTGTTTTAGGGATGAAATATACATTTTTTCATATAGGAGCCAAGTGACGTTCGAAAGTAGAGATTTCAAGCTTTAGAATGTACCCCCTGCTGGCCTAGCGGTTGCCTTCTAAGTTGCGCCAATTTTTGGCCCTAGCCGGTGGTTGAGTTCAGAACGAATGACCCATATAATATGTATATTTATCTACGACATAATAATAATAATAAAATATTTGTTTGATACCTATTAGTTTCAAAATATTAAAGATTATACACAAATTACATATTTATTTAATATGTATAATAATATATTACATTTTCAATATTTTATAAATATTTTTAATCTTTTAAATAGTTAAAAAACATAACCATATTTATATTTTTTAAATATTAACAAAATATTGTGTGCTACTGGGGCATAACCTTAAATTTATTTATTTGTTCTACAACCGATATGCACTTCTTGAAGGATGAAATTAGAAGAGCGTTTGTTACAAAAATGGACGGGTTTAGATACCTTTTTGAAGAATATGATATAATTTTTGCATGAAACAACAGCAACTTTGACAAGTCAATTTAACCTAACCAAATTATTGTTTAGAAATTTTAATTAACAAAAAACTAATTAGATAAACCTGTAGATAAAAAAACGCACAATCTAATATAGTAAATATATAACATTTATGTTTTCATTACATAACAAGGCCTCTACTGAATGTCAATGGAACCTAATTTTCACACAACTATTTATTAGCGTTTACCGTCTCGAGCCTTACTTACTACTACTAATAAAGATTAATAAAAAGTCTCACAATATTTATTAAATTATAACCTGACAATTTTTCGACAGCTAAGCTAAATACAGAACACACGATATTATGAAATCGGGCATTTACCGATTGAATTGTTCTTTTTGTAATGCGTTGTATATTGGACAAACACTTCGAAGTTTTGATATACGATAGAAAGAGCACGTGCGTTGTTACAGAAATAAACATCCCAAAAAAATCTAATTATGCCAAACACCTTTTAGAGCAGACTCACAAAATGACTCCCCAAAATAATATCAAATTCCTACATTTTTGTAATAACGCATTTACATTTTGTAAGTAAACATTTTAGAAAGCTTTCGAGATATACAAACATAAACTCAGGGTACCTTAAATAAATGAATAGATTGAGCTCAGTAATTTTCCGTTACTGGAAGTGTTATGAATATTTAATGTGAATATTTAATTTTTATTATTTTCATCTTTTTATCTAGTTATCTATTTTTTGTATTTACCTTAGCGACGTTTTTGTTTATATTCATATTACCTTTGATAATGACAGCTTAGCTGTCGAAATAATTGTCAGGTCATAATTTAATAAATATTGTGAAACTTTTTATATACTTTATTTATTTTATAACTATTTATTAACTTATTTACATAAAAGTACTGTATTTATTAGATCACAATCTACTCAAATCACTTATTAAAGGGCTTTGGACCTACCTGATGTCTTCTTTTGGTTTTCTCTGGCTTTTCGGTTTCTCTTTTTTGTGACTCGGGTATTGGATCGGTACGGGTGTTGAAGGATAGCTGGTTAATATTTAGAATCTGACTACAGATATTTTGGAGGTATGGAGAGGATACAGTTATTATGAGGTAGGATATATATACTGGCTGCATGTAGTAATGCACCATTGCTATGCTTCTTCACTATTATAAGAAGCACTGCCAATCTTCAGTCAGATACTTTCCAGTGAGGGGTTAAATATTAAATATTAGAGGATGCAATGTTAATATAATAACTTAATCTTTATTGTTGATTAAGCTTGATCATGCACAATATGTAGGGTAGAACATAATATTTAGAGTACAAAATCATTACAAAATTATAATGTTTGTTTCTGACATATGATAATTATTTATTATTGTTCTTATTTCTATTTTTCCATGGCAGGCCGCAATTCCCCTCAGTAATTAGATTTGGGGATTGTCCAAACCGCCAACCAACATAACACTGGGTTAATAAAAGAAAAAGAAAAGGAAACTTAACAAGTACCGTTTTACACCTTCCTATCCTTACAAATTTAAACATTATTTGCATTGACTTAATTTTTATTTAAGTCGAAGAAATTCATCAAAAGCACAAAATTCACTTTTTATAATGGAATTATTCTTTACAATCAATTGCCCGAACATATAAAAGGATGAAATTTAAAAATGTTTAAAAGAAAAGTGAAAGAATTCTTTATATCGAGCATCTAGTTACAGAATATATACTTATACATATAGTCATTTATATCATTTATTTTATATATTTTTTATATTTATCTGTTGTTATTGTAACTTGTGCTATTGGTAATTATTGTAAGAAAGTGTAATGAAAGGTACCACTGTAGTACCTATATGTAAAGTTATAGCAAATTTTATGCTAAATAAACATCATTATTATTATTATAATCTCAGACATCAACAATATGAAAATTCCAACCAATGTTTCAATGTACGATCAAAAGCTCAAAATAATTATGTTGCATAACTGATATCATTAATAAAAAACAGCTCCATACATTTAAGATAGTTACAAATATGTGGTAATGAAGCAACTTTACAATCCTCCACCAAAATTATTTACTCAAAAATTGCAAGAATTTGAAATAGAAGAAACTTATTACAACTGTAATATCTCGTTAACATGAAAACACATTTTTCTTTTATTAATTGCTCGGGTAAGGTAGTAAATACTGGTATACCTCCCCGTCACAATACCTCTTGTCTGTTTTAGGTTAACTCTTACATTAACTTTGGTCTAAACTTAAATTAAATGCAAAATTAGGTAATTGTCTCTCATTTAGTTAATGGACAAGGAAAATTAACCAAATTTTATGGAAAAAACAGGTTTACAGATATTGTAATGGGGTTTTAAATTCTACCTGTGATTACAAAGCGGATCGGGGCTAAATGAGACAATAACAAAATTTAATTTCTTCTCAGGGTCGCATTTATGGATTTTTTGAAATTTAGGCTCATGAAATTCAGCATTTGAATACGGTCGTATTTATTCTGCCCTTCTTTTCTGTTATTTAGTTTAGTGGACTCCTTTCTTTTAACATAAATAAAAAATGAAATAGAGTGGGATTAAATAACATCTATTGAACAGAATAAAAAGGCAAAAAAACACATTGAAATATCCTAAAAGACAAAACATACGGTTATGCTTTATACAGTATTAAATAAAATATCGATTTACTCCTTATCCACAATATTTATTTAATCAGGGTCCCCTTTCTATAGAGTTATATTCAAACCAAACTTACGTACAAACTTACAAGGAAAATGATAAAATTCCATTGGATTTCCTATATTATCGGTTACAAAAAACACACTGTATTATTTTATAACAAAACATTTTAGTAAACAAAAGAGTTTCGAGTGCAATAATATTTAAACTATTATTATAAAATTTTGAATTATTAAACTGTTTGCAATGAATTTGAATTTACCTAAAGAATTGGTTTTAGGGATCTTTTACATCAACTTTCTCACATTTCACTAATCGCCGCTTGATGTCGCTAATGCTAGCCACTGGCCATAGATAATATAATAATATACTACGTATATAGAATGCAAACTCCAAGCATTGTTCGATAAATAATTAGTGCGCCATCTGTATTTTTGGGGCTAAGTATCTTAAATGCATTTTACCTGTACGGTTTCATCTTTAAGAGTTTAAATTATATTATCTACGACCACCATAGAAAGTTACACATTCCGCACAATCTAGTAACCGTGAAAACGACCAATTGCAAACAATCTCCAAACAGAACTGTAAAGACCGTAAGGAAACATTTCTCACAATCAGCAGTTCTATTAAAACGCCATAGATGTCAGCACTTGCAATATTATAATATTATTAATTATTTAAAATAAAAAATGTTATAAATTTTAGTTATAGGTTAATTTATTTTTTGTACGACTATGCTATTTCGGATTGTTTACCATACTTGGTTTTAGAACAGTAGGTTATATTTACTGGTTGCTAAGCAAAAACGCGTCGGTAAGTAATTACTTACCGTTCAGTTCTGTCAAAAACAGAACGGTAAGTAAATTATATGTAATTTATAAAATAAATGCATGATCTTTAGATGTCTCTTTCGCGAGAAATCATTTATTTTCTAAATGATTGGACTATTTAAAAAAATGTATGTTGTTTATTTAAATTTGCTCAGGCCTCTTCAATATCCCAATTATATTCGTTTTCAGATTCGCTCATTCTCACGAGTTTGACAAATATCGTGACATTCAAAAATAATAGTAATTACAAACGTATCCATGGTAACGACAAAACCTACTTAATGTTTGGTGGATATACAGGGCAAAAATAAATTATCTTAAATCTATTTTTTTCGGGGATATTTCCTTAGTTAATACCTTTGTATTCATAATGGTCGTACAAAAAATAGTATAAGCATCTCAAACAGTAAGGAGTTTACCGATCTCCTCCAATATTGGCGACTTCGCTTCGCTCAGTCGCCAAACATTGTCGTCGATCGGTAAACTGTCCTTACTGTTCTTGATACTTAATATACTATTTTTCACTACTAGCTTTAAAACATACTATTATCTAGTCTGTTGTCACCTTGTGAAGTTAGCCTTCTTGCCTAGTGGTAAATAATTTTTTATTATTGACTACTAGTCAATAATCCAGATTTTAGTGTAACACGGGGCAAAAATTCATCCCATTATACACTGGCATCCAGGAAAAAATCGCGATAGTACGTTTTTTATGTGAGAAGAATAAAAGGAATAAAAGTACTAGTAGTGAAAAAAATAATATATACACCACGGTTGTGAAGTGTTTTCTAGAGCCTCTCATCTTATATCCCTCGATGCTGCGCATCTCGGGATCTAATAATGCTCGGCTCTAGAAAAAACTCTTCACAACCTTGGTATATAATATACTATTAATTATTGTTTTACATTAAATTATATTTTAAATGCAAATCCATCTAGAAAAATTATCGCTTTCACGGGGAATCGAACTCTGGGCCGTCTGATTGCTAGGCCAGGCCTCTACCGTTAAGCAACGTAGCCGTCTCGACATGAGTTGGTTATTCTCATTATAAGAAGTTATTAAAAAAATTTATTTCAATTAACATAAAACTGATTAATTTTTTACATTATTATATAATTGTTAATATATTATTCATTATTATTGCTAAATTACAATAAAAATCATGAAAGCTTTTATAATTTGCTACATAAATATTCACAAAGTGCAAGCGCCGTCTGACTTTTGAAGCTACGTAGCTTTTCATCACAATACCTGGGAATGCGAGAATATTTTAACATTTTGCAGTAAAGATGTAAACCTTGATAATCGAATCGTGTTTGTTTATATAAAAATTACTTTTCGAAAAGGAGTACATACGCATGATTATTTAGCTGTAAGTACTAAATAGTGGATTGACTGAAATTATACAGATTGTAATAGTTATTTACGATACGAGTGCGGGAACACAATGTTCCCGCGTGAACGCAGTTTTGAAGCACGAGCGACCGAAGGGAGCGAGGGCCTTCATATGCGTGAACGCGGGAACATTGTTCACGCAAGAGAATTGTACAATACTTTTTGAAACGAACGTAGTCATTGTTATAAATGTCAAATAAAATTTTTATCTGATTTCACAACTTTTATTTAAAAAAATAAACCAAAGCAAGTCATGACTGCAATTGACAAATGTGACAGATTGTTTTTCGGCAGAAATTTTGCAGTAAAAAAGGTATTTAAATTTTGCAAGGGTTGGCAGTTGGCACCACTGAGTGTTTCCCGGTTTACTTAACCGGGAAACAAGTGTTCCCGGTTGACTAGACAGTGCGTCGAACACTGCTTTCTAGATAGTGAGTTCAAAAACGTATTATTACTACTGTCTTTAAAAACTTAATATTTACTTCTGTCATTTTCGAAATTCTCGATGTATCTTAGTGAATCCGATGATGGGTAAATGGAGTGTACCGTTGTACAACTCCAAACATCGCGGAAGCGGCTCACATTACATCTCTTAATTTATTGTCAGAGATTGCAACGTAAAAAATATGAATGCGAATATATAAATTCAAGGTTAAATATTTTTCTTAGCTTTTGGTGGTTTATTACTTTTTTTGTTGTCGTAGATAAAGTATAGTGTGTAACGTGTGCAAAAACGCCAATTTCACACTCGTGTGATTGCGGCATTCGACTTCGTCTCATGCCGCAGCTTCTTCACACTCGTGAGAAATTGGCACTTTTCTGCACTTGTAACACAATATACTATTTTCCTTTTGGCTTAGAAAGAAATCCAAGTAATTATTTAAATTAATTTATTCTTACATCGTAACAAATACCTACATTTTTCTTGATTGGTTAAATAGTTCAGATTGTATTTACAATTTCTACTACATTTGCCTTATTATTGTTGTTTAAACCAACTATCTTGCAAACAATGCTATCTTTTAACTAGCTTTATGACTACAAGAAAATGTACCTGATTTTTTTACAAAACGTATAATAAATTGTCTATTGATTGTTTGTTTTAACTTGTTAACTTTCTGATATAACTTTTTTTGCTTTTGGACACTGTTTTGTTTTTGGTTGGCCTGACTTAAAATTTGAAATTGTATCCTCGGAACATGCGGTGTCTTCGAAATTGATGTATGGCTTTCCAACAATACTTTATAACATCTCTAAATTCTTTCTGCGCTACAATAATAAAATTGTAATTAATTTATTTAAAGAAATTCGACGAAACATTTACTCGGTCTGCTACTTTAGAACAGGCACTATTAACTAATATTTTCCGGTGCTACTTATACCTATCACAAATACGGTAATTGTTAATTTTCTTCACAATTAGTTTTTCAATGTAAGAGTGTTGACAAAAGTTCTTCCATTTAAAGAATGTCGTCAGGTCCTTTGTAGAATTTAAAAATCGATGGCAAATAAATTTTGTAGCGAAAACTTAAAACGGCACAATTATATTTTGGAGTATTTCATTTTTTGAGATATGTCAGTTTCAATTTTAAAACAAAAAACTGAATTTATAGGATACAGCCCACGTGATTATATTAATATTGCAAAAGCAAATTAAAATAATCATTTCAAATGCAATCAACAATACGCAAACGCTGAAAATGCGCTAGTCGTTTAACCTTTCATTTCAATTACACTGTACAGATATTATGTAAACAGCATTGATACGGTTTGTCACTAAGTTATAGAGCAAGCTGTAGGTCTAGTAGGTCCATGGCCAGTTGCATCGGGTCTTGGCTTTATTAATGGAGATGGTCATGGTAGACCGCATTACAGGTGCCATCTGTATTTTTGGTGCTAAGCTCATAAAATTTTGATTGTATTCAGTTTGCATTCTATATACGTAGTATATTATTATATTATCTATGCCACTGGCCCTCCACTGGCTAGAGTCACTCTATATTACTTATAAGAGTTGAGCCAACGCGAATGTCAATCCGCCATTTTGGATCCAAAAATTTACATTGCAAAGATTATTGGTTATGTTTGCCTGGCAAATGTCAAATGTTTGATAACCTGACATTTACTTCATTATAATTTACCATAGCTTATTTGAATTGATTAATATAATAAAATTCCTAAATAGAGTAATATATATTCATATTTAATTTGCAAGATTGAGAAAAGAAGAAACTACTCTCAGCTACAAAAAAAACTGTTAATGTCTCTTGTGCTCTAGTAAGTCAATTTCCATTTGAATTATTTCCGTAATAAAAACACTTGAAAAACAGTGAAAATATTTTGCTTTATTAAATCGTTTTATTTCAGAATTATTACTCAGTAATATGTTTTGCACATTGTATCAAATGTGCCGATTAAGAAAGATATTTTTAACTACAAACTGTCGACTGATAAGTTTTTTGTAAAGAATGCTCGACCACCTATTCCACTAAAGTTTTCGCAAATGTATGGCATACATTCAGGCAATAACATTTTTGTGTTAAATAAATTTATAGAATAAGAGATTGCTATTCTGGAACGTGGAGACAATGCATAATTAGAAGCAAGACTCCATATTACTAGTGAATTACAACTTGTACCTATCGAGATCAATCGTGCAAAACTAAAAGCTCTTCAAGCCCTTTGTGAAGTATTATCTAATATAGAACAGCGTGGTTTCTATGATATTCTGGACACTAATGAAGACCCAGGTGACATTGTCGAGGGCGACAACAGCAGTGCTTACACATATTTTTTCTTCCATGCTAGAGATATGAACCTTTTGTTTAAAAAGTATATATTTTAGTTTTTTTAAATCTGCCAGACCGATATATTCTAATTAAAATGTATCTTATGTTTAAGAAAAAAGTAACAAATTGTTTTGCAAATTTTCTTCAAAACCACAGATTTTTGGATTGTGTAAGAATGTTTCATAAACTGCACATAGTTCCAAATAATAAAAATTCTGGCCTTACATTAGTTTTTGGTTCTCCTAAGGGTTATAGTTTTTTGACAAATACCGTGTTTGACATCAACCCTTCAATTGCAATTTATATTTTTTAAAAACTTGAAATAGATAAGAGAAATACATAAAAATTCTTCGATTTACTAAACATCATATTATTTGTCAAATTAAGGGCGATCTTTTCACCACCTTGTAACTTTATTTGGCAGGTAATTGTTATGGATACAATTGTAGAAACAGTTGTAACCATAGCAAGTAACTTCCACATAAATTTAAGAAGAAGTGAAAAGACCTGTCCTATTCTTACCTAATTTTGTCAAACTTCGTGTTTTTAAATTGGCATTAGTGCAAATGGATCCAACCAATCAGCGTCAATTCCCGCGTTGGCCCAACTCTTATAAGTAATATAGAGTGACTCTACCACTGGCTAGAGTCACTGCATCTAGTAACCTAGGCCAGCTGGTCGACCAGAGTACCGCAAACCGCCGCCATATTGGGGCAAACGAAGCACGAAATTGTTCATTATTTGTTCTGTATTGAATTTAATCGAATCCACGTTTACTTTAAAAGGTATTTCTTATTCAGAAAGATCAAACCTCTAATATGTCAAACACGTAAAATGTGATTTTAATTTGCTCATTATTAAAAATCACCCTTCTCTGCCCCAATATGGCGGCGGTTTGCGTTACTCTGATCGAACAGCTGGCCTAGGTGACTAGATGCAGTGACTCTACCACTGGCTTTCTGAGGAACCGCCTACGGCGGATTTTGTGTTTCCCCCCACTTCTGCAGTTTGGTCTCCTGTATATAGTCTTCTTGATTCAAACCAACACTCACCCCCTAACCTCAAACAAATAGTTTAATTCTTGTTGGTTATGACTATACCTAATAATAATAATATAAATCTTTAAATAAAAACTATATATAAATAATTGTTGATTATTAATATTTGCTAAGGCTCCGTTATCGCGTAGGTAATGTACCGCTTAAACAGCTCTGATAAAATTCATTACAATTTTTAAAAATTGCACTTAGTTTACATTTATTGTGCATGAGATCTTTTCTTAAGAGTGTTATCTAGTTTATATTATGCTTTATATCAAATACAAAATTACAAAAGCTATTTCCTTAACGGACAAAATAGTGTAAATTTATAAAAACAAAACCATAGCTAGAGAGCTTTTAAAAATGGTAAGGTGTACTTCTTAAATTATCGTTCAAGTGTTATTTGAGATAAAAATGCCCGAATATACAACAGTATAAAAGAACTTTATGAACTAAAAAAAAGTCATATCCCGCGTTTATTCATACATTTTGGTAAATGACAACTATCATTCTTAGTTCAGGCTTTTGCTCACGTAACGCGCTGTAGGCGGATCGAGTTGAAAAAGCGGGAAGTTTCAACGAGTTTGATTTGTCAATACATTTAACGCATTTTCGTTATTGTTACATATGTTTTTGTGATTGTCGATGTAAAGTAACAAATTATTGTTTATATCCCTTCCCATACTTTAACTTTCCTAATCTTTTGACTATTATTTAATAACTTACCGAAGTAAGTGTTGTTTTTCTTTACTTAAGAGCATGTGACGGTTAATTTTTGAATAAACTATTTCACTCTTAATTAGTCCTGATTAATTTCTTAAAACGAATATATATTTTCAATATTTTAATATAGTAATACTTAAAATATAGTAATACTTATTCTTTTTCTTAAAACGAGCAAGAACAACTGATATTTTCAGTTTTATATTCCCCTTTTTAATTTCAACTACCTTAAATTATTCCTTGGCATTTAAAAATTAAAAATTTCAGTTAAACTTAAAATATTTTGAAAGTTCACGAATATCTAGCAACACTGTGAGCAGAGAACTGCGATGCGATCAAATAATGTTTTAATTTACATTTTCAAATTTTAGTTTTAAAGAAATTAATTCCCTTTTGAGGACCATAGCGCCATCTTTAAGTGTTTATAATTTTTGAAGCTTCCTATTATTAACACTTGCGGCGATAACGGGCCCTTAACTTCTTTTAAATAAGACAAACTGCCTTATACGACCAGAAAGTAATTAAAAGTATTTTTCCTTTTAATTATTTAAATATAATATAAATCGTTTTAATACAAAAAACATATTAATAATTGTTGATTGTTAATAAGATTTTGTTATCTGTTATCTCGTAAACAAAACGAGTCCAATATAACCAATCAAAAATATAATAATGAATTTTTCCTTAAAACAAAGTGTACTTCCCTGTAAGAAAATCTTCTCTTCAAACCTGCCGACTTGTTTTATATATTTCTGCAGCTGGTTCCCTTGGTCGACTACTGAAAACCGCGGCGTCTTTGGTCGCTAATGGCCTCTCAGTCGTTGCTTTCTCGAAATCCCTTGTGTACGCCGACTTGTTCTGTGTACGATGCCGCCGACCAAGGCCGTATTTAAGGGGGGTAGGGGGTCTGAACCCCCCCCCCGAAACTAAACTTAATGTTAATAAAATGACAACAAAATAAAATTATTTTTCTATTCTGCTTCCCTCCGAAAATAAATTCCCCCAGAACCCCCCCGGAAATAAATTTCTGGCTACGACCCTGCCGCCTACAGAATATTAAACTTCTGTCGGCGGCATCGTACACACATTCCCATTCATCGTGACACATTCCCTTGTGTCACTAATGTTTTTTATTTTATTTTAATTGTACACAATACCCAATAGTTCATATTAAGAACACCCGGACAGCAAAATTTTCTATCACTACTATTTAACAAAGATTCTAAAGTTCCTAAGAGTTGTTAGGAGGATGCCTGCATAAGAGGAGGATTCGTTTTGGTGTAGTTTCTTTATGAGCAGCTACCCTTTGCTACCACGCTCTCGGTGCTACTACTTTTTATTTTCTGCCCGCGAAGTTATATCTCCCAACCTTTATCTTTTTTGGAAGCGCAATTCAAACGAATTGGTTGCCGTGTTACAATATCCTTTATCTGACTATCGTGTACTAGTGTCCATGTTAATTAATAATTTAACCGTATTCAACTTGATAGACAAATAACTCAAAATTATAAGTTATGAAACCAATAGAGGTTATGCAACCAATCTAACGCGTCGCTTTGAAATTTTGTACATAATAATAATAATGATAATAATAATAATAATAATAAACGTCTTTATTTCATACAAACTATGCAAAAGTAAAAAAACGTAAAAGAAAAATAAATAAAATACATTGTTTGCAGAAACCACAAGGCGTAGTTCAAGCTGAGAGCTTGCTCTGCCACTAAAACCTTGAAGAATAAAAAATAGATAAATAAAAAATACATAAGCTAATTTAAAACTATAGAGTGGGTAAAATCCGTTTCTCATTTATGTCAAATATTAAAAAATGTAAAATACCACCGAGTGAAAATATTTCGCCTATGTTACTAATAATATTTTGTGGTATACTTACTCGTAAACATCTGTTTATTGAGCTCTGTTTCTAGGCATAAAGATTTTTTTTACGGGCTACCCCGTTATGAACTTGTTACGGGCTGTTTATCATCAATACTATAGCAACATACATATTTATTTAAAATATTCATACCTTACGTATTGTGCTGTACTGCTTCAGTAAATGTAAGAATTATTTATTAAAGATTTACAATTCAGAATGCCATAAAACATTGTCCAATGCTCTACCGTTACAGAACCCTACGTGCTTGCACGGATAACAAGCTCGCTAAGCTCTCGCTTGTTACGTACCGTGCTCGCACGTAAAGTTCTAAGTAATCGTCTTGCAAGGTAAATAGCTATTACTGTGGGTATGATTTATTTATTGTCATTGCATTTCTTTTGGTACATGTTGTCTTTTTAATATCTTGAAGATCAGTTTTTAAGACTATTTGAGAACTATTTATTATACTTAATACTTTTTTATTACTTTTTTCTAATTCATTCTTAAAACTACATACTCTATTTTTTCATTTTTTGTTGTTTATAAGGTAGACAATAAAATGTTTTTATTCTAAAATATTATTACTAAATTTTTGGGAACGGATCCGCTAGTATTTCGTTAATTTCTTATACTAGCAGAAAGAATATTCATGAGCTTTGCAAATAAAAAAAGCCAGTGGGAGTAACATTGAAAAGAAAAACTTGATAACGAAAAAACTAATTTAAAAAATAATTACTCAATAAGAAAGTGCTCTTTTCAAAATAAAAACCGATTTGCCTGAGGATTCTTCACAAAAATAAGTCATTATTAACCTAGTCAAGTTATATTACTTTAAGTATTTTTCACAACTACTTAGCACCTACTACTTGTACAAAACTTTTAACTATTTGATACTTGTAGTTCAAGTACTTCTGAGAGTACTTTACCCAGTTCTGGATTCACCATAATACAGTGTTGCTTTGCAAGATATTGATTTGACCCCGAATGAACTACTTCAATAAACCTGCCGTGCCCAATATACAAAATAAGTTGATGAAATAACGGTGTATGCTCTTCTAGTAGCAAATATTATTTTCATTCTTCCCTTTACGAATTTCAATTTTAATTTCTTCCCCTGTCAATTTCTTTAAAATATAATATTATATAATATATTATAGGTGGCTGTTGTCAACATTACCTTGGTAACAATACTGTTGTACATACAAACATTATTTTATTAGAATCACTGAATCATCATTTTATTTTATTATAATTTCTGCTTTTACGGTGGTTAATAAATGTCAAGGAGAGAATGAAAAGTTTAATGCATTACAGTCTGCGAAAGCCCTTTCAGGTGCTCGGTGTTTTTAACTAACCTCGGCTACGCTTACGCTTCGCCTCGACCAATCAAAAACACCTTGCCCCTAAAAGTAAACTTTCGCAGCTTGTAATGTAAATAACTATTAGTAAAGTAACCGTAAAATAAGAAAAGCCTGTCCACGTCACCTGTGTACTAGACGAAACTACGTTCGGACTAGTTTATTCTTTTAATAGGGGGATGTTTTGCTTTTCAAGTTATTCCAGAGCGTTTGTCTTACATTAACCTTCGTCCATCGTATAGTAGTAATTAAAAACAATATTTGTTACGCTACTACTGCGGTGTTATATATAATAGTTGTCTTTATTTATTTTGAAATTTGAGTTGATCTTAATTTATACTGAAAAACTTCAGTCTCCTGCTGTCAGTTCCCTGGCTCTAATGATCACAGGGGACTGATCCAAGTCCAGGCGATTGATCTGTCAACTTTCCAATCCGAGAGATCTTATTTTAAAGGTAGAAAATACGCTTTTGAAGTTTTTTTCCAACATGAATTAAACATTGTACATCATCAATATACTGCTCTACGTAATCTTAATAGAAATCTTTCTGAAAATGACGTAATTCACGTGAACTTCTCCGAGAATTACGCTACAAAGTACAGTGAGAAATACAAGCTTTTCACTTCTGGGGGTCACGAACTCAGCTTAGCTTACACACAGTAGTTCTGTATTTCTACAATTGTGTAAAGTCTTTCTGCACCATGTCTTCAAATTTATTACATAATGCTCCAGCCATCTGGGCCCACCTTACACCCGTTTTGAATAGCTTGTCCCCTAACATAAAACATGTGCATTTTCTGAGCGATGGTCCAGCCACACTGTATAGAAGCAAGATAATGTTTTTTTTCTTGGCCTGTAAATATAGATTATTTTACTTGGAACTTCCACAAAGCGGGGCATGGCAAGGGCGCCCCAGATGGTGTAGGGTCAGTCTGTAAAAGAACTGCAGACCGCTTAGTCGCTGCTGGTGAAGATGTAACTAATTTAAAAGAATTTTCAAATTTGATTAGAGATAAATGTCCAGGCATAACTACTTTTATAATCACAGATTTGCAAATAGAGTAAATTAGCAAATTGGAAGAAAAAAGTCAGTCTGAGATAATCACGTTCCAGGCACACTTAAAGTTCATCAAGTTACAGGAACTGCTTTTGGCCCTAGAAAGTTGGTAATGAAATCACTGAGTTGTTTTTATGAACAGAACTGTGAATATTTTAAGCTAGGCATTGTGAAATGTCCAGCAACAGCACCTAAGCTATATATGGATGATGTATTTTAGCACTCAGATACTCATGATTCTACCTCTAAATAGATGAGCCAGGTTGTTTCAAGACAACCTACAAAAATAGGGAACATATTTCAGTAACATTTCTAGCAAAGAATGTTGAATATCCATATGCTGGTCTTTTTTGAGAGTTTGATGATGTGCAGGGAAAGTTCAGAGTTACATTTTTTTACAAGTTTGCAACTCAAATGCTATTCTAGTATTTAAGTAAGATTACAGCGATATTGCAGACCTGTCGATCAAATTATAAAAAAGCTTCCTGCACCTATAACGCAAATGAGAGGCAATTGTATATATTATAAATTCAGATCTTCCGTCAATGTTTACAAAACATAGGTCAAAATTTTTAATTTTATAAAAAGTAATTGTACGCGCATTCCGCGAAAAGGTCAAGACAACTAAACATCGATTAAATTGAAAAAAAATGTGTCTTAACTTCAATAAAAATATTGAATGAAATCTGCAGTTTTTGGCATGTCACAGTACGTAATGCATGTGATATTATACGTAACGCCTTCAAGATCTAAATTGACCATTAAGGACATCTTAAAACAATGTATGGCATTATTTTCGGTGTTTTCTCTAAAATTGTATAATTAATTAACTCGTAAGTTTTTAATGAATAGTTGGCAGAACCATTGCAAAACTTATAATTACCTAGTATTTCATGTCTCCATTTTGCTACATGTACGTAACGCACGTTTTCGCTTAATATGCTCGTAAACGGTACCAGATATAAAAAAAACAAATGTATTTTTATTAAGAGCAAAAAATGCATCAAATTAAAAGTTTAGTTTCTTAAAAATAATTTTTGGGAATTCGCTAAACATAAAAATGCGTCGGAACGCGTAACGGTACGTAACCGCGGAATGTACGTGGTAATCATCAGTCAGTTCCTCATTTTTTTAAGTAATAAGAAGTGTAGGCTTATAATTTGTTGATTGTGTGTTAATTCGAATTTAAGTTGTGGTAATTTAATTTTGAAGTTGTTTAATTTAATTTGTGTTAATTTGAAGAATAAATAATGTTTTGAGTTTCAATTAAGAAATGTATCTTTGTATTTGGTATCTCATACAAAGTAAGTGACTGTTTTCTTTGTGTTTTATGTCTAATTAAAAAAAATTCAGATTAGAAACATATCTTTAAAGGCAACAAGTTGTATAACTAATCAGTCCCCTGTTGAGACCGTCAGTCCCCTGATCACAATTTTTGGAAAAAGTAAATTAAACGAAGAATACGTACATTCAATTTACTGGTCCTGTTGAGATACAATAAGTGAACTATTAACTACATCAGGTGTAACTATTTTTACTTACTTTCACGATAAAAAGTACTGGGACACATCTCTATGTGTAAGTTGTCTTATTTTTGTAGAACAACCCTAAAATTAGTTATGTACAATAACACCTTTTATACGAAATGAGAATTAGAAAGATCGGTAAAAGTTGCCAATTCTACCAATAGCATTTTGACAAATGATGAACGAACCGCTGATCGCTGACGTGTGTAGTTGGAAATAAGATGATGCGGCTCGTAGTTTTGTTAGTTTTTTCTATTTTTTCGGCCGTAAAGGCTTCTGGAAATACATTAGTATTATTAGATCATCAAGTTATAAGAGAAACACATTCCTTATTCTTTAAATCTTTGCAAGGTAATTTTTTTTTTGTGACTTATTAAGGTTATGCTACCGGCAAATTACACGATTGCTTTATGTTTTCAGAACGTGGTCATCATTTAACATTTAAAATTGCCGACGAAAGCGGCTTGCATTTATCTAAATATGGAGAATACATATACGACAATCTAATCATATTTGCACCTGCAGTAGAAGAATTTGGCGGTTCTTTAAATGTAGACACGATAACTCAATTTATTGATGAAGGGGGCAATGTTTTAGTTGCTGGAAGCAGTGTAACTGGGGATGTTCTGCGTGAATTAGCTTCTGAATGCGGATTCGAAGTAAGTGCTTATTATAAATTAATGATTACTTGAATAAATGATATTGATTTATCCAGATCGATGAAGAAGGCGCATTTGTTATTGATCATTTGAATTATGATGTAACTGACGAAGGACAACATACCAAAATAGTAGTACCAACTGCAAATCTTATTGATGCACCAGTGATTGTAGGTAATCCAAACAAGAATAAGCCTTTGTTGTATCAGGGTACAGGCATTTTAGCTGATCCCGATAATCCTCTTGTGTTGCCACTTTTGACCGCTGATAGTACTGCTTACAGTTACATTCCTGAACAACCCATTAAAGAGGTATGTATAATGTAAGGTTATAATATTTTAATATGAAAACATTAACATGAAATTATGATGGGAAACAAGTAGAGAGTGGGGATGGTAGATATAGAGGAAGGAATAGACAAAAGAGGAGTTGAAATATTTCGTTTCTATGTATTAAAATAATTTTTGGGTGAACTTGAGTACATTGGCATACTGTGCCTGAATCCTGTAGTACATACATATTACGGTTGAAGCAAGCGAAGTGACCCGCAGAAGCCAAGCTGGCCGAAAGTGGCTTAAAAAAGTTGCTCGCTGTATGTACGTACTGAATACTTCAGGATCTTAATGTTACATATGCCTCCTAGCCGACATAGTCAATGCTAAAGTCATACCACATGTCAAGACCTTAAACTAAAGTCTTACCTTATTTTTTACAAAAGTATTGACAGAATACTTTTGTTAAATGAGAGCAGAAAAAGGTTCCCGTGACAATTTTTGTTGCTTAAATGCAAAGAAGTACATTTTGTATAAAAATGTGTATTCATTTTGAACATTCTACATTCTTGTAGCAAAAATTGTATGTAACAATTGCAGAAATACCATTGCAAAATTTGTGTGATTACATGATAAATAATAGTATATTACATGTTGAATTGGTAAAAGATATCTTTACAAGCCAAGCGATAATTATTTGACCTAGACGGTGCATCGAAGTCAAACAATATCGCGAGGCTTGGAAACTTTACCAACGAAACATGTATACTATTTTATTCACAATAAGTAGACTTAAATAATCAAAACAAAAAGTAATTTTAAATTTGAAAATAAATTTTCTATAAACTGTCATAATTCCAATCTGTGCCTTCTATCGACCAAAAGAAATTTTAAGTGAGGTTTAATTCTTCGCCACTAAATGCCAATGTATGCGCCCAGTATTTTAAAATTAGACATTAAATAATTCCATCGTAATTTTTAAATTATAAAATATGGAAAAATAAAACTAATATTAAATAAAAAAGATGCTTTTAGCGTTAAATACGTTTATAGATACCTAAATTTAAATCGAATAAAACGTCCTGTTTTCAATCATTCACAAGAAAAAGTTGGCCAAGACACTACATGCCAGTTTTACAGACATGTAATAGTTATTTACATTACAAGCTGCGAAAGTTTACTTTTAGGTGCAAGGTGTTTTTGATTGGCTGAGGTGAAGCGTAAGAGTAGCCGAAGTTAGTTAAAAACACTGAGCACGTGAAAGGGCTTTTTTATTTATTTATTTATTCATAGCCAAATAGATTGTGAAGAGTCGATTACCGAGTCTTTTGCAGCGTGTAATTTATTAAACTTTTCACTTTCCCGTTGACATTTATTAACCACCGTAAATAAATAAATAAAATGATGTTTCAGTGATTATACTTAATAAAATAATGTTTGTATATACAACAGTATTGTTACTAAGGTAATGTTGAAAACAGCCACCTTATAATGTTATATTTTAAACAAATTGACAGTTTTACTTTGTTGTCCAGGGACCGAAAGTTTTTCATATCTAGCAACCACCTCGCATGTTTTACTTTCTCTTTCGGTTGCCTTATCAAGATCGAAAGTTACACTTTCGTAAGGGGCGTATGAAAAGGAAATTGTTAACCACTTTGGTGTTGCTATACCAATAGCTTCTTTCCAAGGTTTTTACAACATGTGAAATGTACATATTGCAATATGATTGTGAATAAAGCCCTTTTCACTCTTGTAATACACAATGGATGATATGAAGAAAATGTAAATGCTTTTACTATTTATCCGTTTCATTTTTACTAATAAAAAAAATCATATCTTTCATCCTTTATTAATACAAGTAAAAGTATTACTACATTTTATTCATATGACCTAATGTACTATTTTATGTTAGATCACACTTGTTTCACTTCACACCTTGACACCCTGTATTTTTGTTGTTTAGAATCAATTTCAAATTTTTATCAGGTATAGAACCCCTTAAGATAAATTTGTGGGCAATTATAAATACCAATTATTATAAACCACCAATCTACTACGATCGAAGATAAATGCAAAAATTGAAAAACATATTAGGCCTTATTTAATTGGAGAATGGTTTTGGAAATTTGTTCTGGGCCACTGGAAAACCCCAAAACCAAATTTTGGTTAAAAATATCTTGACTAATAATTATTTGAAATTTCAGCTCTACAGCCCTGCCCTTTTATTTATAAACGAATCAATTCGAAATTTATATCAGGTATAAAACTCCTTATAAGAGTTTTGTGTGTAATTAAAAACTCCATTTATTGCAAACTACCAACCTACTACGATCGAAGATAAATACAAATAATCGAAGAAACATAGTAGGTCTTGTTTAATCGTAAAAGTCGTTATGAAATTCTCTTCTGGACCAATTGAAAACCTCAAAAGCAGATTTTGATTAAAAAATCTTCAATAATAATGATTTTAAATACATTATTAGAATTGTATTAAAATTTTTATTTCAGCTTGATACCCCGATATCTTCGTTATTTTTAATCGAAACAATTTCAAATTTTAATCAGGTATAGAACCCCTTTCAAAGAGATTTGTGTGTAATTAAAAATCATATTAGAAACCTCTAGCATACCATGATCAAAAATAAATGCAAAAAATTTAAAAAACATAGTAGGCCTTGATTAATTGTAAAAGTTGTTAGGTGGATTTGTTCTGGACCACCTGAAAATCATAAATCCAAATTTTGGTTAAAAAATCTTGAAAAATAATTATTTGAAATAAATTACTATTAGAATTGAATTAAAATTATTCGATTTTTCGGATTTTAACCAAAATTTGGTTTTCAGGTGGCTCAGAACAAATCTCCGTGATGACTTTTCTGATTAAATAAGGCCTAATATGTTTTTTCAATTTTTTGCATTTATCTTTGATCTTAGTAGGTTGGTGGTTGACAATAAATGATGTTTTTAATTAGCCACAAATTTATTTTAAGGGGTTCTATATCTGATAAAAATTTGAAATTGATTGGATTATAAATAACAAAAATACAGGGGTGTCAAGCTGTGAAGTGCAACACTGTATGTTAGTAAAAATAGGTAAATAGAAACATGTAATGGAACTTAATATTTTAAAGTATTGTACTTCAACTGTTATTGTTTTTGTTTTTATTGTTATGGTTGCCATGTTGCCGGAACTATTGAAAAACCTATGCTGTTATTTATAACGCCCTGTCTCACTGAAGTTCGCACACTCTATTTTTGTTATTTAAAGAACGCCCCGCATTTTTCTTTTGATATACGCACTAGCTGTTTCTTGTTGTTAGAGTGAAATACTGTCTTTGTACTTATTCCATGCTAAGTTTCATGAAATCTTAGTTAATAGTTTGCTCACACTGCCTCTTGAACTGTGATAAATCTGCGGATGCAAAGAGGTGGTAAGAGGGATCCCTGCCTCAGTAAGATTTTATAAAATGTGACATGAAGTAGGTGCAAAAGCAATATTTTATTCTAACAATACGGAACAGTCACCTTGAAGACCAAAGAAAATTTTGTGAAAAATATTGTGGGGGGGTGTAGTTTGTTTTAAAATATAAAAGATAAATACACAAATCTAACAATAAAACAACATAACTTATAATATAGGAGGTCAGTACTTTACTCTAGCAACAAGAAATAGCTACTTTGAAAAACCAAAAAAATCCAAGGTGAAAATTGCGGGGCGCCGTTTAACAGAAATAGAAGTGTGCGAACTTCAGTGAGACAGGGCTCGTACACATGTTCAGTTACTGAACGTGTATTAGGGTGGTCCTTATATGAGGGTAAAATTTTTTTGTAAATTTTCAATGGTGCACCCTCTCATTTTGATCTACTTTATAAAAAAGAATTATTGTAATTCTTCCTTCATCTGAAGGAATTGGTATTTGTTCAAATAACAATCTTTTATTTTCTTCTTCATGTTCTTTCATTTTTTCAAAACGAGCCCTTTTTTCAATAGACTTTGCTTCCTTCTTCAAACAATCTTTATCTACATTTTTCATTTTACCAGGTCGTCCCTTTTGTCTTTGAGAAACTAAACAAAAATCTTTATCTTCTTGGAATTTGATCATATTAAGAGCATTAGCATGAGCAATTGGTGTCAGAATCAAGCCACTGTCGTTGCTTCCCCTGACCAGCTGGAGCTCCCACTATGCTCCCTTCGGCCGCACCGGCTAATGGCGATAGCGGTCAATATACGTTTTTAAATATACATCATAAATAGAAAATAGCAATTAATATTTAATGTAAATAGTGTAACGTTCTTTTTAAAATAATAACAAAAATGCTGTTTAAATCGTCTATTCATAAGAGAAATATTAATTTACATACACTTAATTAAAAACACTATAACTAACTATTTAAACAAACTATTTAAATGCTAGATATTCACAAATTTATTTGAGGACTATTTATATAAAAACTATTTATGTATTACAACAATTATTAACTAATTATTCAGAGTACCTTTCACTATGCCGGTCAAACATTAACTGCCCCTTCTACCCGCGACCTCAATTTATATCTTTCATAAATTCTAGAACATAACCGATGAATCATACATGCAGCTGTTGATGAGTCACGTCGATGAGTCATACATGCAGGTGTGATTGATGAGTCATATAGTTGATGACTCATGCATCTAGAATGTTCGATGACGTCGTATGTGGGTTTACTATTTGTTACAATAGGTTTTAAAATTTTTATTTCATTTCATTTTTCTACTGTTTCAATTTTATAACAAGTAATTCGTTGAGTTTATAATGATTTTGAAAATTCTGTGCGAGAGATAAGATAGTGAAAGTACTTCAACGAACATTGTCGCTGTTGGTCGAGTGCGGCCGAAGGCAGCTCGCTGAGAGCATGGTAGGAGCTACAGCTGATCAGGGGAAGGAACGACAGCGGCTTTATTCTGACATCACTGGTGTAAGCAATATCAAACAGATCTTGTAGATGAAATAAATAAAGATTAATAAAAAGTTTCATGGTATTTATTAATTTATAACCTGACAATATTGTTTCGACAGCTAAGCTGTCATTATCAGAGGTAATATAAATATAAACAAACACGTCGCTAAGGTAAATACAAAAAATAGGTAACTAGAGAAAAAGATAAAAATAATTTTATTGATACTTTTTAAATATTCAATATTGTTTATTTACAATTACAAAATATTATTTTTACATTTTATCATTATTATTATTATGATACGATTGATATAATTTAATATCTGATGGTTGAATTTTGGGTTTTAGAACATGCAGAACTTTTTATGAAGAATAACTGTTTTTCATAAAATCAATAATAACAAAGTTTTCCATATGTAGCCAACTTACGCGGACACGCAGTATGTATTACCAAATCTTTTCTCCGCTGTAATTCGATAAATATTCGACTTACAAAAAGATATTCAATCAAAAAATGTTGGGAATTTTATCTTCTTCAAGGATATCAACCATTGAGTAACAATTAAAAAAAAATCAATTTTTGCATATTTCGTGCCTCTCCCCACTCAAAGTCAAAAACTTAAATTTTTCATCAGTGCCTTGGCCTAAACAACATATCAAAATTGTTTCTATTCCACCTTTTGTAAGGTAAATGTCTTTTTTGGCCATATTGACTGGACTAGTAATGTGTTGAAAAGTAATGTAGAAATAAAAATAAGAAAATATTAAAGTTGTTATAATTATTATTTTCCATTTTATCAAATAACAGAGAGTGATTAATAAGTAATCTAGGGCCATTATAACAGTTCAGCCTTTTTTACGTATTTCAAGTAGGTAATAGTTATTTATTTTATTTTGACATGATAATCGTCTTTATTGGCACTCAATTGCGGGCGTAATTTGGCTTTTTTAGCCCGAGGGCGTATAAAGTTGCTAAGATACAAAGAAAACGTTTCTATAGAGTTCTAACAATTTTAATAAATAATTATAACTATTACATTTTTTCAAAATGAAATGTGCAATTGCTTGCAATTATCCTTTCCATGAAGCAAAATAAAATAAAACGTTGTATGTACCACGGGCATAATCAAGATAATGGCCCTCGAGAAATTAAAAGCCCTCCTTCGTCGGGCTTTAAACATTCTCTCATGCCATAATCTAATAGATTATGCCCTTAATACATAAATAACTATTATGTATTAAGGGCATAATGAAGCTTTTATGGCCAGAAGCGTTATTTCTAGCCCAAGGCGTTAGCTGAGGGCTAGGAAAAGGCTGTAGGGCCATAAAAGCAAGTTATGCCCGCCATACATACACTATTTTATGCACAGATTGAGTTTTTATGCTAAATCTATTATTGTGTAAAAATATAATTAAAGTTGAGATAATTGAGTACGTAGGTACATCAAGCCGCTGTGCGTATACTTATGTGCTTATATGAAGTACGTTACTATAGTTACTATTCCAAAATATTTAATTGCAGCTTATTTTCATTGGTAAGAAGTTTACAAATTATATTAAGAACCAATCAAGTTCTACAAAAAGCTTCTGACTTTTAATTGACGTTTCGTTATTGCCCGTCTAACCATAAAGAGGCCCTTGGGCCATAAAAAGACGTTTATGTTTAGATGTGTCTCGCAATAATAGTCTAAGTATAATGCATCTGTGCATAAAAGAAATTTTATGTGTATTATTGCCCTCCATCGGATATACCATATTATTGAAGCAAGGCGCCCCACTTACATTAATGCGCCTGTGATACCAGTTAATCACTTCTCTTATTTGGAAACCAAGGTATAAAAACTTAAATGGTACTAGTAAAACGTTCTCAACATTTGTACTTAAGAGTTTACATTTGACATATTACTCACATTGGTGAATCACTGCCAGACTATAACAATAAACAGTTAAGGGGTGGTACCCTAAGTTTTTTTTTTAAATGTTTTTGAATGCAGAAATTAAAAGCTGCTCATATTTTTTATTTGCTTATTTGTGCTCCATTATTCTGGAAAATTTTTATGGGTCGTTTTTCGCTTACAAAACCATGGGCAATAACTTTTGTTTATCCCTGATAATACGTGTTTTATCTTGGACCATATTTGCTTTTTATACCAGGACACCATAAATTGTGGGTTTTTTATTCAAAAGTAAACAGTTGTTTGATACAAAACAAACAAGCAATATTTACATATTTGAATTTTAATAATGATAGAATAGAACTTTATTAAATAGGTAATCCTAATATACAGACAAAAAAACAATATGACATTTAAATATGAATATTGAAAATTATTGGTTGTAGTACCTTAAATACTCAAAAAAAGTGTTGATTAAAAATCTGCGATAGAATTTCTTTCTTTTATAAAGGGTTTTCCAATAAGGGTGGGTCGATGTTCAAGTGGAATAAAACAAGCTGTGTGTGAGGTATTAACGAAAGTCTTTTTTTATTTGAAAGGTACGCCTTTATGTATGGAATATAAAATCAAAATGCTCACGGTGGCACGGATCCCCGTGGTCCAATTTTCAATGACTGCTGCATAGATCCGGCTGAATTTGAGCGATGGCCCTGGTTATGTTGACTTTAAGGGCATTGGTCGATTGCGGCTTATTGGCATAGACCTGTGACTTCAGGAAACCCCACAAGAAAAAGTCTAGCGGGGTCAGATCGCATGATCTTGGTGGCCAATTAACGTCACCTCTGCGAGAGATAACCATACCCTCAAATCGTTCATGCAGAATGTCCATCGTGGCATTCGCTGTGTGGCACGTAGCGCCTTCCTGCTGGAACCACATGTCGTCTACATTCATGTCGTTCAATATGGGCCAAAAGAAATCGGTTATCATCGTTCTGTAGCGCTCGCCGTTGACGGTGATGTCCTCACCAACATTGTTTTCAAAAAAAAGTACGGACCAATGACACCGCCGGCGCAAAATCCGCACCAAACAGTAACCTTTTGTGGATGCATTGCCACCTGGTGAACCTCGTGTGGGTTGGCGTCGTCCCATATACGACAATTTTGCTTGTTGACATAGCCATTCATCCAAAAATGCGCTTCGTCGCTGAAGATGATTTTTCGGCCAAAATTGGGGTCCTCTTCCAAACGCTCCGAAGCCCAGTCAGCGAACAAACGGCGGTGTCTATAGTCATTAACTTTGAGCTCCTGGGTCAGTTGATCTTGTACGGGTATAGGCCTAAGTCCCGACGCAAAATTCGCCAAACTGAAGTCTGCGAAAGGCCGAGTTCTTGTGCACGGCGAGGAATTGACTGCCACCGCTTCTCCTGCACACTTTCACGAATTGCGGCGATGTTGTCCGCCGATCTGGCGTTCCTCTGACGTACGGGTGTTGGCTGATTGTTTACCGGACCTGTCGTCTCAAATTTGCGCGCCAAACGTTGGAGAGTCGACTTTGAAGGACCACCGCGTCTGCCGTAAAATGGGCGCAACGTTTGCACTAACGAACACTCATTTTGATAATAAAGTTTTATCATTTGGACGTGCTGCTCAAGCGTGTAACTTGCCATGGTGATTTGGCATCAGTGACTGAATAATAAACAACAGATTAGACAGACGCCACCAAAACAACATGGTCGCCACAGGTTGCCAACATTGACCCGCCCCAATTGAAAAACCCTTTATTATTTGGATTGATTTATCTTAATGCTAACAACTGATTTATTTGATTTTGAACAATGATTAATTTATATAATGAAACAAAAACAGCTCTTTCTTTTAATTACATTTGTCTTGACATTTTATCGTCATTTATTGCACACACAAAAAAGCAAATGTCTTTACTTTCCTGTACCTACCACTTTCACACTCACCACGTTTAAATTCAGCAACCCAGTTTGCAACTATTGCATACGAAGGCGAAGACTCACCATGAACTTCATCTAATTCCGTTTTTATTTGTTTAGCATTTAAGCCTTAAAAAAGAAATGTTTTGTCACTGCACAGAACTCGTTTTTATTCATGATTAAGAAAATGCACCAATTGTTTACTTGAATCGATAGTAACGGCGTGTGTTTATATCCAATCTGTTTGAAAATTTGACAATTGTTGTACGAACAATGGCACTTTCAAAACAAGTGATCAGCACGCCATCTTGTGGTTCATTCTAGAAACATTCCGATCTATCCTCGTATACCATATATACCAACCAAATTTGGTATTCACCTTTTTTTTGTAACCCCTAGTTTCCAAGATAAGTTACAAGGTCATCTTGTTACGCGAACCACCCTGTACATATTATAGTAGATGCCTAGATTCAACAACCTAATAACTAAATAACTTAATATACCTAAATTACAAAGGGTCACCCAGTATCGCGTCATCGAAATTTTGACACCTGCTTATGCGACTATGTTAATTTGAATGTGTTTTGACGGTTATGTTTCCAGTTTAATTGTTAATTGACAAAATGCAAAATATAATTTGTAAAGTATTTTGATTTGGGGGTGCTCAGCATCCCCCCCCCAGTCCCCCTAGTTGCGCCTATGCTCGTATTATTAAAGAAAAGTCGTATATTCTGTAATAATCTCTTTTAAATGAGTTTTATTATTTCAGTATCCTCATGCTGTAGGAAAAAATGTAGTTTTGATTGCTGGTTTACAAGCAAGAAATAATGCAAGAATTGTTATTTCTGGTTCGTTATCATTCTTCTCTGATGCTTACTTCACTGCTACTGCCCAACGGGTCCAGGTTTGTTCTACATTATTTAATCAATTTCTGGTCATGTTAATATTTAAAATTGGCCTTTACAGGAGAAAAACAAGGGAGAGACGGCCAATGAAGAGGTAGCTTATTCAATTTCACAATGGGTATTTAAAGAACAAGGACAACTTCGAGTACGCTCAATTAAACATCACGAATTAGGTGAAAACACTCCACCACAGGCTTACACTATAATGGATCAAATTGTAAGATGCGAAATATTAATGAGGTTGCCATTGATTTTTTTTATTATTGTTTTTATTAGGTGTATACTATTGCAATTGACATACTCCAAGATGGTGTATGGAAACCATTCAATACTGATGACATCCAGCTAGAATTTGTGCGAATTGATCCATTTGTACGTACTACACTGAAACTGAAATCTCCGGGAGAATACGAAGCTAAATTCAAAATACCTGATGTGTATGGTGTTTATCAACTTGTTGTAGATTATGATAGGATCGGCTATACTCATTTGTATAGTACAACACAAGTGTCTGTAAGGCCCTTACAACATACACAGTATGAAAGATTTATCCCAAGTGCATATCCATACTACATTAGTGCATTTTCAATGATGTTTGGTGTATTTTTGTTTTCATTTGTTTTTCTTCATTATAAGGAGGATGTTCCTAAAGCCAAAGGAGAATAACTTAAGCGTAATGTTCAATTTGTTGTACGTTTATAACGTAATTTCTTATTAAATGATAAGTGTTTTGTATTTTATTGTTTCTGTTTTATCATTTTACCTGTTAACGTGAATGTAGGTAACTTGGATAAGCAACTTTCAGAATGTAATTGAAAGCATCACTATGACAACCACATAAGTGTTTCTTCATTACCTATATATATTTTGTCAACACTAGAAATAGTGGAGTACGAAAACATTTTTATCTCTGAACCAATTGAAACTTCTCCGATTTGAATTATTTTTTTTAAATGTAAATATAAAATACTAAAATATAAAAATAATAAATAAGCTTTTATAACCTTTATAATTAAAAGTCATAGCTAATTTAATTAATGAATGAATTTGTTTATTAAAATAAAAAATTTTGATGAAAAAAATTATTTTACATTAAACTAATATTATAATATCAATATGCAGTGCAAGTCAAAATAAATTTAATAAAAGCGAAAGTATTAATTTTTGGAGAAATTTCAAAAACAGGTCAATTTTGTTTTTAAAGTCTGCACTTTTTGACATAATATTTGGATATACAGAGTGATGCGTTTAAGTTTAGTGACGTCATCAGCATTTTTTAAATAGCAACTTTCATTTTTTATTCCATATTCTGACACTTCATCCAATTGCCAACATGGTAATGTAATAAGTTTCTTACCTTACATAAGGAAAGATTTGAAAAAAATAATTATGAAGACGGGAAAGTGCTATAGTCACCACACATAACACATCACTCTGTATATCCGAATATTATGTCAAAAAGTGCGGACTTTAGAAACAAAATTAATTTTTTGAATTTTTCCAGAAATCAATGCTTACCCTTTTATCGATTTTATTCCTTACTTTTGACTTGCACTGTATAATGCACTTATGAAGAGAAAACTAATATATTTAAAGCTTCTTTCAAATGAATAGTATGTAGAAAGAGATGAACAATAGGCATGTGCCAGCTGCGTCAACTCTGTTATGCACAGGCATGGCACAGATATAGATAAGCTCGGTTAGTATTCTCGAGTCACAGATTTTTTAATACTATACTATAAATACTATTGTATTTTCGCCGGACTTACTTATTAAAAGCAAATAATAAATTGCAGTGTACTGTAAGAAATATCAGACGTTTTGCAAAATTTAAAGTGTATGTATAATTGAAGTGCAGTAAATCACAAAATATGATGCAGACGTTAAGAAATTGGAAGAATGATTTCAGTCTCACGATTCTTTTTTTAACGTTGATATCATTACAAAAACCTATTTGTGATGAAAAAATAATGTTGAAAGTAGTCTTTTAATTGATAACCAGAAACCGCTAGTCTGCCGGCCCTGAGAGGTAGTGTTTATGAGGGACTGCGTGCAAAAGTACGTTTTTCTTCCTCAAATACATAGTGGTGTTATTCTAACCTAATGTTTTTGTTATATGTGCTGCTTAACATGTTTACAAAATTGTGGTAGACGGCAGCGCTTTCTAAGCAAATGCTCCTGAAGTTGCTGTAAATTCACTAAAAAAAACCGGTTATATTCTAAGATGAAACTTGCACCAAAAGATCGATGAAGAAATTGTGCAGTTTTTATAAGCATTAACAAAATTTTGGCAGACAGTCCCGTTACATCAATGACGAAATTTTGTTTCGCTAAAGGCGACTATGCCCTTGCTTGCTCCAACCACTATTATACCACTAGCGTTAATTATTCTTGTGGCGGGTTATTCTTGTTTAAAAACTTTTATATTTTGGGAATCGCATTTTTTCAACATATTAAACCATATTTTAGGGTGAGATCGATAAAATTTTGACTTTGCCAAAGTATGGGTCACCCTAATAGTCAAGATATGCTAAACAGGAATATTGGGGTTGTAATTTATGTAAATTATGCAATTTTTATTTGCCAATTTTATTTATGTGCATAAAATTATTAAAATAGGAAAAATATTTGCAATTAAATTACATAATAAAACTATCACAGTTACAGTAATTTACAGATCGCCTAGTACTGTGATAGAATGTTTTAATAGCTACCTACTTTTTAAATTACTTAACTCATTAGAAAATAGTTATTTGAACGTAATTGTAGGAGATGTGAATGTAGATATTTTAGAAAAGTTCTCAGAGAAAGATCTAGAAGAATATCTTAACATTTTGAGCACATGTGGCTTTGTTTCATATATAATATAATAAGTACAGGCTGTACTAAGTACACTAGACATGCAAGTAAGACTTGTATGGATTATTGTTTTTTCAAGGACAGTAGTGAAAATATTCTTCCAGTACAGACTTAGGATTTGAGTGCATAATTTGCAATAATGTATTTTCCGCTGACTGTACTTTTATAGTCTGCTTTCTCACCTTTTCTATTAAACATCTGATAGATAAAAAATGTGTAATTTTATAAAAATCGACATTCTGCACAACATTTATTTTTAGTAGAATTTTATTAGGCAGAAATCTTTCATTCCGTTGGGCATACCTTAGAAAAAGTACCTACCTAGCTCATGTTATACTCTATCCCTAAGCTAAGCAGAATTTAGTTGTCAAAAAAAAACCATGTGGGGGCAGGAGAGGGGGGTTTTAGTAAAAAGGAGTGAAATTGAGTTTTATGGTTTGTTGCAGGACATCACTCGCTATGTTGTGACAAAACTGTAAATGGTTATATCGATATTTAAGTTGTCAAAAAAAAAAACGTTTTAAGATATTTATTTACATTGTTTTTACAGGAACTCTTACTATTAAAGTCAATTTTCTCTCGAAACAGCACTTTTAAGGTTTAACAAAATTACATTTAACACTTAATATCTTCAAATCTAGTACATATTAAGATAAAACAACTGGAATAAACGTTTTGTGTTGATTTTCTGTGAATACAACGGCGCTTCTATTTTAGCAGCAGGTGCACCATAGTCGAAAGCCGTCTGGCGCAACCCGCATTTGCTACCTTCTAATTAGTATGGTCTGGTATAGTAGGTTTGTCTTAAATAGTCCAAGACTAGCCCAGTTTAACAGCCATTTGAGGTGTCGGGCATGACTAGGACCCGAGACTAGCTTGGGAGCAGAACACATGGCGTTCACCCGTAGAACTGGCTGCTATCTACCCAATCCCAGGCTTGTCTGGATAACGGATGACCCAGTCAGGAAATAATGAGAGTTACACGAAAGTGTTTCTTGACGATGCTAATTCTGCTAACATGAGGGTAACCTGACGTCATGGATATGGTGCTAGTTATCCACTGCCTAACCTAGACGAATGGAGGAGCAATAAAGTAAGGTATATCCCGGTCAGGAAGTGTGCTTGCTGACCTATGGAAGATGACAGTATGGGGACGGGCTTTGGCTGTGCAGTTCAAGTCGTCTGTTCCTCAGAAATCATCTAGAGCACTACGCTTAAGGGGCGTGATGCGAATATATTAGCCTCTCACACTCAGAGACCAGTTCACCTTAACAGGTACTTACCGGGATTTTACTTTGGTAGACTAGAAATGGAGTTCCATCAGGGGCACATCAGGCCTATAACTGAGAGATCGGGTGGGAAAACCATTCCAAACCAAGTCCTACCACATCTGAGATTGTATTCGATCAAGCAGTGAAGTCCCATATAGTGGAGGCAGTCCTAATGCTGGACAATGGGTTTGTCCCTTGGGATAGACCCCGACGGGTGAGCACGTTTATAGCTCCGGTACTATTCTGGAGAGCTAGTAGAGGATGGATAGGCAACCTCGCTCCAACCACTGAGTTACTAGTAGCATTTGCTAAGCAAATTTTTTTTAATATTTTCGATTGTTCTCCCTTCTATGATATAAAAAATAAGTTTATAAAAATCAACGGGTGGGTCATTTAAAAAGCCTTCGTGGGTCAGTGTTTGACCCGCGGGTCATACGTTCGCCACCACTGCAGTCTATACTATACAGGGTGTAACTAATATAACTAGAAACCTCTTAATGGGGGGTTGCTTTAATGATTTAGAACAAAGGACCATAACTATAGGGTCGCGAAAGTTTAAAAATAGTTCACATAAATATTTATTTTTATTATACAAGGTATAATTAGTATAAGTACCAATATTAAAACAGGTGATAGAGGACAACAAAACAAACAAAAAAGTCTTGTAAAGTGGTGGTCTACCTTTGCAGGTTTATGCAAAAAAATATTAGTAAGGTTGCAAACTTCAACATCACATCATCACGTTATTAAGCATACTGTGATTATCAGATTTTGAGAGAAGGTGTATCTCATCAATCACAATAAAAAATCTAAATACAATTTTTTGTAAACATGATCGTTTAAGGGAGTTGTGGTGGGATAGTCTGAGGCAAAAGTTTTGGAGCTGCGCTATTTTGACAAACATATATAATTACATATTTTTGCTTCAAATAATGGCTCAAACGATACTAGTTTGGTCAGAATGCATATGAAAACAGTTTAGTTAGTATTTATATATGTTTTTAATTAATTATTAGCCTTTTTAAAGTCAGAGATTAACTTTTGACTGTCTATTCCAAACTTAAGAACGTGAAAAAATGAAAAAAACAATTCTTCTAATCAGAAATTTCACTAAAATTAATTTTTTTATTACTAAAAATAAAATAATATTACTATGTAAACACTAAAAAAGAAAGAATTCTCTATAGAATATAAATAAATTATACGCTTCTAGAGTAGTGAAAAAGTGACAACGTTGCCTTAAATTACTATAAAGTTGTAAATTGGTACTAATGACAACAAACAAAACAAATGCAATCAATGAATTTGACGATATTTGAAACATGTTTTGAGGTTATCTGTGCGCATTAGCATTGTATTTAGTGCCATTGATGTTTTTCATTCGATCAGTTTTTGTCAAAATGGAAGCGAGCGTAAGTGATAGGTTTGATAAGAATGGAAAAAAAATATATATCTGGAAAAGAAAACGCGTTACAGAGAAAATATACTATCAAAGATTAATCCAAATAAAATCTGGCCAAAAAAGAAGAAAATATTTCCATGTGCAAGAAAGTCTAGCTTCCGATCGTAACCTCGAGGATGTGTCACCTAACCTCGAAGATGTGTTACCTAACCTCCAAGATGGTTCTTCGGATCTCCAACTTATCAGTGGTCGACATATAGTTGAAATCAATACACTTGGAAAAAATTTAATTTGTAAATCATGCCAAGAAGTCCTTTCTTTAGTAGATATAATAGAAGAGACACTAGTTGGCCTCGCTTCAATATTTCGAATTCAATGCCGCAAGTGTTTGGACATAAATAATGTGCAGACCAACAAACATCACGTACTGAATAATACTTGCAAAGTACGCTGTAATATAAATACCGAAGCAGCTCTTGGTAGGTTTATAGTTTTTCTATTTTATTTTATAAATTTTATTTATATACGTAACATTTCATTTTTGTTGAATTGATGATACCTTTATAGGAGTTTTACATGCAGGAATGGGTTATACTCACCTCAATAAACTACTGGCATGCATGGATGTCCCATCAGTAGACTCCAAATTGTTTAAGAGGCACGAACGCGAGATTGGAAACGTTGTGGAAGCTGTTGCTAAAGACAGTTGCCAAGAATGGGCAAAAATGGAAAGAAAACTTACCATTGAGAATGAAGCTGAGTTGAAGAAGCTATTGTAAGCATTTCGATAATTTTTGTAATTTTAAGAAATAGTGAGCTGAATTGAAATACAGATTTTTCACCAAAAAAAGAAATATTGAATAACTCCGATAACGTAACTAACAAATAATTTTATCAATTCTTTATAGGCCCATCGAGTTACAATCAAGTTTTATAATAAACAAAAAAAACTATGAAGATGTAGACATGGCCACTGGCACTGAAGCCGAGAATACAGAATCTGTTACTAATAACTCTTGTAATAATTTAATTAAAGAAGATCGATTAATTTGTCATTTACAAAATGATGATATGAGAAGACAAGCTTTACTGCAGACTGAAGTAGCTTGCAATGATTTGGTGCGATTCGTTGGTTCTTACGATATGGGATGGAGTACCAGGGGTACGGGAAGAAGCTATAACAGCTTATATGGATATGGATCACTTATAGGTCTTTACACGGGACGTGTGCTAGAATATGCAACTAGGAGTAAAGCATGCAGAATGTGTGCCATTGGTCATCCACGTTGTGACCACGACTGCAGGAACAATTTTAATGGGAGCGCTAAAGCGATGGAACCAAGTGCAGCAGTTGAAATTACGACACAAAGTTCCATTTTAAAAAGTCTTAATCTTGAAGTAGGTGTCTTAGTTGGTGATGATGATAGTTCGACTATTGCAGCCGTGCGAAATGCTAGTCGTCACCGAGTTATTAAACACTCTGATAAAAATCACACTAGTCGCGGTGTTACCAAAGAGTTGTATAAGCTGCAGAAAGATTTTAAGGACATGAATAAAGAATGTATAGAGAAGCTTCATCGGTGTTTTACGTATGCAATGGGACAAAACCAAGGAAAAAAGAAAGAAATGGAGGAAGCGATTCGAAATATACCGTATCATTGCTTCAATCAACACAATAGCTGTGGAAAATGGTGCAAGTTTCTTCAAAATGCGGACAGCTACAAGCCTCACGATTGTTTTAAAAATCCACAGATGTTCGCGGAGTTAAAAATTTTGTTTAATAAGCTTGCTAATAATGTTGATCGTTATGCTTCTGGCGCATCGAGCCAAGTTAATGAAAGATTGAATGCCACAATGGCCAGTAAAGCGCCAAAAGCTCGATTTTATAGTTCATCAGAGTCTGGGGATTTTAGATATGCTTGTTCAGTGAACCAGAAAAACATCGGTGAAGACTACATACATATTGTTAAAGAAAGGCTATCTTTTGATCCGGGAGAACATACTAAGAAACATATAACAAAGGTCGAAAAAACTGCTAAACTTAGAGCTGAGCGTGCAAAAGATCCCCAGTTCAAAAAAAGGCGTTTATTCTTAAAAAGAAAGAAAACTATGCTACGTAATAAGCGAGAAGCTTCTGAAGGTATAACGTACAGTAGTAATATGGGTCTTCTTTCTACTACAGCTGTGGGAGACAATCCGAACAGTGTAATTAATGCTTTTCCTGATAATGACTTTTGCATTGTACTTTTTGACTTGGAAACGTCAAGTTTCCTTAAGAGTGCGGACGTTCTTCAAATCGTTGCAAAATGTAACACCACAGGTTTTTCAGCATATATTAATCCTACTCAACAAATTGCACCTCAAGCAACAGAAGCGAATGGATTAACTAACGTGGATGGTCAGCTTATGTTATATGATAAATGTGTCTCATCGAGACCTCGTAGAATGGTACTTAAGGAATTCCAAACTTATTTACGCAAATTTAATAAAAGATGCATTTTATGTGCTCATAACTGCAAATTTGATGCTCCTCGCTTAGTTAAAGCAATTTATACATCATCAATGATGTTGGATTATAGTGCTATAATTCAATTAAATTACTGGTAAAACCGAAAAGGGGGCGAATACATTAACAAGTCTAGCATCGTCGTTAAATATTTCGGTCGAGGGGGCGCACAATGCTGTTTACGACGTCGAAATGCTAGAAAAGATTGTTGAACAATTCGGGATTTCGAGAATGGAATTGATTTCTGCTAGTAAAAGTTGGGATTTTTTTGCTCAAAAAGTAATTCACGGCGAGAGGACTGCCAGAAATCTAAATACTCTTCTATGTTTGAAAGATAGTGCCTCACTTAACATGCGAAAAAAAATGGCTGAGGTAGACATTTCATACGATAATCTCGTAGAAACCTTTCGTCATGATCAAGCTACCGGCATTAAAAAATTATTTGGAGTTGATAAAAATAATAATATCAAAGTAACGAAATCCTCTCGCGTGATAAATAAAATCGTTGATTATTTAACTAAAAACAAATAAGTACTGTAATGCTCTGTAAGTTTACTATTATGTTTTATTTATTTAAGTTCATGTTTCATATTTTTAATATGTACAAGTGATATAAAACTCTGTTTTCTATTCGTATTTACTTATGTTCATTTTTCACATTTTTAGTTAGCATTCGCTCGTATACTTTTACATTATATCAATAATATAAAAATTCCTTACTAAGCACTGATTTTTTCTATATCAAAGAAATAATTCTTAGTACCTTATAAACTAATGTATCTTAATAAATGATTTAAATTTCCCGCCCACTTCCCGTAATGCAACGTTGCCACTATGCTAGCTATCAAGCGTTTAATTGACAAATTCTTTGTATTAATTTTTTTGTTTTGAAAAAACTATCTAATAAATTTGAAACTTTAACGACAAAATCTTATAACGTTTTTACTTGAAATGTTTTAGTGACAACTTTTTTTACATCATTTTTTATGAAGTTATCATAATAAATGTGTCAACAACTTACCATTTTACATAAGATCGCATGTTATTTTTAAATACAATTTTTACATAAACAAGCTTCCTAAACATTAAAGAATTTTCAGGAAAAGAGTTTGTGGATTAAAATATATCAACGACTGTACTAATTTATTTTACATTGTCATCATTTTTCTGTAGCGCCACAACTCCCTTAAGCAAAATTACAAATTTTATAAACCACATTCTGTTACACAATCGATTTGACAACCCTGAAATTAGGTGCAACTTTTAACCCACTTAGAAAGTTCGTATGGAAGTGATATTATTTGAACAAAAGCCAGATGGTTGTCTGCAATTCACCTAATCTTTAAAGGGTAACATACTAAATAATGAATAAAAAAAGAATAAGCAAGACAGTGTGCGTATTATTTTATTGGCTCAATTATTATTTAAGAATTACTATTAATTATAAATAGTTACAATAAGTACATTAGTCTAAGAGCTGGCAAACATGACAGTTTCACAACTCAATGGATAAAATCTCTTTTTTTATCTGTATTCATAGTATATGAGTAGGAAAACCCTTGTCTGGCAGGGCATCCTCTCTGATTATGGACGAAGAGATCAAACAATGTGGTAAGAAATGTCACATATGTAATGGTTTTTAAAATTTTTATATGAATCAAAATATTGAAAGAAAAAAAAACGCTAGCAAATTTGACAGACAAATATTCCTCTGATTAATTAATGCAAGATCAACAGTAATTAATTATTAAAAGATTTCAAGTATAAAAGCATTGTGCACACATAGGCAACCAGTTTTACATAAAATAGCGTAAGTTTATTAATTTTTTAGGAATGAAAATAGTGGAAACTTGATCTGTCATTTTGGAATAACATTAAATTCAAGGATCAAACTATACGTAGTAAAAAAGACAGACATTACACTTATACTGTTATACTTAAAATCTTTTAATAATCAATTATTTAGAGCCGGTATTATAAAACTTTTTACTTCCTAGATAAAATTTACTTTGAGAGTAAATTCATTTGTTCTGTCAATCTCATGCAAATTGACAGAATAAATTAATTTATCCAACACCTCTATATAAATACCATGTTTACTATGGTCATTTTAAATAAGGAAAGTGATTGTTTACTCTTATGTTACATTATAACCTACGTTGCCCCTAGCAACGTGGGTTATTTTTAAAAAACTCACTCCTTCAAAGATAACCAATCACCAGCTTAGGTTACTTAATATTATTAAAATCCAGTCATCGTGCTCGAGTATTACCGTCAAAACTACAGACTAACTATACATTGCAAATTCGATGTTTAAACTTAAATAAAGAGGTGTTGGATAAAATTTTGTATGGCACACGTGAGTTAAGGATATTATCCACACAGAAAAATTAACCCTCTTGGGCCTGCCGGCCCTCGAGGGTAGATTTTTCGTTCGTGGATAATATCTTACTTAACTCACTTGTACCATAAATAACTATTACTCTCAAAGTAAATTTTATCTAGGAAGTAAAAAGTTATATAATACCGGCCCTTAGTGTTGTTATTGATCTGGCATTAATTAATCAGAGGAATATTTGTCTGGCAAGTTTGCTATCGTTTTTTTCAGTATTTTGATCCATATAAAAATTTAAAAAAAACCATTACATGTGTTTCAAATGTGACATTTTTTTACCACACTATTTGATCTCTTTGTCCATAAATCAGAGGGAATGCCCTGCCAGACAAGGGTTTTCCTACTCATATACTATGAATACAGATAAAAAAAGTGATTTTATTTATTACAGAGTTCTGAGGTGGTCGTGTTCGCTAGCTCTCTGACTACATGATTACAATAATATAATATGCAAATGCATTAATTAACTGAATTAATAATAATTAAGAATTACGTTTAATAAATTAGAATATAAATACCTATTTGAGAAATATAAATTTATAATAAAATGTTTTTCATTGACATAAAGGAAAATCTGGACAGAAAATATCATGCATTTATGCATGCTTTGAAGTAGAGCCGCAGACAAATACAAAAACTATAGGAATAATTATCACTTTCCGGCAGTTTTCCACTTATTTGAGACCTGTGACAACTTTTCTGATTAACATTAGTTTACAGACTAGTTTTATCTATATTGTCATTTCTACTTCAACTATTTACTAACATGCAATTTCATGCTGAAAAAATGGATGCAACACCCTACACGAATCAAATAATACACACTTTCTTGTTTCTTCTTTTATTTGTTATTCACTCATAAACGTCATTTAACATAACCCAACACAAACAACGAAACATTACTGACTCGTAAAACTGACAGCTGACCTGTAAAAGTTTTACAAGTTAGTAGAATATGACATTTATAGATCTTCTTTCTTTCTCCCCTTCCATTTACCCATGCGGGCGTCGGATTTGGGTTACTTATTCCTTCGTCCATTTTTTCCACTCTTTTCTGTTTTCAGCTAGCTCCTTCATTGCCACCATTGTTTTCCCTCTATCTCTTCCTATTTCCACAATTTGTTGCATCCATTTTTTCCTAGGTCTTCCTCTTCTCCTTTTCTTACAGTTTTTTGCTCCCCATACTTTTTTAGTCAGTCTGTCTGGGCTCATTCTTGTTATATGACCGAACCAATTTAGTTGTTTTCTTTGTATCTTACTCATTATTGACTCCTGCTTGATCATTTCCCTTACTGTTCTGTTCGTAAGTCCATCCCACTTTGTTTTCCCAGATATTCTTCGTAAATGTTTCATCTCCATAGCTTCTATCTTCCCTTCGTGTTTATTCTGTATCGTCCAGTTTTCACATGCATTTAATAGTTTGGGGATGGTTATTACATTATGGATTCTTAATTTTGTTTCTTGTTTTGGTTCCTTCTTCGATAGAAGTGGTTGTAGTGCATAATAAAGTTTAGTTGACTTTGTCGATCTGTTTATTAACTCTGCATCAATGTTACCATCATTTGTTATTAAGCTCCCTATAAGTATTCATAGGTTGTCAGTTCCTCCAGTGTTGTGTCCTTGCATTTTACTATTGTTTTATCTTCGTGCTTCTTGTTTATCACCATTATTTTACTTTTCTCTTTATTTATTTCCATTTTCATTCGTTCTATTTCTTCCGTCCATATGTTCACTAGTTTCTGCATCTTCTTTCTTGTGTCCGCAATTAGCACTATATCGTCTGCGTACATTAGTGTGTCTACTTTTACCGGCTCTAGGTTTCGATACCCTATTAGTGTTTGCAATTGTTTCGTTCTTTCCCTTGTGTTTTTAATTAATTTACTCATTACTATTATGAACAGTAGGGGGCTGCGGCTGTCCCCCTGCTTAATTCCTTTCCTCCATGTAAATTCATCTGACCTTTCTCCTCCTATCTGTACCCTTCCTTTAACATGTTTGTACGTACTTCGTATTATTTGTATGAGTGTTTTCCGGGTACTGGTTGCGTTCAGGCACTTACTACTATACTACTTCTCTGTCTATCGAGTCAAATCCTGCCCTGAAATCTATAAATGTCAGGACGAGTTCTTCCCCATTTTCCGGTCCCCTTTCTATCAGGTTCCTTATTATAAATATATTTTCGTTTGTCTGTCTCCCTGGCATGTATGCTGCCTGCTCTTCGTCTATTTCCTCCTCTACCAATTGTCTCGTTTTTTCTCTATTATTTTTATGTAAATTTTAAAGCATGTTGATGATAGGCATACACCTCTGTAATTGCTAAATTGTGCTCTTTACCCTTTTTTATATATAGGTACTATCAGATTTGTTTCCCAGTCCGTTGGTATTTCTCTCGTTTCCCATGCTCTCCATTTATAGATCAATTGGCATAATAACATCTGCGTCTACGCACACTTCCACTTCTCGTAAAATTATTTAAAAAGTATCACATTTTGTTTGCCAAAAGTGTCACAAGACCAGGTTTTATAGATAAAATAAATGTTGTGTGTTGTTTACGAATGAATAACAAATAAAATATTGTACATTATAAGCAAGGTAACTGTTTTTACTGGCTCAAGAAGGTGACAGGCTCGCCTGTCATCTATCGCCAGTAAAAACAGGTTTACCTTGCTAATAATGTAAAATACTATTTTCATTCATTATTTAGTACATGGTACATTACCCTTTAAGAATTAGGTGAACTGCAGACAACTATCTGTGTTTTTGCTTAAATAATAATATCACTGGAAAAGGTCGATACTATAGAGATAATAAATTCTTATAACTTGCATTTGAAGCTAGGGAAGCCCAACAAGTTTAAAGTTTTTTTATGATCACTCCAATGATTTTCAGTACTCACTACACTCGCACTGTTGCCATTTCATTCGCCAGTTTTATTCAAATAACGCAAAAAGTAATGTTGATGGGAACAAGTTTGGAGTTTTTTGTTGGCATAAATGTCACCTATCACCTGTTTTAATAATGGCAATTATACTAAATACACCCTCTATATCATTTAGGTTCATGTTAAATGTATATGCTATAAGGTCCTGTGATTTTTAAGGTTGTAATTTTATTGATATTTTTGGGTCGCTAGATAAAAAAGGTTGCGGAAGGCTGATTTAGAACAATTTATCTTATCAACATGTGGTCGCTTTCTGCTAGTTTTTGAGAAAATTGCATTTTAAATTTTAAGTAATGTGAGTACGCCCATTGTACTCACATTACATTAAAAATACTAAATAAGAAAAAAAATTTTTTCATTTTCAATTGTCATTTTTAATGAAGACATTTGTAGACTGATTAGACCATAATATAAATTTTTATATTCGATATATTCGACATCATCAATATTGCCCTGGGTGATCTCTAGGTACGCCACTATCTAGTAGACCTCGTTTTAACCAAGTAAATGTTCAAGAATACCAAATAGAATAGAGTAGTGTGAACAATACTATGGTTTTTGCCATATGTCTCTACGACCAACCGTTCTTGAGATATCGAGATTTTCGTTTACATAGAAAACTGCAGGAAACGTCGTAAGCCACGAAACAAATATGGCTGGCATATTTAAACCAAAAGGAACAGAAATAAATTGATAGTGGTTTGGAACTGCCAAGACATAGATGTGATAACACAAAAGTTATCCTTTTTCGTTCATTCCGTTTCTAAGAACTATAGAACTATTATTTTTATTTGTTATGTCCCACCAGGGAATAATGGGAAAATCATCATCATCATCATATGATCAAGACTGGCAATGCTAAGAAGATTACAGAGAAAAACAAAAATAATGAGAAACGATAAACATGATGGCAAAGAAGAGACATGAGAAGAAGGGGGGTAGATGTGGTTTTGGAAGGTAGAAAAGTAAAGCAAGTAACATTATTTGAGATCTTGGGTAATTATTTGGTCACTCATAAGAACTGAAGAAATAAGAAATAGAATTGCAAACAGAAAGAGAGGATACCAGTTATAGCAAAGAAGATCCCAATAGGTTGGAAAAGAAAGAAAAGTTTACAAAATGATGTGATCCTCTATAGCTCGGAAACATGAACAATGTGAAATAAGGGGAGGAATATCTAGCAAGTTTAGAGAAGTAGATTTGGAAAAGATTAAAAAGACAAGAGAAGGCGAGAAGTGAGGAATTGAAAAAGAAACAAGTAAATAAGAAGACAACTTGAGTTGACCATGACACTTACGTGCACATAGACATAGACTGTTTGCAAATTGCAAAGAAGAGTTATGTAGGGATAGAACGAAAAAAAGAGGGAAAGAATGGCGAAGTTTGGGATGTTTACAGATGTTAGGAGAGGGAGAAGTTAATATCATATCAAAAAGGACGCGCATTACAGAACCTGAAGAAGAAGTTAGAAAAACTCAACAAATTACTTGCATACAGTTTATTATCCAAGTATATAGTATTTTATACATTCTATTATATATTTTCTTTTATACATCTTTTTTTCCTTATTAGTTCCTATCAGAGTATTCGATTACCGACATGTAATATTACCAGTACTTGTGTGTCTAATCAACATCTGCTTCTACTTCATCTGAGATTTGTGTTGCTTCATTTGATTTTGTTTCTGGTAGTATTAATCTAACATCACAGTTATTACGGTACCAGTTTCTCCAGGCCTGTATATGTTTCTGTAGATTTACCATTAACCAAGAAGAGTAAGTAAAGTCAATTGCAGCCATACCTGGAAATGTAAACTTCTGAAAACTTCATGATAACAATTATGACGTACTTACCAATTATAGAAGCGAACGCTATAAAGTGCGCCGACATATTTTTAGAATATTTTGAGTAAGCATTTGTTGCTGTCTCGCATAATATCATAAGCATGTATGTGGATACTATTGCAGCTGGAGTGTAGATTACAAAGGCAAAGAAATCAAACAGCAGTTCCGGGAGGTGTTCTCCAGGATGTCGTAAAAAAACAAAGACCGATCTTAGAACGCCATACCTAGAATGAATGTGTTAAATGTAAATGGAAATAAGGCTTTAGTAATGATAATGATCAACCATGCACCAGTACGTTAATTGTTTGGCTCAGATTTACTTTAGCGGGTAGAAACGAGTTTCAACGCACCCTACCCTTTCGATGCAGCTTGGCGAGTCGAATGACCCTAGTCTTGAGGTACGGAAATGCTCCGTTCAAAAAATATGCCCCTTTCTGCTACCTATGTTAAGTCTATAATTGCAGAAATGTCCCGTTCAAAAGTTACGCGGTTACACCCTTTTCTGCTACCTATGTTAACTCTATGGGAGAGACTTTTTTTCATTAAAAAGCAATAGTACTTTGAAATCAATGGTGTTCTTTTGTGAGTTTGACAGCAGACGTGTTTTTTCTCGGTTTTTGGTTTTTGGGTACAAATATTCTAAACATTAGGTTAGGTTAGGAGCGAAACATCATTAAATTTAATGCGCCATTGAATTTCAATGAAAAAGAAAATTCCCGCAAACTTAACATGAGGTACAAAAAGTGGTGTCTTTTTAAGGGAGCTTTTATCGCACTTTGGCACCGGCGCCGTTCGACTCCACACTTCTCTGTGTCAATTGACGCCACTCCTGCCCCTTTTGGGCGTGCCCTCTAAAGTAAATTTCTTATGATGCATCTTTTGGCAGTTGCAATGTGACACAATAAGACAAGTGCACAATAAATTCATGATTCGAAAGTATAAAGGGCCGTGGTATACCTTTCAAGTTAATCAAACTAATTGAATACAACTAGAAAAAACTAAAAACAACGCCATTCTAAATAGGATCCCATATAATGTACTATATAATAAGATTTAGTGATAAATTACCTTGGTTGTCTTACAATCTGAAACCGATGTTGGCAAAGCTCACATTTACTGTTGGCAGATTCTTTTAACCACCTCTCTAAGCATTCTAAATGTGCTAAAGCTATCGAACCGCGACAATGACATGGCGAAAGTAGATTTCCAATGCTTTCTCCTCCATGACATATTCTACATACGTTTATCCAAGAATCGTTTACGTGAAGCTTTAAAAGAAAGTTAGTGTTTAAATAACGAAACCATTTCTTCTCATATCTATTCTGTACCTGACTATTCAGAACAGATATGTAAATAGTGTTTGAATCACTTTTCATTTGATTTTTATGCGCTACACTATGTACCGTAAATAAGGGACGTGTGTATACCTTTGTAGGTTTCAATTTCTGATTTAAGCTTAGTGTGCTATCACGACTGACTTCCACTTCTCTTCCTCGTTCTAGTTCTAAAACATAAACTTTAATGTTATATCAGCTAATAGTTAAACGAAATCTTTACCTTCCAACATATCTAAAGACATAACAGATTCTTCTATATTGGGATTAGATCGAAAATAAGCAACTTCCGATGATATGTGATCACGATCGCGTCTTTTTCCTTCATCACTTCCAAACCAATATCGTGTAAATTCGCATAACTTTTTGCTAGCATTGTTTTTTTTTGACAAACTCGCTTCATCAACAATAGCTTCGGGCTTAATGGCGCACACTGAAGGCTGACTGTTTTCTGAATCTAAATCTTCCAAATGGGGCAAATCTAATTGCAACAGACTTGTGGTAGAATCAGTCAATGCTATAGTAACGATTATGGCTCTTTTATCTTTTTCTTGTACAGATGCATGCGAGGTAGAGGATGGACTTGTATTGATTACATTATGTTGATTCTCAGTTGACAAATTACTCATTTCTTGAAGGAATCAATGGTTGTGGAACATTAACTGCACTTGTAAATTTAGATGAGGTATGAAGTTTCTAAAAAGAGTAATACAAAAAAGTGATGACTAAAATGTCAAAACATGGAGTTGAGTTGCCATAGCTGACTCGTTCTACCTTAAAATACAGAGTTTCTCAAAAAGGGCATACCCGCATCATCGTGAACCCCTTGAAAAAAAAAAATGAAACCATTATAAATTATATTCACATTTCTAATTATGGTTGTAGATTTGAAACTATAATTCAATTTCTTATAGTCCAGTCAAAATAGACATCACCCATAGCCATAATTCCGATGAGCTAATTTTTTGTGTGGACTTTCATATTATCGTTCTAAATGAAATGTTAAAAGTCCTCATAGATCGGTCTGCTGCTAAAGATTTTACGCGAGATCAAAGGTCATAAATAGGTATAGGATTTCTATGCATTTGCATGTTTTTCTGCTTATAGCAAACATATGCAGAGTTATATTTCTACATGTTTAAGCCACATATGAATCACATATGTCAATTTGAAAGTGCATATAAATGCATATTTAGGTGTTTTTTATAAATGCATGCATATTTTAGCATTTTTGAACGAGTGTGCATATTTTACCACTTTTTGAGCGTTTTACATGATTTAATTATATATTTTTAATATTTTTAAATAATTTTAGCATTTCAGACAACCAACCAAGGGCGGCTTAGTTGAGTCTAGGGGAAACCCATAATTTAAGCTTATTGTTAAATACTAGGCTTTAAAATATTTTTTCGTTTACCGTTTGTTAATGTCAATATTAATGAATGATTTTTTCTAAAAAAGGATGTATTAATGGACGTCATTAATACACTCTTTTTTATTAAGTAACTGTTTTGTGAAAAAAGGATGCATTAATGGACCTCATTAATACACTCTTTTTCATTAATAAACCCGTTTGTGATTTTGACGTTTTGATGATGTTTTACTTTGGGCAACCAGATATACGCACAAGTTTGGATTCGGTATTATTTGAAATTTTCTATCTTAAAATCGAAGAATTTTACGGTCAACGAAAAACTGTTGTAATCAATTCGTTTGTTAATGAGCAACTAATGATCTCAACTATTAAAGGCACTCACTCCCTATCGCTCGTTCGTGCTTTAAACAGTTTCGATCATTAATCGCTTTCATTAACAAACTAATTTATTAAATAACTATTACTGCCTTAACCATCTGTGTACTTGTTAATATTTTCTAAGAAAGAAAAAGTTTCAACTAAAAATTAAATACTTACATCCTGCGGTATTGTGATAAATAGGTATTAAGAAATTTCAAAGACCCTTTGACAACTTCCTGTTCATAGAAAGATTTGCCTGTACTTTTGTTTACTAATCTTGTAATCTTTCAATTAAGACAGTTCTGAAATTGCAAACTGCATTTCAGTTTGAAATTTTAGAGTGTAAAGATGGGTAAAGAAAAACGGTCTGTGTCTGTTATACTTCGAAGTTATGTCAGTGTTATCAGTGTAATTAATAATTTTCGAAAAATTTTTGAGAAAAGTCTGAAAACTCGTTTAGTAGTTTGCGTTATGGTAAAGCAACAAGCGATGCTATGTTCACTGTTGTTAAGAACATCACAGAGGGTTTAGACAAAAACAAAAAATGCATTGCTGTTTTCCTAGATCTGGCAAACGCTTTCGACACTGTTAACCATAAAAAACTCCTTAACGTTTTAGAACGATATGGTGATCGCGGTGCAGTGTTAGAGGTCTTTCAAAGTTACGTAACAAATCGAGAGCAATGTGTTAAAATAAATAGTGTTATAAGTGAACCTAGCCTTGAGAAACTAGGGGTGCCTCGGGGGACAGTCCTAGGCCCAATCCCTTTCCTTGCCTATATTAATTCCCTATTGTCATTGGAAATACCAGCTAAAATTGTATCTTATGCTGACGATACAGTTGCTATTTTTTGTAAGAATTCATGGACTGAAACTAAAGTGGCTATACAACTAGGTATGGAAAAAATTAAAAATTGTATAAATATGTATCACCTCTCATTAAATCTGCACAAAACAAATTATCTAGCCTTTACCTTAACAGTTGCTAATAAGCCAGAATTTACTAGCATAAGAATTACAGGTATGACGCATGAAATTCATGAAGCAAATGAAATCAAATATTTGGGTATAATTATTGATAAACATCTTAAATGGAGTAACCATATAGATTACCTAACGAAAAAAGTGAGAAAGCTTATTTACAAATTTTACCAACTACGAGAATTCCTCTCAAGAAATTTATTGATATTAATTTATAAGTCTCTTGCTGAATCACTTTTTCGTTATGGTATCTTAATATGGGGAGGGATGTATAGGAACTCATTACAAAAGTTAAATATAACCTAAAATTATATATTAAAAATTATATATAAAAAGCAAAAACGTTATCACACAAATCTGCTTTATACAGAGGACGTATGCAATATTCGAACATTATATTTTCACAGTCTGTAGATTTATGCATTTAAAAATAAATTATTTCAAAATTATACATTTACAGTATACCACACCCGTAATACTACTAATGAGCTCTTATCCATACCAAGAGTTAACAAAAACATTAGTCAGAGATTTTGACTTATACTTTACCTACAATCTGTAACTTTCTGCCACCTGAATCAAGCATATTAATAATCTCAAAGTTTTTTCAAGTGCTACTAAAAACTTTATCTTTCAAAATTACTTTAAGCTTGTCAAAATTTTAGAAAACTGAATTTATACACATTTAGTACATTTTAATTTACTTTTTATTAATTTTGCCTTCTGGGATTAAATAGTTCTGTAATTGCTAACAACAGATAATTTGTTCAAAGCACAACACAAGTGTTTAATCACTTAGGTGCAAGATCTACATATTTAAATTGTTCCTGCATTTTTGGTCATATATCATTTTTTGTATTCCTGTAATTTGATTGTATGTTTTATAAATTGTAAAATTGTAGAAATAAATTTATTATTATTTATTATGTTAAGGATTGCAGTGTTCTTACAACTGACGATAAGGTGTTGTATTGTACAGTGTGCGACGATAAAGTGACTGCAACAAAACGCTTTCAAGTTACACAACATCTGAACACGGTTCGACATCAAAAGTGTGTTGCCCTGAAATAAAAAAAAAACAAACATTGTTACCGGGGTACCTTAATAATTCGCGCGGTGAGTCCAGCAAATCGATCGAATCTAATAAAAAACTATGTAGTGCATTAGTGGCTGCAGACATCCCGTTAAGACTAGAACTGAAGTAATATTGGTTGCCTAGTTCACTGTAAATTCGTATTTCTAGCATAATCTTTTTCTTGGATGTTTCTAAATCAATTTAACAAAGTTAATTTAAAGAATAAATATTATAGAACCGAATGATTTATAAATGATTCAAGTTTGATCAAATACAATTTAAAAAAAAACATTTTTTGCATATTTTGTTTAGTATGGTAGAGATAATCATTCTAAACAAGATGTAATGCGATTTTTAAAAAATAATTGTATATTTCATATTTTATGCTTGAAACAAAAATATAAGAGTTTTAGCTGGGTTACCAAAGCATTGCCATTGCTTTAGTTTAGCCATTGTGTTAGAGGGGGTGCTGCCACTAATAAGCTACTCAAGGGAGGCGGGAAAAAATATATGCGTTCGTTCGAGTTTTTGGTAACAGAAAATTAGTTGCATTCTCATAATAAATAGTTGTAAAAACACAAATTAATAAGAAAACCAACTACTAGTAATTAATAAATAATTATTAAGAATCAACTATTAGTAACTAGCAATTACTAAAAATCTTTAAAATAATCTTCGATTGTGTACTTGCTGTAATACTGTAGTATAAAACAATACACAAACGCTGTTTATTACCAACCTATCTATCTCTTACAAATACTGCTTGTACACAAATGTTAAGTCCTTTCCCTTTAGAAATTAAATATTCCAGTAACTACTTTCAAGATCTTATAATCCTCTGAATAATACCGAAATCATGTATTTGCTACCTGTTAATTTATTTGATCCCTAACTATCCGGAATTGTACCTGAAAGTGAATTACCAGATCCTTTAAGAAACACATGTTGCTAGGTTGCTACATCCTATTCAAAACTGGAAGAAATTTGATAATGACTTAAGATTCTAAGATTCTATTCATGCGAAGAAAAGAGCACCATAGTCGGTTTGGAAGGTGGTCACTTTTTAGGGTACACTAACTAAACTGCAAATTATGACACGAGTAACCATGCTAGATGTCTGGGGATAATATCAGTGAAAAGAGCGGACTTTCTAATATATGACCCCTATAATAGGTCCCTTTTTTCGTCCGCGGTCACATATTACATCTCTAGGTCTACGATGGCTATAAGGATATGAAATAATTAATAATATGAGTAGGTATTAGGGCACCTGAGGCAGACGTTTTTGAGGGGGATGCAGTCGTCGTTAAGTACGGAATCTGCATTACCGACATTCTGTATTACCGGCATTTGGTTCGTCACTCGGCTAAATGGTAGCGTCGTTGCTAGGGGAAAGCAGATGGCGCCGGTGTCGTTTTACGTGATTTTTGTACCGACATTCTGTATTATCGGCATTTGGTTCGTCACATGGCTAAATGGTAGCGTCGTTGCTAGGGGAAAACAGATGGCGCCGGTGTCGTCTGACGTGATTCTCGAAGTACGGAATCTGTATTACAGGCCTTGTCGGCATATGGTTCGACTCTGTTAATAGAGGGCGGCCTCATAAAGAAATCTGTATTATCCTACGTACTGATGCTATTAGAGGTCGCATTAAAGAGCCTTCTCTCTCACTCTCTTGCTCTCTCCTATTAGAGGACGCATTAAAGAGCCTTCTCTCACTCTCTCCTATTAGAGGAAGCATTAAAGAGCCTTCTCTCACTCTCTCCTATTAGAGGACGCATTAAAGAGCCTTCTCTCTCACTCTCTTGCTCTCTCCTATTAGAGGACGCATTAAAGAGCCTTCTCTCTCACTCTCTCGCTCTCTCTCCCTTCATCCTAATGCTAGTAAATGAAACAGCCAGCTTTAAACGCAAATCGCGGACTTGCTCGATATAAACGAGCAGCGAGTTTTCTTCCCGCCCTAGAATTTTATATTTCAAGGATGACTAACCAAGTGATCAAGACTGTTGTATTCTATTGAAGCTTTCTAGCCAAAGAGATCATGAAATTTAAAATAAAACCGACAATCCTTGATACCACTGCGAGGTTTGCAAGCTCGACTAACCGTCATATCTATGTCAGTAACTACCCTTCGTAAAGGGCTTTCTTCGGATCTCCATGTTAAGAAAATTACGTTAAAATAAATACACACACAGACTCTTGAATCACGTTCAGGGATCGGGGTGGTTTCTAACACTAATATGTATCAACTGCTGAATTAACTACATAAAAAGAGAAAAACCTAATTCTAATGCAGAAAAATGTATAGACTTACCCTTGGCGTATCATTTTTAAATTAAAAACGGAAGAAAAACAATAAATATTTACACTTTTAATCACCTCTCACCAAGAAGAAGAATATTGAAGATTCAGTGTAAACAGACACTTTTTTGAATTTAAAACCAGTTATTATTAATCTTTCAAGCCACTGTTATATACCACACACACATACAACGTATCGAAAGGGACTGACGTGAAAAATATTATTTCAAATATTTAAAAAAGGCACGCTTCGACCTTCAAATCACTAGAAATTTGCGGTTTTTATACCTGCTTCAAGCTTAAAACAGGTAAGTTTGAATGATTCTTTTCTGTAAAAATTCTCTCCCTTTTTTCATCATCAATATATGTATAATCTTTTCAATCTTCCTTAAAGACGTGCGGTGCGGACTTGAAATCGAGATAATTATCAGATTAAAATACATCACCATACCCCAAAAAGGTCGGTTTGGCTACCTGGATAGCTGGCAGTTGAACATTTTAAATTCCTGGTACAGTAAAATCAAAAGAGTATCGTCGATATTGGTTAGGTTTTAACTGATTTCCTTTTTCCGAATCAAAATACTTAGATTTTCACAATTAAATCTTATTGTCACTTTTCTTTTTTAATAAAGAAAAATTTGTTCCTACACTCTTTTTCACCTTAATTTTAATATTACAGGAATGTAATAAACAACTCACCTATTTCCATGGGGCAATAAATCAATCACACACACACACACACAGGTCTCGTCATCATAACAATAATTAGTTTGCGGTCATTTCCCCAGTAAATCTAGAGATTATAAGTGTAACAAAATAAATGCAAATTTTCATGATTATGGAGTTCCACAAACTAAGGCTGGAGACAGTAAACACTATTGATGTATTAGTTATAAACCCGTACAATACGTATGGGAAATAGAAAATTAGTATTTACCATTTCACTTTATTCAGTAAAAACTTATCGTTGTCGTGCTATAATAGCACTAGTATTTTACATGAGATAAAAGGTTCGGGAATATAACAAGAAATTTACCTAATATGTTACACCTCTGTAAATATGCACTACGCACAATTTTAAACAAAAAAACTCTATACGTTAAGCACACGCACGCAGTAAATATTATCAATTCAATTAACACCAAACATACAAATAGTATAATTTAAAACAATAAACCACGACCCGAACAAAATAACCAATGTAAACACCTATCTGATGCCGACTAATAATGAAGCTTAACAGCATTATAACAACCCCTTTTATACGAGACCATATGCAAGATCTAACAAGTCAAAATTCTTGTCAGTTATCTGGTTATCCGATTGAAATTATGGGTTGGATTTTAGTAACTCCAATCGTTTTGGTATATTTCTGCGTTGATATTTAGTACATATAATTTAAAAAGAGAACCCTTCTTACAAAAAAAATGGCTTACCTTCTTTTTACCTGCCCGGATATCAGAACAACCTGTTTTTAATTCACAATAGAAGGAAACGATAAAACTACCTGTGTTTTATCTTTCAAAAAATGTATTCTAGTCGAAATGCAGGTTATTATAGCACGATTACGTTAAGTTTTTATAGATATTGCATCGTTTATGCTTTTAATTAAGTGAAAACCAGGATTTTTGTGTATAACGGATTTAAATTTTTTGTTTTGACAAATTGTGTGCGTTTAGCTAAAGTAATTTAAAAATTAGAAAGTCAGGGAAATTCATTAGATGAATCTCTTGAGCATGTAAAATTGTTAGGTGTTTCTTTGAATAAAAGTAAAAGGGCCCAAGGGTTTGACTATAAAACAAAAAAAAACCGTTATAGACAAAATTCCTTGGTTTTCACTTAATTAAAAGCATAAACGACTCATTATCTGGAATAAAATAGGTTCATTTTGCAGACCATTTTATTTAATTAAGGCTCGGTAACTTTCTATGACAAATCTCATGTACGTAAAATTATAATGTTATTATAGCACGACAACGATAAGTTTTTATTGAATAAAGTGAAATGTTAATTACTAATTTTTTCTATTTCCCTTTGTACGTATTGTGTTTTTAAATTTCATATATATGTGTTTAATTGATGTTAATAGAAACATCTGGTATTCTTGTCTTTCAAATTCAGAGTTGAGTAGCAGTTGTCCAGGTTGCATGAGTTTAGAGCTTACGATATAAGTTTTTCCTTCTTTCCAGGCATAAAAGTACATAAGAGTCTCGCAATTAATATAATTTATGCTTTACTGAGCAATCCTGAGCTAGCTGAGAGAAATAAAGAATATCTGTGGTGTTTTCTAAATTTAATTCACCGTATATAATTTATATGTTTATACATCTGGAACGGTGGATATTTCATTCATATAGATCACCGCAGTATAAATCTCATGACGTATTGAAATATGTACATCATTGCACTATAAAGATCTCAGCTATAAATATTGTGTATTCTGTTCATGCGTGACAGTTATTTGTCATACGTCATCATGAACACAATAGACCTCTTCGGTAGAGCTATGATGAGTATGACAGATGAAGCAATGGCTGCAGCAAAACGTGGACCGAGAGGTTATGGTTTCAAATTAACACCAGAGGGCAATTTCGATGTTGAGAACCGACGTATAACTAATATAGGCGCTCCTATCAACGATAACGATCTTGTCACGAAGCGTTCTGTACTAATGTTATCAGATAACGATGAAGGTGTAATTGATGTTAAGAAGAGAAGACTAGTACATGTTAAAGGACCGCTTGACGACCACGATGTTTGCACGAAACAGTATACCGACGAGCTGGTGGACGATGTTGAAAGAAAATTACTCTCTAAATGTTTGAGACGACGAGAGGATAAAGGACAGGGGTCGTGCTATGATGCTAAAGACGGAAGAATTTGTAATATAGGGGAGCCTCTAGAGGATAAAGATGTAATCTCTAGGCAGTATTTTAACAAACGAGCTATGCATACAAACGATCAAATGCAGTTTAATGCAGATGGTAAACGTATTGTTTCAGTAAATTACCCTATAGATGGCACAGATGTCACTTCTAAAGCCTATGTAAATTCTCAATTCGACTCTGCTGTACAAACCTTCATTACAATGACTACCGACACTCAGAACACTATTAAAGATCTAAAGCAAAAGGTAACAAAGGTTGACATTGAAACTAGTAAACTTAACAGTTTGCTAACAACGTTGGAAAAAGAAACAAAGAGAAATCTCCTAATAACGAATGATGAGATGGAAACTAATCATTCGAGTGTGTTGACAAAGATAGAAGAAACGAATAATGCCCTAGATAGTAATTATAAAAAATTATTAGATAAAGTACAAGCGCTCGAGGATACTCAAAAAGTTATGCGATCATCGTTTGATGCCCTAATAGCCGAATCTGCAACACGTACGAACTCTTACAACATAAAGAGAGTGTACAATGCCGACTAATAACGGAATTTACTACTACTACTATCGGTTGACCTAATCATATTGACACCTTTTTTATTCTAGTTTTAAGTGTATTATATCAAATTCCTGAATAGCGCAGATAGGAAATGTGGTGAGCCTTACGGGAATACTGCGCAAATGCTTAGTTTGCTTATATCTACGCTAATCAGTTATTTTTTTTTCTATATATCGTGAAGAAATAAAAATGTATTTAAACAAAGTTTTAGTTTTACTAATATCAATAACTCTCCAAACATAACGATATGTAGCAGCTTAGCCTAAATGTATCGTGAAGAAATAAAAATGTATTTAAACAAAGTTTTAGTTTTACTAATATCAATAACTCTCCAAACATAACGATATGTAGCAGCAGCAGCAACACATCGATATGGTAAAGAAAGTAAGTTTCGCCGACGCACGCATGAATAATATACATCATATGATAGTATGGGAGTATGCATACAGACAGGCGAGAAAGGGAGACTGGCAAATATTAGCTCTGGACAGATACCGTTTTCAAACAAGAATACATAATGTTGAAAAGCATCTGTGTGAAATTCTACAAGCTGATCATAGAGACTTTATCTATACGCAGAGATTTCAGAACACAGATTAGTCCGGCTGCAGCGGTGACCGAGTATAAATACAGGTACAAGCAGTCTCTTCTCTCAGTACCAGATGTTAGTTCACGAGGGTAACGGCTTTGTTAACAAGCTCATAGACAAGCTGCCTATTGAACTACATCTTCCTTCCTATCAGTACTGTGAACCTGGTACTAAATTATCTAAAAGATTACAACGTGGCGATAAAGGTATAAATCCTTTGGACCAGGCGTGTATGCAGCACGACATCTCGTACGCTCAAAGCTCCGATTTGAACAGTAGACACCAGGCTGATCGTGTATTAGAAGAAGCCGCTTGGAAGCGTGTTAAGGCTAAAGACTCTAAATTAGGGGAAAAAGCATCAGCTCTGTTTGTAACCGGTATAATGAAGGCTAAAAGAAAGCTGGGAATGGGCGTAAAGACAAACAAACCATCAGTGAAAAAGGGTCTCGCTAGAAAGATGAAGAAGGGGAAAACTGTCACTTTCAAAGGTGGCGTTTTAAAGAAGCTTGTTGGTGTAGTGAATCGTGCAAGCAAGAGACTCACGGGTAAAAACTTAATACATCATGCCCTGAGCGCTGCCAGAAAAATCATTCAAAACGTGGGCGGTCGAAAAAACGTTAAAGTACCCCGAATTATTCCAGTGCCTACAGCTACAGGGGGTATTTTACCACTCATACCAATTTTTGCTGGCCTCTCGGCTCTCGGTGCAATTATAGGAGGCGCTTCGGGCGTTGCAAAAGCTGTTAACACTGCTAATAGTAATAAGAGACAGCTAGAAGAAACAACACGGCATAATAAAAGTATGGAAGCTATCGCTTTAGGCGGTAAGAACGGGAACGCCCTTTACCTGAAGCCGTATAGAGCTGGCGGAGCTGCATTGTACTTAAACCCATATGTTAGGCGGTCAAAAAACTGAATAACTTGCCTCGGAGACCACTTACAGACCTAGATATAATAAAACATGCTAAAGACATTCCCTATTTTAGAGGTGTCTATATGAGAACAAGTCTACCTGCAACGAAACCTTTGCAATTCGAAAGAGCTATTGTTAATCTTGACGACGCTGGAGGGCCGGGTACTCATTGGGTTGCCTATAGAAAGGATCGAAACGTGGTTTTGTACTATGACCCCTTCGGAGACCTGAGACCACCAGCTGAACTTGTGAAATATTTAGGGCCTCGCTGCGCCGTATACTACAACGTAGCCCAAGAACAAAAGTTCAATACATACAACTGCGGACATCTGTGTCTACGATTTTTGTATAAAAGAGAGGTGAAAGTGTAAATCGGTTAAGTATGGCTAGGACCATCACGGTGTACGGTACAGGAAGCAGGCTTTCTACGGGTCGTATTTATCCACCTATAACACTAGATCACGTGCGTTACAAATACTCACTAGGTTTAGTCGGCTTATATACAAGTCACACGATACGGAATATATACCCAGGCAAAAATAAATTTTATTACGGAAAAAAGGCGATAACTATTGAACCGGGTAGCTACGAGTTGGCTGAAATCGTTAACTGTATAAAGAATCAAATTAGTGGCGATCCCGAAGAGGGAGATCTACTACTACAAATCAAAGCTAACACTAATACGGGAAAGTGTGAGATTGAATCAGCTACCGAGTTGATTGATTTTACCAAACCCGATAACATAGGATCCCTACAAGGATTTAAGAAGCGCGTGCTAGAACCCGGTAGTAGACACGTATCAGATCGAGTTGTCGATATACTTTCAACTCCAAACATCTTTGTAGACACGAATATTACAGGCGGCTCATATAGAAACAATCAAGCAGGTCATACAATCTTCGAATTTGGTGTTTGCGTACCACCCGGTTATCTGATTGAAAAGGAGCCATCGCATGTGATTTACTTTCCCATCACTGTCACCGAGATCGACAACATTACCATTAGACTGGTAGACGCGAGAGGAGAGTTGATAAATTTGTCTGAAGACACTTTCACGAGCATCAGGCTAGAACTTAAACGTGAAAAATGGGGATAAACTTTAGCTATAAAAACATCAGCATATGTCCATCAAAGGTCATTCACCGTCGAACGCCGGCCCGTGCAGACCTTCGATTAAAACTAACTAAAACTCGTCGCCTTTTTCTTGAATCTTTAGGCTTTAAAGTACGATAACAGCAGCAGCATGTCAAAACGAAGTAAAATGCATATTAACACCGACACCTTTACCATTGATAAATTAAACATATTTGGGAAGCCTCGCGTCGATACAGATATAATAAAAGAGGATTTTTATACCTATCTGCCGTTTACGCTAAATGCCAATCATTCCGACACCATTAGAATCAGCATACAAAATTCCGATAACGTTTTAGCTTTGTATGACAGCTATGTACTTGTTAAAGGTAGCATAACGCGTGCAGAAAACAAGCAATTCCTTCTGGTAAACAATTTCGCACACTTTCTGTTTGATGAAATTCAACTAATATTAGGCGCAAACCAGCTCATAGATATCTGTAAACAGCCTGGCATTACAAGCACTATAAAAGGTCTCGTTTCACATGGCGCCGAGGATAGAGCTTTAACCTGCAATGCATGGAACTTAGGGATTACTAGCGATAATGATTTGTTACATAACCAGGGGAATAACGTCTTTCATTTCACGTGTAGAATACCATTAGAAGATATCTTCGGATTTGCAGACGATTATAAAAAAGTAATACCTCATATGAGTTGTCAGCTAGTTTTAATTCGCGCCAAGAACGATTTTAATTGCTATAAAAGCGACGCAGGTGATGCAGGTACCAATGTAGATTTCAAGATTGATAAGCTCTCGTGGGAAGTTCCGCATATACTGTTATCAGATGAAAGCAAAGTGAACCTGGTGGAAAGTTTAAGAGATAATTGAAATTGTTGGGAACTACTAAAAACCAGGTTTGGCGCGTAAAGAACTCCAATGATCTAGAGAAACCGCGCTGGGTCTTTGTAGTTTTACAAGACGAGCGTCAGCTGGGTATAAGAGCGGGTAACCCGACTACATTTACTCATTCGAACTTGGTCGACGTTAAGTTGTATTTAAATTCGCAAGTGTTCCCACATCAGCGTTTAAATCTCGATTTCGACCGTAAGGACTACATTCCTGCGTATCTGAATTATATTCGTTTTCGTGAGAACTACTATGACGGTATAGGTAGAGGTGCGGCTGAGCGCTGTTTACTCAGCTACAAATCGTTTGAAACGTATCCCGTTTTTGTTATTGACTGTTCAAGACAGGTAGAGAGTTTTAAGGATTCCACTGTCGATATTAGACTAGAGCTCGAGTCTTCTGCCGCATTTACGAACACAACTAAGGCGTATTGTTTGATCCTTCACGACGCATTAATCGAGTATAATCCGTTTAACGAGACCGTGACTAGACACGTACGCATACCGTAATGATGATGAAGGTTGTTAAACAAAATAAGTCACTAAACATATGTAACCTAGATGACTGCGATGATACATCTTTAGAACGACGATCAGGCGAGGATGTTAGGAAACATGGCGACCTGTTACCTGTATCTTGTAGAGCAATATTGAGCGGTCTATCTTCCTGCGGTAAAACTAATGCTATGTTAGGTTTACTTATTAGCGAAAACGGATTAAAATTTGAAAATATCTACCTATACGCCAAGTCTTTATTTCAGCCTAAATATGAATTCTTAAGACGTGTTATGAAACCACTTACGGGTATGGGATATCATGAATTTAGCGAAAACGATGACGTAATCAGCCCCGGTGATGTTAAACCTAATTCTGTGTTCATTTTTGATGATATAATTTGTAGCAAGCAGGAAAAGATTAGAGAATACTTTAGCATGGGTAGGCATAAGGGTGTCGACTGTTTTTATCTAGGTCAAACGTACGCCAAGATACCGAAACATCTGATTAGGGACAATGCAAACCTAATTATTCTCTTTAGACAAGACGAGTTGAACTTAAAACACGTGTTTAGCGATCATGTTGTAGGAGACGGTATTAGCTATGATCAGTTCAAAAACATTTGCTCTCTGTGTTGGAAGGAGCCACATGATTTCCTGGTAATTAATAAAGACAGCTCTCTAGACCATGGCAGATATCGGAAGGGTTTTGATTCATATATAAGTTTATAATTAGAGTCGATTCGTTTAGTAGTCTCTGCATAGCCGACATGTCCAACACGTATGATCTGAGTTTAAAGCGTAAAATAATACACGCTCGTAATGCTATACGTAAGAAATTTGCATACTTTCGTCGTGATAGACCAGAAGCAGAACGTATGTATCGCGTCACGCACAATCCAGTTATATCGCCGCTGGAAACCATTGCTATATCAGTTAACACCTCTAACGTACCCCTATTGAAAGTTAAAACACAACCATCTGCTACTACTACTACTACTACTGCTAGTTACATTCCCCAGTTGAAAGTTAAAAAACAACCTGCTACATCATCATCATCATCGGAAGCAGACGAAGAAGAAGAAGAAGAATCTCATAAAACTCTTGATCTCCCTACTCATTACGGTATGCCAATAGCTAACGCTGTCGGAAACAAAAATATAGATAGAACTAGATTCGGTATTAGATATAAAATTGATCGAGACGCGTGGACATTTGCATCTTCCCCTGTGACTATGCGTGATACAAACATCATAATTAAAAACAACGTTTTCGAAGCAACACCCGGTCTGTTTGACTTACTCACGTTTAGAGAATTAGAGACTATACCATCGCAAGCTGATATCAATAATTATATGCAGATAATAGCCCTTACTAATGCGCATAAGAAATCATATAGACCACAGGGTAAACTAACAGCTGTTAAACATTGGAAGTATGATTATATAATTAAACCGAACTTAACCAGAATCAAAGGTTTAGGCATTAGACTATCATCATCATCATCGTCAAATTTTAAAAAATTAAGCGATTGCAAAGTCGAATACGTCTACTGGAATAAGGCTAATGAGCTAGTCGACAGGCTGCGTTTGTTATATGCTGTAAAGAGTGCCGGCAACACTAGTCCACAGAATGAAAACGAAATAATATCAATTATAAGCGAACTTAAGGAGGAAGGCATCATAGAATAGAATATTTCGGGGGTATATAATGATATACTGCTTTTAACATTATTCAGTATTCATCAAACTCGGCTGCTGCCAGTATAATTATTTGAGACGCTGCTCTCTCTCGGTGTCGTCGTTGATATTAATTGTATGATGATGATGAGTGCTAAACAAGTCGTTGTTGATGAAATACACAGGGCTGCTAGAAAAAACTTTCAAAGACGCCGCACTATAATAAAAAATTTCCAGGACTTGTTCCAGGCTGACTTAGCCGAGTTTATACCCTATGCTAAAGTAAATAAGGGGTATCGTTACATACTGTTGATGATAAACTGTTATTCGAAATATCTGTATGCACGACCGTTGAAAACTAAATCCGGAGAAGAGGTGACAAAGCAGGTCCGCAGCATCTTTAAGAGTTCAGTCATACCCAAGAATCTTCAGACGGATCTCGGGAAAGAGTTTTACAATAAACATTTTAAACGATTAATGAAAGAGCACACTATAAATCATTACTCTACATATTCCGTAATTAAGGCTTCGATAGTTGAACGTGTTATCCGTACAATTAAGCAAAAGCTGTATAAAGAGTTTAGCTACCGAGGATCATTTAAATGGGTAGATATATTACAGAGGGTAGTTGACAGCTATAACAACACCAGACATAGAACGATAGGCCGAGCTCCTGCTACTGTTACACCTACCACCCAGCTAACCGTTTATGACACTAATGTAAAAGCTGATGTCGCTGCAGGAAGTAAACGTAAACTAGACTTGAATGACCTCGTACGTATTAGTAAGTTCAAGGGGGTCTTTTCTAAGGGATACACGCCCAGCTGGTCAACTGAATTATTCAAAATAGTTAAAGTTCAATTTACAAAACCTGTCACTTATCTGCTGGAAGATCTTCATGGGGTTGCTGTCCGAGGAGCTTTCTACGAGTTCGAGCTGCAGAAAACCAAACAGCCAGAGGTTTACTTAGTTGAAAAAGTACTTAAACACCGCAGCAATGGTGACATTTATGTAAAATGGCTCGGCTTGAATGAAAAGTCCTGGATAAAGGCGGAAGATGTTGTTAAATGACAGTTCTTACCTATATGAAGTTTATATTACTAGATTAAATAAAGTATGTTGTTATTGAGGTGTAAGTTTAATATATAGTTAATATTCTATTAAGTAAATGTTAAGTGTTAGAATATATAATATATATATATATATATATATATATATATATATATATATATATATATATATATATATTGGTTTAATCGACGTTGTCGGATCCGCTATATGATAGGGTCGTTAGTAGACCCGCATTTTTTAATTTTTAAAATGTGTATATTTTACATAATATTGATCTATTTCTGATAAGCAATATTTAAGATCCTCGAGGGGTAAAAATATATGAAAAAAAAATATTGGTGATATTTGACAGTCGTTCTTGAACCCGATACATATTACAGTGTTTACAGACCCATTTGTATAATTTTAAGCAATCCTACCTACCCTACCGAACCCAGCAACGTTGCCGAATGTATCAGAGATAAGATTACGATTGACGTAATGATTTCGGGATGCTAAGCACATAAGTAATCTTTATTTTTGATGATTTGTTTGTAAATTCCATAAATAACCTTAAACGCAGAAAAATTAACGTTTTCCGTAAAACGATGTAATTCTGAAAATTATTATTAACGTGAGAAAATAGCATTGAGCCTCTTTTGTTCTAAAATACATACGGTTTATGCAAATAATTGTTTTTTAATAATTTGTTTTTAAATCATTAATTTTAACATGATTATTTTTGTTTACAAGAATACAATTAAAAGTTTCGAAGACACGTCATGTATGTGTGTTTTGAAAAAATAAATGTTATAACCAAATCTTTTGACCTCCTGAACATTTTACGGTTATGTTTTTAGCACAAATGAACAGTTTCTAACATATGTATATTTTAATGCCACGGTAACAGTTCAGTCAAATTAGTAAAAATAGAGGGGAATTGAAGTAGATCCTTGGATTTTTGATAGGCCTTCTTTGTGATATGTTAAATAACCCCTTAAAAGTTACTACTCAAAAGTGGTGAACCAGAGAAGCTGATGTGGGTAAGCCATGTCCCCAGATGATTTTTACTGTTTTTTTCAGAAACTATTAGGTTTATCAAAATGGAGCCAGTTAGGTAAAATAGGATTTTATTTAACTTTCATACCAAAAAGCTAAGAAAACTTTGTGCATGTTGTCTTGTTTCTGTGTAATCGAAAAACGATCATATGTCACACAGACAAATAATTTGTATCGGTACATATTATACGAGAAGCTTCGAGCATAACTTTGTGTGATTTGATGTTCATAATGAAATAGCTATGGAAATCTCGTTGAGCATCGAACGCGATCCTGGTTCAGTCTTTTTCTATCTCAGCATCTCCAGCAAAATCTACGAGGCGATATTATCATTATTATTGGGGCTAGTCATATGGTACTTCTCGTATTGGCAAGATACATTTTAGGGGTATACACTGTACTAATCAATCTTTTTACTGAACCTAAAACGTACAGGGTACTTCAGGGTTTTTGGATCTCTCTTACTTCGTTCTTTATATTGATATTCTTTTTTTTCTTGAGTGGTTTTTGTTTTGGAATTCTAAGTTCACGACTTAATTCCACGCTTGCTTTAAAATGTAGCTAGATATTTAACATTAAATGGGACTTCACCCATTTTACATGTAGGATATCTCGAGCAGATGATGTCAATTCCTGAGGGTCAATGCCTTTGATCAAAATAGGCCATTAAGCACAACATATCCATGTTCAAAAATAAAATGTTATAAAGCTATAGACCTTCAAAATAAAAAAGTCAAAAATGCAATTTGGATAAAATTTTGTGTTCAAGGACAGTTGTTATTAGAACATACATTAGTGTTATTTTGTGCTTGTGGTAGCTGTAGCGTACCCGCTACCGCTAGATACGGAATTCTGTGCTAGTGATATGTTTAATGAATGCACCATTGAATGCAAAATTTAATTCTTCACAAAACAGGTATACTTGACCCAAGTCGAATAATGACAAGTCAAATAATGCCCTATAAAATGCAGAAAGAAAATAAAGGTAAAACTTCATGCAGTATGACGTACAAACGAAGTAAGAAAGATTTCAAAACAAGGTGAAATGCCCTATACGTTTCTATAAAATAATTGTCCAGTACAGGGTATTCTCCTAAAGATATTCTTTTTACTGCAAAATTATCATAATACTACAACCAACAATAACAACAACATCGCTTCATGAATTTTGCAGAAGTGATGCTAAGGTTGCACTGCGAACTCAACATTTTTTTTCTTAGCTAAGTACTTGATGACGAATACAAGATCGCAATAAGTTATCTTCTAAAGCTGCTCCGTCAAATGCATTGATAGAAATTGTTGGGCTACATACAGGGTGTTTTACTCAACTTTCGTATAAATTGCATGTGTGATAGTATTCATCAATAGGAACAAAAAACTCTTTTTGTTTTTACGCAAATCGACAAAAATTTGCTAAAAATGTCAACTTTTGGGAACTGCAGGAAATTATAGTCAAAACAAACTGCGACATCACCTAGCAGCAGCTGCGTTAATGTATCAGATAGGCACATCCAGCTCCAAGTGTGATTCTTAGACCAGTGACCTGCTACCCACTTTTCAAAAACCATTATTTCTTCGGTTATTATGAAAGATAGACACTAATGATTTTCAGCTTTTTTGTTGCATTTTATATGTACTACCACCTATTCAGAGGATACGAATCTTCCATCCAAACCAGTCCATAAACCTAACAGTTTTTGAAAATAAAACGACAAAATCCATCTGGGGGCGTGGTTTAATATTCATATTTTACAAGGTTCAGGATATTATCTACTCGTAAACATGAACAAATCAAGCATAAAGTCATTTTCAAGTTTAGCTGACCAAAATACACTACATTTGATTAGTTTAACCTAGATTAAAAAAATAGCAGTTTCTATTTTTACTGTGCGTTTGTACAGTTACAAGAAAATTATCGAATGTTCGATCCTACTTTCTGTTTAATGAATTTGAAGGTACAAAACAGTATACACTATATGGTGGTTAAGTGCCTTTAACAGAAACGTCGAAAGGTAACGAAGAAAAGAAGAAGTTTTTTCAAACCTTACTCAATTTCGTTATATTGCACTTGTTTTAAATATACCAGGCGCAAATCATATTAGTCCACCCAGTTTCATTTTTGTTAAAGAACGTCCCACAGAATTTATTCCGTTTATCTTTTGTTCTATGAGGTGGCCGTTTCTTGTTGCTATAGTGAAGTGCTGCTACTGCATCTACCCCATACCAATGTTCATGAAATTCAATTGGGGGTTGCAACATACACTGCCCCTCCGAACCTTTTGAGTGCCCTGTTTCCATTAAAAGTTCCATTAAGTAATCTTACAAATTACAGACGAGAAAGTTTTCCTTCAGCGTTTTAGCAAAAAAGTCACAAATGATGCTCAACTTAGTTCGCCCATTTTAATTTTTGATAAAGAACACCTCACGATTTTTACCCTGAATGGTCTACGACGTTGTTATTTATTGGTGGTATATAGTACATATCGTCGCCGTTAATGCATATGAATTTAATTCTTTGAAACGTTGTAACTAGCAATGTTGCTAGTTGCGATTTCAAAGAATTCATCATGCCATCTGTAACAAAGTTTTTATAAGCATTTAAACCGCGCTCCTGGAAAATTGCTAGAAAATAGTTCCGCTAGTATGCATTAACGTCGACGATATGTATGAGTGAGTACTGTGATCCAGTGATATGTATGTGTGCGTGTAGTATCCAATGCAACGAATATAAACAATTCAACAAACAGAAAATAATTCAGAAACCAAATAGTTCAAGCATTCATTCTCTCATCTTAACAGTAAAAGAATAAAGCATTCATTAACCACAAACAGTCTTTCAAACAAACAAACACAGAAGATATTACATGTGGTGACCGCCGACTTTAATTGAACACGCAACAATCTGTCAAGAAACTTACTCTTGCAAGCATACCATTCAAGATACCAGGATCCTATTTATGAAGCAGATGTCGAGAAGTCAATTAGCATAATTTCAGTAGAGAATCAATACTCTCTCAGCACCACCACTACCTAGTTACTAGGTTACTACCACTACTAGTACATGGAGCAATTCCATCGCTGAAGTCATAATCTATCTGAAGTCACGGTTGTATAAAGTTTTTTTCTGTTCTAAATTTTTCTGCCATCAAAGCAGACTATCTACAGCATTTAAAGAAAGTATTTCAACGCCTATATCATTACGGTTTACTATCAAATTAAAAAAACCATCTTTGAAGCCAAAGAACTAACTTGTTTCGACCACACAGTGAACAGTGATGGAGTTACGCCGCAAATTTCAAAAGGAGAAGCTATTCATAACTTTCCAATCCTTAGAATGCAACAAGAATTATGCCATTTCGTTGGCATAGATTGTCGATTTAAACCTGAGCTAAACCTATTTATTCCAGAAAAAGTTTCAGAACCCTACAAGAAACGCACACAGCAGTGCGTCGCAAAACGTATAATTATAAATCAGTTGTTGTGAACTTCAATAAACGGTCGTACCAAAAATTCGTTACTTCGTGTGATCGGGAACACAGGGAATACATAGCAGATAAACTCGGATGCAGCCCATTACAAATCCTTCTTATCTTTTTTTGTGCCGTTTATGTATAGAACGTTCGCAATTACTTTTTGTTACCTGTTAGACATATTTGTGTACATACATTTACTATTTTCCTTTTATGTTGCATATACGATTATTATCCAACCAACAACCTACAAGTCCAACAGAATCCTCATACGTTCCTCTTAGGTTAGGTTTTGTAGTTTTTAGTTATTTACATTTTGCAACGAGCCCTAAAATTTAGAATCTGCTGTCTTAATTTTAACCGTTTTCAATTATCTCATTCGATTCTCACGTTATTCTTATTATAATAATATAATAATAATAATTACTACAACCCATAACCTAAACCAAGGCCCCAGAAGCTATAAGCTTGTGCGCGAGGGAGGGGGTGATTATTATTATTATGTAGGCCCAATGTGCGGCTGCAGCCGACTTATAGATGGAACAGCGCAAATCCCACATTTGTGTTACAGCTAAGGAAAACTGCAGAAAACCTTAACCAGATCTGCCAGCGCCGAGAGTCGATCCCGGGCCGCTTGGGTGAAAGTCCGGCACGCCAGACATTACACTACCAAGGCTGTTAATTAGGTATTAGGTCATTTCTATAGGTTAAGTTCTTATCATTGTAACGAACATTAACATTAAGAGCCCTGTACTAACTTTAATCAATTGTAAAACCAGCCAAAGAAAAAAACGCGGTTTTTACGTATCTATCAAGTTGCTTTACAATCACAACCGCATCTTATACGTACATTTACTAGTTCTTTCCAATCCTGTCCTCAAGCAAACTGATGGAGACTTTTTCTGCTGGAAAGATTCTAAAAAACAAGGGAGCAATAAATGTGATGATCACCGTTGCCTTGGATACTTTGTAGTATCACTCAATAATAACTGTAAATGCAAAAGTGAAAGAAAAATATGAAGAATATAAAATACAACACAGAGACATGAGCAACTTCAATGAAATGCAATTTCAATTAGATCTAATGGATCAACCATGGAATCCGGACTGTACAAACACCAATCAACTAGCAGAAACATTAGTTAAAACCATAATGGACACACTAAACAGGCATGCTCCAACTATTAAAAAAACCATTAAATGTGAATGGAGTTGTAATCCGTTGGTGGATCCCAGAAATAGCCTTGGAAATTGAAGAAAGGGACAGATTATATAAAAGAGCAATCTTTACACAAGAAGAAAGTGATATGAATAGGTATAGACAACAAAGAAATGGAATTTTTAGTTTGATCAGGAACCACAAGAGAAATTCTTATCAAGAAAAATAGATGATATGAAAAACAACTCAACAGAAATGTGGAAAACTTCATGCAAATGAAAACAAATTGCAGAAAAATTCAATATTTACTTTATTAACAGCATACAACAAATTATTACATTAACAAATTTAACCCAAATTGAAACTGATTTATGCCACATTAATTTACATCAATGCAAGTTCGAAAAATTTTTACCAAAAGAGTTTTTGGAGTTAAAAAATTATAAACAATTTACCTAATAAGAATAGTAGTGTCGATGGTATTACAGTAAAGATTCTTAAATTAGCTTTCAATGTAATAGGACAGAGATTTTTGCATCTAATTCAAATGAGTCTAGAAAGTGGATCCTTCCCAGAAACCTTGAAGACATCCCATATTATCCCCATTGAGAAAATAACCAACACTAACAAATGTGAAGAATACAGACCGATCAACAGGGTGCCAACTTATGAAAAATTATTAGAGACCGTCGTAAATATCCAGTTTCGTGACTACATTGAAGTGAACAAACTGTTAACACCTTTTCAATCAGGGTTTCGAAAAAATAATTCATGTGAAAGTGCAATACAATCAGTTCTTTTGAAATGGAAAAATGCTATTTACAAGAAGAATGTGATAGGTGTAGTTTTTCTAGACTTTAGACGTGCTTTTGAGACTATTAATAGAGATCTATTATTATTGAAATTAAAAAGATATGGGTTCGGCCCAATAGTTATAAAATGGTTTAGTGAATATCTCAAAAACAGATTTCAAAAAACTAGATATTTAATAGTACATCTTCAGCTACCTACCTTTGGCGTTCCACAAGGAACTGTATTAGGCCCTGATTTATTTGTACTATACATAAATGATATTGTTAATGTAATTAAAAAATGTAACATTCAATTATTTGCAAACGACACTTTAATATATTTTATAGGAGATGATGTTGAAAAAGTAATAAATATCATCAATGATGAATTAGTAAATGTATATAACTGGTTAGGTAAAAATAGTCTTTCTTCAAATGTAACTAAAACAAAATTCATGATAATAAAAAATAAGTTTAACGAAATTGATACATCTAGTCATGTGGGAATACAAATTAATAGTCAAAAAATAGAACAAGTTTTAGTGGAACTACTTAGGCGTAATAATAGATTGTCACTTAAAATTTTCTAGTCATTCAAACTATGTTATGAGTAAAGTTGCAAAAAAAGGAAATTTCATGGGTAGAATAAGCCAAAATCTTAGCAAGTGGTCTAAATTATTACTATATAAAACAATAATACTTCCCCATTTTAATTATTGTGCTAGTATACTTTACCTTCTAAATAATACTGAAATTAACAATCTTAAAAAAAACAAAATTGTGCGTTAAGAATAATATTAAAATGTAGTAGGTATACTAGCATAAGAAGAATGTTGCAAATTACATCTTTGTTAAGTGTTATGCAAAATATATTTTGTAATACGATGATAATAATATTTAAAATAAAAAACCGAATATATCCAGAGCACATTTTAAATGAATTACTATTCGTATAATCTTCGCTAATGTAAAAAACAGTACATCTTTAACATTATTTAAGAAACAGTGTAAAAAATATGTAATAAATTACATTAATATTTAAGAAATTATAATGTATTGTATGGAATTTATCTAGTTATATGCTATAAATAAAGTATATTATTATTATTAATAAATATTAAAACCTTCAATCTTTCAAAGCCAGAGAATTATTTACAAATGTGAAAAGAACTCGCATACGAGCTGATGTAATTCTTACGTCACTTTTCTCCATGAAATATTAAATGCGAGCTATTATAACCAAACGTTTATAAAACAAAGCTTAACATATGCGTCATGGCAATGTTGCCAGATCCAGGGCTTAGGAAGTCTGTAGAACATAGCGGGTTTGATAGCGTCTTGTATAAAAATATACGATATACACTTGAGAAAGGCGCGACGCCCCCTATAGTTCATTGTGATGAACTACGATTGTATAAAACTTTTTACAGACCCTACTTTTCCAAACCCAAATTGTATATTTTTTTATTGCAGTTTTAGATAAAGTTTATCATGTAGACCTCGAAAACATAAGAGAACGTTGCCAGACCCAAGCGCGGGTCTGAGAGCGTCGAAAATGGTCCGACAAGTCGGTAGAATATAGCGTAACGGATATGTATAAACGGTTAAACAAATATATATATATATATATATATATATATATATATATATATATATATATATATATTTATATATATATATATATATATATATATATATTTATAAGTTGATCTAAGTTATTTTGTTAGAAAATTAATTTGTAACATCCTCATATAACATATCTAGTTTATATTGAGTAATAAAGTATTATACTATATATCATTATACTATATTTAACTATAATCATCTAGTCTAAGCTGATTTACAATAGAATATAAGTAATATTGTGTAACTTTACGAAAAATAATAAAAAAACAGTAAAACATTTATCGATTTTTATTTTCACGTATAAAATAACAAACCTGTCCGAACAAATCCTAGAACAGTAGACGTAACGGTTACCTCTATCCAGTGTTGTTTCATTTACTAGCATTAGGATGAAGGGAGAGAGAGAGAGCAAGAAGGAGAGAGGTGAGAAGGAGAGAGAGAGAGAGAGAAGGCTCTTAAATGCATCCATTAATAGGAGAGAGTGAGAGGGCTCTTTAATACATCCTCTAATAGGAGATAGTGAGTGAGAGAGTGAAGGGTCTTTAATGCGACCTCTAATAGCATCAGTACGTACAGGTAATACAGGTTTCTTTAATGCGACCTCTATTGGTGGTACATATGTCGTCGTCGTCTTCGTCGATAATACAGATTTCTTCATGACGCCCTCTATTGACGATACACAGATTGCCGGTAATACAGATCCCCGCTGTCATGACGCCCTCTATTAACAGCGCCCTCTGGGTTTTTTCCTAGCAACACCATTTAGCCGAGCGCCGAACCAAATGCCGGACAAGGCCGGTAATACAGATTCCGTACTTCGAGAATCACGTCAGACGACACCGGCGCCATCTGTTTTCCCCTAGCAACGACGCTACCATTAGCCATGTGACGAACCAAATGCCGATAATACAGAATGTCGGTACAAAAATCACGTAAAACGACACCGGCGCCATCTGCTTTCCCCTAGCAACGACGCTACCATTTAGCCGACTGACGAACCAAATGCCGATAATACAGAATGTCGGTACAAAAACGACACTGGCGCCATCTGTTTTTCCCTAGCAACAGCGTTGCAATTTAGCCGAGTGACGAACCAAATGCCGGTAATACAGAATGTCGGTAATGCAGATTCCGTACTTAACGACGACTGCATCCCCCTCAAAAACGTCTGCCTCAGGTGCCCTAATACCTACTAATATGGATTAATTAATAGTTGAAGGAATAAATGAAAATTAATAAAACTAAAATTAAATATATAACTATTTTATTAATCGGTTTCTTTACTTCGTTTGTTTCTTTATTAACACAAACTACACCCGGACAATAACTAATGACTAATTATTAATGAATAACGGGATTTGGTAGTGCAAACAACCCTAAATTCAAATATTATATACTATGTAACTGCCCAAGTACCCACACAACTGAAAGAAGTAGAAATATTTGTATTTATTACAGAGATGCGCTAAACCAGAGCCAAACCATTTGTTATATAACTTGTCATTTATGTTCATTTTGTTATTTTGCTAAAAAGATTGTTATACAGTAAGCGCCGCTTCTTAAAATCACGATCGTACACGGCATTTTTGAGTCAATTAAGCGGCCTTTGTATAAAATGTATATTTATGTGATTAAAAGGAATTTATGAATCATAATAGTTAGTAGGTTAGGTAGTATGTATTTTTGTTCGAACTCAAATTTTCCAAATTTAAGCAGATTCTTCCAAACAAGATTCTTCCGGAAATAAATAAAAGGGAAAAGATCCGTTATAATCCTATTCATTCAAAGCGGCACGTTCAAGAAGTATTGTAGATAAATGTAAAATCTCAACCCCAAGATGGCAGGGCAGGTAGTAAATAAACTGTTAAATACAAAAAAGGTTTTGTATGTTATTAATTTTTTTGTTTAATGATGTAAATCCGGCGAATATTTTAGTGAATTTAGTGATTCCAATAAACGGAGATTTTTATAAATAATAAAATTATGAATTATTTTTATTTTTAAAATACTTTAATTATTAATAATTTTAATAACAATAATATAATTACAAAGTAAAATGTTTATTCAATTTGTGCAGAAAAACAGGGAGATTAGTTAAAAAAAAGAAAAGCCCAGAGAAGACAATTTCTAAATTTAAACATGACTATTTTTAAAAAAAATAGTATCGACATCTGTTGAAGGGTACAAATATTATGCTTTGAAAAGTAAATTTTTTTGTTGAAAAGTAAATAACATTTTCATTACTAACCAAAATTTAGTACTCATGATTATAAATTTGTTGTAGGGGGCTTTCATTTCTGCCCTTAAGTAAAATTAATCATTTAGCATTTCGTAATTTTCTGGAAGAAATTTCAAAAATGCCAATACCCGACGTGTCTATACTCAGGAAAAATTATTTACCTCGTTTATACGAAGAGACCATAAAATCAATTAGAAAACATGTAGCGAATAACTACATACGGGTTTCCATTGACGAATCTACTGGCACTACTGGAAGGTGCGTAGAAACTTCATTTCCTTCGTTTTGTTAGTAAAATTTAACTAATTAAAGACAGCTACGGATGTTTTATTTTCTATTTTGTTAGTTACATATTTAATCACAACAATATTTTTGCTTGATTAAAATGCAAAAATGCGGTAATTGTTTGTAACCGACTAATTATGTAGTTCGATAAAATAAAAATCAAATTTTTGTTTTCAGATACGTGGCTAACGTTATAGTTGGCGTTTTAAATTCGGAGAACAATCCCAAATCCTATCTATTAGCAATGGACGTTTTCAAGAGCACCAATCTTTGTTCTGTGGCAAAATTGTTTAATGATTCGATGGCTATTTTGTGGCCGGACGGCATACAGTACAACAAAGTACTCCTGTTCGTCACCGACGCGGCACCGTACATGATGAAGGCTGGAGCAGGCTTACAAGTTCTGTACGAAAAAATGATCCACTTAACTTGTCTAGCCCATGCAATGCATAGAGTTGCGGAAAAAGTGCGGGAAATATATCCTAACGTAAACTCTATAATTTCAGATGTAAAAAAAAATGTTTGTAAAGCTCCATATCGCATACAAATATTTAGGGAAACTGCTCAAGAAGTGCCTCCCACCTGAGCCTGTAATAACAAGGTGGGGTACTTGGCTTTCTGCAGCAGAACATTATGCAACTTATTTTGATATTATTAAAGCATTTGTAAATAAACTTAATAAACACGATGCGCTATGCATACAAAGCGCACAGGATGCTTTTAATACTAAGGAGGTGAGGGCAATATTATTGTTTGTTTTGACAAATTTTGTGCGTTTAGCTAAAGTAATTCAGAAATTAGAAAGTCAGGGAAATTCATTAGATGAACCTCTTGAGCATGTAAAATTGTTAGGTGTTTCTTTGAATAAAGTAAAAGGGCCAAAGGGTTTGACTATAAAACAAAAATTTAAATCTGTTATAGATAAAAATCCTGGTTTTCACTTAATTAAAAGCATAAACGATGCATTATCTGGCCAAGACATTTTAGACGAGCTAAAACCTTATTCGCTTGTAAAATTAAACAGTTTTAAGTATGCCCCAATTACGTCTTGCGATGTGGAACGGAGTTTCTCAAAATATAAAACAATATTTAGGGATAATAGGCGTATGTTTACTTTTGAAAATTTAAAAATGTACGTCATTGTGAACTGTAACGCTCTATGTTTAGAAAATATAATTAATTAAATTATTGCATAGGATGTCTAATTAAAATAATTTCTGTAAATAAAATGTAAATAACGCTAAACAGGTGTTTTTTTAATAATGAAAGTGCATATATTTATTAAAAATTTCTAATAAACGCATATTTCATGTTTTTTAAGTGCATATTTAAGTGCATATTTCACGTTTTTCTAGTGCATAAGTGCATACAAATCCTATACCTAGTCATAAAAAACGATTTTTGCTATCTCGCTAACGGTTAGTTTTACGGTAAAAATATTTGTAGTTCATGTAATTTGTGACCGTTTTCGAGAAATAGCAACACATAGACTATAACTTTAATATTTCATTAAGAAATGCACTTCTTTCCACACCACCTTCGAAGTAGAGTACTCCCCACGTTTATTTATAACATGATGTTCCCAGTAGGCCTAACCCACAATATGTTTTATTGAAACAAGCAAATAACTTTGTTCATATTCCATTTCTAAGTTTATATTTTCTTCGTCTTCTTCTCCTGGTTGCTGTATATCCGCAGACTGCCTCAAGAACCAGGCAGAAACTAAGAAACTTTACCTCTTTTAAAAATAGCTGACGTAGTATCGCAACCAGTTATGGCATGCAAGGATAAAATGTGAGCTTGACATTTTGGATATGAGACCAAACTTTGTGAAGAATACATTTGCGTTTCTGCACAATAAAAAATGTAGTGTAAAAATCGAACATTAGCCCGCTCTAAAAAAGGTGTGTGTCGATTCAATACATTTTAGAGTAAAATATTTAATCTGTACCTTCGTGTAGACCACTAACTTCAAAACAGTGTTAGTGTAAATTTATCACACTCTAAAACAATTATGTTTCCAATCATTTATGGTAACTGCTTTGCACTAAAACAGTCAAATTTCTAATTGTTTCGGAGTAATATTTTACTCTTGACTTTAGAATCTTTTACTCTCATGGAAAAAATATTGTCTATTCAGAGTAGATTGTTATAAAACTTTTGTATAATTTGTTTCCTATTTAGATTGGAATTTAGAGTGAAAATAGTGTAGTTTTCCATGGTTAAGGTCAATAATAAAATTAGTGATTTATTTATTTATTACAATGCAAAAAATACATAAATAGTATATATACCTTAAAATATAAAACCGTAGGAAGGAGCGTACCTACCCGGCGCAATGAGCTTTAAAAGCAACGGATATGACGTCACACTGACCACCATTAGACACCACCTAAATTTGCTTTATTCTCAAACTCCGACAAATACGAAGAAAAGAATTACATTTCCTAAGTAAGTATTCGTTTGTTTAAAATATTAAATATAAAATTGATATTCTAAGGTTAATTTCAAAATACTATGTTTTAAAATTGAGGTTATGAAGTTTATGTGCACATTTCCGGGCAGTATGAACCGCCAATGGAAATATCTAATTACAAAACCGGAAACACCTACTCCGCCATATCGAGACACCATCCCGGTCTTATGTGGTAGATGATTACGTACCTTCCTACAGTTTTACATTCTAAGATATATATACACAATTAAAGCATAAGAACGTTTTAAAAAATATATGCGATCCCAGTTCAGTTTTGGGGCACTTCTAGTTTTGTTAAAGGACACTCCGGAACATTTACTTCGAAATTGTTTTTCTTGGTCCATGGTATGATTGTTAATTGTTGCTAGAGTGGACTATTGCTCATGCTCCATGTCAACTCTCATGAAATTTCTATTCTGAGATTCTCTTGCAGCACTCCGTAACTCAGCCAAAGTTCAAGATTACTACAATTATGATGTAATTACTCTTTTGTTCTGCGAATTAGATATAATTTTATAATTATATAGAAATTAGGTAATTAAAAGTAATAATTATTATTGCTTTTAATTACTTAATTTCTCAATATCTTTGTTTATTGTTTGTAAATAAAACACTGAATATGAATTATTGAAAGAAGTACAACTCCGTTGAATATCAGTATTGAATAGTTTACTGTCGAACATGTCTTAAGTGCTTCCTTCTTACTCGTCAGAAGCAACACTAATTACTAAAATTATTATAAAATAATAAATGTTTAAAATGTAGAATTGCTTTAAGTTACCTTATATTAATTATTAAAACTAACTGCAAAGTTTCACATTCACACACAGTAAAATGATGTGAACATATTTGCACTAACAGGTGTCTAGTTATAACTGTTAAAACATTGTAATTTAAAAAGTTACTAAAATGATCAGAAATTTCAAAATTCTACAAATCTAAACTTAATGTTGGTACTATTATTTATGTACAAATACCTGTTATACTAGTCAATATAATTTTGATTTCTAAATTTTGCTTAGTTGTTTATTACGTTTTAGATTATACAGCTACATTAAGTTATTTAAAGATTTGTAAAATATTAAAATTCCTACCAGTTTTAGTAACTTTTGAAATTGCAAAGTTTCAACAGTTATAACTAGTCGAAGTAGAATACGGCAGCAGCTGATTGTCGCCATTTTTTGATAGTGTCGTTATTGCGCACACGCTTCCCTTGTCAAATACACTGATAAGTGTACATTTGTGCCAGTTCGTTTTATTTACTATAACTAGAGTAACATGAACACTAACAAAAAAAAATCTTTACCAATTTAGATCACTTTTTAATGGCTTCTCTTCTCTTAAAAAAATTAAATTAGAGTGGATTCTTTTAAACCTTTAAAGTAGAATACTTTTGATTGAATATTCATAATTTATATAATAATAATAATATAGTTATTTTTGTATCAAGTACCTAAAATACAGTTTTTTCGGACGAATCTTGCTGTTTACGGACGAGGCGAAGCCGAGTCCTGAATAGCAGATGAGTCCGAAAAAACTGCAGTTTAGGTACGTGGCACAAACAACATTTTTTTGTTAAAGCTCCCAAAATTCACAAGAACACATTCAAACCTCTTATTATGGATGATTAATGTGATCAGAGCAAATATTTCTCAAAAACAGTGAGCTTCGCAATGTAATTATAGCAACCAGATTGTTTAATGTAAACACGAAAAAACGTTGAGTTTTTTTTCGCATAAAATGCAGAATCCAGCGAATATTTCTGAAAAAGCAAAGAAAATTGTGTTAAATTTACTTCCAGTGAAGTCTCGTCAACTATATGAAAAGGAGTACGAAGCATTTATTCGATGGAAAGAAATGAACAACATTGTAATTGTAGACGAAGATGCGATGTTGAACTATCTACATGAAAAGGTAAGTACCGCTATACTTTATACATTCAATATTAATAAGTTATTGTCATAAATATTTTCGTATTTTCCTGTTACAGTCGCAAGAAGTAAAACCATCTACACTCTGGTCAAAATATTCCATGATAAAAGCTGTTTTGTCTGTCAAAGAAAATATTGAAATAAACAAGTTCGCTAGAGTCATAGCTTTTTTGAAGCGAAATTCAGTAGGCTACGAGCCCACAAAGTCAAAAGTTTTGACGCGCCAAGAAATTAATACATTTTTGATAAATGCAGACGATGAGCAGTATTTATTAATCAAAGTAAGTTTAAAATCATACTTTAATGATAATATGAATCAGTTTCATATTGTAACTTCGTAGGTTGCTCTTCTCATTGGCGTGTGTGGTGCATGCAGGCGTGAAGAGCTACATTCACTAAAAATCCAAGATATTGTCCAAAAAGACGCAGAATGTCTTCTTATAACGATCCCCGATACGAAGAGCAACATCAAGAGAGTGTTTCCGGTGGTAGCTGAAGGTGAAGCTGCTAATTCTCTTGCATTGTACCAGAAATATCTTCGACTACGGCCAGCGAAAATTGAACACGATTATTTTTTTATTTCCTATCGTAAGGGGAAATGTACGGTACAACGTGTAGGAATCCATTCTTTTGCGAAGATGCCCTCTATTGTTGCTGAATTTCTTCAATTACCGAACCCGACAGAGTATACAGGGCACTGCTTCCGGCGAAGTTCTGCGTCCTTGGCGGCAGATGCTGACGTTGATTTAATCTCGTTGAAACGGCTAGGAGGATGGAAGTAAGTTTTATCACAATATTATTGTCTTTTTATTCTAAATAATAATTAATTCCAGGTCGTCTTCAGTAGCAGAGTCATATATAGAAGAATCGATTGAGAAGAAGAAAAAGGTATGCAAAATGTTAATGGGGGAAAAGAAAACCGAACCATCCAGTACCAGAATATCGGTTTCTACCGCTACTACCACAACATCCAAAGAAATTAATACTATACCCTCGAGCTCGGCTATTTCGTTTGGGGGCAACAGTTTCGAAGGTGCCCAAAATTGTTCCTTTCATTTTCATTTTAGGAAATAAGGATTTAATATGTGTAATAATAATTAATGAATGATTTTAATAGGTATTATAGACTAAATAAAGTTCTTTAATTGTTGTATTGAACTACTGTGCTTTATTTACCTAAACGAGTCCGAAAAAGTTGTCATGGCAACTTTTCGGGACTGAGTCCGAAAAAGACTCATTTTACGGACTCAAATGAATCCGTAAAACAGCTAATTTTGGGAGCTTTAACAAAAAAATAATGTTTATTCACTAAAAATAAGAAATCTACACACATAACACATAAAAACAGTAACAATAAAAACTAGGGTCATAACAAGATACTTAAAAATACAGATTACGCGAATAAACAAAGAAAATACACAGAAGGAGTAAGTAACTACTTGTATATATGCAAGATAAATAAAAAGTAGTACATAAAAACAAATTATTGTAATGTAGACATAGCCGTGAAAAAAAAAAGAAATAACCGCGAGTGGTGATCATAGCCTGTTTAAAAAAAATATCAAAGAATCGTAATAAAGACATAGTTGAGAATCACATCAAATTATATCAAGTTCGTGTAGACATAATAAGATATATGTAAGTATAATATATAGAAAATATTTATCTTAGATAACAAAGATGATTCTTTTTAGTTCTGATTGACTAAATCATAAAAAATAGATGTGTTCGTCTGTATTATCCAGTTTTTATGGCTTTTTTGTACGGTATATATTTTGTTATGTTTTTTATACTACGAGGTAATATATTAAAGATTCGTGAGGCTAAATAATGTGCAGCTCTTTGACCAATAGCTTTCTGACTACGAGGATTGCAGATACCTTGATTATGACGGGTATTATAAAAGTGTGCAAATGGTGTCAATTTTATTTTTCCTTGGCGTATAAACAGTAATATCTTTTTGCAAAAAAGTTGTCGTACATCACCAATTTGTAATTCTTTATATAAAGAATCTGATGGATATGTTTTTGTTTTATTATATAAAGTTTTCATAACCCATTTTTGCAGTGGCGTGAGGTCCATGGAAGCAATGGAAGCAATGCTTGCCTTGAGAATTTATTAAAAATAAAAACAATGCTAACAAAAATACTTTTGTAAAATTATGGTTATCGTTTATTTAAATTGAAATATTTATCAAATTAAAGCTCAATATCAACTCTGTACCGCAAAAAGTATAATTATTTAGAGTACTATTTTAAATTAGGCTCATTAAACTTGCACGGAAAGGTAATACCGATTCAAATGTGATACATACACTTAATATAAGCACTGCTTACAAATGCTCTTCTCTCAACCTTGGCGTGAATCAGCGAGCGCGGGGTGTTATAATAGACGGATGCTGTTTGGCTGGTTAACATTGTTTGGTCGTAATTTTTATTGTGCTTCGTTCCCAAATGTTTATTTATTATAATTTGGTTATTTGTTCGATTTAGTGTTACTTAAGTAATGTAAATCTGCGAATGAGACTGTATTTTGTCGCATTTTATTATTTTAATTTATAAGTTGTATTTTTTTAAAGACAAATAGTTCTATTTAGTTTGCCTGTATGCAAATTTAAAATTGCATTATCGTCAGGACTGCAAATTCAACTGCTTCGGTGAAAGGTTCGAGTACCTTCGATATAGCCGAATCGGGACGATTTTTTGTCAGTTTGTAAATTATTAATAAGGAATTTTTCGCATACAGTTTTGGAGAGAAATTACAAATTATTAAGAAAGGCAGATCAAAACCAGATCTTTCAAATTTAATAACAAAGACCTGTACCGGTATTTTGCTAAGAAAGACCGGAAAATTGATACGTAGTAGTAGTTTTTTTTAAATAAAGAATGATAGTCAACAAATTCCATAAGTATAAAGTGTAAAAGTGCTTCTTTAAAACTTTTAAGTTTAATAATTATAACACTGTTTTTTATTCTACCTAGCAGGGGCGGATCCAGAGAAGTATTTTGAGGGGGAAATCTTTGGAAAAATAATTGTTTTAATAAATAATAATTAAACAAACATTATTTGTTTCTATTCTATGTAAACTTATTTCTAAATTGGGGGGGGGGGATTATTCCCTCCCCGTTAATCCGCGCCTGTACCTAGGTTTATTATAATTAAAATCGTGGTTGCTTCCCTAGCCTAAATTCTCACCGCACGTCACTGCATTTTTGAATTATATTTAGCTGCTCCAAGTAAGAGTCATTTACGCCTCCCCATCCAATAAGCCCAGAAGATAACAGCGACTCTATTAGTGAAAAGTAGATAGTTTTTAAATGAGTTACTGGGAGAAAATCTCTGAGGTATTTAAATCTAGGTAAAAGTTCCCGTATTTTTTTAATTAATTCTTTTATTTGAAGATCCCAACTACCAAGGTATTTTGTAATTTCTGCTTCGGGAATTCGAGAATTCAAGTCAACATTTAAGGGTCCTAAATTAGGCAATCCGCTGATATAAGATGAAAAAGGTAAGTAACTTGTTTTATTATAATTTAATGTTAATTTATTATTTTCTAGCCATTGAGATATGTTCGGAAAATCACTTTCAATATTTTCTTTCAGACTCTGCCAGGTTACTCCTGTGTATACAATAGCAGTATCATCTGCAAAGCTAATACATTTTCCTGTGGTTTTTAGGCTAAACAAACTATTTATGTAAACAAGGGCGTTCCTACACATTTGGCTGCCCTTGTGCAAAGATTTAGTACTGCTGCCCCCAATTTTTATATATGTTGACCCCCCTGATCATATTCGTAGCAATAAAACTAATCAGACAACAGTTTTAAATTTTATTTTAATTTTTAACAAGTATTGTAACAAAAATACATTTATTAGATAAATAAGTATAGTATATACAATTTTGGAAACTTATACAATCTGTTTTTTGTAAACGATAATATAGGAAATCCAATGGAATTTTATCATTTTCCTCCTAAATCTGTACCCTAGCAAATGTAAGTAGAATCTTTGGTATCGATCTAAAGAGGAATTCATTTTACGTCAAAAAATTTTAAACTTTATGAAGAAAACCAAAAACTATTTAGAAAATATCCTCTTAAAAAGCTTATTGATTTATTGCTTTTAGTAATAAGCTATAAAAAAAAAGCTGGAAGCTGTACGACGATTGGTCTAGCGGTTAACGCATCAGATTCGTAATCATAAATCGCGAGTTCAAGCCCCATCCTCGTATATATATTTTTTAATTGTATTGCTGAATTTCCTATATTATCGTTTACGAAAAACAGACTGTATGTACATATACATATGTTTAACTTAGTTCCTAAATACTATAATTTTTTCAAAATTGAGCTCTTCTAGCTTTTGCTATAATAAACACAAATGTTTTATTAAATTGATGTCTACGCTTATTAGTTAGCATTTCTAACCCCAAGCATTTTGATAGCAACATATATATTATTTTTTCGACAATTTTAATTTGGAATTTGTTACCGCTATCCGTCGCCATATAGTATAATAATTTTCATTTGGCTGCCCGTGTGCCGTGCACACCTTCGCAAACCGCTGGGGACGCCCCTGTATGTAAATTAAAAACAGGATAGGCCCAAGGACTGTACCTTGTAACTAACCTGTAACCAACTAACTTGTTGGGATATGCTACAAGTTCCATCGATTTCAACTTGCTGTGTTCGATATGTAAGGTAACTTTTGTAATAGAGAGGTCTAAAAATATGGCAATGGCAGGAATCTTTTTATCTATAGATTCATATAAAACAGATGTTAATTTGTATATTGCATCTTCAGTAGATCTACCTAATAATCTCTAAAGCCGTATTGACAATCTGAGAAAATATTAAACTTGTTTAGAAAACTATAAATCCTATTTCCTATGATTCGTTCTATTATTTTAGAAATATTAGATATCAAAGAAATAGGTCTATAGTTCTCCATTTTCAATTTATCACCGCTTTTATAAAGTGGCTTTATTCTCCCACATTTCAGTTCCTTTGGAAAATACTCTGTATAAAAACATTGATTGATTAAATAACTTAGAGTTAATCAATATATAGAGTTAATCAATAATCTAAGGAGAAAGTAGATTTCAGTAGTAAAAACTAAGACAATCTGCATTCCGTTCCTTTTACTTGACACCTCTTGTTACGCAAATCTGGATCAATTATATTTATATCTATAAACAACGAAACGGGACTCGAGAAATTATACTATACCTACGAGTTTGGGAATTAATAACGAGTAAGTAAATAGTTCAGAATAAGAAGTACGTATGTAACTATACCGAATCGCTTTGATAACTGCAAAAAACGAAGAGTAAAGAAAACATTGCAGCGACGCAACTAATCACCATAAATTTCATTAATGTAAACAATCTAAGCAATACTACCAAAATATAATAATAATAATAATTGAAAATACAAAATGTAATCGCCAATCAATGATGAAATCAGTAACGTAATTAAGAATAATAATAAAAGTTATAATAATCTATAACTGAATATGGATTTAAGAACGTGATTAAAATAGTGAAATATAACTGTATAACGAAAACTCAATTAACTTAATAATTAAATCAGTTCTAATTATAAGAAAATCCGTTTCATTTGCCTTAGTTAAACATTAATAATACTGTAACAAAACAAACTTTAGCAACTTTTAAAAGTAAAAATTCAGATCAGAACATTATTATATTATTTATTTATATTCCTATAACAATAATAAATTACAACTATATAGAATACTGTGTATTTTACATCATACAATATAAATGCTGTAGTGTCCCTAATAGCACACCGACGTCCGATGGACGTTTGAGCAATGTCCTCGGCGGACTTAATGAACGTCCAACGGACGATCGGTTATAGTTCGTGGGACGTTATATGAACGTCCATGGGAAGCCCAAATGTCACAAAGTTGGACATTATTAAAACGTTCCAGACGGACGTTTTGCGTACGTCTTCCAAGAACTTGACGAACGTTTTAAAAACGTCTATATTATGTCCAAGGGAGGTAATAAACGTTCGATTTATACTACGTGGGACGTTATATGGACGTCCACGGGAAGTCCAAATGTCATGAACTTGCGACGTTCTTAAAATGTCCCGGGCGGACGTTTTGCGTACGTCTTCGTATGTCCTCGGAGGACTTAATAAACGTCCAACGGACGATCGGTTATAGTCCGTGAGACGTTATATGAACGTCCATGGGAAGTCCAAATGTCACAAAGTTGGACATTATTAAAACTTTCCAGACGGACGTTTTGCGTACGTCTTCCAAGAACTTGACGAACGTTTTAAAAACGTCCAAGGGTGGTAATAGACGTTCGATTTATACAACGTGGGACGTTACATGGACGTCCACTGGAAGTCCAAATGTCACGAACTTGCCACGTTTTTAAAATGTCCCGGGCGGACGTTTTAAAAGCCTCCATTATACGGCCAACAGACGTAATAGACTTTTGATTATACTGGGTCGGACGTTCTATGGAAGTTAAATCGTCATAAACTTGGATGTTCTTAAAACGTCTCAGATAGACGTTCTGCATACGTCAGCCGAGGATTTGCTGGATATTTTAAGAGTGTTGAGTGTCAAGTCCAAAGGGGACCTAATGAATCCTCGACTCAATGCCCTACACCACATAGATATTTGCCGCCGACTTGACGAATATCCCAAAGATGTTTTACAGTGCTCCAGAGTGCACGGATCTAAAATAAACAAACCACACAAGAGGAAATAAAAGAAAGTTATTTTTAAACGTCATATCCTGTACACAAAAGTAATTTCGATTCCTATATAAGGTTTCTCTTTCAAGAACGAACTTTTAACTTGGGACTTCAGTCCCAAGTTCTTCCAGTCCAACTATTCTTAGTTATTTCACTTTATTTAATAAGTAATTACAGGTTGATTGGTATCAAAAATAAATTATTTAGAAAATAAACTGGAATTAGACATTACAATTTTAATTCTAGTTTACTTACCATTCCTTCCAGACTGATCTCTTGCACCACTCTGGTTCATGCCTTGAGCCATATGTGGTTTGGGGAGTGAGACCTACATGGGGCGACTTTATGAAGGGACAAACATACTGACAAACAAATTTTGGATTTTAGTATATAGATTTTAGGTTTAGGTAATAAATATTTTAAAAATTGAATACTTTTTCGATTTATCTAACTCTGTTTTTTATCAGTATACATCCTTTTTTTTAGCACAATATAAACTTATCTATGTTAAAATATGTACTTGATAATAATAAAAAATTATAAAACTGTTAAAGGGATTTAAAGACGCTTTCGTTGGAAAAATCAAGTTTTGTAATTTCATTTAGAACACCAAAATCTACAAACTCTCAAAGTTGCAAAACTTTCAGGTTGTTTCGAATTATATAGGAATCTAATTAATCGCAAGCTAATTATTGGTAAAAATCAATTTTTTAACAAATATAAATCCTTTTTCTACAATAATATAATTATTACATAGATTATATGATGTAAACATACAGCATAAAAACTTAAAATAAAAAGTAAATTCAACTGTTTGGAATCATTATCAAAATTTAAAAAATCCAAGTTCTTCTATCTTCACTTTTAGCCACTTCAGGAGGTTCTTTTCAAGTATCTTTTGAAAGTGTCTTCTATTTTCTTTTCGGTGCAACTTTTTAGCAACGGTTTTAAAGCAACACCTAAAAATAAATGCAAATATAATTAATATATTGTGCACATAGCTTTTATCAATGCAATACCAGCATTCAAGATTGAAAAATGCTATATGCCTAAACCAGTGACGGTTTGTGCACTTTTTGATGTTCTGTTAGCAGACGGCAAGTATATATTAACTGGTTGCTTAGCAGCCGATTACACGGGTTGCATTCGTGATGCTAACAGAATATCCAAAACAGTACATAGTAACCTCTGCTGGCATCGGGTCATACATGCATTTATTTAAAATCCAAAAATACAATATAAAACTCAGATGTTTTATTTGAAAAACATAAATCTTAGATCCGTAGCTTTTTTTGGCAACTTTTGTTATTATTAAAAATATGAAATCCATTAAATTAGCAAATACTTTTATTTTTTCATGCTAGATTACGATAATAAAAAAAGATTGAGCAGTGTGCTACTGTTATATCACAGAGACTTGCACTTTAATGTTAATAAGTTACCCTGTATATTATTTTGTTTTTGAATTCCTACTTTACGATCTTTGAACGACCACAAAGAGAAAACTGTTGAATCATCGGGAAATGAATGCTCCTCCCCTAGCTTTTCTAATCCTCTATCGGCAGGTGCCAATTTCCAGTCCGTCCAGAACTTTAGATTTTCATACTATATTTAGTTAAATTGAAAGGAGCACAAGTGAATAGAAAATTGAGATAGTGAAGTAACATTCTTACCTCTACCCTGGATTTCTGAGAAAACTGAAAATTTTAAAAATTTAAATCTTTTAGAAATCAATAATATGCATATTCCCTATGTTAATAACTGCTTAGCATCTACTCTGTACATTTATTATTATCTTTGATCATAAACAGAGCGAGGCAGACCTTGCTAAAGGGCAGTTCTCTACGCTATCCTGTGCAGCTGAGTCTATAAAATTATGATGTGATGGTCGCTCTTCAAGATTTTATACGTGTGACTGCACAAAATTGAACATCAACTATACATTTGGCAAGGTTACGCTTCCCTCTTATCATGATACATTAAAAATGTTACTTACCCTTAATTAGCGTGGCCATAAAAACAGCAGAAAAGCTCTTATGTTTGAAGCCTATTCAGAAATATTTCATTTTTTATCATGATTTGTCAGCAATCTTTTCCAAGCTCTTTTTACAAATTCGTTCACATTGACTCCTCCAACTTTGGAAAGCAGATCAGTCTAAAAAAAATCAGACACTCAGTAGTGTTAAATAAATTTGTGCTAAAAAGAAGAAAGAATTATAGAACTAAAAGGTCTGTATGTGCAGGATGTTATGACATGATATTGCGAACATAAAAAAAATATAAGACACTCTACACATCAAACTCTCACTAATAATATCATTGTGCATTGATTTTTTGAGTAAGATTTCTGCAACGTTTCAGAAAGTAAAATTTGCAAAAAGAATTAATCCTCGAAGGCAAATTCAGTATCATACGACATATACGGCAAAATAAGCATAAAACACTTGTTTTTACACCAATGAACGATTTCTGAAAAGACACTTTTTAAATTTTTTCAGGTAACATATACATAGATTTTCAAAAAAACTGCTGGTTGCCATAAATGCTATCCAAAGAGTTTTTCTATTGACTTTGTACAGTGATATTCTAAAAAGTATTACTTACAGATTTTTGCATATTTAAGGGATCTCCCAAAAACTGTTCAACTTCCAGTAGAAGTTCATTATTTTCACATACTATAGTAAAGGTAAATTCAAGTTTTCCCATATATTTTCTGATTTCTTCATTATGTTGTGTTTTTATATACCTTATATTTCATTTTTCAAGTGAAGAGATTATTATTTCAGTCATGTTCAACCTTCATATAATTTGCTTTAGATATTCTGAAAATAATAATAAATCCTTATTACTTAACAATCTAAAATACTATAATACTGCAGGTTACCATGAATATTTTGCTGGTGAGTTACTCATTCAACTATTTATTACCGTTATTACTGCACAATAATAATAATAAACGAATGAAAGGAATGTGATAAAATATTAATAATCACCCTTGCACTTCACACTATTTACTAAAAACACATAACGTAAAAGACTGATTAAATAAATGTTAAAAAAGCATATATAAATAATTGGTTCAAATAGAAACTGCAAGACAAAAACGATGAGAACAAATACCTAAAACCGAATGGCGGCTTATAATGGCTTTACGGGGATTAACTGTTGGCACTGAGTTTGCGTAGTACGTCTTTTATGACACGTGCATACTGACGCCACACACATGCTGTCTCATTTTTATATTAGCGGAGAAATTTAAATAGCTGTATTAATTAAAAAGAAAATATTTTTAATGAGTTTATGATGGTATGAGTAGGTATTGCGTCGGTTGAGTCCAGCCCCACTCTTTTTATGCAAATGACCCGCGATCTAATTAATATTCAAATGAGACGTGGTCTAATTAAATGCGCGAATTAAATGCGCGAATTAAATTAATTGATCTAATTAAATTAATTCACGGTATCATTTACATATCTCCTCTCTCATTTACATATATCATTTCTCATATGCATGCGTGAATTAAATTAATTGACATATATCATTTCTCATATGCATACGCGAATTAAATTAATTGATCCAATTAAATTAATTCACGGTATCATTTGTATATCTCATCTCTCTCATTTCTCATATGCATGCGCGAATTAAACTAATTCACGGTATCATTTGTATATCTCATCTCTCATTTCTCATATGGATGCTCGAATTAAATTAATTCACGGTATCATTAGCATATCTCATCTCTCATTTCTCATACGTATGCTCGAATTAAATTAATTCACGGTATCATTAGCATATCTCACCTCTCTCATCTCTCATATGCATTGACGAATTAAATTAATTCACGGTATCATTAGCATATCTCATCTGTCATTTACATTTATCATTTCTCATATGGATGCTCGAATTAAATTAATTCACGGTATCATTAGCATATCTCATCTGTCATTTACATTTATCATTTCTCATATGGATGCTCGAATTAAATTAATTCACGGTATCATTAGCATATCTCATTTACATTTCTCATACGTATGCTCGAATTAAATTAATTCACGGTATCATTAGCATATCTCACCTCTCTCATCTCTCATATGCATTGACGAATTAAATTAATTCACGGTATCATTAGCATATCTCATCTGTCATTTACATTTATCATTTCTCATATGGATGCTCGAATTAAATTAATTCACGGTATCATTAGCAAATCTCATTTACATTTCTCATACGTATACTCCAATTAAATTAATTCACGGTATCATTAGCATATCTCACCTCTCTCATCTCTCATATGCATTGACGAATTAAATTAATTCACGGTATCATTAGCATATCTCACCTCTCTCATTTCTCATATGCATTCACGAATTAAATTAATTCACGGTATCATTAGCAAATCTTATCTCTCTCATTTCTCCTACGCATGCTCGAATTAAATTAATTCACGGTATCGTTTGCATAACTCATTTCATTTTTATATATTATTTGTCAGCTCTTATCTCTCTCTCTCATAAATTTATTTTAAAATAAATCATTCCTATTTGATATTTATCTACAGGTCATCATGTAATTCTGCGAAAACAATTTAACATGTAGAAACGTAATAATAAAAATTTATTTTCAACTATACAAAGTAACTCTAAAAGTTACTGTCAATCACCTGTCGAATTATCTCTGTTGCATTAGACCTGTTTAAATATACGTCATAAACATTATTATTTTAAAATAACACAAAGAAATCTGTTAGTTATTATAAAAACACTTTGTCTTAAGTAACAATTATTGTTTTAAAAAGTTAATGAAGCGTACAAAAAATTTATTTCAATAATTCCGATAAATATTTATAAATAAAACTTAGAAAAAAGGAATATTGTGTAGTACCATTTTAAAGTCAAAAAGCTTATACCGTTTTAGATTTTACGCTTTTCAACTGCTGCCGTTCTTAAATGAAATTATACTTAATTAGAAATGTAAACGTCATACGGCTAACATTTAAAATACATCCGAGTAACATAATTAACACGTAGAAATTTGAAATGTATGTTTACCTTATCGCTATACATAGTAAACGCTGATAAATAATATTTAACAGGAATCATCAGGAATTTACAAGATAAACATTCTTTCCCTCTTATGTAATAGGTGTTAACACGTAAAAGCAATTATCAAGTTGAAATATTTGTAGGTGCATTAATCATTTTCGTCTTTTAAAACGACATCTTTACAAGAATAATAAATTATTGTTTTAAATAAGTATTGACAATAACTAACCCTTTGTGTTAATCACGAGTTATTCATGAAGAAACTTCGCGGAATTTCAATACAGATGTAAAGGTTAAATGGTTACAAGTATATTTTAAATCCCTTTTATTTATTTATTTAAAAATTAAAAACTTAACGAACACTCATAACAAAAGGAATAGCTTCTCGAAGATAACACACTATTGAATGACAAATTTTGAAATGTATTGTTGTTAAAAACATAAAACTTAGAAAAGGAATATTGTGTAATACCCTTTTAAATTCAAAAAACTTATTTGAAATCTTGTAAAAATATTATAGATGTTTTAAGTAGAAACGCCTATTAGTATTATCTTACAGAAACAGAATATTATAGTCAATCATTAACATCTTAAACCGCAACTCTACAAAACAATAAATTATTGTTTTAAAAAGTAATGACAATTACTCAATACATTGTGAAATAAAAAATCAAGAATAAAATACATACACGGATTAAACTAAACTATATATATATTCAGAAATATTAATTACGGCTTTTATAGCATCTTACAGGAAAAAGATTACAGTCAATCAAGATCACAACATATATCATTAACTAGATATCATAAATAAATATATTATATATTGAAGGTAGAGTAAAGACATGAGGATATCCATCGTTTGACTAATGTCTATTTATTAAAACAAATAAGGTATGAAATGTAACAGGGAGGCTATTCAATCAACATTGCCTAATACTTTTATGATTTTTCTAGCCTATAGATCAGCAGTTAGAAACACGGGCCTGCTAAATGCCTGCAATTCACCTACCCTATCAATATGTTGTACAATTTTAGATATGTAATGTATACGTTTTGTTTCTTACTTAAGTCTATTTTGTTTGTATGTTTGTAATATTTAGACATTTACGAAAATTAAATCAAGCTGAACAGCAGATTACTATTTTAAATTTAATAGATCATACGAATTATCTTACCCTGTTCTGAATGACTGCTTTGTATAAATTGTGCATTGTTTGTAAATGCTCTCTGAACTAAAATATTCATATATGATAGAAATGTTATATAAGTCAATACAGCCCTATAACTATCATTTATTGAGCTATACAAAGAGATTTATATCTACGCTAAACTAAAGATTAATAGAAGTATTGCATTCCTGATATCATAAGATAACGATAAAACACATGATTATTCTTAGACTAAGGTCTAATTTAGGTAGTCAAATTGTAGGTAATCGAATTGTAGGTATATATCATGATGTGATATCATACAATTATATTCTAGTAAGAATTGTAATAAAGTCACTGCTAGAAATAACAACATTCTTTATCACGATCATCTATCATTATCATAATCATCTAATGTCATGCAGAGTCAGCAGCTAGCTCCTAAGTTCGTATATGCGAGAATCGGTATTATATAACACACACATCAGTCTACATTCATTGCTCTAATATTGATAGGAACTTTCTAGAATCTATAAAGTTGTACTACATATATTCAACTAATTTGGATATACGATAACTGATACTCATTATACTTCTATGCACACAATCGAGGTATCAGTACACTCCAACCGCGTGATCAAGATTGTAGTATTCAAATCAAGCATCACTAAACGTATTCTTCATATATGAAATCATAAAATTCGAGTCTAACTACTGACGAGGTGAAAGAATAGGTGCAATCGGTTTATGCCCATTCCAGGCTCCCTATGATTATTATAAATGTCTTAACAGAATAAAAAGGGTGAAATGAATATAACTTATAGGGTTTAATCAAACTAGAAGAATATCGATATATCCTACGTTGAGAAAATAATTATACTATGTAAGCAGCGATACGCTACATATGATTGCGAGCCTGAGTATAAGCATAAACCCTATACTACAGATTTTTATCCTTTTTCATTATATCTACTACAGACGAGGTGAATGAATAGGTACATTTAACATGCGTAATCTACAATTATCTAATTTTCTAGTTTTCTAGACGTAATGTAATTTTGAACAGATTTTAACCCTTTTCGTTATATCTACTACCCCTGTAAGCGATTTCTACATATACGTTCTTATTGTTTATACACCATATAGATATTAGTAGCATCTAAAGTAAACTCTTATTTAAACGTTATTTTACAATATATCATACATTTCAGCAACTCCGAAATATGAAGATATGTAATAATATACTATATACTTTTGTAGGATATTAACTCGTATAATTAATACTAATTTGTAATGATTTTCGATACCTTCGAAATATAAGTCTATAACATATGTCATATGTTTTGTAAAACGTTTTTATAACTTTGAAACTCTACGTGATTTCCTCTTACAATATCTATAGTTATGAGAACCTTGAAGTCTTAACCTGGAGAAATAAAACAGATAAATATTTTTTATTGAAACTAGTTAACTTATATTCTAACATACATATTTGAAACTAGACAACTTATATTCTAACATACAAATATACAACAACAAACTAGAAAAGTATACTTGAGGGTAACATTTTGTATAACCATTATCTTTTATTCTATAATACCTTCTTCTTTAAGCTCCGAAATAATTGAAATATTCTCATCCTAGTTTTCTAAACTACTGCTACCCCTCTATTTTAAGATATACAGTAGACGAAGCCTGTCGACAACTTGATTCCAATACGGCCCTACCCTATCATTATGTCGTACAATGTATACATTTAATATTATTATTAAGATTTTATAAATAAAACGATAAAACAAGTTTATAGTCTTTCATTTATTTTTATGTTAAAGATATACGGTAGCAAGATCTAAAATGCCTAGACATTCGAATTTTGAACAGATTGATAACATGTTTTCTCATTTAATCATAACTAGGGTCAAGTTGAATAACAAAATAAAGTAAGTAAAAGTTAACAGGTTCAAATAGAAATTCATTTTGCTACTTTTATATGTGCTAAGTAAATTAATCAACAGATATTTCCAAAATTTTATGCATTCTTGAGAGAACAGGGTATAATTTTTAAAACACTGTAGAAAACATATCAGCAGAGAAAGGGAAAACATATCAGCAGAGAAAGGGAATACATAAATACAGTATGTTTTGTATGATGAGGTGTCGTCAATTTAAAAGAAATAAGTTTAATGTTGCACGTATTACATCAATTGTATCTGTACATAACAAAGGTATACATCCCTCTTATTAGACTGTCACGAACGTATGTAGTATACTTCTAGATTCATAGTATACAAGTATTCTAACTAGACAATAAAGGTTTACTGAGATTATATACCTTATAATGTAGCAATAGAATTTTTCTAAATTTTATTCTTTAAGTTTCATTTAATAATTTTCTAGTTTCTAGACATAATGTAGTTTTAAACAAATGCTAGCCTTTTTCGTTATATCTACTACCTTGTAAACTGTTTCTAAATATGTGTTCTTATTGTTTATGCATCATATAGATATTCGTCGCCATATTTAAACGTTATTTTATAATATATCATACATTTTCAATAGCTTCGAAATACGCAGATATGTAATAATATACTATAAAGTAATATACTATAAAGTAATATAGGATATACGTTACAGAGAAGTTTAATTTTCCATGCAACAAATGACCTATATATATTTTATGTACAATGTTGACATTAACATATTTAGCGCATACCTGTTGAACATAGCTGTACAAAGTAATATTTAAAAGGCTTATATTTTAGAGATCGGATACAGTCGCATATATTCCTGTATATTATCTCTAAATTTTACTTTAACAATACATGCAGTCAAGTTTGGCGTAAATAACAATTAGGGATATCAAAGCCATACTAACTGAACGCTAACATAATATGCTCAACCTCAGTTAATGAACCCTGGGGCTATACATCCTTAGGCTAGAAACAGTCTTGAAACAAAATTGGCAGAGTCCACCCTGTTAGACAAGAAATCAGAATATGGGCGTGATAAATAAAACATATAAAGTTATTTTACAAACATTTATTTAGTATACATAACATAATACAAGTATATAGATCATAAGTTGTTTTCTATGACGACTGTTGTAGTTCTACGGAGCTCTGAGTCGTCGTATGCCCTCGCAGAAATACTAATACGTATAAAGTCCGTGGAATGACTCGTTGACCCTGTAACCTTTCCTAATTCTTCGTTACTTTCATAGTTGGCACGATTATCATCCGGCTGCGTAGTTGCGGTCATATCTTCTGTCCCGGCGATGTCAGTATTTGCTCCCGTTCCTGTCTTCACAACAGTTGCGTTATGGTGTACGTTTTTCACATGCCTTTTTAAGCTGTCTGTGCGTGAAAAAGTTTTGACACAGCTAGAACACCGGACTTTGATTGATTCGTGAACGCTTTTCGTATGTCTTTTTAAGTTGTCAGTGCGTGAAAAACATTTGAAGCAATTAGAACACCGGACTTTGATTGATTCGTGAACGCTTTTAATATGTCTTTTTAAGTAGTCACGACGTGAAGAAGTTTTGACACAGCTAGAGCATTGGATTCTGTTTGTTTCGTGGACGGTTCTCATATGTATTTTGTAGGCATCAGAGCTTGAAAAAGTTTTGACACAACTAGAACACTGGATTCTGTCTGATTCGTGCATGGTTTTTACGTGTCTCTTGCAGGTGAATGGCCTCGCAAAAGACTTGAAGCAAACCGGACACTGTATGTTGCAACCCCTTCGACCAGAGTCATTCTTCTTCTTACATACGTCGTTCACGTGCTGATTCATCTCGACTAATGAAGGAGCAGGAACACTATCCCGCCTATTTATACTGATCGACCAGCGCAATCGGTTGTTCTCGGTTATAATCGCATCCGCTCGGAGATTTCAGCATATGCTACTGCAGAAAAAAAATCATGCAATAAAATATATGTAAAAGTTTATGTACCTTACAAACGGTGAGATTGGAGTAGGTACCATTGGTTTATGTTATGCTCCCTATGATTAAACGTCTTAACAGAATAATTATACTATGCAGGACGCTACGTATGATTCCGTGCCTACGGGTGATTTTTTTTAAGCTTAGTTAACCTTATTATTGATGGCATGTACCCTTTTGATTTCAAATAGTAGCGACAACGATTGATCTCGCCGCTGAAGCAAAAGCACTAGAACGATGTTGGCAGCAGTGACGATGACTATCTCTCTAGCTGGCATATGATATGTTATTCTTAATAATTCATTACGTCATAAGTCGATACTTACCTAGTGTACCATACATATAAATTTTGTATATAGCGAATTCACTCATCTTTTATATGAAACATGATAAAATACATAACTGCATGCTCATTTATGTCAACACTTGATAAAAATAATTGTAGTACATTTGTATATATTCTTTCACGTTGCAGGAAGTCTTTTAAATAGATGAAATATATAAATTTTGTATTTAGTAAATGCTTTCAATCATATTAGAATAATTGTATATGTTTTATGAGAACTCGATAAATGTTTTAATGTTTTTATTTTTCGTATAAAAGAAAATGAATATGTCAGGATGATGGATCTCTGACTAGAAAAACCAAACATGATAACATAGGCAGCAGCAAAGGCTACAAAAAGGAGATATTGATATAGAATATAACACGATGATTGTAAAGTGTGCGTGTATATGCTTTATTATGTACGTCTGTACGTGTATCTGTTTGAAATTGTGCGTGTATTTGCTTTATTATGTACGTCTGTGCGTGTATCTGTTTGAAATTGTGCGTATATTTACTTTATTATGCACGTCTGCGCGTTTATCTGTTTGAAATTGTGCGTGTATTTGCCTTATTATGTACGTCTGTGCGTGTATCTGTTTGAAATTGCGCGTGTATATGCTTTATTATGTACGTCTGTACGTGTATCTGTTTGAAAGTGTGCGTGCATGTACATGCAACTGGACTATATAAACAGGAACTTTGTTCCTACTCATTAGTCGGTATGGAACGACGCTTGTGTGATGTATGCGGTCTGAGCATTCGACGCTCCGGGTATGCAAGCCATATGAATATACACCGTGGACACAAAGTCCCATGTACTAAATGTTTCAAATCTTTTTCACGTAATAGTAGTTATAAAAGGCACTTGAAAACAATCCATTGTACCCCAGAAGATGATAATAAAACAAAGCCTAGCAATAATGTAATATTTAAAGACGCGAGTCTGAAACGTATGCATACCAATGAACCCTGTGACACAAATAAAGAAATAAGACTCGATGATGATGCTGAAATAATAAACGCTCGTATTGCTATACGTAATAAATTAGCCTACTTTCACCGTGATAAGACTGGACCTCGACCGAGGACCGTCAATCTTCCACCAAAACTTGAACACGCATCTCCAGTTACATCTGTTGAAGGTGATGAAGAAGAAGATGACGAAGAAGAAGGAGAAGAATGCGATTCTGACTTAAAGGTTTATCAGGAATTTTCTAACTATTATAGAGCATTATTAGCTAACGGAGGAAACAAAAACGTAGACAAAACTAGGTACGCTCTATATAACGACATCGATGAGTGGCGATTTGGTTGTTCGCGAATACAGTTTCAGAGAAAAGATATTTTAATTAAAAACAAACTTTTCAATGGAACATCAGGCCTGTTTAATTTACTAACGCTTAAACGAATAAGCTCTCCTAGTCCAACAGAGGAAGATATCGACAACTATATGAAAATAATCTCACTTACTAATGCTCATAAGAAAGACTATAGGCGCAACGGTCGACTAATAAGCGTTAAACATTCGAAATACGAAAATGTAATCAGGCCAAATTTATACAGAATAACAGACTTTGGGATTAGACTTCCCAAAAAGTTAAAGAAGATGAAACCGGATTGTATACGTCAGAGTACACCTGATCAACTAGTGGACAGACTTCGTCTGTTTTATGCTGTAAAGAAAGCTCTTAGCAGCAGTCTTGAAAACGAAAATGAAATAATTTCAGTCATCGCAGAGCTTAAAGCGAGAAAAATCATAGAATAAGTAAATATTTAATTTGTACTATGTAAGATGATCTTATTGTACTGCTATTTATATGTAACATGATAAAATAAACGATATACATTCTATATATGTTTCTTATTTCTTTACCTCTCTCGTGCAGTAAACGTTCTGGTAGCTGATCCTTGAGTTTCTGCATCATCTTGATACATTTTATTTCATAGCATTACCAGAGGCAGCAGTATCAGGAGTTTTCCCACGTCTTACATATGCATACAATCAAACTACCTGGAATAAGTAGATGTAGGTACAATTAAAAAACAATAAGTTTTAAAGACATTTATTATATTATATTTATTATACATTATATCCAGATGTAATAAATTTAAGTCTATCATCTAAATCAAGATCGTTCTGCAAATCTACAATAGTTTTCTTAGTAAACTTATAAACTAATTCATTCAAAAATAAATCATCCTTATATCTACGAGAAGAATTTAACACACTTAAAAAAATATTATTGTCTACAAGCATTGTTCTAACTTTTATAGCCGCGTCCAGGACTTCTTTGTTACCCTCAAGTATACTTTTCTGTTTTGTTGTTGTATATTTGTATGTTAGAATATAAGTTAACTAGTTTCAATAAAAAGTAAAATATTTATCTGTTTTATTTCTCCAGGTTAAGTCTTCAAGGTTCTCATAACTATAGATATTGTAAGAGGAAATCACGTAGAGTTTCAAAGTTATAAAGACGTATTACAGACATATGTTATAGACTTATATTTCGAAGGTGCTGAAAATAATTACAAATTAATATTAATCATACGAGTTTACTATATTCAACGATGAATATCCTACAAGAGTATATAGTATATTATTACATATCTGTGTATTTCAAAACCATTGAAAATGGATGATATATTGTAAAATAACGTTAAAATATGAGTTTACTATAGATACGACGAATATCTACATGAGGCAAAATTATACACAGTAAGAAGACATATGTAGAAATCGTTTACAAGGGTAGTAGATATAACGAAAAAGGTTAAAAATCAGTTCAAAATTACATTACGTCTAGAAAAGTAGAAAAATTGGGGGTTAGAATTGTTGAATATTTGCATGTTATTATGTAAAAGAATACAGCACATAAATATAGGTATTAGACCATCAAATTTTAAAAAGTTGAACAATTATAAAGATGAAAACGTATATTGGAATAAGGCTAACAAACTAATCGATAGACTTCAGCAGCATGTTCCTTCACTAATCTAGCATTTAAGCTATACATATTATAGCATATCGATCGATATCATTCAAGTCTAGCTTACGTTTAGTAGCAATTTATTTTTATTTAATATATCATTGAGATATGTCGTGCTATGTGTCTAAATACGAAATATAAAACATGTCTAAATCTATGTAAATCTTAGGTTATGTAGGGTTAGCAAAAGACATGAAAATTGAATAATATATCCATATCGCAATACGAATAATACAAGCTCACGACTAGGTTTATGATAAACGACTGCAATTGTTTGAAAAGAAGCTGACGAGAAAGGTGATCAGTCGTGTAAATATTTAGGATGTGATAAAATAAAATTATTTTTTAATATTTTAATAACGTTTTATTTCAATGATATATAGTTATATTTATAAGGAAATTGAAAAACATATTAAGAACATATTTTTGATGTACTAATTACATATTAATTAAACATACAGGGTTGCGATTATGTATGGAACCGGGTTCGTTCTGCTAAAACGGTTTGAGCTAGAATCCTGAAACTTTAAAGAGACTTAGGACTCAATAAAAACTACTTATTAAAATTTAAAAAAAAATTTTTGATCCATAAGTTTTCAAAATGCAAAGCCAACTTGATTTTTTTTTAAATGGGAACATGGGTTAAATGGGACATCGTTTTTTTCATTTTTCATTTTTATTTTTTTTTCTGAAATTCTGTCAAACAAATCATCAAACCTATTATACCATTCAATTCGGAAAAAAATAACCTTTTAAACGATGTCCCATTTAACCCATGTTCCCATTTAAAAAAAATCAAGTTGGCTTTGCATTTTGAAAACTTATGGATCAAAAATTTTTTTTTAAATTTTAATAAGTAGTTTTTATTGAGTCCTAAGTCTCTTTAAAGTTTCAGGATTCTAGCTCAAACCGTTTTAGCAGAACGAACCCGGTTCCATACATAATCGCAACCCTGTATATAGAAGTAAACAAGGGTTAGTTTAAACAATAAATTACATTATTAAATTTTCAAGTCAAATCATCAATTCGACACAACACTACAAACTTTCATTGTAATGACTACAGATACATAGAGCGAGGAAAAGGATCTAAAGAACAGCATTCTAGTAACAGTTGACAAAGTAGAAGCTAACAATATGAATTTACTAAAGAAGGTAGAAGAAACGGGTGTCTTAGTAATCGACAATTCTAAAACTTCATAGAGTTTTAAGGATTCTACTATAGACATTAGATTAGAGCTCCGTTTTGTAAGCAATATTTGATCAGATTAACTATAATTTGGTCAAAAGTGGAAATTAAAAGGTTAAGCTAGTGACAGATCGAATTCAATAGTCATAATTAATAAAAGTAACTTTTTCAGTCAGTCATGTATTTAGCTACTATACTATGTAACGTTTATAAATAAATAATACATCATTATAGAATAGTCTTTGATTAATGCTCATAAACTGTTAAAAATCTAACATTTCCTTTAAATGAGCTGTTGATAGTATTAAACCTATGCATCGCCGTTACGAATTTTTGATATTCGAGTAATGTTTTAAGAAATTCAGAACCGACTTACAACATACCCTTTTCTTCATGTACCTTCTCGTAATCTTACATTGTAGTTATATCGTGTGTATAAGGTATTCATGAATTTAGAGATTAGAGTTTGAGTCGGTCAACCCACTTTCTGATACAACTAATCCATACTACTTAATTTTACATGATTCGTTGATAGAATACAATGCGTTTGCTGAAACTTTGACTAGACATATACAGATACCATAATGAAAATTATTAAGCAAAAGAAGTCGCTAAATATATTTAACTTAGACGATCATGTTTCTCGATAATATTCCGATGGTGATAAGAAGCATTGTAAGCTTTTACCTGTTTCCTGTAGTGCAATTTTGAGTGTACCTTCTTGTGGTAAAACTAATGTCTTGTTACGTCTACTAATTAATGAAAACGAATTAAAACTTGAAAATATCTACCTATACACCAATAAATGAAAAACTATAAACTTGTTTTATCGTTTTTATTTATAAAATTTTAATAATAATATTAAATGTTTGCATTGTACAACATATTGATAGGGTAGGTGAATTGCAGGCATTTAGCAGGCCCGTGTTTCTAACTGCTGATCTATAGGCTAGAAAAATCATAAAAGTATTAGGCAATGTTCATTGAATAGACTCCCTGTTACATTTCATACCTTATTTGTTTTAATAAATAGACATTAGTCAAATGATGGATATCCTCATGTCTTTACTCTACCTGCAATATATAATATATTTATTTATGATATCTAGTTAATGATATATGTTGTGATCTTGATTGACTGTAATCTTTTTCCTGTAATATGCTATAAAAGCCGTAATTAATATTTCTTAATATATATAGTTTAGTTTAATCCGTGTATGTATTTTATTCTTGATTTTTTATTTCACAATGTATTGAGTAATTGTCATTACTTTTTAAAACAATAATTTATTGTTTTGTAGAGTTGCGGTTTAAGATGTTAATGATTGACTATAATATTCTGTTCCTGTAAGATAATACTAATAGGCGTTTCTACTTAAAACATCTATAATATTTTTACAAGATTTCAAATAAGTTTTTTGAATTTAAAAGGGTATTACACAATATTCCTTTTCTAAGTTTTATGTTTTTAACAACAATACATTTCAAAATTTGTCATTCAATAGTGTGTTATCTTCGAGAAGCTATTCCGTTTGTTATGAGTGTTCGTTAAGTTTTTAATTTTTAAATAAATAAATAAAAGGGATTTAAAATATACTTGTAACCATTTAACCTTTACATCTGTATTGAAATTCCGCGAAGTTTCTTCATGAATAACTCGTGATTAACACAAAGGGTTAGTTATTGTCAATACTTATTTAAAACAATAATTTATTATTCTTGTAAAGATGTCGTTTTAAAAGACGAAAATGATTAATGCACCTACAAATATTTCAACTTGATAATTGCTTTTACGGGTTAACACCTATTACATAAGAGGGAAAGAATGTTTATCTTGTAAATTCCTGAAGATTCCTGTTAAATATTATTTATCAGCGTTTACTATGTATAGCGATAAGGTAAACATACATTTCAAATTTCTACGTGTTAATTATGTTACTCGGATGTATTTTAAATGTTAGCCGTATGACGTTTACATTTCTAATTAAGTATAATTTCATTTAAGAACGGCAGCAGTTGAAAAGCGTAAAATCTAAAACGGTATAAGCTTTTTGACTTTAAAATGGTACTACACAATATTCCTTTTTTCTAAGTTTTATTTATAAATATTTATCGGAATTATTGAAATAAATTTTTTGTACGCTTCATTAACTTTTTAAAACAATAATTGTTACTTAAGACAAAGTGTTTTTATAATAACTAACAGATTTCTTTGTGTTATTTTAAAATAATAATGTTTATGACGTATATTTAAACAGGTCTAATGCAACAGAGATAATTCGACAGGTGATTGACAGTAACTTTTAGAGTTACTTTGTATAGTTGAAAATAAATTTTTATTATTACGTTTCTACATGTTAAATTGTTTTCGCAGAATTACATGATGACCTGTAGATAAATATCAAATAGGAATGATTTATTTTAAAATAAATTTATGAGAGAGAGAGATAAGAGCTGACAAATAATATATAAAAATGAAATGAGTTATGCAAACGATACCGTGAATTAATTTAATTCGAGCATGCGTAGGAGAAATGAGAGAGATAAGATTTGCTAATGATACCGTGAATTAATTTAATTCGTGAATGCATATGAGAGATGAGAGAGGTGAGATAGAATGCATATGAGATATAGATTGTGATATGTACAGCCGTCGAGAATAGACGTGTGAGAAGCACCTGCGGCGCACTTTTATATTATATCTATTTACTTTCACCGTAGTGCAGTTAAATTGTTATATTAAATTATTATATTTAAGTTATTAATTTTACGCTGCTAAGATGGCTAACAAACCAGCAACCCGATCGTCAGTTGATGAAGCTTTGGTACAAAAAGTTGTAGAAAAAATACTAAACTCCCAGGAACTTATTGACACCTTCGTTACAAAGATTAAAGACAGTCTATTGGAGCAATTTCGGGAAGAAATAAAGGGCTGCAATAAGAAAATCGAAGATCTCGAAAAGAAATTAGAAGATCTGCAAAAGGGAAGAGACGACTTAGAACAATACTCAAGATCTAATAATCTAAGAATATTTGGGGTACCGGAAGTAAAAGACGAAAATACAGATCAAGTCGTCGTAAACATCTGTAAGGAGAAGTTTCAAATGGATATAACAGTTGAATCAATTGACTGTAGCCAACGTCTCCGAGGAAAGGAACCAAATCACCGGCCTATTATAGTTAAATTCGTCTCTAGAAATACAAAAAACGAAATTTATACTAAAAAGAAACTGTTAAAGGGAAGTAAAATGGTAATCAAAGAAGATCTTACGAAGGCAAGACACCAGCTACTGAAGGAAGCCGCTAAAAAGTATGGGCCAAGAAATGTATGGACGAACGGAGGCAAAATTTTTATCAAAAATAAAAATTCCATTCGGCGTATAACTGGTATAGCAGATTTATTAACCACGTGAATTCAAGGTTTCACTTGTGCTCAGCCGTTGCAGTGTACCACGTTTGTTGGTATATAAAATTTATCACTTTTTAACACTATTTGTTTATTGTTTACTTTAAATAACATAAAACAAATACTCAAATAAGAAATTTTGTTTTGTTTTCTATATATTTTATATTTTACAGGTGCTTGCAATAGGATGACGGATGAAACGCTAAGATTGGCTCATATTAATATACGGTCATTGTTGCCGAAGATTAATTTATTAGCGGATTTTATTAATCAATCTAAATATCATGTAATAGGAATTAGTGAGACTTGGTTATCAGATAATGTAAGTAACGATATCATAAAAATTGATGGTTATAATGTAGTACGCTTAGATCGCGAAGGAAGGGGCGGTGGTGTATGTTTCTATATTAAGAACTGTTTTAAATATTCTCTTATCAAATCTAGCACTAATATCGAACAAATTTGGATTATTCTGAAATTTAAAAAGGTTAGTATCGCTATTGGAACTGTTTATAGATCACAAAAATTTAATTATAAATTATTGTGTGATGAACTTGAGCAGTCATGTACTTATTTATCTGCTTGGGAGATCTGAATATTAACTTATTTGCTAAACAGGAACCAAGTACAAAATACTTATGTACCATGCTAGATTTGATAGGAATGAAACAAATTATAAACGAGGCTACTCGTGTGGACAATAACAGGGGAACTCTCTTGGACCTTGTGTTAACTTCTGATGCTGATATAGTGATAGATAGTGGAATTGATAATGTTAAATTTTCGGATCACGACACAATTTATTGTTGTCTAAAAGTATCAAAACTTAATGATAATCCTTCATTCAAAACTTTCAGGTCTTTTAAAAATTTTAATCATGATACTTTTTTACAAGAATTACAGATAATACCATGGCAACATATATTCCACATTAACAATATTGATGAAAAAATTTATTTTTTAAATACGTCTATTCTATCTGTTCTCAACAAGCATGCACCCATCATATCGGTTAAAATATCTAGAAAAAAATCACCCTGGATTACTGACAATATTAAATTGTTAATGAAATTAAGAGATAAAGCTTATGCCAAATTTAAGATTTCAAAATCAAATATTCATTGGGAAGATTATAAAACATTAAGGAATTTAACAAATAAATCTATCAAGAACGAAAAAAGAGCATTTATTGAACATAAACTAAATAATGCTACAACTAGCCAGCAATGGAAATTTCTAAAATCCTTAAATATTGTACCAAATAAAACCACTGAGATTCCTTTAGACCTTCAGAATCCAAATGAAATTAATAATTTTTTCATTGACAGTATTCCAGAGGCTGATTGTGAAGTAAATGACTCTGTACGATATTATAAAAATAATAAGGCTAAAGATAATGTCCTTCCATTTACATTTAAAACTGTTGATGTGAATGACATTATAAAAACTATTAATCGAATTAAAACTAATGCAGCTGGAGTAGACAATTTAAATATTCAAATTATTAAAAGTTGTTGCCCTCTTATATTGCCGTACTTAACTCACATCATCAATGTTTGTTTGCTCTCATCTTATTTCCCTACAGTTTGGAAAAGGGCTATAGTTACCCCCGTTCCTAAAACAACTAACCCTTCTGAATATAAGCATCTTCGTCCGATTAGCATTTTATCAGTGTTGTCGAAAATTTTTGAAATGGTTATACATAATCAATTGCGTGACCATCTGCAACACTATGATTTATTATCTGACTGTCAGTCTGGTTTTCGGACTGGACATAGTTGCACAACTGCTCTTCTCAAAGTAACTGATGATCTGATAACCGCTCGTGATGCCAACAAGATATCGATATTAGTACTACTGGATTTCAGCAAAGCCTTCGATACTATTAATCATAAAATATTATTAGCAACCCTGGCTTACATCGGACTTTCTGAAAGTGCCATTAAATTATTTCATAGTTACTTAAGTTGTAGAGAGCAGTGTGTCAAGTTGTCTAATGAGTTATCAGATTGCAGATCGGTAACGAGAGGTGTGCCGCAGGGTTCAATTCTGGGCCCCCTGTTATTTACCATATATACTTCAAAACTGTCTCAAGTTGTCCAGACGTGCAACATCCATATGTATGCTGATGATACACAACTGTTCTATTCCTTTGATGTTGAGGAGTGTCAGCAAGCAGTGTCCACGATTAACAACGATTTAAAACAAATCTCAAACTTTTCTAAACAGCATGCACTACAGTTAAATCCAACTAAATCAGTTATTTTACTTCTTGGGAATAATAGAAACATTGAAAAAATTAAACCTTATATAAATATTTTAATAGATAACATTAAATTGCCTATTCATGGATAGGTAAAAAACCTATGGTTAATAATGCATAACAACTTTCGTTACGAAACTCAAATATCACATTATGTTAAACGAGCCTATGCAGCAATTAAAATGATTTATCCTCATCGGCATTCGTTAACTACTAAGATTAAATTAAGATTGTGTGAATCTTTGGTTCTTTCACAGTTTGCGTATTGTAATCAAATTTATGCTTTTTCCATTAGGAGCGATACAGCTCGCTGCATACAAAGAGTTCAAAATTCTTGCTTAAGATTAGTATATGGAATAAGAAAATTTTATCATATATCCCATAAGCTAAATGATGCTAATTGGTTAAATATGCATAATAGAAGTCTGTTACAGTCTGCCTGTTTGTTTCATAAAATCATCTTATATAAATATCCTAAATATTTATATCAAAAGATTCGTTTCCGCGAAGACGTACATAATCTATCTTTAAGATATAGAAAATTAATTACACCACCTGCTCATCGAACTGCCTTCTTTGAGAGAAGCTTTACTTATCAAGTATCAAAAATTTATAATAACGTTCCTGACTCTCTTAAAGCGCTCTCCCCCCATTTATTTAAAATAAAGTTTAAAAATCTGTTATTTGTTAATCAAGGCTCATGACCTCTAATACAGTTTAGATAATGCTCTGTTGGCCTTTCTTTTCATTTATCCGATCTTTTGCTAAGCTACTGTATTTAATTCTTATTTGTACTTATTTTCATCTTCATTTTGATTTTCATTCTTATAATTATTATATCATACTATATTATATTATATTCTTATTTTATATAATTCAATCATTCTTATTTGATTTCATTATTCTTTAACATATCACTTAATTAGTTTTCATTAGGCATTTTTTACTACTTTTATAAACTCCCTGCAGTCAAGGGGATGGTGGTAGAACAAGGCAGTTTTAGCTGAATTGAACCATCTCCTTGTGGTTCCCATCTACCATAGAGTACTTTGCATTTTTTTTTCTTCTTTATATAATATCACATTTTTACTTCTATTTTTTAATATTATTTATGTATACAAATACTTACTTTAATTTATATTAAGTTAATTTAATTGTTTATTAATTTTGAACCTTTTTTATATTTTTTTGTATTCTTGTTGTGGAATTCTGGGAATAAATACTATTACTATTACTACTATATGCTAATGATACCGTGAATTAATTTAATTCGTCAATGCATATGAGAGATGAGAGAGGTGAGATATGCTAATGATACCGTGAATTAATTTAATTGGAGTATACGTATGAGAAATGTAAATGAGATTTGCTAATGATACCGTGAATTAATTTAATTCGAGCATCCATATGAGAAATGATAAATGTAAATGACAGATGAGATATGCTAATGATACCGTGAATTAATTTAATTCGTCAATGCATATGAGAGATGAGAGAGGTGAGATATGCTAATGATACCGTGAATTAATTTAATTCGAGCATACGTATGAGAAATGTAAATGAGATATGCTAATGATACCGTGAATTAATTTAATTCGAGCATCCATATGAGAAATGATAAATGTAAATGATAGATGAGATATGCTAATGATACCGTGAATTAATTTAATTCGTCAATGCATATGACAGATGAGAGAGGTGAGATATGCTAATGATACCGTGAATTAATTTAATTCGAGCATACGTATGAGAAATGTAAATGAGATTTGCTAATGATACCGTGAATTAATTTAATTCGTCAATGCATATGAGAGATGAGAGAGGTGAGATATGCTAATGATACCGTGAATTAATTTAATTGGAGTATACGTATGAGAAATGTAAATGAGATTTGCTAATGATACCGTGAATTAATTTAATTCGAGCATCCATATGAGAAATGATAAATGTAAATGACAGATGAGATATGCTAATGATACCGTGAATTAATTTAATTCGTCAATGCATATGAGAGATGAGAGAGGTGAGATATGCTAATGATACCGTGAATTAATTTAATTCGAGCATACGTATGAGAAATGTAAATGAGATATGCTAATGATACCGTGAATTAATTTAATTCGAGCATCCATATGAGAAATGATAAATGTAAATGATAGATGAGATATGCTAATGATACCGTGAATTAATTTAATTCGTCAATGCATATGACAGATGAGAGAGGTGAGATATGCTAATGATACCGTGAATTAATTTAATTCGAGCATACGTATGAGAAATGAGAGATGATATATGCTAATGATACCGTGAATTAATTTAATTCGAGCATCCATATGAGAAATGAGAGATGAGATATACAAATGATACCGTGAATTAGTTTAATTCGCGCATGCATATGAGAAATGAGAGAGATGAGATATACAAATGATACCGTGAATTAATTTAATTGGATCAATTAATTTAATTCGCGTATGTATATGAGAAATGATATATGTCAATTAATTTAATTCACGCATGCATATGAGAAATGATATATGTAAATGAGAGAGGAGATATGTAAATGATACCGTGAATTAATTTAATTAGATCAATTAATTTAATTCGCTCATTTAATTAGACCACGTCTCATTTGAATATTAATTAGATCGCGGGTCATTTGCATAAAAAGAGTGGGGCTGGACTCAACCGACGCAATACCTACTGGTATGAACGTATGAAATATATAATAATATAATAATAATTGCTACAACCCATAACCAGGAAACCAGGCCCCAGAAGCCTGGCGCATAAGCTTGTGCTGGAGGGAGGGGGGCGATTATTATTATTATTATATTAATATACTTTAGTATATTAAAGAGTATTCCATAAAGTACAGAAAATATAATTAATTTAAAACACGGGAGAAGCAATTTCCGGATATTCCATAATAGTTTTAATTCTTTGTTTAGAGAACTACATAATGTAGTATTTAATAACAATAAGAAAAATGTGTATTCATAGAGGTCCTTGTTAAGCTCTCAAAATTATATGTATATGTAACAGACTATTCTTAAAAAAAGATCCTTATCTGAAGTACAGACCTGCTTTTTTATGACTTTGAAGTCACGGGCCTACCATGATCTAAACTGAACGTCCAGTGGACATCTTTTGTTAAAATAGATTTCTAGAATAATTGTTAATCTTAATCTACAAATTGTTTGTTTGTAATCATTTTGTAATTCCTATTAGAACGTATTATGGACCCAAATCGAACGTCTGCCGGACATGTTTTGTTGTACTTCTGCAAAACGTTCCCCTATGAACGTCCTTTTATGGACCCAAACCAATCGTTCGCTGGACGTCTTACGCTGTACTTCTTGAAAACGTTCTCATGTTCACGTCCGCCAGACGTCTGTACCATGTCCTAGGACTCAAGGGCCTGTTATGGGCCCAAAACAAACGTCCGTTGGACGTCTCTTGTTGTACTTCTGAAAAACGTCTGCGTGTGAACGTCCGCCAAATGTCCGTATCTTGTCCTGGGATTAAGGGCTTAACTATGGACCCAAAACAAACGTCCGCTGGACATCTTATGCTGTACTTCTGAAAAACGTCCTCAAGTGAACGTCCGCCAGACGTCCGTATCATGTCCTGGGATTCAAGGACCTACTATGGGCCCAAACCAAACGTCCGCTGGACGTCTGTTCTTGTACTTCTGAAAAACGTCTGCGTGTGAACGTCCGCCAGACGTCCTTATTATGTCCTGGGATTTAAGGTTCTACTATGGACCCAAAACAAACCTCCCCTGGACGTCTTTTGTTGTACTTCTGAAAAACGTCTTCAAGTGAACGTCCGCCAGACGTCCGTATCATGTCCTTGTATTCAAGGACCTACTATGGGCCCAAAACGAACGTCCGCTGGACGTCTGTTGTTGTACTTCTGAAACACGTCCTCGTGCGAGTGTCCAGCAGACGTCCATTTTACATCCTCGGACCTACAGTACCTACAATGGACCTACAAAGAACGTCCATCGGACAATGTGTGCTATTAGGGGTACTTCATAGCGCATGTAGATTAAAAAATAATTTGAAGCCAAGGAAGCTTTCAAGAGTGTATGCAGGGTTAGTTAAAAGTATGGAGACGGCGATTTATTGTCGTTAATATTCATTTTAGGAAATAATGTTCAATACCCAAGTTTTTATGAAATTCTTATCTACATTTGAGAATACTTGTATCAATTGTTGTTGAGTTACGCTTTTCTGCGAAATTCGTAGATGGGAACTTGTTAATTTTACGCTACCATTCGATAGACCATTTTTCTCTGTATAATAGTATTAAACAAAATTTATTTTATTGTATTTTAATAAATTTTTTCGAGAAAACGCCGGTTTAAATTTACGAATAGTAGGTATATTTAAGATAAACTCGCCATTGCTAATATTAACAGCAATAAATTGCATACAATTGTATTTGACGTAAACAATAACCAATCTGACTCGAATTTGTTTATTGCTTCGCTTTTCGCTCTCTAACACGCTGTCCTGCGTGAGCGACTACTTGCGGGCGAAGCGAGCGGAGAGACCAGCACGGATTTATCAAAATTAAGCAACAAATGCAGGTCCCTACCTGAGGTCGCGTTGCCCGTGACTTCGCTAGATGCGGATTTCAGGTGGTTGACGCGATCAAATTATTTGATATTTCCACTTTAACCGCGCTAGTCGCATCCCAGCTAGCACACTGATGTTATAATGACGTTATTTTTAAGTGATTATTGGTCGGCGACGTCATATAACTAATAAATGATGTCCGTAAGAGGTCATGTTATGGGACGTACTACGTAGACGTCTTCAAAACGACGTCTTTTAGACGTACAATAAGGTTGTTTTTAGACTTCTAATATTATTAATTATGATCTATCTAGGTAACCAAAAAGTGATATATTCCATAAAATATTTTTTATTTTTACATTTGCAGCATGTAAATAGAATACATTATTTTACTGTTTTCAATATTCAATTACACTATTTTTGTATTGCCAGGTTCACTAATGTACGAAAGACAAATCTAGCAACACTGTTTTACTTTCTTTTTTTACTGAACTGCACGTGACCACATGCCGCAATACAAACAGCAACACCGTTTTACTTGTATTTGTTTTGCTCTTAATTAGTGACGTTTCTACTTATTATTAAAGTTGTTGACGTACCTATATTTATAGTGTACGTGTAGGTGCAACTACTGCATAATAATTGTGTGGTTTGTCACAAAGGGTGAGTATTAATAATTACTTGTTCCGTCGCAATACTACATAATCTATACAATTTTACTCGTACGACGATTTTGTGAGATTACTATTGTTAATAAATTAATACTAATGCAATGGTTTCTTAGTACTTACTAATATTATTTTAGTATCATCAATTATTCTGCATATTGTTTTAGAGCCTTTGAGTTAGTAAATGTTTACTTTGTTTAATAATTATGAGATCTTGAGTTAATAGAAGGGACGTATGTTCTGTTATTGAATGTTTACTTTTGTTTAATAATTATGTATGAAATAGTATATAATAAATATTATTTCCAATATTCAACTATTTATTTATAATTCCTGTCCTAGTCCTAGTATAGGAAGTTTTAATGGCGTCATTGAACAACGTTTTAATGACGTCGTTGAACTACGTTTTAATAATGTCATTGGGCTGTGACATAATGCTGTCAGTTTCACGACAATTTGACGTCATTTTAATACGTCATTTGACGTCGTTAAAACGGCGACATTATGACGTCAGTGTGCTGGCTGGGATCTGAAATGTCGGCACAGCAGGTAGTGTTAGTTGTTAGATTGAATTTAATTTTAAAAGGACAAAACTAATAATAAAAGTATTAATTTTGAAATAAATTAGAATAAATCTGAACAATTTGTTAATCTCTTATATAAATGTTGAAGTTTTGCAAAGGAACCCGCAGAATCCTTTTGGAAAATAGCGTTCACTAGATTGCCCTGAAAGTTTTCTGAAAGATACTAAGTAATATAGTTTTCGATGTGTAGATCAAAAGTGTCACTGAGCACAGAGCCCAAAAAATTATAGTTTTCGAATTAGAGCCGTTTGAAGTTGACAAATTTTGACAGTTGGTAAGTAGTCTTTTCAGAAATGGTTCTCGTTTAAAACTCTTGAAACTTTGGTAAATGGTAGTCCCTAATGTGTAGATCAAACGGCTGTAATTCACAAACTATAATTTTGTAGACTTTGTGACCCTTGACACTTTTCATCTGCACATTAGGGATTATTATTTAAGTTTCAAGAATTTTTCCCGAGAACCATTTTCTATAAGGATTCTGCTGGGTGCAAAAATCGTCAAATTCAAACCGCTGTAATTCGAAAACTATAATTTTCTGGACTTTGTGCCCATTGACACTTTTGATCTACACATAGAAAACTATCTTTCAGAAAAGTTTTAAAGCAATCTGGTGAAAGCCATTTTCCATAAGGTTTCTATGGGGTCCTTTCATCCTTTTCTAATAAACAATATTTGTTGAAGACCTGGGGAGACACCGATGCATTTTTTCTATTTCTACAGTAGCGTTTTTAATTTTAATTTTAAAAATGTATTCTCGGACATTTTTTACCAGACTTGGATATCATAGTTCTGTATTATTATTTTTTACTCTGCGCGATGACGAAAATGTGCTACGTAGGACACTCTCAATTTGCTTCGTCCGCTCCGCCATTCGTTCGCTTCGCCTGTGTCGTCCGCTTCGCCACATTGGTTTCTCACACAGGACAGCGTGTAAAGTTCACAATTAGAAACGTGTTGATAACTATGGAGATGTAATAATGTCACCAGTATTCGAACTATGGTTTGTCGTTGAGAAAGGCTAATAATTGACCTCAGGTTATTTCTTTCAGCTTTTATTTTTGTTGGAAATTATTGACTATGACAGGCATTATCTGACTTTATACACAAAGTTTTTCAAAGAGTGATATATTCAGTATGAATTAAATTGTTATCTGGATCCTTTATTTATTGCAAGATCAAATATTATTGAAGAATTTTCAAAACATTGCCTCTGAGTTTTGATTGGGTTTTTTCTTGAAAACTACAGATGTTATTCTTTCTATAGTGTTATGCTAATAAGTCAGTGTAGGATTTCAAACACTAAGCACTCGCAGTACTTCTCGCATTCCAAAACTCCTCCAGGTTATAAAAGCAGTTATCAGTTAAGTACGATTTTAGTGCACATTGGAATTTTTAAATATTTTCTAAATTTTTTCTCTGATCAGGAAGTTAAAAATCTTAACTGAAGATGTGTGATTTATAATATGTTGAAGTTTTAGCAGCATTAAGTCGTAAAATATTGTTTCTGGTGTTATAGTCACGAACATCCGCATTATGCTTAAGGGCCCGTTATCGCCGCCAGTGTTACTGGCTACTATAAACTATAAACACCCAAAGATGGCGCTACGGTCTGCAAAAGCGAATTAATTTCTTTAACACTAAAATTTGAAAATGTAAATAGAAACATTATTTGATCGCATCGCAGTTCTCTGCTCACAGTGTTGCCAGACATGCGTGAACTTTCAAAATATTTTAAGTTTAAATGAAATTTTTAATTTTTAAATGCCAAGGAATAATTTAAGGCAGTTGAGATTAAAAAGGGGAATATAGAACTACTAAATATCTCTAAAAAAACTTAAGTTGTTCTTGCTGGTTTTAAGAAAAAGAAGATTATTACTATATTAAAATATTGAAAATATATATTCGTTTTAAGAAATTAATCAGGACTAATAAGGAGTGAAATAGTTTATTCAAAAATTGACCGTCACATGTTCTTAAGTAAAAAAAACAACATTTACTTCGGGAATTTATTTAATAATAGTTAAAAGATTAGAAAAGTTAAAGTATGGGAAGGGATATAAACAATAATCTGTTACTTTACATAGATAATCACAAAAATATATGTAACAATAACGAAAATGCGTCAAATGTATTAACAATCAATTCAAACTTGTTTAAAATTCCCGCTTTTTTAACTCGATCCACCTACAGCGTGTTACGTGAGCAAAAGCCTAAAACTAAAAATGATAGTTGCCATTTACAAAAATATATGAATAAATGCGGGATATGACTTTTTTTTAGTTCATAAAGTTCTTTTATACTGTTGTATATTCGGGCATTTTTATCTCAGATAACACTTGAACGATAATTTAGGAAGTACACCTTACCATTTTTAAAAGCTCTCTAGCTATAGTTTCGTTTTTATAAATTTACACTTTTTTATTCGTTAAGGCTTATAGCTTTTGTAATTTTGTATTTGCTATAAAGCATAATATAAACTAGATAACACTCTTAAGAAAAGATCTCATGCACAATAAATGTAAACTAAGCGCAATTTTTTAAAATTGTAATGAAATTCTTCAGAGCTGTTTAAGCGATACTTTACCTACGCGATAACGGAGCCTTAATGCGCTTCCGCACCACTTTCGAGGCAGGGAATACAAAAAGCGTTTTTTTACATGGCTTTCCCAGTAGGTCTATCCATGTTTAATGTTAAAAAATTACGTCTCGTCTTCGACTTTGTCAATTTAATGTATCTGTATTTCTTCGTTATCCTCTTTGAGTTCTTCATCTTCACCATATTTATATTACTTGATGTGGAGCACAAAAGCCAAAATTTGTTATTAACAGATATGTTGCTTACATATAAAGAGATTTTCGAGCTAACGTAGTTGTGTTCGATGGCTATGACGACAACAGTAAAACCATTAAGAGAATGGAGTAGTCCCGTAGAAGTACCACAGTTTCTGGACCTCTCGAAGTTCTTTTCGACGAAAGTATAGAAGTGCCAATCGCTCAATATAAGTTCCTATGAAACCGCGTTAATACAAAATAATTTCAATGCCCACGGAAACATTCCAAAATGTCAACATCGCATCAAAACAAGCTCGCAATGATGCAGATATTTTAATTATAGAAACTGCAATGGAAGAATCAATCGTTAACACTACTATGTAGTAAAACGAAACATTGATCTTTTGGTTCTTATTATAGGACGTAATCATTCACAGAGACACTTATTTTTCATGAAACCAAGCAAGGGAAAGGTCAATACACAATTCTATAGTTATTCAAGCTTTTACAAATATCCTCATTGTATGCAACATATTTTATTTCTACACGGTATAACCGGATGAGATACCACTTCTGCTCCATTTAATAAACTAAAACTTAATACTATGAAAATATTTGAAAATCGTCCTGATTTACATACTATATCTGCAAAAGTTTTCCAACAAGAAACTTGCTCCCAACAACTTATATTCGACAATGGAGTACATATAATTTTGGCGATGTATGGAGCTCCTAAGTCCGAACTTAAATAACGATTTCTTGAAATCCGTATTACCACCTGCGCCGGGCAGTATTCTCAACACAATTTTTTGTAATTGTACAAACGGTTGTGGTGGAAACTGCGAATGTTTCGAAAATATTACCTTGCTCAATTATTTGCAGGCAATTGTCATGGACAATCATGTCTTAATGCCGCGCCTGAAGCTTCTGTCGTCGATTCTTCCAATAAGTATTCCACTGAGCATGATGAGGCAAATCCCATTGATCTGTTGGTAGCAAATATAAGTGAAGATGATGAAAATGGTGAAGATGAAGAACTCAAAGAGGATAACGACGAAATACAGATACATGAAATTGACAAGACGTAATTTTTCAACACTAAACGTCAATTAGGTGTACTGGGGAAACCAAGTAAAAAACACGCGCCTTGCATTGTACCTCGAAGGTGGTGCGGAAGTACATTATACACCTTCTTTGCTGTATATCTCGCAAACGGTTCGCTGTGCGTAAAAAATGAATATAACGTTTTTTGTCGGAAATTTAATTATCTTTCGTTTTATACGAACCGTAATTGACGTCCGAGCCATAGGTGAGATATTCGCAAAACAACGAATTTCTCGACCTTTGACCTTTAATATCTTTTAACACCAATCTCACCGTCGGTTTTTAATATATTGTTTGAAATGACAAATTTCTTCAATCAGTTGTTATTCGGGTGCTTGATCCTTGCTTATCTGTCATTGGTTATCACGACTCGTACAGACAGCAAGTGAGTCATCAACAGTTATGGCACTGAAATCGCCATTAGTAAATTATGTTCCCCATTTGAATTACTGCTTTTCGTAGACATGTTACGACTAATCGTTAAAAAGCATTGGCACAGTATGTTTTAAACGGTTCGAATACTGCAGTGTTCCAAGGTTGGCGACGTATGGAGTGAATGCCGTTTTCTCGGCAGTAGTTCACAGCAGACAAAGAAAATAGGACCCGTGGTTGTCTAACAAAAAGAGGATTTTTTTTCTCTTGAAGTGTACTTCTGAATATGTTTCAAAACTTCAAGGAATATCTGTTTTGGATTCACCCAGAGCTGCTGTCCAAGCTTGGTAGTGGCGAGTCGCGGTACAATTCGCAAAGCTGATTGAAAACGCAGGAATGACTTTAACAGTCGTCACCCCAGTTTTTGATTAAAAATATCTTCGCACTCATTTTTGTGTTGAATTTAGGTTTAAACTCATTTTTGGCAAGAACCGCTTTGTAATTGTGGAGGAATTTCTCCACGTTTTTCTTGTTGAAAGTTGTAGCTCGGGAAACGCTATTATCTGGCTTAACTCTGTATGTCAGCTGCCTTGTTTTCTTTCAGGCTTCAAGCATTTTACATTGTGATCGTTGTGATTTTTGCATAATCATACGTCAAAGTTATTATTTCTCTTGTCCCTTAGAATAATTCTTTTACTCTAAAGATTATTTTAGTTTTTTTCAGTTTTCACATTCTAGAACTCTACTGCCTCTAATCTTGTAGAGAATGTCTTTTATTGCTTTAAATCTGTCTTATATCGATGTTTTTTTGTTGTACACTTGCGCTATCTGGAATCACAGAAGTCTCATGTAGATAATTTATAAAGCGTGTATAGGTAAGATTTTTGCTTAACGGGAGTTAACAATTATTCATTATTAAAGAGAAGTGTGACCTAATTATCAACACGTGCAAGATAACGCCTCGAGCGGTGCGGAATCTGCGGATCTGCTTAAAGCGAAAGCAGCTGCAGCATTCAGAACTCTATCTAATGCATTCTATGAAATCCTAGAGGAAGTAGAACGCTATCGTCACGTAGGCACAACCCACGGCCACGTGCGCTCAACTGAAGGATTTTACGCCCACAGAAAGAGTATATAAAGACCAGAGCTTTGTGGGACAGATCAGTCTGAGTTACGACGGGCTTGGGGGTAGAAACTGATTACCAGGGTAATTGTTTACCTTCCTTCAAGCCATACTCACCCAGAAAGCCGTAGAATTTGGTAACCAGGGTTACTGTTTACCTCGGTCTTTCTGAACATCATTATTACTAGTTTCCAGTTGAAATTGTATAATAGTATTTAAGTGATTATGCTAGTGCATATTGTGTAAATTCATGACGAATAAATATCTTATTGTACTTAACAGTAAACTGTGTTCATTTTTGTAACTTGGGCTCCGTCTTTTGCGTTTTTAAAATAAAGTACCATTTTTAAAAACGCTTTTCCACGTCAAGAAAAGTTAATTCGGGTGATGCTTAAAATTTGATACTGTGTTTGAATGCATATAAAAACTAGAATAATGTTTCGATTTTAATAAATCTTATTGCGTTATAGTACCTACTACATTTAATCAATTTGACTGATAAAAGTTAATAAATTTCTCAAGAACGGTAAACATAATACCGTTTTTTGGGCACACGTTCCACCATTGTCTGTACGAGGTTCATGCATATTTTCTTTCGCAATATAAAATTCTATTTTTAAGATTCTCCTCATTTTGAGCTTCCCAATCTTTCTCGCATACAAAACCTTTTAGAATATATCAGAAGTTCTCAATAGGTCGCAGTTCTGGGAACACATGGAGGAATTCTCTTCCTTTGTCACAAACACAATATTCGGCTGATAAGTGAGCTTCAATTGATAATTATTGTTTTCGCGTAATGTGGTGAGGCCAGATCGGACCAAAACACGTAATTATTATCAGAGTGATTTTTCCGAATGATGGCATTCATTTAGATGGGCTTCCTGGTTGATAACTATTCGTAAAGAATAGAAGACGGGTCTCGAAATGCCAGAAAATGTTTTGCCAACAATATTACTCTTTCTTAAATTTTAATATCACCAGGTGTTGCAAGAGAGTCCTTGGTATAAATACTTCTAATCTCATTTTTATCAAAATTTTTGAAAGTAATTTTCTTCATCCAAAATAAAAACTTTTCTGTGAATTTCCCCAACATGTATCTGTACCTTGGCCGACTTTGTTGTTGTTGTTGCTCAGATCTATTAAGCACTTCGATCTTCTTTCTGTATTTCAGCCGACATTTACTCTTAAGGGCCCTGACAATATGAGACTGGCTGCATTTGAATTGTTTTGCTAACTTTCTGGTTCATATTCCACATTTCCTATTCGACTGTTCTTCCAAGAGACGAATGTTGGATTTGTTTATCTTTAGCGCTTTTCGGCCAGAACCTATTGTCGATTTTGGTGCACTTTCTTCTATAAAATGATCTGCAACAAACTTTTTTCCTTTTTCAATATGGTCATCACAGTACGCGTACACTCTCGAAATGAGACTGGTATGAAATGAGAATGTAAGAATTTCCTTAGCAATTGTTATAAGTAAACCAAACTGTACGTATGTCAAGAGAATTCATTGGACTGTTTATCAATAGCAAAACTTTGATATCTTCCTTTCCCAAATTTCTGGTTGTTTTGGATGTTATAATTGCAGTGACACCGAGACATGACACCTATAAATTACTTTTCAAATATCTTATTAAGTTAAGTTTATTATTAAACTTATTGAATTGATTAATTAATCATATTATAAAAATTGATTTGTTTACCAAAACCCTCATTTTTTTATTTATGCGTTTTTATTCCACGGAAATACTTGCAAAAAGCTAAATTTCCCAACTTACGATTCTATTTTTTGACTTTTATTTTAAGGGAGTGTATTATGTTCCTACCGGTAGGTAACGAATTTCTGAAAAAAATTGTTCCTACCGGTAGGCGCTTTGTGTTTCTTTAAAAATTCACCTACCGGTAGGCGAATTCTTTTTAAATAATTTTTCACCTACCGCTTTATACTAGTGATGGGAACTTGGGTGTCGAGTGTCGTGATACTGTTCGTGGTCGTGACACTTGAAGTGTCGCGACACTTCGTGTCGAACAGTATCGCTCTTATTAGAGTGTAATTCGAAGTGCTTGATCATTCTTACAAAGAAATTAAAGGCAGATTTGTTGAACTGGCCAACAATCATTGAATAAGACGTACATATAAAACTATTTTGTTGTAGATTTTTTAGTCAAAATTATAAATTCATGAATTATTTGCAAAACATTAATTTAAAAGCCGAAACCTGAAAAGTTGACGCAACGCCTCCGTGGTTCGATGGCAAACCGTGGCTTGCTAAACTGCACGGGCTGGTGGAATGCAAGATCGAACCCCGTTACAAGCATAACTTTTTTTTAAATTTTATTTGTTATTATTCTTTTATTCGAAAAACGTACAAGAAATAATACATTACAAATAAAAAATAAAGATACCCAATTAATAAGACATTGTCTTATTAATTGGGTATCTTTATTTTTTATTTGTAATGTATTATTTCTTGTACGTTTTTCGAATAAAAGAATAATAACAAATTATTTAAATTGTTTTGCAACTATTAATCTCACCGACTTTTATTCGGGAACGAACTATTTGGCATATTTCAGATTTCCCATACTAATTTTCTATAGCAAATGTTAGAACGAATGCGGTGTATAAATAATTTAATGTCTTTTATCCAACACCTCTATATAAATACCATGTTTACTATAGTCATTTTAAATAAGGAAAGTGATTGTTTACTCTTATGTTACATTATAACCTACGTTGCCCCTAGCAACGTGGGTTATTTTTAAAAAACTCACTCCTTCAAAGATAACAACCAATCACCAGCTTACGTTACTTAATATTATTAAAATCCAGTCATCGTGCTCGAGTATTACCGCCAAAACTACAGACTAACTATACATTGCAAATTCGACGTTTAAACTTAAATACAGCCTTGGTAGTGTAATGTCTGGCGTGCCGGACTTTCACCCAAGCGGCCCGGGTTCGACTCCCGGCGCTGGCAGATCTGGTTAAGGTTTTCTGCAGTTTCCCTTAGCTGTAACACAAATGTGGGATTTGCGCTGTTCCATCTATAAGTCGGCTGCAGCCGCACATTGGGCCTACATAATAATAATAATCGCCCCCTCCCTCCCGCACAAGCTTATAGCTTCTGGGGCCTTGGTTAAGGTTATGGGTTGTAGTAATAATAATAATTATTATTATTATTATTATTATTATAAAGAGGTATTGGATAAAATTTTGTATGGCACGCGTGAGTTAAGGATATTATCCACTCAGAAAAATTAACCCTCTCGGGCCTGCCGGCCCTCGAGGGTAAATTTTTCGTTCGTGGATAATATCTTACTTAACTCACTTGTACCATAAATAACTATTAATGTACTTAATGCATAAATATATAACCATAACAGAATTTACTCATAAACCTAATTGTTTTTTAATTCCTAGTTTATGATTTACGTATTAGCTATGAATCTTGACTGCTCGTTTCAATTATATTATATGAACTAGCGCATGCATGATGTGTGTGGCGATTTATGGAATTTACTACTGAATAAAATATCCCCCACACGCAGGCAATTACAAGACAAGGCAAAGTCTATACATGTCTAAGGGCATATTTATTCGCTAAAATAAATACAACAAGTTAACAAATACAAGGGCAAATTAAAATCACTTACAATTTAGTCTTATTCCATCAAATATTAAAGTTATTAAAAAAGGCTCAAATTATAACCATTTGTTTTTAACTATGGTGAAACAAAAACTAAAACTAACAAACAAATAAAATCAAGCAGTTCCAGTAAGCAACCGCATCCCACCAGCCAACTCAAAAACATCCTTCCCCCCGTGAAGAACTCATTTCTTCACCACAATTAGGCTTTACATCAAGTACGGCTAACTTTGAAGTAGGTCTGCGTAAAACCCCTTTCGTAGTCTTTACGTTCGCTACTCTAACTATTCCATCTTTACCATGGAATAGTTGTACCACTATACCTTTTATCCAGGTACTTCTAGGTACATGCGTATCACAAATAACCACGACATCTCCTTCTCTTAAAGGTCTACAATGTCTATGCCATTTTGTCCGTCTAGTTAAGTCGGGAAGATACTCTCTTATCCACCTCCTCCAGAAGGTATTTTTTAATTGTTGTGAAATTCTCCATTGTTTTCGAAAGCACCATACCTTTCCCTCTTCAAGACTAAAACTTTGAGAGTGATTGCTTGATCCTATTAGAAAATGATTGGGTGTGAGTGGTTCTTCGTCAGTAGATTCTAATGGTACTTCTGTTAAAGGTATATTATTCACTATATTTTCTGCCTCTATTAATAAACTTGTTAATGTTTCCACACGTGGATGAATTTCACTGAGTGTTATTCTTAAAATCTTCTTAACGGGCTGTATGAGTCGTTCCCAACAACCACCAGCTTCAGGGTTTGAAGGGCAATTGAAAATCCATTTAATGTTGTGTTTAGAAAGTTCATCGGTAATTTCTTCCGGATTAATTGTTTTATTTATTTCTTTGGCCGCTCCGATAAAATTGGTGGCGTTGTCACTTCTTAATATAGTAGGAATTCCTCTTCTGTTAATGAAGTTTCGAATACAAAGTATACAGGAGTCCGTGGACAAGTTGGTTGCTAATTCTAAATGAATAGCTCTCACAGTTAAACACGTAAAGAGAGCTACCCATCTTTTCTCAACACGCCTTCCTATGGAAATAACTACTGGACCAAAATAATCCATCCCTGTAAACGTGAACGGACGAACAAATGGGGTGACTCGATCTGCAGGCAGCTGACCCATAATTGGTTGTTCTGGGGTCGACTTTATAATTTTGCATTTTTGGCAATTCTTTTTTACCTTCTTAACTACTGTATTGATTTGAGGAATCCAGAATTTCATTCGTATATCATTTATCACATTTTTATCGTTCAGATGGTGGTTCTTCTCGTGAAAGTGATGGACAATCAATTCTGTCAAATAATGATCTTTTGGTAATATAATTGGTCGTTTTGAAGCGTAAGACATAGTAGTAGCAGCATCTAATCTACCATATACTCTCAACAATTGCTCATGATCTAGATAAGGGGTAAGTTTGTAAAGGGAGCTTGATCTTGTGACAGATTTATTTTCCTGTATGTTACATATTTCCTCTGCAAACACAGTTCGTTGGGCCAGGTAGCATAACAATTGTTCGCCTTTCTCGAGTTCTTCGACAGAAAGTCCTTTTTTCTTCACACATTTTCGACGACATAGCGTAATAAAACGCATTACAAAGGCTGCAACCCGTTTTAATCTCCAATAATTTGAAAATCTGTAAAAATCTATTGTGCTACCTATCTTGTGCGTGACAGAAAGTAACCAAGCATATTTTGGCCGTATTTCTAATTCACATTCTGGAATATGTTGTGAAATATTTTTATAGGGGAACATACATTCTTGTTCTTGAAGGAAATTAGGTCCATTAATCCAACGACCATTTTCTTTAAATTTTGGAGTTTTTATGGTTTTAGTGGCATCATCTGCAACATTATCTTCCGTTGATATCCAAAACCATTCGTTAACTGTAGAATTTTCCAAGATTTCTGCTATTCTGTGAGCTACAAATGGTTTGCACTTTCATTGGTCTGATTTAATGCAACTCAACACAGTTCTTGAATCAGTAAGTAAGTATACTTGATCGACCCTAATATCTAAATTTTTCAAGATGCTAGTTTTTAAACGACAACCCAGAACAGCTGCTTGAAGTTCAAGACGTGGTATTGACATGGTTTTTAAAGGGGCACATTTTACCTTTGAAGAAATTAACATAACATCCACTTGACCTTTCTTGAAAATTCTGAAATAAGCGACGGCTGCAAATGCTTCTTCGCTGGCATCTACAAATATGTGGATCTGCAAACTATCATGTTGTAAAAAATTCGTAGAATAACATCTTGGCAGTTCAAATTTTTTAAGTAGTGTTAGTTCTCTTTGACATAGTATCCATTTACTATAAATCACAGTAGATATAGGATCATCCCACTCGATTCCGGATCTCCACGCATCTTGAAGTAATACTTTACCGTATATCGTAAAGTTAGAAAGGAATCCAAACGGATCAAATATGGACATCACTATGGATAATACTTCTCGTTTAGTAGGTTTCCTTCTTTCTTCAAGAATGTCTGCGGAAACTGTTTTCAACTTTAACTGGAAAGTGAACATGTCTTGTTTGCAATTCCAATACATCCCTAGGATTTTATCAATAATGGAATTTTCTTTATTCATGTTGATGATAGTTTCTTTTACAAAATTCTTATTAGTCAATGCTTGAATGACTTCTTCTGAGTTTGAAACAAAGGTACGTAATTCGAACCCAGCTTTGCTGTGTATATTCTTTACTGCGCTGGATATCTCGATGGCTTTATTAACAGATTCAAAACTGGCTACATAATCATCTACATAATGATTATTTTCGATGGCATCTACGGCTTCTTTACTTACACAAATGTTTTCCCTAGCATTTTTATTTTTAACAAATTGAGCCGAACAAGGAGAACACGAAGTACCGAATATCATTGAACTCATTACATAAATTTCTAATTTTCGGGAAGCATCACCATGTCGCCATAGAAATCTCTGTGCATTTTGATCTTCTTGTTTTATTTTAATTTGACTAAACATTTCTTTGATGTCGCCACAAACACCAATTAAGCCTGTTCGAAAATTATATAGAATCTTCAGCAATGGTTGGTTTAGGTCAGGTCCTTTTAGCAATAAAGAGTTTAAAGAAACTCCATTTGTATTAGCAGCAGCATCGAATACTATTCTGAATTTACCTGGTTTACTTAGAACAGCAAAATGGGGAAGGTACCAGCTTTTTTCGTTAGGCAATGAAATTTCTTCTTTAGACAATTGTCTTGCGTATCCCTTTTCAACATATTCCATTAGGTGATATTCATAATTTTTAGAGAATTCAGGATCCTTCTTCATTTTGTTTTCAATATTTCTTAAACGAGATAAGGCTGTTGTAAAACTCTCTGGTAGTATTTGGTTATCTGACTTCCAAATTAGACCTGTTTCGAACTAGTTACCAATCTTCTTTGTAGTATTATTTAAAATATGCTTTGCACGAACTACTTCTTCACTTTCTATTATCTTTTCATACCTTAAATCAAAGTTCTCATTTGTAATATATTCTTCAACCAATTTATTTAAATTCTGAAGATCATTTTCATTTTCATTTTCTTCATCCTCTTCTAACTGGTTCAGCATTAATCTTCTCGCAATGCAACATTGATTTGTGGATTCTGTATCTCTAGCAGAATTCCCATAAATTAACCATCCCAATTTTGTTCTAATAGCTATGGGTCCGTTTGAAACGCAGGCTTTTAATGGATAACCTAGATGCCCATTATCAATACCTATTAATATTCCAGGCTTAACCTTCTTGTAAGTATTAATAGGAAGACTTTTGAATTGATTATATTTAGACGAAAGATTATTTATTTCAAGAGTTTGTACAGGCAAATCAAGATTTTTAATTGTTCTGGCTTCTTTTAAGTTGTAACACTTTGAATCATGTTTGGTACCGCTGATTTGAAGATTTACTATTTTTGAGTCTTCAGTGGTCGACTTATCACCATACCATTGTAATCGCAGATCTTCACGCTTACCATCCAATTGCAATTTATCGGCTAAACTTGAGTCTATTAATGTGATTGAAGAACCTTCATCAAAAAGGGCGAAGGTATCAACTGCATTTCTGGATTGTCCATAGAATTTTACTGGAAGAATTCTAAACAGTAAGTCGCTGCTGTCTGATTGGCAGTTTAGAATCTTTGACAAAGGATCAACCTTTTTTGGCAAATTTGTCGAATCAGTGTGAAGTAGCTTATTATGCATTCTAACGCAACCTTCTTCTTCACATTTTTTCTTTATATTACAAAATTGCATGCAGTGTCCTACTGACAAACATGAAAAGCACAGTTTCTTAGATTTAACCATTTCCCATCTATCGTTTACGGACATATTCTTGAATAATTGACATTCTATTATGGTGTGGTTTTTATCGCAAACGCAGCATTTTAATTCTCTTTTGTTTCTGAAACTTTCTCTACCATTTTGAAGTAAAACTTGTTTGGAGCGTATTATATGTTCTTCAGTACGGATAGTTACTGAACTGACCATATGAGCAAGTTGATTTAGCCAAGTTGGAATGAAAAGCCCATTCCACTCTTCTACTCATGGGAAGTTTATTAAGAATATCTTCAAATAATGTAGGGTTGGTTAGATGCTGAATGTTATTGATTGTTTGAAGAAAAGTAGTTAAATTCGTGATTTTAATAGCAAACGGGATAATAAGTTCCAATTTATTTTCGGGAATAACCGGTATATCTTTTATTTTTCTAATTTGGCTTTTAATTAAAATCTCAGGGCGGCCAAATGAAAATTCCAATTGGGATAAAACTTCATATACATTATTTGGATAAATTAATAAAGATTCTACACATTCCAAAGCTTTTCCTTTTAGTGCTTTCTGCAATCTAATTGTATTCTCTAAAAAAGTGTAACAAAAGGCATTACTTGTTTCATGAAATGTGTTTATAAATATAGGCCATTCCTCAGGTATTCCTGTAAACGAAGGCAAATCGTCTAGTTTTCTAACTGGTATATGTAAGTTTGAAGTTGCATTATAACTTGAAGATAATGGAGGGACCATTGACGGTGAATTAGCGGCATTAATATTACTGTTTGTAAATCCATAATTAGGTAATGACATTTGAGGTTGGAAATTTGTCAATAATGGCATACCAGAACTAGACAGACATTGTGACATTTGATTAAATGTTGGCATATTAACATTACTTGTCACAACTGATGTCATCAGTGGGGTAGTTACTGTTGGCAAAGGCATATATGTTGAAGAAAGAGGTGGTCTTCGATGATTATTACTTGTCTGGACTATGGCAATTCCAGATTGAGTTTCTGTGTTTAAATGAGGCTGATGAACAACTGAAGAGCTGACTGGCTGTAAAGGCTGAAGGCTGGTAGAATTGGGCAATCCACTATAGTGCATGGTAATTGGGTTGTGAGGCTGGCTGATAGGCAACGTTATTGGCTGACTAGTGGGATACAATTGAGTCACTGGCAAATTCCCCTGAAAACACTGACTTTGTGTAAAATTATTTAAACTAGAAGGTATTGGTGACCTGGCCATATTTTCTGACTGTAATCGAGCTTCCAATTGTTCTATTCTAGCTAAAAGTTGTTTGACGGTGTCATCTTGACTAGATGATAAATTGGCAGCATGATTGATTGTCTCCTCCATACTTTGACCAGTCGAAGAATCATTGGGTGACAATGGAGCATATTGAAACTGTCGTTCTGGTGCATTGTCCACTGCACCTTCTACTTCTCCAGGCAGGAGTTGTGGCAGTTCTTGAAAAGTCTCTGTGTCATTGACATCCATTGACGGTTCGATGGGATTTGGCTGGTTTTTTCTCTTTATAGATGCTCTCGTGTCTACTGGCATTTAGACAGAGTGCAAAACAAATTCGAGATCCGCCAAGATCCAAAGTAAGTTAAATAATCAAATTTAATTCCAATAAAGTTCAAATATCCTTGACAAATATATGTAGATGTTTGACAGTTTGTAGATATACTGCTTAATGTTTCAGATTACAAGGCAATAACTTATCCAGGCAGGATTTAAACTACAGGAAACGATTTAAATTCGAATAAAGTTTTGTGGCGATTTATGGAATTTACTACTGAATAAAATATCCCCCACACGCAAGCAATTACAAGACAAGGCAAAGTCTATACATGTCTAAGGGCATATTTATTCGCTAAAATAAATACAACAAGTTAACAAATACAAGGGCAAATTAAAATCACTTACAATTTAGTTTTATTCCATCAAATATTAAAGTTATTAAAAAAGGCTCAAATTATAACAATTTGTTTTTAACTATGGTGAAACAAAAACTAAAACTAACAAACAAATAAAATCAAGCAGTTCCAGTAAGCAACCGCATCCCACCAGCCAACTCAACAACAATGTGTAAATGCGAAGTATCGTTAAAGAGTCGTGAAGGAGTCGACACTTCACACGGCTAATGGTTTCGACTCGCAAGTGTCGTGATACGCGGGTGGTATCGAGAACCCAACACTACTTTATACCGATTTGTTATATTAACTATCTATATAAAGCTTAAATGATTTTTTTCTCAAAAATATGTAAATATATTTTGTATACTGCGCCTATTACAAAAATAATATATTATGGAAATATTTTATAGTATAACCAAAATAAATGACTATTATAAGGTGACCAAACGTCCCGCTTTTGGCGGGACAGTCTCGCTTTTATTTCACCTGTTCCGGTGCCCACCTTTCGGTAGGTGAATTCTTTTTAAATCATTTTTCACCTACCAAAACTTAACCTAATTTAACAACAAAACCTAATCACGAATACATTTTTGTAACGTAACTACATACATGGGTCATTTTGACATATTTTTAAATTAATCAAATTATACACGCTCATTTCAAAACTAGAATGCAGTAAAATTTGCCAGACAAAATCAGCAAAATGTAACAGTTGCTTACTTTGTTTCTTTTAACATGTGTTGTTATTGATCAGGCTTCATTCAAAAAAATGGTTATATGTTAATTGTAAATGCGAATAAGGTGGTCTAAGGTGGCCAGATTTCTTCAGAATCGATAAGACGGTACATTAGGGATGCCCTCCCTCGTAAATAATTTATTAAGCAAGCTTTTCGAACAATCTTTGAATGATTTTTCGTGTGCAATCCATTGACCGAAAACTCCGATTTTTATTAATAGTATAAAATTCAAACGGTCCTTCAGCTAACGCTAACTGCTTTTCTTTTTCGCAATTACTTTTACGGAAAAATCTGGTAACTTAGAAAAAGAGGCAGCAACATTAAATTGCAACAGCAAAATTAAAAAAAAAACAACATTAAATATACATATATGTTAGTTTATGCTTATCGGTAGCCAGATGCTTTTGCCTAAGAAACGCTGGAATAGAAATTCATATGAAAATTAGTGCCTCTAATCCTTTTTGCATCTTTGCATGCCACAATTAATATTCCAAAGTGATGCTCAATGGAATGTTATAATGATTAATTACGTGCCTCTCGGTACATTTTTGACGCGTTAAAAATAATACGTAAAAAATTACATCTTTTTCATGTCTTCGTCATTGCCAAGAGCAGCTGCTGTTAGTCGAGTGGGCTTCCCCTACTTTACAGATTTTAATTTTGTTTGATAATAAGTGTGATTGGCATTATATAGATACAGCTACGGTTATTTCTTGTAATTAATGTTAACTCAGCGTTTGTATTTAAACCCAAATAAAGTGTGCGATATTTATTTATATAATTGACACGGTCAAATTAAATTAAGATAAATGATATCTAGTTTTTGAAAAGAAATATAAATCCGTTGGATACCAATATTAAATATAGTTTACTGCAATTTAGAAGTTAGAAGAAAATTAATTAAAAAGTTTACATTTACGTTTATTAGTCCAGGCGATAGGGTAAACAAAGTCACAAGACTTGATAACAGCAGTTTTTTTTGTTTAGTATGTAGGGGGTATGTTAGGGTGTGTGGTGAGTCTACATTCAAGTTTTCGTATTAATCGGAGGCCATCTTGGAAAAAGAGGTTAAAGAGTTTTTTCAATTTATCTCGTTAACCGTAGGTCTGAGGAAAAAAGTAATTCATAACGTTTTTATCGGAAATCCGATTCTCTACAACTTCCTCAATACACTTCTTTGCGAGATGTTTGTAATAAAAAAGTTATAAACAAATAACCGTAAAAATTTAGGAGTTGCAAATCTTTGGGGTGAAATAACTATTGCATTTTTGATCGTACGAGCAAAATTGTTCTGACCTTTCTTGTAGGCAATCTAAAAACGAACAATTTAGTGCACTCACTTTTTGGTTCCGTTCTTTGGTATAGTGGAAGGCAACGGTCGAATGGAGGTTAAGTCGAAAACGAGGCAGTAAGCGCGTATAACGTTCTCCCTACTGGTAAGTTATTTATCTCCTTAACTATACGTCTGAGCAAAAAATTTGTTACCACTATTTTTGTGTCGACAATATGATTCTCTACATTCCTCAATACACTTCTTTGAGAAATGTTTGTAATAAAAAAGTTATAAACAAATAACCGTAAAAATTTAGGGGTTGCAAATCTTTGGGGTGAAATAACTATTGCATTTTTGATCGTACGAGAAAAATTGTTCTTACCTTTCTTGTAGACAACTTAAAAACAAACAATTTAGTGTACATACATTTTTGGTCCCGTTCTTTGGTATAGTGGAAGATATAGTTGGAAAAAGAGGTTAAAGTGTTTTTTCAATTTATCTCGTTAACCGTAGGTCTGAGGAAAAAAGTAAGTCATAACGTTTTTGTCGGAAATCCGATTCTCTACAACTTCCTCAATACACTTCTTTGCGGGATGTTTGTAATAAAAAAGTTATAAACAAATAACCGTAAAAATTTTGGGGTTGCAAATCTTTGGGGTGAAATAACTATTTCATTTTTGGTCGTACGAGAAAAATTGTTCTTACCTTTCTTGTAGACAACTTAAAAACAAACAATTAAGTGTACTTACATTTTTGGTTCCGTTCTTTGGTATAGTGGAAGGCAGCGGTCAAATGGAGGTAAGTCGAAAACGAAGCAGGTAAGCTGTATAACGTTTTTCATACTGGTAAGTTATTTATCTCCTTAAACGTACGTCTGAGTAAAAAAGTTGTCAGCACAACTTCTGTCGGCAATACGATTCTCTACAACCTCCATACTACACTATTTTGTGTCATGTAAGCAGTTACAAAGTTATTAAAAATAAACTGCTAAGATATAGGGGGTGGTCATTTGTATAGAACGTATGAGAGGAAATAGTTATTTCATTTTTTGTCGCATGGAAAAAATTATTTTTACCTTTCTTGTACACAATGTAAAGACGGGAATTTTGATATACTTACTTCTTTATCACGTTCTTTGGTATAGTGGAAGGCAGGAGTTGAAAGTTTACCCATGGCATATAATACCGAATTTGTTGAACATATGCATTCTATACGCAATTAAACAATGATTCGAGAATGATTACATAGAATGTATTAGTAGGTGTACTTCTCTAGCGATTCAAATTCTGGTCGATGAGTGGGAGAATGGTCCTGTGCCTTAAATCACTTGAGGCGAACTGCACAAGCGCATGAAAGTCGTAGAATACACCATGAGTGCCATCCACTCAGGTCAGTCCGATGGATCAGTCGGTTTTGTTTAGCTTAGTCGAAAGCCGTTAAGATGAGCGTCTGTTTCGTGTGCAACACTTCTTTACGGGAAGGTGAAGTTTGCGTTGTGAAGGAGAGAGGAATAAAATGTTTGCTCCAAAGAAGCATTGAAAGAGGAGATGAGGAGCACGAAGAATTTCTAAGAGAAGCATTGACCTGAGTGGATGGCAGTCATGCTGTATTCTACGACTTTCGTGCGCCTGTGCAGTTCGCCTCGAGTAGTTAAAGGCACCCAGGGCCATTCTCCCACCCGTCGACCAAAATCTGAATCGCTAGAGAAGTACATCTACTAATACATTTTATTTATTTATTTATTTCTTTATTTATTTGATAATAATTAATTATACATTGTGCCAGACAATGAAGCTAATAAAAGCTTGTGCTTGTTCTAGAGCACAATTTCACTATAAGGTCAAGTCCAATAAATATAAATATTTCAAAATAAGGTACATTCTATGTAATTATTGTTGAATCATAGAATGCATATGTTCAACAAATTCGTATTATATGCTATGGGTAAACCTTTCAACTGCTGCCTTTCACTATACCAAAGAACGTGATAAAAAAAGTAAGTATATCAAAATCCCCGTCTTTACATTGTGTACAAGAAAGGTAAGAATATTTTTTTCCGTGCGACAAAAAATGAAATACTTATTTCATCCCATACGTTCAATACAAATGACCACCCGCCCTATATTTTAGAGGTTTATTTTTAATAACTTTGTAACTGCTTACATGATACAAAATAGTGTAGTATGGAAGTTGTACAGAATCGTATTGCCGACAAAAGTAGGGCTGACAACTTTTTTACTCAGACGTACGGTTAAGGAGATAAATAACTTACCAGTATGAAAAACGTTATACGGCTTACCTGCTTCGTTTTCGACTTACCTCCATTTGACCGCCGCCTTCCACATATCAAAAAACGGAACCAAGAAAGTGAGTGCACTAAATTGTTCGTTTCTAGATTGCCTACAAGAAAGGTCAGAACAATTTTTCTCGTACGACCAAAAATGAAATAGTTACTTCACCCCAAAGATTCTCAACCCCTAAATTTTTACGGTTATTTGTTTATAACTTTTTTATTACAAACATCTCGCAAAGAAGTGTATTGGGGAAGTTGTAGAGAATCGAATTTCCGACAAAAACTTTATGAATTACTGTTTTCCTCAGACCTACGGTTAACGAGATAAATTGAAAAAACACTTTAACCTCTTTTTCCAAGATGGCGGACACTTCGCAGCCTCCGACTAATACGAAAGCTTGAATGTAGACTCACCACACACCCCCCTACATACTAAACAAAAAAAATTGCTGTTATCAAATCTTGGGGTGTTCGGGAGACCACACGACGTTCACCCATAAAACTGGCTGTCTTCTACCCTACTCCCATAAAGGGCAATGGATGAAGCTGTCAGATCAAGTGTGTGGTAGAGAAATTCCTGAGAATTCTCGACGGTAACTCATACCGATCAGGGGGAGCCCTGGTAGATGAGACCGGTGTGGGCGGATTCGAATCTCGCCTGGGATAAGGTCATTTATGGTCACCAAGGAACCCGCTGCTTGACCGAGGTTATTTATGGTCACCAATGGAACCCGCTACTTGACCGAGCTCATTTATGGTCACCAACGGAACCTGCTACTTGACCGAGGTCATTTATGGTTACCAACGGAACCCGCTGCTTAGCCGAGGTCATTTATGGTCACCAAAGGAACTCGCTGTTTGACTGAATCTCAAGTGCGGAGAATCGAAGTGAGGTTTACCCTGCTTTTGGGCTAATGGGAAACTGCAGGCCGACAGGTAAATGTGCTTAGGAGCTATCCCGACTACCCTATGATCCGGACTGCAGCCGGGTACAATGATTGGGAGAAGCTCTGAAAGCCATTACACTTAAAGAGAGTTGAAACGAATACATAGCCTCTCACAATCAAGACAACTTCACCAAATACGGGTACACACCGGGAGTCTATAACGTGTAGACTTAAACGAAGCTCTGTCGAAGCCTAAAATTGGTAGATCGGTGTGGCAAAACCATTAAAAAACCAAGTCCCGCCACAATTGAGGTTGGATTCGATCGGGCAGTGGTCCCACTTTGCAATAGCGCATAGCTGGGGAATAGTCCTATTGCTGGACGAGGTACTTCGGTGCCGGCGGGTGAGCAACGTGTTAAGTCAATTGCTCCGGCACTAGTCCTGAGTTAGCTAGTAGAGGGTGGATAGGCAACCTCGCTCCGACCAGTGAGCTGATCTGGTAGCAATTGCTGTACTGCCGGTTATGCAACTTGCGCGCTGATTGGGCGTATCCCAATCACTTCCTTCTGGAAGGGAACGTGGGGGTAAGTTCACACAGGTACCCCACGTAAAACAATTATGACATTCGATGTTATCAAGTCTTGTGACTTTTCACATATACCAATTTCCCTGTCGCCTGGACTATATTGTTTTAACCAACAAACGTAATGTAACTGTTTTGCTGTCTATGTTCGTCAAATCATGATTATCCATGAAAAGTGGGACATTTTGAAGATTTTGTGGGCACCGGAACAGGTGAAACAAAAGCGAGACTGTCTCGCCAAAAGCGGGACGTCTGGTCACCTTATAATAGTCATTTATTTTGCTTATACTATAAAATATTTCCATAATATATTATTTTTGTAATAGGTACAGTATACAAAATATATTTACATATCTTTGACAAAAGAATCTGTTTTTGTTTTTTTATATCAGACAGTACAATTCCTTTAAGCTTTATATAAATAGTTAATATAACAAATCGGTAAAGCGGTAGGTGAGAAATTATTTAAAAAGAATTCACCTACCGGTAGGTGAATACAAAACGCCTACCGATAGGAACAGTTTTTTCCAGAAATTTATTACCTACCGATAGGAACATAATACACTCCCTTTTTTTAAATTGTGTTAAATTTGTATAATTCCGTTTTGTTTTTCTAGTCGCAATTGCAAAGTATTGAAGCCATATTCTAATCAAATGTATTCACAATATTTTTTATGTATACTTTATGTAATCTTTGCGCATACCACTCTAAAACTTAATACACTGAATACACTCCAAACACTTTGATTTATTTAATTTGTTTCATTTATCGAACAAAACAAACATAAAATAAATAAAGATTATTAAAAGTTTCACAGTTTTATTAAAATATACCTGACAATATTGTTTCGACAGCTATGCTGTCATTATCAAAGGTAATATAATTATAAACAAACACGTCGCTAAGGTAGATACAAAATAGGTAACTAGATAAAATAATAATAAAAATTAATAATAAAAATCATAATTAAACATCTAATACTTCCAGTAACGGAGAATTACTGAGCTCAAGTTGTTCATTCATTAAAGGTACCCTGAGTTTGTGTTTGTATATCTCAAAGGCTTCTAAAATGTCTAATTTGCGTTTGTTATTACAAAAATGTAGGAATTTAATATTATTTTGAGGAGTCATTGTGTGATTTTGTTCTAAAAGGTGTTTGGCGTAATTCGATTTTTCAGGATGTTTATTTTTGTAATGACGTACGTGTTCTTTATATCTTATGTCAAAATTTCGAAGTGTTTGTCCAATATATACCGAACTACAAAAAGAACAATTTAAACGGTAAATGCCCGATTTCATGATATCATGTGTTCTGTCTTTAGCATTAAATAAAAATGAAAAAGTGTTAGTGTTGGTTTTAAATGTTATTTTATAATTGTTGGTTTTTCTTAGTATATGTGCAATTTTTTCTGATATTTTGCCAAAATATGGTATAGATATGTAATTTGTGTCTTCTGTTTGATTGTCAATGGGATATATTCTTTTGATAGCTAACCTATAATCTTTTTGTTTAATTAAAGTGTCAATCATGTTCGGATTATAATGATTTGCATGTGCTAGTTGTTTAATGGTTGATATCTCTTTGCTAAAATCTGATTTTGTTAGTGGAATAGTTAAAGCTCTGTGTACTAATGATCTGTATGCTGCTATTTTATGTGTATTGTGGTGACAAGATTCATTTGGTATTGTTATGTCTGTTTGTGTTGGTTTTCTGTATATGGAAAATTCAAAAAGATTGTCTGCGTTAATCTTGATATTTAAGTCTAGAAAGTTTATAGCCCTGTTTTGTTCTGTTTCTAATGTAAATTTTATATTAGGATGGATATTGTTTATAAGAATTAAAAATTCATTGATAACCTCAAAAGAACTGTCAAAACAAGCTAAAATGTCATCAACATAACGAAACCAGAAGATAATGTGTTTAGAGAGGTTTAATTCAAATATTCGATCTTCAAACTTGTCCATAAATATGTTAGCTAATAGAGGACTTAGAGAATTACCCATAGGTAAACCATCCTTTTGTAAATAAATTATGTTATTAAAAGTGAAATAATTTTGACTTATACAAAGGTCAAATAATTGAATTAACTCTAACCTTTTAACTAATTCTATATTACTATTGATCAAGAAACTATCTAATAAAGGGATACATTCTTGTGGTGGAAATACTCTGTTAGAAATTCATTAGAATTGGTAGATAAGCTGCAAAACATACATCTTCCACCACATTCAAAACTTGTTAGTTTTGATATTTGCAACATGTTCTCCAGAATACCACCACAAGAATGTATCCCTTTATTAGATAGTTTCTTGATCAATAGTAATATAGAATTAGTTAAAAGGTTAGAGTTAATTCAATTATTTGACCTTTGTATAAGTCAAAATTATTTCACTTTTAATAACATAATTTATTTACAAAAGGATGGTTTACCTATGGGTAATTCTCTAAGTCCTCTATTAGCTAACATATTTATGGACAAGTTTGAAGATCGAATATTTGAATTAAACCTCTCTAAACACATTATCTTCTGGTTTCGTTATGTTGATGACATTTTAGCTTGTTTTGACAGTTCTTTTGAGGTTATCAATGAATTTTTAATTCTTATAAACAATATCCATCCTAATATAAAATTTACATTAGAAACAGAACAAAACAGGGCTATAAACTTTCTAGACTTAAATATCAAGATTAACGCAGACAATCTTTTTGAATTTTCCATATACAGAAAACCAACACAAACAGACATAACAATACCAAATGAATCTTGTCACCACAATACACATAAAATAGCAGCATACAGATCATTAGTACACAGAGCTTTAACTATTCCACTAACAAAATCAGATTTTAGCAAAGAGATATCAACCATTAAACAACTAGCACATGCAAATCATTATAATCCGAACATGATTGACACTTTAATTAAACAAAAAGATTATAGGTTAGCTATCAAAAGAATATATCCCATTGACAATCAAACAGAAGACACAAATTACATATCTATACCATATTTTGGCAAAATATCTGAAAAAATTGCACATATACTAAGAAAAACCAACAATTATAAAATAACATTTAAAACCAACACTAACACTTTTTCATTTTTATTTAATGCTAAAGACAGAACACATGATATCATGAAATCGGGCATTTACCGTTTAAATTGTTCTTTTTGTAGTTCGGTATATATTGGACAAACACTTCGAAATTTTGACATAAGATATAAAGAACACGTACGTCATTACAAAAATAAACATCCTGAAAAATCGAATTACGCCAAACACCTTTTAGAACAAAATCACACAATGACTCCTCAAAATAATATTAAATTCCTACATTTTTGTAATAACAAACGCAAATTAGACATTTTAGAAGCCTTTGAGATATACAAACACAAACTCAGGGTACCTTTAATGAATGAACAACTTGAGCTCAGTAATTCTCCGTTACTGGAAGTATTAGATGTTTAATTATGATTTTTATTATTAATTTTTATTATTATTTTATCTAGTTACCTATTTTGTATCTACCTTAGCGACGTGTTTGTTTATAATTATATTACCTTTGATAATGACAGCATAGCTGTCGAAACAATATTGTCAGGTATATTTTAATAAAACTGTGAAACTTTTAATAATCTTTATTTATTTCATGATTATGGAGTTCCACAAAATAAGGCTAGAAACAATAAACAAAACAAACATAGTTTGAGTTGCTGTTTTCCTGATTTATATAAGCTGTAATACTTGTATACACATTGCACACACTGAATAAGCTTGTTTAATCATTGATAATATTATTTCCTTCTCCACCTTATGTAAATAAGTCAAGTTTACTATATTTTGACAAGCATACTATTAACGAAAGTGAAACATGCAAGATTCTCGTTGCTAGGTACGAAAGTAGTGCTTACATCACTTACGTGGCCTGGACAAAAATAGTTATTTACATTACAAGCTGCGAAAGTTTTCTTTTAGGTGCAAGGTGTTTTTGAATGGCCGATGCGAAGCGTAAGCGTAGCCGAGGCTAGTTAAAAACTCCGAGCACCTGAAAAGGCTTTCGTAGCCTGTAATGTATTAAACTTTTCATTCTCTCCTTGACATTTAACCACTGTAAAAGAAGAAATTATAATAAAATAAAATGATTCAGTGATTATAATAAAATGATATTATAAGGTGGCTTGTTACCAACGTTTCCTTGGTAACAAACTGTTCTATTGTTCTATTTAAAAACATTATTTTATGACATTTTTTAAATACAGTCATAATTTTTGAATATTTGAATAGAAGGAAATATTTCCAGTGCTGTTGCATTCGGCCAACAAGAGCTTAATAAAAATTTGCCTTTAAATCTTTCTGGAACATACAACAATTTTACTTTTCAGTGTAATTATTGTTCAAAATAAATATCATGTTTTACTTTCGCTTTCAATTGCCTTGTCAAGATAGAAAGTTGCAATTTGGTAAAGGGAGAATGAAAAGTGAATTAATCATAGCTAATTATAGCTAGTTGTATGCGAAATCTGTTGTTTGAAAATGTTGACGGGTCGCTAGGTGGGTTACCAAGGTTCTCGCAACCAGCCACCTCATAATTTCCAACCGCAATTTTAGTTTCAATTAATTTTTTTCATTATTATTAATTAAATATTGAGAGGAGAAGGAAAGTTTTAATACAATACACGATGCATAAGCTCTTTTCTTCGCCTCGAAGACCTTTACGAATTTCGGCTGTCCGCCTCGGTCCTTAAACTGTCTCCTTGGCAGAAAAGTTTACTTACGCATCTCGCAATGTAAATGACTATTTCTTTCTTTAAGAAGGTATCTCAAATATTTTTTGATTAAATCTGTAACTAAGTAATAATTGGTTATTGGTTTTAATTTTTAATCTACCCACGAGTTTTTAAACGGATATTTCAGATTGGAGATAACATGTCGTACAACACTCTCAACAAGCTAAACAATATAAAATGGGATATACTGGGACACTGCGAAACGAGAATGAAAGGAAAAAAAGCTACAAATCTCAAATCGCTATCTTAATAAATTAAAACATCAAAAATACAATGTAACAAAAATGTTTTCTATCTCAAACAGAGTTATATACATTACTTAGAACTAAATGAGAATTCCTGATACAAGTCATACACGTTTATGCACCCACATCAACCGAAGAGGAAATAGAACAATTTTATGAGGATAGAACAAAAGCCAAAGAACTAGAAAACCCACAACTAGCAATAATAACCGGTGATCTCAATGCAAAACTAGGACCACAAAAAGACCCACAAAGAGACCCACCAAATATTGGAAAATTTGGGACACAGAAACAGGCGAAAAACTGTTGAAATATTTACAAAGCAAACAACTCTTCTGCATGAACTCATTCTTTAAGAAACAACCTCAAAAACGATGGACGTGGAAAAGTCCGGATGGTCGTACGAAAAACGAGATCGATTTTATTATCACAAATAAGAAAACATACTGCAAGGATGTCTCAGTACAGAATAAGTTCGACACAGGTAGCGACCACTGATTACTGACAGCTATTTTTCAATTAAATTTGAAAGGTATAAAAAAAATATGATAAAATATCCCCAAACACAGCGATGCTAACTATGGATATACTGATGAAAAATCAACAACAAATTCAAAACACACTGAAAAGTAAGCTCGAACCATTAGACTCCCTGAAGAACATGGAAATAGATCATCTAAATCAGGGGTTCCCAAAGTGCGGCCCGCGGGCCAAATGCGGCCCTCAAACCCTAGAAATGTGGCCCGCGATGTCAGATCATCCGCGATCTTGAATTCATTGAAATAATTTACATTTTTACAAAAAAAATAAATTTTATCATATTATAATTAAAAATGGTTCACTTAAAAAAATACTAAATTTTATATGTAATAAATAAATTGTTATTATATAGCTTGTATATACAGGGTGATCCAAAATGACTGAAGACACTTTGAATTTACCGCCACGTTAAATTATTGTCGCGTTGGCAACATGAATACTTTTTAGACATTTTTATCTTGCTTTTATTTTACAGTGGCGTGTCAAAAATAATATAGCTTATAAACTTCATTAATTTTAAATAATAAACTTAACTTGATAATAAAATCGTCTAACAAACCGTAGTTCTGAAAAGAACTGTTCAGCAAAATTCAATGAAAATCCAGAACAATGTGGCAAAGCACAACGATGTAAACGAGAAAGTGACGAGTTGACGCTGTAATTTGACGCAACACATATCAATAGTGCTACACTAACAACAGGGCCGTAGCCAGAAATTTATTTCCGGGGGGGGGGGGTTCTGGGGAAGTTTATTTTCGGGGGGGAAGCAGAATAGAAAAATAATTTTATTTTGTTGTCATTTTATTATTATTAAGTTTAGTTTCGGGAGGGGTTCAGACCCCTAAACCCCCCCTTGAATTCGCGAAATTCAAACCGTCCTCACTCAATTTGGATCTCACTGTATTTTGTTTTATTAAACTAATCGAATTACAGGAAAATGCCGAAGCCAAGAAGTCTTATCGCTACAATTCCTTAATTGGTTTTTATAAAGGATTATCTTCACAGGATTTTCCAAAATTGAGCAAAACATACTTAACAAATGTTTTCATTATTTGGAAGCACTTACAGTTATATGCGAAAAAACTTTCTCATTCATGAGTATTAATAAATCCAAATTGAGATCAAAATTAACTGATGAACATTTACAAGCAGTATTAAAAATACATTCAAACTGACTTAGAACCAAAGCTCAATGATATTATTAAAAGAAAACAAAACACTTCAGATTGCTGAGTTTATTTTTTTTTATTTTAAATTATTTAGTTATTTTTGTTTAATTATTTTTGAAATGTGTTAATAAACTGTTTGAAATAAAAAGTTATTATTGTTATAAGTAAAGAACCACTATGCATTCGCTATGTGCGTCGGCCTGGAGGGGATGGGATAATCGCCCGAAACGCGCTAGGTGGAGCAATAGAGCAATAACGACGGATACTTTCAGTAAACTTTGCGAATATAATGGGTGGGAATACTTGTTGCGTAGTGAATTGCAAAAATAATGGTTCAAATAGCAAGTGCAAGTTTTATAAATTTTCGGTAGCTCAGCATAAAATTTTCAAATGTGCATATAGATATATGGATATAACCTCAAATGGTCAAATAATAACATGAAAATATGTATATTAAATACAATTTACTTACATGCTTATTCTTCTCCATCGCATCAAAATAATTATTGTACACGCTCCTGTAGAAACTAAACAAAAAATAGTCTTTATATTTTATTTATTTCACACTTTCGATATCCGTCCATAAACGCCAATGTTATGGTTTCCGTCCTTATTTCTCATTCTACCACAGCAGAGGTCGCCACGAGTCGCCATGCACATAGCGAATAAAATTAAATCTTTCTTTTGTGTCTTTTTATCGATTTCAACGTATTTTTCCATAAAACTTGGTTTTGGCTCGCCAAATATTGTGGAATTCACAATTTGGCCCACCTAGGCAAAACTTTGGGAAACCCTGATCTAAATGAAAAGATAGCATCTAGGTACACTGCTAGGAAAAAATATCAATCCAAAAAGAAGAAACAAATAAATTTACTACCAAAACAATAAACTGATAGAAGAAATAAGGACAAGAGAGTGAGACTCACAGGAATATAAAACGCTATCTAAGACTCTAAAGAAAGAAACAAGGAAAGATCTAAGAAAATACAACACAAACCTAATTAATAACACCATCGAAGAGAACAAAAATATGAAGGTACTGAAATCCAAAATCAGTGGCGGATTTAACACTTAAGGGGCCTGAAGAGTTACAAATTTTTGGGGCCCCATAGTATAAAGCAATTGCTACAATTTATATACTTTTTATTTTTCTTATCAAAAAGTAAGTACATATAATTATTAATATCAGGCGCGAATTCACGGGGGGGATGAAGGAAATTTTCTTCCCAAGATTTTTTAAATAATCCGACTTCGTCTCAAGTCGCAGTTGCACGAGTGTGAGATTGGCATTTTTGTACGTGTTACACACTATACTTTATCTACGACCACAAAAACGTAATAAAACATCAAAAGCTAAGAAAAATGTTTAGCCTAGAATATGATTTGATTGATTGGAGATGTTGGAATGTCAAAAGGAGACAATGCCCACAGTTTGTGAAAAGCAGGTGTTAAAATTAAGAAATGTGTATAACTCAATGTAATAATCGTTTATTGTTTAAAATTAATACTGAAATTTGAACAATTATTTAAATTAATAATAGTAGTTTTGCTGATGTCTTCATGTTTTTAAATGTTATAGACACGTTTTTAAATGTATTTTGAACGTCGTCTTGTTCCGCCGCTGCTTTTTTGTTAATGTTAGTAAATGATAACCTCAATTTTACAAATACATTGAATACCTAGTGCTTCATTTGAATGTAATTTGATATAATAAATTCCTAAAATATTTTTAGATTTCCATGTAATAGACCGGTTATTGTAAATGTGTGGGTTAAAGCCATCAAAAGGATATATCGTTAAATCAATTTTACATTAATTCAATAACATTTTTTGTAATAACTTTATATGGTAATAATAACTTTATCTGCTGGTAGTCGACACAGTAGCTCAGAAGTAGAGATGTGGCTCAGAAAGTGAAAGGCCCAGGGTTCGATTTCCAGCTGGGATGATAATTATTTCTATATGGATTTGCATTCAAAATATAATTTAAAGTAAAATATTAATTAAACAAAATAAATTAACATAAATAAAATACAAAATGAACACAAACGTGTTTTAATAAAGTGAGTTTTGTTGATGAACAGCTATTATACTGTAACGTTCTTTTTAAAATAATAACAAAAGTGCTGTTTAAATCGTCTATTAATAAGAAATATTTATTTACAAACACTAATGAATACACTATAAATTAACGCTATGATTATAAACCATTAAAACTATTATTTACAGACTATGAATTTCTAATACAACATTTATCTTCACATTTACTATTTATTTCGTGATACACAGTTAATGACTCGCTGTTACCCTCATATAATCGTACCAGAAGCGGCTGGAACCTACTATGTATTTCTGGAAGGCGCTAGATAAACCGCGTCTGGTTTACATGCTTGGTGCGATGCGTCATTCTCTCGAATGCTGTAGAATATTCCATTTGTTGTGTGAAGAAGAGGTTCTTTCTTTTTCTCTCTTGTTACACTGCCCCCCTCTTCAAGTCTGTTCTGTCCCAGAACAGGTTTTATGCTCTGGTTCCTGTAGAACGGGTCATGACGATATCGACAGTCTTCACCTCGACTACACGTTCCATTACGGTAGAAGTAACAGTCTACACTCTTCGTTGGCCTTAATGCGGGCTGTGGGTCAAAACTGCAGACGAAGATCTTGACGTCCGTACCTCTAAAGACAACTTCCAGCATGTTTCTAACGATTCTCCAATCCAGCTGGTCCCGCCCACAGCCGAGTTTGGGAACTGCCAATTTGTTAATTCCCCTGGTAAGCAACTCGATCCTCAAATTCCATAATGCCCTCCACAAGTCGGCGTAACTCGGTTTCTGGTAGTAAAACTGCTTGGTTACCAAGTAGTAAATGGATCGGTCATGATCAGGCAAGCGTAAGGATTTACCAACAGAGGGATTTTGTTCTCGAAGTTCATTCAGCCGTTCAAATTTATTTCTAAACACTACTGCGATCCCCCTGGACATACGGAGATCCTCGGAGACACAGTGGGCAATGGAATAATCACCAGGGACCCGGAAGAGATCTTGTTGCATCTCAGTCGTGACTCCGAATCGCGCTTTTATAGTTCCAGAAAACGCAGCCATAAATTTTCTAAATGTTGGCTGATCATTTTCAGGCCTTACGGTATTGATAGCCACCTCAGCCTCATCTTCCTGATCCGGGACTGCGCCATTATTTCCCTCATAGGGCGCCAGACGATTGTAGTGTACCACCTTTGGTTTCCCTCTCGGCAATTTCTGGACGCGATAGATTAGATCATTTATTCGTTTCTTCACCTGGTATGGGCCCTCCCAATTTCGCTGTAACTTTGGCGAGTATCCCCGACGTCTTTGCGGGTTGTATAACCAAACCAGCTGTCCATGTTGAAACCCTCCTCCTTTGGCTCTCACATCGTACAAAGTCTTCATACGGTCACTCGAGATTCGGCTATTGTTTCGGGTTCGGTCGTGAATATCCTCCAACTTCTTCTTTAAGTTGATGACATAATCATTCCCGGCTACCTCCTGCTCTATAGGTGGAGACCCAAATTCCAGATCACACGGTAACCGTAACTCGCGTCCAAACATCACAGACGCTGGTGACTGACCGGTTGTTTCGTGGACCGATGCACGATAAGCCATCAGGAACAGATGCAGGTATTGGTCCCAGTCTCGTTGATGATCGGAGACGACCTTGGCCAAATATTTGCCCATTGTCCGATTCATGCGTTCTACCATTCCATCGGACTGCGGATGTAACGGTGTGGTCCGAGTCTTGCGAATGCCCAACAATCGACAGACTTCTCCAAAGAGTACAGACTCAAAGTTGCGGCCTTGATCCGAATGCAGCTCCATGGGCACTCCGAAGCGACTGAAAAACTCTTTGACTAGTACGTCAGCAACAGTCGCGGCTTCCTGGTTTGGTAGGGCATATGCTTCTGGCCATTTGGTAAAGTAGTCCATTGCCACTAATATGTATTTATTCCCATCGTCGGTTTCGGGAAATGGTCCGGCAATATCTATAGCTATTCTTTCCAGAGGACTACCCACATTGTACTGCCTCATAGGTGCTCTTCGTTTCCCCAAGGGTCCGTTACCAGTGGCACATAGTTCACATTTCCGGCACCACTCCTTCACGTCTTCTTTACAGTTGACCCAATAAAAACGCTCCCTAACTTTCTCCAAAGTCTTTTTCACACCGAAGTGTCCTCCTGAGGCACCGTCATGGAGATGTCGCAACACTGTAGCCACTCGGCTTCTTGGAACCACGAACTGAGACCTAATGGTGGTGCCATCTTCACTCTCCAGTACTCGCTTCAGGAGATCGTCTTCCACCTTCAAGGACTCCCATTGGGCCCAATATGCTTTGAGCGTTCTGTTGAAAGGGCTGACGGCCTCCCAGGCAGGCCTTTCTCCCACGCGCTTCCATTCCAGTACCATTTTTAGTTCGGGATCAGCCTTCTGCTGTCGTTGCAATTCTTCCGGCAACCAATTGTCGTTGACGATGGTAGTTCTTAATACTTGGCAAACCCTCTCTTCCAAGCGAGAGCAATAACGGCAATCCGTTGGACAGGGTCTTCTTGAAAGAGCATCGGCATTTCGATGACTAGTGCCCGCACGATGTTCTGTGTCAAAGTCGTATCCTTGTAATCGCTCGATCCACCTTGTGACCTGGCCTTCAGGATTACGGAATTGTAGAAGCCATTTCAACGCTGCATGGTCCGTCCTCAATAAAAACTTCCGTCCGTACAAGTATTTGTAGAAGTGCTCAACGGACTTCACGACGGCCAATAGTTCTTTTCTGGTCACATAATAATTCCTTTCGGCTTTCGACAAAACCTTACTAAAATAGCCGATGACCTTTTCTTGTCCATCTTGTATCTGAGAAAGTACACCCCCAATGGCCAGATTACTTGCATCTGTGTCAAGTATGAATTTCCCTTCCGTCCGTGGATAGCTCAATATTGGTGCTGTTGTCAGGGCACGCTTCAACTGTTGGAAAGCTGTTTCGCACTCTCCGCTCCAAACATACTCGCGCCCATCTTCAGTTAACCTTGTCAGAGGCTTCGCTATATTGGCAAACCCAGGAACGAAACGCCTGTAGTAGGTACACAATCCAAGAAAACTACGAACTTGGTGTTTATCTTTCGGTGTTGGCCACTCTTGAACTGCACGAATCTTATCGGGGTCGGCTGCCACTCCATTTTGTGATACGACGTGCCCGAGATATTTCACTTCCTTTCTGAATATGTGGCACTTTTTCGGACTCAGTTTCAGATTGGCTCCACGTAATCTTCGAAACACTTCCTCTAGATTTTTCAAATGTTCGTTGAATGATTTTCCTACTACAATCACATCATCTAGGTATACCAGGCAGGTCTTCCACGACAGCCCTCTCAGGATGGTCTTCATTAGACGCTCAAAGGTAGCCGGAGCTTTACATAGACCGAAAGGCATAACTGTAAACTGCCATAGTCCGGAACCAATAGTGAACGCGGTCTTCTCCCGGTCTTCAGGTTCCATTTCAACTTGCCAATAACCACTCTTCAAGTCCAAAGTCGAAAACCATCGCGAACCAGACAGGGTATCTAACGTGTCGTCGATGCGTGGTAAGGGATAGCTGTCTTTCTTGGTCACGTAGTCCACACAAAATCTCGTTGACCCGTCCTTCTTACTGACCAGGACCACCGGTGATGCCCATGGACTGCTGGATGGCTCGATGACCCCTTGTTCTTCCATATCGGTAATAATCTTCTCGGCTTCTGCTCGCCTTGCTAGAGGTAGACGCCTCGGCTGCTGACGGACAGGCATAGAGTTGCCTGTATTGATTTTATGTTTTACTATATCTGTTCGTCCCTTCTAGCTATCGTCAAGAGCGAAGGTATCTTGGTATCGGTTTACCAAACCCTGTACCTTTTTCACTTCCGTTCTATTTAGGTCTTCGCACGAACTAACAACCATACCCACTAATTTTTCACCATGGTTTTTGGGCACTGGTTTAATAAATTAGTCATCATAGTAGTCGGATAACCGCGCTGATTGTGCGGGAAGACCAGCATTTGAACCGACAGAGATGATACATTCCTTGCAGGTCTGCTGTGAAACAGTACATTTTTATTTGTCGCGTGTCCAAGATTCCAAGAGTGTTTTACATGGAGCTCCTGTCGTTAGACTTAATCTCCACGTTGCTTCCGAGAGGAACTAATTGAGGTACGCTCAATGTCGTGTGTCCAGTGCGGCCCTTGGCAGGAGGCATCTGCGTGGCTCCCTGACTTGTGGGGCCTGAAGCGGCCGCTTCCAACGCTTGTGCCTAAATCCGCCACTGTCCAAAATGTCACAATGTAAAACTAAAATAATAAAAATGCGAGATAAAACGTAGAAAACTATTACAAACAAAAAAGAAATTAAAACCTTCTACACCGAACTTTTTTCATCCACCCTACCAAGTTCAATCCAAGATCGAAAACAAATTCTAAATGCAGGCTTCGAAGAAATTCCCGAGCTAAGCCGAGACGAGCTGCAGAACGCACTAAACCAGATGAAGAACAAAAAATCCCTAGAAGATGGAATAACATCGGTATTCCTGAAGCTGACAGGAAGTGAACTCTGGGTAGCTATAAGAATCTTACTTAACAAATGCGTCGAAGAACCGAACATACCAATAGGCAGAATAGTGAAGTTATAAGACCTTGAGAATTATAGACCAATCAGCCTACTTCCATTTGTGCAATTTGTACAAGCTTCTCACGAAAATCAGAACGAATAGGCTGACCAATAAGCTTGACTCATACCAGCCAGTAGAATAGGCTGAATTTTGCAAAGGCTTCAGCACAATGGACCATATCCACACTCTCCGCCTCCTAATGGAAAAAACAACCGAGTACAACATCAATATTCACCTGGCTTTCATTGACTATAGGAAAGCTTTTGACTCCTTAGAACAATGGGCGATCATGAAATCCTTGGATAATGCCAGAATAGATTCAACGTATACTAGACTTCTCAAATCCATATAGGAAACAGCAATAATGTCAATCAAAATAGATGAAGATATAACAGAAAACATAGCAATAAAAAAAGGAGTGAGGCAGAGCGACACCAGCTCACCTAGATTATTCATCCTCGCACTGGAGGATGTATTTAAGAACTTGAACTGGGAGAGGAAGGGAATTAAAGTCTACGGCACATACCTACATCATTTACGATTTACAGACGATATAGTACTGATCAGTGAAGACGAACTGAAAATGATTATCGAACAACTAAGTCAAGCTTCACATAAAGTAGGACTTCAAATAAATATCGCAAAAACCAAAATTATCAGTGCACAGAACATAAAAATATCAATCGGAGGAGAGGAAATTGAAAAAGTAGATGAGTATGATCTAGAGCACAAAATCAGAATAGATACAGAAAATCAAACGACAGAAATACCTATACTGGGGCCGCCGAATAGATATAGTACAAAAAAAATCAAGGCAGCACAGATTGTTCTTATTGGTTTTATGTGAAAGTGAAATTTACAATAGAACATTTTTGCATATGAATTGTTAATTCATTATAAATAATGTCACTTCGAGAGATGGTAGTATAAATAATAACCATACATTTAAAAAAACTGCAGTTTTATTAATTTAATAAAAATGTTATTAAAAGTTCGTGAGTAAGACAGTTTGACAGTAAACGAATTGATATCTTTTTGGTACAAGTAAACATGCCTTTGAATTTGAGCGGTATATTTGAATGCAATCAATAGAAAGGTTTTGTTAAAAAGAGGGGGTAATTGTAGGCGGTTTTAATTACTATATCTGTTCAGCGTCCCGAGTATAGGCGAATTGGCCAGAGCTGGACTGCATTTAGAAAACTGAGCTTCATATTAAAAAACACAGATGTCCCCATAAACTTAAAACGGAAAGTGTATGACAGCTGCATACTTCCTGTAAATACATACATGGAAACCATGACCTACACAAAAAGCAAACTACAACGTCTTCAACGTACACAACGGGCCATGGAAAGACAAATGCTGGCTGTCAGTTTACGAGAAGATATCAGAAGTGAGGAAATTAGAAGAAAAACTAAAATAACTTATATAACGGAGAGACTGGCAAGATTGAAATGGCAATGGGTCGGACATGTGGCTAGGGTGAAGGATGACAGGTGGGCAATAAATTTGCTAAACTGGAGGCCCTAGGACAGCAGACGAAGTGTCGGCAGACCGATGAAGCGATGGACAGATGAGATCAAGACCACCGCAGGAATAAGCTGGATTCATATTGCACAAAATAGACAACTGGCAAAGACTTGAAGAGACCTACCTCCAGCAGTGGAGGAACTATGGTTTATGAAGAAGAAGACAACACTCTCTCCACATTGTATTGAATACTGTTGTTTGTAGAATTAATTGTTGCTGCTTAATACTACAATGCAATTACATATAAATGCCTGTCACACATCAACACCTCACATATTAAAATGTAGAAATTAGGTTGAAAGGAAATAACTAAAATAAAATTTGCATAGACTTACTACTTGATTTTTGATATATGTGGACGGTTAAAAAAAATCTTTATGTCCGATTGCATTACAAAGTACTGTTTATTGTACTGTTTTGCGGCAGTGAACTGGCTTATTACTGTACTCGTAAAATAAAATATATAGTAGTAAAATAAAGTATGACAACTGTATATTACATGTCAAATTTTCTTCTGTCAAGAATAGATGTCAAATTTATAAACTGATTTTTTTTGATAATTAGCCAATTTTAGGAATCGAACATAAAGCTTTGTATGCAACTCTTACATAATCGGACCTTATAGACTCGCCCTTTTTATAGGCCTTGCTCGCTTCGCTCGCTCGACCATAAACTGGGCTTGTCTATGATGTCCTACATTATGTACTTGTTACATAAATAGCTATTTTTCGCACACCCCTTAAAAATGACGAAAAAATAAAGTGGAAATTTTTTTTAAATTTAGACCGTGCCTAAAACTGATTAAAGTTTTTAATGAGCATTTTTATTTAATTTTATTATTTGGTGTCTTTCCGGAGTTTTTTCGGCATAATTTTTTTGTTTTTCACTGTTTCTGCTAGAAAAATGTGTATCTATCTTTATATTTTTGGGGCCGCAGAAACTTTTTTCCAAATACATACTGTCACAAAATGTTAACATTTTTATTCTGTTTTTAATGGGCGAAGTGATCGCTCATCCATTTTTGTAAACAAGACGCGAATAGTAATTTACGTTATAAGTCCTGGAAATGGAATTTTACAGTCGAGTTAGATATTACGCCGGAACACCGAAACAAGACTGTAAGACCATTTCCAGGACGTATGACGTAATGCGTTTTATTTCATACTGCAATTATTAGAATATTGGATTAATTTAAAAAAAAATTATATAAAGTAAATTTCCGAATCCAAAATATGGACATCTATGAAGAACGAGTATCCATAGTAACTGATTACGTACTAAAACATTGTCCAGTTGATTGATTGTATTTGCGTCCGGTAAAAATTTTTACAGTCATACTAGACTGTAACATTTTTTACAATCATACTAGACTGTTACATCGCATTTTCTGGACTGAAAAGTTTGACGTAAAACTGACAAATGTGACACAGTATGCAATAAATACTTTTATTTCATACTGTATCGTATTATCCATGTTTACGGTAGCGATTACAGTTCGGAAAATGCGGTTTTACAGTCGAGTATGTTGGTTGTACAGTCGAAGTTTTTCCGGATTTAAATAAAATAAATCAACTAAACAATGATTTAGTATTAAGTTACCATGGACACTTGTTCTTCATAGATGTCCATATTTTGAATTCGACTAATAGTTGCCATAGATACTAGTTTTTCATAGATGTCCATATTTTAAATTCCGAAATATTTTTTATATATATTTTTTTAAATTAAACCAATAATCCAATATTTGCAGAATGAAATAAAACACATTACGCTAAACGTCCTGGAAATGTTCTTACAGTCTCGTTTCGATGTTCTAGACTCGGCTCCTTCGTCGCCTTGTCCACAATATCTTACTAGAGTGTAAAATTCCATATCCAGGACTTGTAACGTAATAGTAATTTTTCTGAAATCGTCAAGAAAGCTTGTCATGACAGAACTCAGGTTGGTCATGAAAGTGTCACTTTAAAGACTAGTCACTTTCATGATTTTTACAAGACTCCTGTCACTTTACAAGACTCATCTGTCATTTTTAGACTGCAATTGAATTAGAAATCGTCACTTATCTTATGAAACGTTTATTTAATATAATTAAAAACACTAACAATCAAATACAACAAAATATTTTTGATTTGTTGTTGATTCATTGTCATGGATATTAACTTCTCATACGACTCTGATGTTGATATATTTTTTCAGTTTAAATCTATTTTTAGTTTTGAAAAACGATTGCAGAAAAAATATAATACATCACTGGTCATGAAAGTGTCTCTGCTTGACTCGGAGGCTTTAAAGAGATACTCGGATGCTACGCATCCTCGTACTCTTCAATAAGCCTCCTCTTCTGCAAAGTTTCACTTTCATGACTTGTAATGTAATACACTATTACAGTCTAGTATGACTGTAAAAATGTTTACCGGGCGCAAATACAATCTATCAACTGGACAATGTTTTAGTACGTAATCAGTTACTATGGGAACTCGTTCTTCATAGATGTCCATATTTTGCAATTTATTTTATATAATTTTTTTTAAATTAATCCAATATTTCAATAAGTGCAGTATGAAATAAAACGCATTACGTCATACGTCCTGGAAATGGTCTTACAGTCTCGTTTCGGTGTTCCGGACTCGGCTCCTTCGTCGCCTTGTCCGTAACATCTTACTCGACTGTAAAATCCCATTTCCAGAACTTATAACGTAAATTACTATTACGTTATAAGTTCTGGAAATGGGATTTTCCAGTAGAGTAAGATGTTACGGACAAGGCGACGAAGGAGCCGAGTTCGGAACATCGAAACGAGACTGTAAGACCATTCCCAGGACGTATGACGTAATGCGTTTTATTTCATACTGCAATTATTGGTCTAATTTAAGACAGACTTAAACTAATCAACACCGTTTTGATTGTTTGTTTGTTTGTTTTTGGGCGTTTTTGGGCGAGGAATCAGGATGGCGGAGCATCCTTCGTACCTCATGGCACCGATTGCTATGATCATTTGGCCAACCCTACTAGAATTTAGCCGAATCTGGGGGAATTCCACCCCCCAGTAGGGATCTTTATCGTGCCAAACATCGCATTGACACGGGACCTACAGTTTTACTTCCTATCCGAGAAGAAGGCATGTTTTTAATTTTTCTCCGCTATGAAAAATTACCAGCTCGGCCGGGGATCGAACCTGCGGGGATCAGAGTCCAATTTGGTCTTATTTTCTATTCTGGGCCAAGACCTTTCCAATGATACCAATTTCATCCAAATCGGTCCAGTGGTTGCGGAGAAAATCGCATACATACATACAGACAATCTTTCCCTTTTATATATGTATATAGATATACATCATGATTCAACAACCTACAAGTCCAGCAGAAGCTTCTCACGTTCCTCTTAGGTTAAGTTTTGTAGCAGTTTGTTGTTTTTAGGTTTAGTTATTCACATTTTGTAACAAGCCCGAAAGTTAAGAATCAGCTGTCTTAATTTTAAGCGTTTTCAATGGTCCCATTCAATTCTCACGTTATTCTTATTGGCTCATTTGTATAGGTTAAGTTTTTATAATTGTAACGAACGTTAACACTAAGACCCCTGTCTTAGTTTTAATCCATTGTAAAACCATTGCAAGAAAAAAGGCAGTTTTTACGTATCCATCATGTTGCTTTGCAATCATAACCGCGTCTTATGCGTACATTCGCCAAGTTTTCCGCACTTGATAGAGACTTTTCTGCTGGAAAAACTCTAAAAAAAAACAAGGGGGGAATAAATGTGATGATCACTGGTGCCTTGGATAATTTGTAGTATCCAAGTTAACGAAATGTAAACAAGAGTCAGAAAATATTCATAAACCCAAAAGAAAGCATTCATTCTCTCACCATTAACAGTAGTACAAGAATAATAAACCTTATAAACCACAAATCGTCGTTTACTCCAACCAACCACAGAAGATAATTACAGTACTCTTGCAATATTGCTTCAAAAAAACTGGAAATCTCTTAAATAATGAAATTAAATCAAAATAAAGATTATTCAAGAAAATAAAGCAGAGATCTCAATTTTAATATTATTGAATTCTCTAGTTAAGAACGGTGTTATTTATTTAAAAAAAGAAACTGGGAATGCCATGAGTCGAACCTAGGACCTTTGAAAGTGTTTAAACTATGAATAGTTCAATTATTGAATGCTCTACCGGTGAGCTACATCCCGTGGATTAAAATAAAAATAAAACTGTATGATAAAATTGTATTGTGAATCATCGATACGTAAACGTAGGTATCTGTAAATATAAATAATGTAGCTAGAAAATCCACTATATATAGTTCTATTCAGTACTCTTGCAATATTTATTTATTTACCAAATATTGACACAATAAATTAAAATAAAATAAATTCAAAAGATACTAATGTAACAAGCCATTAAACAAAGACCACATACCAATAATGAGTATACCCTCCTCGTACTCTTATGACGGGAATCATTCTTCGGGAAGATCTGCAATTAGGCTGCGAATATCATTTTGATCCATTGTGTTCCATTCTTGCACAATAAAGCTTTCCGGCTGATCTAAGTGTTGAAATGGCTTTCTATGATTTTGAATTGAAGATGGCCCTAAAGTGTTCAATGGGATTAAGAACGGGGCTTCGAGCAGGTCACTCCATTGTTTCAGTTCCAACAGTATCTATGTAGTATATATCAACAATTCTGGCAGTGTGTGGACGGGCGTTGTCTTGCATAAAAAGAAACTCTTCACCAATAAATGGAGCAAACGGGATGACATGTGGTTCTAAGGTGTCTTCAATATACCTTGGAGCGTTTAAACTAGCCCCACGTATAGTAACAAGTTCTGTACGAGCATTGAAACTTATGCCACTCCATATCGTAATTGATATACATATAACAACTTTATATAGCATAACTTCTTGTTGAAGGAAAATAAATTCCGCATGACTTTTACTAGTTCTTCTATAACAGGAATACGTCTATCTGATGAATAAAGCCCGAATCTAGATTCATCAGTAAAGAGAACTCTACTCCAATCGCGGATGTTCCAGTATTGGTGTTTTCTTGCAAATGCTGGTCTGTGCTACTCTATGTAAGTTCTGGTGCGGTTGCTGGTACTCGAGCTCGTATTTCAGTTTCTCTTAGTTTGAGGTGTCACAGCAACATTTGTCACTTCAAAAAGCTCTGCTTGAAGCTGGGTTGCAGTGAAGTGTCGTGTTGGAAGAGCATACAGTTGAATAAAACAATCGTCCCTGACCGTCGCTATATAAATTTATATCTTATTATAAAACATGTCTTCTACGATCTTGTCCTGGTCGTCTATCGTATAAACCAGTCTGCCTTATACATAGATGTTAATATGTAATTGGAATATTCCATAAGGTACGTTTCAAAAGATTTGTCAGAGAAACAACCATGTTGTTGTGGTGATATATAACTTTTAACTTAAAAAAATATCATAGATTATTTTTGCACCTTTTTGTAGTGAACGCGATTCCATTGATAGATTGTGTACCGCTACGCTGGCCTTTCAGTTCCTAAAGAGGTTTATGCAAAGGTTAGTAATCCCATGTCTGAATCTACTCAAAATGTTTACTCGCAAGCACAGCAATTTTCAGAATTACTACAATCCTTTGAGTACAATCGACTTGTACAACATAACATTCTATTACGCACGAAATAGAAACAACAAGGTCTTCAGTTAAGATTAAGCCAAGAAAGTTGAATCCTAACCAGTTATGTGTTTTAGAAAGGCATTTAGAACAACTTTGTGGGCCGGTGCAATATTGCAGTAACTGGTCAAAGCCACTTGGTTCCAAACACACGCAGAAACCCGTGTGTTTGGAACCAAGTGGCTCATGCAAATTCAGCACCAGCAGACGTTCATTAGATGATACAAGATGCAACAGTATTCTCCAAGGTGGATTTGAAAAAGGCGCACTTTGCCATCTCCGTAGAACCTGCAGATTTTCCGAAGACGGCCATTACAACACTATTCGGCCTCTTTCAATTCAAGCGAATGTGTTTTGAATTAAGAAACGTAGCTAGTTTTTGGTCCCTTGGTTCCGAATTTGAATAACTGCGAGTTTCCCATTACTGTTAATCAGAAAAATAGTGGAAGCTTTGTTAAACAGCTCACGCGGTTCGGTTCCCCTTGTTCGCGGAGGTTGATTCTTATTGAACAAAATACAATATTTTTCCACGAAAAACTTAGCAATTCAATTTCAATAAAATTTCTATTTATTTCGCATTATAGGTATAAAATAAATTGTTTTAGAGTACCACGAGAAATATGACACGTGAGTAAACATTATAAACAGTATGCAGTCATATAAGATGGTAATATATTCAGAACCTTAACTTAATATTATTCTAATTTATATAATGTATGCGAATGTTTGTCCGTACTCAGAAACCTTATCTTAATGGTTCCATCTATTAGAATACTAATGTTCGGCATTATAAAAACTTTATCGTAATATTATTCTAATTCGACTTAATATATGCTGTGCGGGCGAATATTACGACCACAGAATAGTATATAAACACCGGAACTTTGCAGGACAGATCAGTTCGAGTTGCAACGACGTACGGAGCGTAGAGCCTGGCATCCAGGGATGTTGTTTACCTCGCTTTCCGAACTTAACTTCGACACTCAGAAAGCCTTAGAAACTGGCATCCAGGGATGTTGTTTACCTAGGTTTTTCTGAGTATTAGTATCAGTTTAGTGTTGAAACTGTATAATAGTATTTAAGTTATTATGCAAGTGCATATTGTGTAATTAACAACGAATAAATATCTTATTGTACTTAACAGTAAACTGTGTTCATTCTCTAACTTGGACTCCGTATTTTGTGTTTTTAAATAAAGTATTATTTTAAAAACACTTTTCAACGTCAAAAAAAGTTAATTCGCGTAACATCAGATTTTTTCTGTCCTAGTACAAAAAGTGATTACTTTTTGTACAGTTGCTATGGTAACGAGTAACATTTCCTAAATGGTGTACTTTTTCTACAAAATAATTTGTTGTTATAGTGTCATGTTCGTGCGGTTGGAGAAAAAATACTTTTAATGTCTCTATAAAATATAACGACACCTTCCACTAAGGTTCTTAAACGTTATAGTAGAATGGATCATCATTATTATCACCAATAATCAACTATCGGGAGACTAAAATGACGCGTACAGCATAGATACCTAATTCTGAATTTTACAAAATATTGTGAGAAGTGAAGCTGCACTTTTTAACGTTCTTTGAGGTTTTGAACTTGCATCTACTATCCATTTGCTTTTTCTAGAGAGCCCTCAGTTGCATCGGTTCTCACCAACCAAAATTAGGAAAGTTTTTTTGATGAAAATAATGCCCACATATGAAAAATGTTGCATTAGTAAAAAAATCTTGTCACCATCACTATTATTAATCAAGAAAACATAGTTAACTATTTTTCCATATAAGTTTTAAGCAACTTTTTTGTCCTAAAATTTATTAGTAAGGTATATGAACCACAAGGTTTCTTTCTAACCCCTACAGTTATTTCATAGATGTGTGGCATATACTTTCCGAGAAAATCATTATTTAATTTACGCTTAATGAAATTGTCGTTAAAAATGGATACCTTTTCTTACATATTTTGATAAAAACAAAAGTATAGCACTTTAATAAATTTACCATTTGTTCGTTTTAAAATAATTTAATTTGTACAGTAGCTTACGATCAATACTTTTTCAAAGTGGGGACTCTAGAAGAAAATTGATAGTAGTATCTAATCTAACACATACACACTACACTAATAAGCGTCCCGCTTACAGAACTGTTTTTCCCTGTACCACAATCATGATGATGAATTCAGATCGCGATCACATTAAATCTTCTCTTCTCTGAAATCTTCATTAAAGTAAGAGATACAGTTATAAAGTAAGACGAATATATTTAGATGATAGATTATAAAATTTATAGTGTCCAGCCTTAATTCGTGAAACTCCAGAAATTAATTATTAAACAGTAGTTTCGCAGTTAAATATTACCTGACAATATTGTTGATATAAAACATAACATTATTAAAGGTAAAACGTTTTTCACCTTTGACAAGACATTGGGTTGGAAGAGAGATACGATCTGGGTAAGTACTAGCAAGTAAGTAGAAAATATTCAGAAACCCCCAACTAATATATAATTTAGTAACCACTTAAAACGTGGAAAATTTCTGCTTGAATTTGTAAATATGGGGTGTGTTACTACCCAGGGCATCATTTCTAGTTTCAGCAACTGCAGTATAGTCGTTAGTTATTTTATATATGACTAATTTATTGTTTAATAGGCCTATAACTGCTTTTGTAAATTTTTCTGCAATACATTTATAGTAGTAATTTTCTTACAGTTTAATATATTTTAATTTTTCTACATACATTAACTATTTAAAACAAATTAAACAAATTCAATAATAAATAATAGTACAATTTTAATGGTTGATAATAGCAAGTGTGCTACTATTAATCATATTTCTTATACGGTAATAAATACTCCCAAATTTAGATGGACGTAGTTTGTTACATTACCATATTTCTTTATTTCCTGTGATATAATTAATAGAGTGGGTGGAAAAAATAAATGCGGAAAAGTTGCCTATAGGTAGTAATAAGAAGAAAAACGGTGTAACAAAAATTAAAATCGGTTAACATTTTCCGTTCGCGCATCGTACTTAAGGCTTGTGGCTACCAAAAAATAATTTACAACTCCGAGATATGTATCCCATATTACCTGGTCTTGATCGCGTTATGACCATTGCTAAACTCTTGGAGAGTACATCCCTTTCGTTTAGTCTGTCGCCAGTCAATCTTTCCAATGCAATGGGGTTAGAAGAAATACATGGATTTCTCTGATTGGACGAAGCATTTAGGGAAATCACCGGCGTCCACTTTCTTATCTAAAAGTACCTCAAACTGGTTTATTTCACTTCATGTATCCATCTACTGATAAAACTTTGTCAGTATTGAAGAATGCATATAGCTATTCTATTTGTTTCGCAGTATTTATTAAAATGTAATCTGACAATATTGTTTCGACAGCTAAGGCAGTACCATAACCTCAAAATATAAATAAATTCAATAAATTCTATGAATTGTTTGACAGATTGATTTCATTTATTGACAGAACTAATTTAGTACTAAATCAAAAAGAGTAGAGCGGTACAGAAAAATTTACATGTGAAAAAATTCCAAAGGGAACTTGATAAAAATCATTTATTTTCACGCTGTATAAATAGTTAATATGAAAATTGTAATTTTTGATGTAAAGAGTTGTCAATAAATTCTACATTAAATGTTATATATTTTCTCAATGAAATATGTTGTCTATGCAAGTTCAATATATACAAGTACAAGAAACAAGTCTACAAGGAAATACAGCCCACTCAAGTAAATAAGAAGCACCTAGGCTTCATCAATAAATATAAACAAACACGTCGCGAAAAAAAACTTAGCGACGTATTTGTTTATATTTATATTTACATTAACTTTGATAATGACAGCTTAGCTGTCGAAACAATATTGTCAGGTTATATTTTAATAAATACTGTGAAACTTTTTACTAATCTTTATTTATTTCATGATTGTGGAGTTCCACAAAGTAAGGCTGGAAAAAATAAACAATATAATATAATATATACCAACAATAGGTTTGCTCGTAACTACGTCCGGTGGACTTCGGATAATTCTTGTTGCAGTGTGTACAGTGTATACGCACGATTTTAGAAAAAATGTCTCAACTTCCGATTTCATTGAGATACCAAGTTGAAATTTTATTACAATGATAAGGACATATCATGCAATAGTTCTGTTTTTTTCTTGAAAAAAATTAATGGAACAGATTTTGAGAGTCACATTCGCTGTTCTTAATGCAAGTGCATGTCGTTTCAAAACATTTTATTCGCACGACTGTAGAAGAAAATTCATAACTTCTAATTCCATAAAGATACAAAGTTGAGGTGAGTGAAACATTGCATACAATAGCTGTAATTTTTTTGAAAAGAATTAATGCAACCGATTTTGAGAAAAGTAAAAATCTGTTAAAAACTCAGATAATATACTATGTTACAAATGTTGGAAACACAAACAAAAATTACCGTCCATAGTTCATTTCGTTTTCTTTCAAATGCAAAACCCCCGACCTTTCTAATACGAAAGCCAGTAAATAGCATTTGAATATAGGCATGTACGTTTAAAACTGAAAAAATATCTCTATATCTCGCGAACGATATCTTTATGGGCAGTAATATTTGAGCTTTATACACCGTGTTCCTTGTAACATTTGCTATAGGGAATTAGTATGGGAAATCTGAAATATGTCAAATAGTTCGTTCTCGAATAAAAGTCGGTGAATTTAATAGTTGCAATCGATAGATAAGATATTCTAACGTACTGTCCAAAAATATTACCCTTAATAACAATCCCAATTCTTCAGAAATTATAAATTTATGAATTATTTGCAAAATATTAATTTAAAAGCCGAAAACTGAAAAGTCGATGCGACTTGTCTCCGTGGTTCAATGGTTAACGTTCGGGTTCTTGTACGTTTTTCGAGTAAAAGAATAATATCAAATTATTTAAATTGTTATTAAATTAAAGATTAATGACAAATAAAATTAAAAAAAGTCTTGCTTGTAAGGGGGTTCGATCTTGCATTCCACGAGCCCGTGCGGTTTAGTAAGCCGAACGTTAACCATTGAACCACGGAGGCAAGTCGCTTAGACTTTTCGGGTTTCGGTTTTTAAATTAATGTTTTGCAAATAATTTATGGATTTACAATTTCTGAAGAATTGGGATTGTTATTAAGGGCAATATTTTTGGACAGTAGGTTAGAATATCTTATCTATCGATTATAACTATTAATTTCACCGACTTTTATTCGAGAACGAACTATTTGGCATATTTCAGATTTCCCATACTAATTCCCTATAGTAAATGTTACAACGAACACGGTGTATAAGGCTTACAAAGGGTATTACCTTAACAAAACATAACAAAAAAAATATAAAAAAGAGGGTACCGCGCCAACTTTGGTCGAATCGGCGTGGAATGTATCTATATTTACATTACTTATTATTTAGGTTATTTAAACTATAAAAAACTAAAGGGTGTTTATTTGAAAAGTTTTAACTAACAGGAAAAAATTAGAAAAATATCGTGATTTTTGCAATTTTTCATAAACTTTAAGTACGATGCGCAAACGGAAAATGTTAACCGATTTTAATTTTTTTATACCGTTTTTCTTCTTATTACAACAGGCAACTTTTCCGCACTAAAGCGTTCCGAAAAAAATATTTATTTTTTTACCCACTCTAATAATTAACTGTGTATTCGTAAATAAAAATTGGCGTTCTTCAGGAAATACATTTAACCTAGAATTAGATTTGAGATTGAGATGTGCTGCATTGTCAAGAGTGGAGAATGCTCATATTTTGTAGAAAACAGGTGTTAGTTGTAAAAGTTAAGAAATGTGTATAACTAAATGCAATAATTATTTATTTATAAAATTAATACTGAAATCTGAACAATTATTTAAGTTAATTAACATGGGTTTTGTTGGTGCCTTCCATTTTTTCAAATGTCATAAACACGTTTTCAAAAGTATTTTGGACGTAACGTCGTGTCGTTTCGCCGCTGCTTTTTGTTAATGTACGTAAATCATAACCTCAATTTTACAAATACCTTGAACAGCTAATGCTTCATTTAATGTAATTTAAAGTAATGAATTCCCAGAACATTTTTAGGTTTCCAAGTAATAGACCGGTTATTCTAAATTTATGGATTAAAGCCATTAGAAGGAGATCGATATCTGAACGTGCACGTAGTACGTACAACGTACTATTCCGTCAAGAAAATTTCGCACGATTTTTATCAAGTAGGCTGATTTTTCTTAAATTTTAGGTGAGTAAGAAATACTTTTCATGACATGACACAATATCATAGGTGGGTCAAAAATAACTATTGCAATGAAAATAATTTATACCAAGATTCATCATTTTGATTTAAAACTACGTATTTTATTAAATTGCATTGTATGACATGTCATTAAAAGAAAAATAATAATTTCACATAAGTACAAAATGCCACTGGATGTGATACCGCTTAGAAAGGGAAAAAAATTGTGCGAGATTTTTCTGCCGGAATAGTACATATTACGGCCGCGAGCGAAGTAACCGGCCGAGATGCAAGGACGGCCAGGGCCCGTATTCTTGAGTTTCGCATGCAAGTTTCGCATACGAGATGACGTAATTCTCTATTACCTTCTAACATTTGATTGGCTAAGTTGCATCTTATGACGTAAAAATTACGTCATCTCGTATGTAATTCTCTATTACCTTCTAACATTTGATTGGCTAAGCTGCATCTTATGACGTAGAGATTACGTCATCTCGTATGCGAGACTTATTATGCGAAACTCAAGAATACGGGCCCAGGAGTCGTTTGCTGTATGTACTACGTACTTTATGTTTCAGGATATTCGGAATGTAGCAAATTATAAAAACTCTCATTGTCTTTATTGTAATTTAGCAATAATAATGAATAATATTAATAGATATTAACAATTATACAGTGCGATTCTAAAGTATGGAATAAATTCGATAAAAGGGAAAGTATTGATTTTTGGAAAAATCCCAAAAACATGTCAATTTTGTTTTTAAAGCCCGCACTTTTTGACATATCGGATATACAGGGTAATGCGTTTAAGTGTGGTGGCTATAGCAGTTTCCCGACTTCATAATTATTTTTTTTTAAATTTTTTTATGTAAGGTAACAAACTTATTACATTACCATGTTGGTAATTAGATGAAGTGTCAGAATATGGAATAAAAAATAAAAGTTGCTACTTAAAAAAATGCCGATGACGTCACCACACTTAAACACATCACCCTGTATATTCGAATATTATGTCAAAAAATACGGAGTTTAAAAACAAAATTGACGTGTTTTTGGAATGTTTCCAAAAATCAATACTTTCCCTTTTATCGAATGTATTCCATACTTTAGAATCGCACTGTATAATACTGTTAAAATTAATCAACTCAACGTTAATTCAATAACAATTTTATAATAACTTTATATAGTAACAATAACTTTATATACTGTAGATCAGAGGTAGAGATGTTGCTAGGAAAGCGATAGGTTTATTAGGGTTTGATTGCCAGCCGGGGCAGTAATCTTTTCTGTATGGTTTTGCATTCAAAATATATTTTAATGTAAAACATTAATTAAACAAAATAAATTATAGACCGGGAGACAGCTGCAAAAAACTACGTCATTCGGTTTCGAGATGTATTAATTATGTAGGAATAGGTCATCTATATCTATTGTATGTTAGAGAAACAATCGTCGATCGCGGCGGATATTGGTAGGTTGTGCGTACAGGTAAGTTTTAGGTTGCTCATTGGAGTTATACTTTAACGTGATTGAGTTACGGCATGATTTTTTTATGTTGTAGGTTTCGATTTGTAAAACATTAATAAACTAGTTGACTACGTAATATCTTGGACGATTATGCAGTCCGACTAAAAAATAGGGTTGTTTACAAGTACGCTTTTACGTCATCGAGTTTCGGACTAAGTCTAATACCAAATGAAAGCTGAAACTATGCGTATTTAATATGTTATTGTCGGCCAGCTTGTAACCTAGAGTAGATTTGTCAGTACGACTGAACTTACCATTAAAAAAAGCATGTCATATTTTATTTTAATTTTATACTATTATGTATTATAATATTATATTATTATATTTGATATTATTTTACTTAAACAAAGAATATCAAATGACTTTCTCTCAATTAATTACCCCCGAGGATATACTATATGTTCGATTTAAAGCGCCCCCGCTTTGTAGCAACTTTATTTTTAGTCAGAAATGGCATAAACCGTAATATATTATTAAATGGTATAAAGTTTTTTATGTTCTGGCTCAGGAAATTTTGTATTTACTAAATCGGCGTGAGAGTGATGACCTTGTCATCGACCTTTTTAAATTACATGATATTTCTTTTTTTTACTGAAATCGATAGAATATTGTGTTCTCTTTTCAACCATAATAAATATTCTCTAATGTTTCTCTATTTCTAATAGTCTATTGTTTCTCTAACGTACTATAGATGACCTATACCTACATAATTAATTCATCTCGAAATTCGATGACGTAATTTCTTTTGCAGCCGGCTCCTGCTCTATTAACCCTTTATTTAAAATTTATATCTTTATATACCGAAGAGAACAAAATTATACAGTCTGTTTTTTGTAAACGATAATATAGGAAATCCAATGGAATTTTATCATATTCCTCCTGAATTTGTACCCTTGCAAATGTAAGTAGAAATTTTGTTATCAATCGAAAGAAGAATTCATTTTACGTCAAACACATATTAAACTTCATGAAGAAAACCAAAAACTATTTAGAAAAGTACTTAAAAAGGTTATTGATTACAGCTTCCAGCTTTTTTTAATAGCTTATTACCAAAAGCAGTAAATCAATAAGCATTTTAAGTATTTTTCTAAATAGATTTTGGTTTTCTTCATAAAATTTTATATTTTTTTGACGTGGAATGAATTCTTCTTTCGATTGAAACCAAAATTTCTACTTACATTTGCAAGGGTACAAACTTAGGAGGAAAATGATAAAATTCCATTGGATTTTCTATATTATCGTTTACAAAAAACACACTGTATATAACAGACGTATATAACAGAGTGGAAGTGAATAAAGTTGATACTTAGTATGAAAGAAAGAGAGACATATATGTATCTCATGTTATACTTAGTAGGCTGAAACTGGTATGTTTTAAAAATTATGACTAACGTCAAACAATGTTAGTTAATAGAACAGAAAGTATTTGTAACTTAAACTTAATAGTTATTTATGTACCAAGGGCGTTAGAATGATGATAATGCCAGGAGGGCGACATGTTCCAGCCCGAGGGCCTGTAGGGCCCGAGGGATGGAAATCGCCCGATGGGTATTATCATCTAGTAACGCTGGTGGTGCATACAAAATTTTATGTTTCACGAGAATATGTATAAGTAGAAAATTAGTTTTAATTTATAATTGTTGGCGTTGCCAACGCGTTGTTTATATATTTATAAAACTAGGAATCTTTATGTTTGTGGGATGGTAACAACTTTTACTAAATTTACAAAAGTCAAACAGATAAATGACAATTTAAATTCAAATGTTTTTTATTGTTGTTACCAACATACAAACAAAAAACCCTAATAGCACTAATGTCATCTAAAAAATTAATTAATTTTAGCTAAGAAATTTTTGTCGACAATTAAGTCGGTACCAAAGAATTCGTGGATCACGCGCCCAGAAACTACGTACAAATACTTGTTATTTGTTGTACTGCAACATACTCGTACACAAACATATACTTTCTGACCTAATGATCCAAATTACTATTGAACGTAACGCCGGCTCCGATTGTAAAGTAAACCATGAGCGGGCGTTATGAATATAACGCCCGTTTATAACGCCCTGGTTGTTATGGAGTTGTTTATGTAGTTCGTATCACAGGTATAAACAACAAATAATATGCAAGTGAAACATAAAGGAATAATAACTGAAGCCAGAGTAAAATCTCATAATTCACAGATAGGTAACAAAAAAGCAATAACTATTAAAACAAAGTCTTTAAAGTAGTATATAAGGTAGGTAACTGAGTAGAACACCATAACAATAAACATAAATAGGAACCGTAAGTTAACGTAATAACTCAAACTGTGGTGTTTTACTGATTTGCAGACGTTGCAGCAGAGCTCATAATCTTGGGCAAGTTCTTGAAAAGCATTTGTAATTGCTTCTTCGAGTTTTTTCAGATTAGGTACTAGGTTTACTTTTTACTTTTAATGTTTCAAGATAACATAATCCATTTTCCTTTTACCGCATTTGCAGTGTCGGGGTTCCACACAACTATTATAGGAGTGCAACGGAGGTAATGGAGCTACTGTAGCAAGTACATTACGCTCCCTATACTTTATCACTTGTACAACTTTCATACCTTATGCTAAGGAGCTCAAATACGATTGTACTGAATTTTTAAAATTCAGTTGCAACCGAGGTTTGAACCCCTGTCCCTCTGAACGAGAAGTAGGATCTCTATCTCTCGACCACGGAAGGCCACATGTTTCAAGATAACAAGTAATTCTAATGTCATAATAACTTTCTAAACATACAGTCTCGGTCTACTACAATATTAGAGACATATATGTGGGTCATTCTTTCTGAACTCATCTACCGACTAGATCCAGAAATTGGCGCAACTTAGAAAGGCCAGCGGGGGCTTATTTTAAAGCTTGGAACCTTTGCTTTCAAATGTCACATGTCTCCTATATGAAAAAATTTATATTTGACCTCTAAAACAGGGTAAACACGTATCCAGTTCCAATAAGATTTTATCCAACACCTCTAAATAAAGAGGGCTAAATCTTGATGTTTGTAAGCAATTAAAGTTGCAGTTTGCTCACTTGTGGGTAGAAAAACATTGTTGTTGACTTTAGAATGGTGATTGACCGTTATTATAGGTAGCAGCCAATCACCAGCTTACATTGCATAATATTATTAAAATCCAGTCATAGCGCTCAAGTATTAAATTTATTTCCGTCAAAATACAGACTAACTATACATTGTAAATTTCATATTTAAACTTAAATAAAGAGGTGTTGGATAAAATCTTGTATGGCACACGTGAGTTAAGGATATTATACACTCAGAAAAATTAACCCACTCGGGCCTGCAAGCCCTCGAGGGCAAATTTTTCGTTCGTGGATAATATCATACTTAACTCACTTGTACCATAAATAACTATTAAAAGTTGAAAAAATTAGAAAAATAAAAGTTTTTTTAAACTTTTTTGACGGCATCGCATTCTTCGTCAAAGAATACGTAAATTTTGTCCACCGTGTTTTTTCCTAGAGTGTTTCAATTTTGAGAACAACAATTTGCCATTTTTGAAAGTTTATCTTTTTTTTTCATCAAAAATGGCGTCAAATAGAAAAAAATGATAAGAGTAAAAAAATGCTTATTTTTACTCGAGGAATACGAAATGTTTCTTAGTATGCCGTCGACATAAATCATAACTTCAGACCACTTCATTTCTTCAAAGACTCTTTCTGCGAGGTGTTGCACACTCCGAAAGGGAGAACATTGGACTCATACAGACCATGTCCCGGAGCTATGAATGCAGTGTACTGTTTAGATGCCTCAGCGACGTTAACCTGCCAATAGCCACTAGACAAATTCAAACTTGAGAAAAACTTTGAATTTCCCAAATATGTCATTACATCATCGATATTGAGCAAGGGGTAGCTAGACTTCTTAGTGACTTCGTTTAGTTTACGATAGTCTATGCAGAACCTGACCTGGTTGTCTTTCTTTTTCACTAACACAACCGGACTGGCCCAGGCGGAGTGGCTAGGTTGTATTATACGGTTTTCCAGCATTTCCTGAATCTGGCAATCAATTATTTTACTGTCTCTTTGAGATACCCTATAAGGTTTATTTTTGATGAGCGAAGCTCCCTGTACATCTATGTTGCGTTCAGCCAGATTAGTCTTACCCATTTCTTTTGTGTTTTCTGCGAAGACATCTTTGTATTCATCCAGCAACTTTTCAAGTTGTTCGTTATGCTCATTGGTTAAATTTTCACTAATGTTGTATTTAATTATGTTTATCTCATTTTCTCTTTGTTTCTTGCATTATTAATGTCGTATTTGTTTTTTCCAATTTTGCATCTTCGCACAGGAATCCTATTGTGGGTCCTTTAAATATGCGCCATGGTATTGCTGAATAAGATAATAGGTCAATTTCGAATTTTGCGTTAACTAAACGTAATTCCGATGCAATTGTGATTTTTCTTAGCCCTAGAAACTTTTCATTCCCGTGTATGTAATGTTCATGTTTACTTACAATTGGCTTCATGTGATCTTGCTTCCATTTTTATTGTTACCTTCGCTTTTGGTTTTGACGTGTAGTCCTTTTCGGAAGTGAGCTTTGTTTTTTGTTCGTTAAATTCAATTTTCACACCACCATCATTTTTCATTATTACTGTACCTGATTCATAATTAGTATTTACTCTATTTTTAATAAGAAAATCAGTTCCTAAAATTAGCGGCGTGGGCAAATTTCTTATTACTAATGCTTCTCACTTGGTCTTATATTCATTAGTTAACTTAATATTTAAAATTGTATTTCATATTAATGATACTCTATTTCCACATGCAGTTTGTAAGATTTGGCTGCTATCCAGTTTCTTCCACTTTGCCATTCTCGTCTCTGGTTTCTGTCTCTTGACTCTTTGTAGTAACCATTTCTCTCTGTTCTCATACTAACGAAGCGTGGTGGCTTGTTGCGGCATGATACAGCATAGTGACCTTGCCTCCCGCAGTTGAAGCACTTGGGTCTACCATCCCTTGTTCTGCTGTTTGGCCATACATGGTGATTTCTTCCGTAGCCCCTTTGGTTACCTCTTCCATGAGTCTGTGTCTGGTAATTTTGTTGTAGCTGGTTATGTGTCTGCCGTGATGGGTTGGTTTGTGAATTGCTTATAGTTAATAAAGATGTTTGTGCTACTAGCTCGTTAACTGTAGAACGTTCATACATCTCACTTAACTTTTGTACCACTACTTTTATTGATTTCTTCGTCATTTTTGACTTGCTGGAAAGAACTATCTTTCCATTACGAGATTACTAAATCTCGTTGAAACTTTTGATCTAATCCATTCTCAAAATGGCTGGCAAACGTCTTGTCACTCATCTTTGGATCGTATTCATCCGCAAGTGTAACTAGGTAATCGTAGTAACTCTTTATGTCCTCATTATCCTGCTGTCTGTGTGTGTTGAAGCGGAATTTCATTTTTCTAGTGGGGTTGTCGCCAGCAAACTTCGCTGTAAAATCATCGCAGATTTCCTTTCCTCCGCCATGTTACGAAGCTTTGTTTGCTTCGTTTTAATAGCCTCCACCATATTCCGAATTTCACCTTCGTTCGTATTAGCCTTCACCATGTTACCAAGGCATGTAACTTTATTTTAAATGAAGACACTTACTCTTTATTTAATCTATTTTATTTATCACTTAAATTCACCTAACTTATAACTACGACTCTAATCCTATCTATAATTAACAGGATCTGTACTTACCAACTAATTACAATTTGTAGGACCATCTCCCTCGTTCTGGTTGACTTTTTTTTTCTTCAAATCGCTCAATATGACTAACTATTCCTTGATTAACACTTCCCATCTCACCACCTAATCCCTACTACAATCTCTTCTTGCAACCAAGGATGGCTCAACATGTCCTTATTAACCAGAGCATAATGCCAGAGTCTTGCTTTCTTGGACAAAAATGCTGTGCTAGTATTATGACACACCATTTGTTTATCTTTATTACTGGGTCAAATGAGTGTTGTAATAATTTTTTTACATTTGCGTGTCCTAATGAAATTTTTTAGAATACTGGAAACAGTAACATTTATTTTTTAAAGTTGATATCACTGTTAGACAGCTGTTCTTAGAATGTCAAACTTATCTTATTTACGCAGTGAACTCTTATAACTGGAATGCAACGCTTCCAAAACTAGTATTGCAGGCCGCATAAAAGCGCCGAATAATAAATAGCCATGTTAAGGGCGTAACGGTTTTACTTCATTATTAACGAAATTGTAAATTTTGATACTGTCATCATATGGGATGCATTGTGTTGTGTATGTGCAATAGCTCACGATAAACTTAACGTAATAAAATTTGGTTTTATAAAATTATATATCGTTACCTTATAAGTTATAATATCCAAATGATCCAATGAATAATTATTTTTGTTAACAAAATCATTCTTTGCTGAAAATACTCTTGCATTTATACCTCATTAATTTCTTTAACAAAGAAGGTATTTATTCTATGAAATTAAATATAATTATTCTTATTTTATCCAATTCATTAATTCATTAAGTAGCAATTAGTGACCATCAGCAGAAGATTAAATATAAGAAAATAGAAAGGGAGATTGCTATGCTCAAGCGACAATTAAGAGAAATCAATTCCTCTGGTAAGTACTACTGTTTTTTGCATAAGGCGTTTCCCCTGTACATGCACAGCATGTTTTACTCTATGTACTACTTACATAGTTTTCATAGACGATTATGCTGCAACAAAATCATGAATATAGAAATTTTGTTTTTTCCTGTTTACAATGGTATAAAGAAAATATAAAGGATTCTGCTGCAACAGAATCATTTCTAGGAAACTTTTTACCTGCAAGGGGCTAGAGAAAATATATATTTAAACAGGATTCTGCTGCAACAGAATCTCTGAAATTACCATTTTGCTTAAGATCCTGCTGCAACAGGGTATCTTACTTGTACAGTCTTTTCGGTGATATAGTTTTGATACAATATCCCGCGGCCGCGGAAACAAACCAAACCGAATGTGAAATAACATAACATAAATCTTTTCAGATAGCGAAGAGAGTGGGAACTCTCCAGAAATAATTCTGCCGGAGATAAATACAGTACAGGAAATAAACGAAGCAGAACCTGTGCTAGATGAACAGCTGAAACTGGCTCTTGGAGACAACCCCGCAAAAGATCTGGATCTTGTCGAGAACTACCATTCGGAAATAGCAGATCGTTGGACATCTTTTTTAAGAAAAGGTGTTACCCAAGAAGAACGTGATGTTTTGCTTAAAAAATAAACTTTTCCCAAAAACTGCCAGGCAATGACTCCGCCAGTGCTGAACGAGGAAGTAGCCACAATCCTGCCAAAACCGTCTATGAAGCAGGATAAATATCTGTTGAACCTACAGAAACAAGTTTTGGGAGGTCTGTCTAGTTTAGGTACCATCATGAATAAAATTATTCATGATAATGGCAACTTATCTTTGAAAGCTGATATAGCCCCAGCTCTTGCGGACGCTGCAAAATTAATTTGTGACTCAGTTCACTCAATAAGTCAACATAGGAAGTACCTAATAATTCCGTCTCTGAACTTCAATACTCAGAAGATCCTACAGGATACACAAATCGATGAAAAGTTATTTGGCGAAAAACTGCAAGAAACAATAAAATCTAAACAAGCACTTAAAAGAACAGGGGAAGAATTGAAGGCTAGTAAATTCAAAAAGGCGTTTTTCACCCAGAATAAAGTCTTGGCAAAAGAAGATTGGAGAAACATACCTTCCACATCCAGAGGGACATCTAAGAATCATTTAAACTTGAAACGTCCATCGATAAATTCAAGATACAAAAGGACGATGGAGACTCGCAAACAGAGAGGCAGAGAACGGACCAACAGCAAAAGAAGAGACCGTTATTAGCACAAAACGAGGCAAGTAGTCCTTTGGCTGGGCGATTGTCAAAATTTAAAAATAACTGGCGTAAAATTACTACTGATTCAAAAATCCTAAGCTGGATTGATGGGTTTATTATTCCTTTTGATAGTACACCGAAACAATTCAGTATCAGTACTAAGCCTAAGTACAAACCCGCAGAAAAAGATTTATACACAAAGGCCATTTTGGACCTATTGATATTGGGGACAGTTTCAAAATGCAGTCATAGAAAAGACGAGTTCATCTCACCATATTTCCTTTGTCAAAAGCCTAATGGTAGCTACAGGTTCATCTTAAACTTAAAGAAGTTGAATACCTTTATTACTGTCCCACATTTCAAGATTGAAGATTACAGAACAGTTGTAAAAATGATATTCAGAAATTCGTACTTTACTTCAATCGACTTAAAAGATGCTTATTTCACTATTCCTATTGGAAATAAAAGTAGAAAGTATCTAAGATTTATTTTCGAAAATGAATTATTTCAATTCAATTGCTTACCGTTTGGACTAACTAGCACCTTTTATTTTTACAAAAGTTCTCCGACCAGTCGCCCGATACCTAAGAAGACTGGGTCTAAATTTTGTGGTATATTTAGATGATTGGTTAATTATTGAAAATAGTAAACAAAAATGCCTCGAGAGTACATATGCCATTTTAAAGGTCTTGTCTAATCTTGGCTTTGAAATTAATATAGACAAGTGTAAGCTGTAACCCTCTCGAATATGTAAATATTTAGGATTTGTATATAATTCTAATAACATGACATTTTCCATCACCAATGAACAGAAAGAAAATGTACTTGGAGAACTCTTAGATGTTTCAAAACGTAAAACCATAACTATCAGAGAATTTGCTATATTAATAGGAAAATTAGTAGCAGCATGTCCAGCTGTTAAATATGGATGGTTGCATATAAAAATGTTTGAAATGGAAAAGTATAAAGCCTTAAAAATAAATAATAACTCATATCAATCATTTATGACGATACCCGAGAATTTAGACACGGAATTTAAATGGTGGTTGGAAAATATTAAGATGTAATATCAAAGCATAGAATCAAAAAAATTTTGATTTAGAAATATTTTCGGATGCATCCGCTACAGGTTGGGGAGCCTATTGCAATGGTGTAAAAATAAAAGGGTTTTGGAATAAAAAAGAGAGAAAATGCCACATAAATTCACTAGAAATATTAATATTGTCCCATCGAGCAATGAATAAAATTATTCTTAAATTTGGAAAACCATCTATTGATTTATTTGCTTCGAGAATTAATACAAAATGTGAACAATACTTTTCGTGGGGACCCGATCCATACTCCATATTAGTAGATGCTTTCACGTTTAACTGGAATTCAAATTTTTTCTATCCATTTCCCCCTTTCTGCTTAGTACATAAAGTATTACAAAAAATCATTCATGATAAAGCTGAAGGTATAATTGTGGTCCCGTTATGGGAAAGTCAACCTTGGTTCCCTTTATTTCAAAAACTTACAATTGGCAATCTTATAATATTTCGACCTAATAAAAATTTATTACTCTCACCATTTAGGGAGCGTCATCCATTATGGAAGAGTCTTACCCTGGTAGCCGCGAAGTTATCGGGACTGCACTATCACGAAAAAATTTATCCGAGGACGTAATATCCACCATAATCTCAGGAATAACAGATTCTACTCTAAAACAATACGGTAACACTTATAAAAAGTTTTGTAAAAATAAGAAGCTAGATATTTACAACTATAATTTAGGCTATTTTCTAGAATTTTTAAATTGTCAATTAGAACTAGGCAATTCTTATTCCAGTCTGAATAGTCATAGATCAGCCCTGCCACAAATTTTAGACATTCGTAAAACCGATGAGGGTTTGATCAAAAGATTTATAAAAGGCGGATATATGAGAAAACCCCCGATGCCCAAATACAACACTACTTGGGACCCGAAAATAGTGTTAGAATACTTAGCAAAACAGCATCCTCCAAATTCATTAAAACTTGAGACTTTAATCCTTAAAATAGTAACCCTACTAGCCCTAATAACTACACAAAGACCACAAACCCTCTCAAAAATTCAGTTAAATAATATAAAGAAATTAGAAGGTAGAATAGAAATCAGAATTGCAGACAGAGTCAAAACATCTGCACCAAGTAGATGCCAGCCAACCTTAGTTATTCCATATTTTGTAGAACAACCAGAATTATGTTTGGCATTATTGTATATTGATTTTTACATCGAATCAACAAAACTCTTAAGAACGGAAAGAGATACATACTTAATTTTGACACACAAAAAGCCATATCATCAGGCTACTAGTCAAACTATTAGCCGATGGATCAAAACGGTGATGAAAAATAGTGGAATTGACATGTCAGTTTTTAATAGCTACATCGCCCGTCATGCCTCCACTTCTGCTGCTGCAAGAGCAGGAGTTAACATTGATTCCATTAGAAGAGCAGCAGGTTGGACAGAAAAATCACAAATGTTCGCAAGGTTTTATAATAGACCTCTTTCTAGTAATCCTAACGAATACGCTTTAGGGGTGATGGCAAGCTTTACAGATTCTAACAAATAAAAATAAAATAGCAAAGCTATTTGGACATACTGTGCTTAGTTGACTTTATTAGTTGTAATTTATAGTTATTGAATCTAATGCGTTATTATTGTTATATTTACTTATTAATTTTGGGTTTTACTAGAGATATATTTATTATTATTTTATATTTTTTATATCGAGTTTATATTATACATATTTGGGATCGTTAAGATGATGTTATTACATAGTTACTTTTGTCTGTTTCTTTTAAAAATAACAGTTAAATTAATTTGATCGCTTTGCACTCTAAACATCTACATGTGTAATGATGAGAGATGAAGCTACGAAGAATAATATACGGATTAACTGACTTACCTGGTAAGGAAGATCAATCCTTATTATTCGAGTAGCTTCATCTCGAAATCATTACAATCCCTACCCTGCCCTCCCAAAAACGGTCAAATTCTGCATCGACAAAATTTGTAATGAGGTGGTTATACATATAGCTATTACATGTGCATGCAGATAGTGACTCATAAAGTTTTCATAACTATTTCTTTGGAATTGTACCGAACAGGTGTGAAATTGTGTAACTACATGTGTAATGATTTCCAGATGAAGCTACTCGAATAATAAGGATTGATCTTCCTTACCAGGTAAGTCAGTTAATCCGTATATTATTTGTCACAAATATATTGGCATACAATACATTCTACTCTGAATTTAAAATAATTTTCAACAGTACGTATAATACGCCTGGCAAATTTGAAAGATGTCCTGCTACTTAGTAGCGGAATTTGTGTGTATGAGATAAGAATGGGAATTTCTACGTCGCGCGGATTACCTAAAGCTAGCGAGGTTATGTAAAAAATTGCATAATTTCTAGTGTTGCCAACTGTTATGCTACTTACCAAAATATCCCTAACAAATTTTATTCAAAACTAAGTATTTTTTTGATTATTTAATAATGAAATAACGCGAATAGAAAAAATAGTATAAAGTATTCGTTTCATAAGACGTTTTAGAGCACTTGTCCTCTTTAGAAAACTCTGTGTCTTAAATGTGTCTGAAAAAACGTGTCTTATGAAACTAATACTTTAATATACTATTGTAACATCTTTTTTGTAATAATAAATCTCTAAAATAAGAAATTGATTTAAATTTATTATGAGCTTTTTTCTATTTCATCCTTCGTTATAGTACCTTAATACTTTTTTATTCAGAATCACACTTGCTATCGATGGTTATACTGCAAACCTAATCGTTTAAAATTCCTTTCAAAAATCATGTCCATGCGATGGCGTCATACTCCTTACCAGTACCAGTTCTAAGATGGTTTCTATCACTGATTTTGTAAACTAGAGGTCGAAGTATACGAAGTTCTTTTAATTCCATTGCAGTAGCAAGATATATAACCGAATGATTGAGTGTAGACTGTTAAACAGTACACCCTGTATATCATGTGGGGTCAAATATCAATAAGGCTGTGAGGTAAAGTATATGTGAAAATTAGCCAGTTTGGTCAAAATACAATTTCGAAAAGGGTTGTGTGGGGTCCTTCGGCAGATTAAGAGCAGCGAAAAACCATATCATGAAAATAACAATAGATTCAACTTCCTCATCCTAAAGAACCCGCAATGTCTGATTTCTACCTCAATCTCAAATAAAACATTTTTATGTTTTTGACAGCAAAAATACATTCATCCGACCAGTCTGCGGTGCTTGGAGAGTGCATTTTTGTTGTGGTTGATAAGATTTTTATATTATGTAAAAGTAACGGCACAATTTAAAAAAATCCCTGCCACTTCCTTTCACGTTACTCACCGAAATTCTCTCATAAAAACCAAAACATTTGGTCCTTTAGAACTTTACTACCGTATCATTGACCCACATACATTCTGTCCAAAATTAGATAAGTTTGTATTGTTTTAAATAAATAATAAAAACAATAATGCACTTCAATAAATCAAAATAGCGTATAAATGCATAACTAATAAACGTGACGATACATCCTCTTACAAAAGCATTGTTAATTTAAATTAATTCGCATTGGCTAATTATGATGGTTTTAATAATTCGTAATCTCTTAAATCACCTTCAAGTGTATGTTTTCGTGTGTAACATTGATGAGCTAATAATTTTACAAGGTTTCCTGTAATCAACTGAAAATTGCTGTTAAATAATTTAGCGCCGATTTAAACCTACAGTTTCCAGAGCAGAGCTTGCGTGAAAAGTATAGTCAAGCAGTCTCTAAAGAATAACAAACATTAAATAATAAATACTTGCATTACAATAATAATTAATTAATTAATTATATGTATAAACAAAATTAAATGTATAAGGGTGAAAAAATTAGTACTATGCAATAAAACAGCTGTTTATTAGATGTGCATTAAAATGAAATTAATTCTAATTGTTTATCTTCGCAGTACCAGGAAGTAATATTTGATAACAACATTTATGATACGAGAATTACTAAACTCGTCTAATACACTTTCAAATGTTAAATTAAGTAATTTTATTTAAATCATGTTCTGTTGTAAGCAAAAGTGAATTGCTTATCAACTCAAATTCTATTTCGAGTGCTCTTAACATTGGAGCTAAAATATACCATGGATGAACTATAAATAATGTGTGCAAAAAAAACATCACCTCATTTGTATCACTACTTATCTCTTGTGTTACATTCGTGTCCGAAAAGATGATACTAAATAACTCTGGGAATAAGTTGCAAAATCTGAAATAATCAAGCGAAGGTCGTAACTAGAAGATAAAAGTGGTCACATTTAATTTGTATTTAAATACATATACAATAAGTAATGAATTAATTGTGGTGTGTGTAGTTAGTGTAATGTAATGTAACTGGAGGAGTTTAAACGAACTTAAATAAAAATTTTTGGTGATTGTGAAAAATCAATTAAAGGTAAGTTTTAGTAGTTACTAATTAGTAATTTAACATGCATTAATTTCCTTTCCTAAGCTACTTCAAACATAACCCACAATAGAAATATTAACGTTGTTAGGTAACACCAACATATCAAGAAAAATTGTCAATAACAAGATAAAGATTGGTACTAATGTTAGTTAGTATTAGCATAAATTAAATAGTTCACATAGTCTTCTCTTTGATTTTTTTATGATAATTGGTATTGTAATTAATTTCGAGGGCTGCAGATACCTATTATTCAGGTACAGGGTGATACAAGTGAATATTAGATTTTTATTATTAAGATAATAATGGGTTCGCTCAAAAAAATAATTTTAAATAATATTACGTGGCGTTTTTAAACATACTAAACATTTTTGAAAATTCGTATATTATACTTTTTTAAATGTTATATATTTTTTAATAATTGAAGCCACTCAATATTTTCTGATTTTAAATATATTGCTATGGTATATCTGGACATGCATATAATATTCTCTAAAAAGGATATTTTAGCTTGTTGAAATTTTTTTTATTAATTTGATTTTATTGTGCAAATGACCATCCAAAACATCCAAATTATATATGCTATAACAGAGAAAATCTTTGTTAGATATAAGCATCATTATGTACCACCACCTGCAATAAAGGAAAACATCGTAATACAAGGGGTTTACTGTAGTGAACATTAAAAATAAAGGTTTCTAAGCATAAACAATTGAAATAATAAGATACTAGCGAAATCTCGTCAAAAGATGACGGTCAAAAGTCTAATCTATTTTTCTAATTTCCTTATACAGTGTGGAAATAAAGTAGCGGATAAATTCGATAACTTCGTTAAAATTAATTTTTTGGAACAATCTTTAATATGTTACATTTGAAAAAAATCGAGAAAAACTGCCCTAAAGTTCGAATATTAAAAATTCTTTAAATTTGCAAAATTAATCTAGTCACCGTATAAAACAAAAACCTTAGTCACGGCTGTCAGAAGTAAACAATAAAATGAATGTTATTTTCTTGTTCTAAAGTAGAATTTACCTTTAGTAAACTATTTTATTAATAAAAATGGCGCAATTGAGCGAAAAACAGCGAATTGAAGTGTTAATGATGATTGGTTATGGCGACAGAATTCGAACACCTCAAGAAGTGTGTCAACTTTTTAGAGAAACGTAGCCGGATCAACCCATAAGTCAATCACCGGTTAGTAGGATTGAAAAGAAATTTCGAGAACATGGCGTTGTAAAGAATGTTCCAAAAAGTGGACGTCCGGTGACATTAAATGAGGTGTACAACTTGATGTCCTACTAGAAATTGAAAACAATCCACATGGAACTAGTAGAAGCATTGCTTTGGACTACGATGTAAGCCACACAGTTTTAAAATTTTTGAAAGTTCGAAAATTTCACCCAAAGCTGCAATTGGCTCATGAGTTGGCAGAAGATGACTTTGATCGTAGACAAGAATTTTGTGATCAGATGAAGGAAATTTGTCTTCGCGATCCAATGTTTTCCCAGCGTATTTTATTTTCGGATGAAGCAACATTTTGTTTAAACGGTACGGTTAATAAACAGAATTGTAGATATTGGGCTAGAGAAAATCATTGGATGCAGGAAACTCATACACAACATCCTCAGAAACTTAATGTATGAGCAGGGATTATTGGTGACCAAATCATAGGGCCATTTTCTTTGCAAATAATTTAACTGGAAAAAGATACCTGCAATTTTTACAGTCGGAACTGATGCCTGCATTAGCTGCATTATTTCCCAATGTAAACAATCCCGAGCTACCAAACAATAGCGTTTGGTTACAACATGATTGGCGCTCCGCCTCATTACGCAATTAATGTACAACGCTAAATATTTGCACCAAGTTCTCCCAGGAAGGTGGATAGGAAGAAGAGGTCCGATGGAATGGCCGGCTAGATCCGCTGATTTAACGCCATTAGACTTCTTCCTGTGGGGGTACTTAAAAAGTAAAGTATATAAAAATCGACCCAATAATTTAGAAGATCTCAAGCAAAGAATTCGACATGAGATTAGATTAATATTATCTGAAACTCTTCAAAATGTGAGAAATGAATTTCATAATCGCCTTATGTATTGTCAGATGGTACAGCGTCGTCAGTTTGAATATCTAGTGTAATAATAGTTATTTATGGTACAAGTGAGTTAAGTAAGATATTATCCACGAACGAAAAATTTACCCTCGAGGGCTTGCAGGCCCGAGTGGGTTAATTTTTCTGAGTGGATAATATCCTTAACTCACGCGTGCCATACAAAATTTTATCCAACACCTCTTTATTTAAGTTTAAACATCGAATTTGCAATGTATAGTTAGTCTGTAGTTTTGACGTAATACTCTAGCACGATGACTGGATTTTAATAATATTAAGTAACGTAAGCTGGTGATTGGTTGTTATCTTTGGAGTGAGTTTTTAAAAATAACCCACGTTGCTAGGGGCAACGTGGGTTATAATGTAACAAAGAGTAAACAATCACTTTCCTTATTTAAAATAACCATAGTAAACATGATATTTATATAGAGGTGTTGGATAAAAACTGTTATTACTGTGCTTATTTTTGTAATTGATGTTATTGTTATTAGCGTTTTTTTTCTTGTTAATCAATTTAGCTTCTATTTAGTCTCATTAAAATTTTAAACTGTTTTTCTCAACTTTTTTAAACGTAACGTTTTTTATACGGTGACTAGATTCATTTTGCAAATTTAAAGAATTTTTAATATTCGAACTTTAGGGCAGTTTTTCCCAATTCTTTCAAATGTAACATATTGAAAATTGTATACAGTTGAAAAGAGAATAAAAAGTACTACCGAAATCGACAATAAAAAATATAGGTTGTCATTTAAAAAAATATCGATGATGACATAACTTTAAAAACAAATGACGTAACAAGTTGAAAATGGTACAGTATAGCGTCAAGTAATTAAAATCGCTATACCCTTCAAGATTTTTCCAAAAATTTAATTTTAACGAAGTTATCGAATTTATCCGCTACTTTATTTCCACACTGTATACAACGTACGTTGTGTGATTACAGTCCTTTCGGTTTTTAAGAGTGATTATTTAATACTAACATTTATTAAATAAACGCAATCGAACAAAAACTGTTGCAAATAGTAAGCTTTGTCATTTATGTGGCATATCCCTAGTATGTATTATCAAAGTAAAAAGCAGTTTTGCTAAGGCATCAGCTAATAATTATCGTTCTAATTAAGGATAATTGTAAAAAAGTATAGGGCTCTCATCCGGAGTCAATTAATATATAAAATATGAAGCATCGACTATTAGGCAATCAATAAAATATTGTACCAGATATTTTTGTCATTTGCGTGGACCTAACTAAAAGAGAAGAACATTACTAAATCTCACGTATATTATCAGCATGTCTACAATATCAGCATTACACATGTATTGCTTGCATATGCAATTTTAATGAAATCAACATGTAGGATCTTGTTCAGTTGATCTATAAACTTTATAGAGGTAGTTTGTATGGTTTGATGTGAGGGTACATATATTTCGTGTTATTTGCGTGGTTATGATGATTTCTTATTAGTGTTGAATTTAGAAAAAGAAATTCGTAAGAAAATACACTACTTGTATTTGATTAGTTGGGTTGATAGCTAGTATGAAGCCTCCAAAGCAAATAGTCTAGTCCCTACGTTATATTAATGCTCTAACTAATAGTCATTTGCGTGGTATATTTATTGTGTCATTTGTGTGGATTTATAACTCCATGGAATGACAACTTGTCTGCGTAAATGACAAATCCTACATACATTCATGTTCTTTTATTATGGGATGCAAAGAAAATGTGAAAAGAAGAAGAGAAAACATTAAAACTGGTCCAGAAAAGAAACAAATAAAAAAGCTTAAAAACGATGACTGTCATCATGACTGTCACGTAAAATAAAAATTACTAATTTCTATTTTACTTATCAACCATTATTAAGCATTATCGTGTTAGAGACATCTTTTTATTATAATATTAAAGTTCAGTTTTTCTATTAAATATAATCTTTTTTGTCATTTGCATGTTATTTGGATCATTTACGTGGATTCAAACACTGTAAAGGTCGCAAATGTACAAACTAAGCTCTACTAATCAGCAGTATGTATTATAGACAATAAATTAATTATACTCTTTCTAAGAAAAACAGATTTCAACATTTTCTTTTCCGAGAGTTTTTCACATCCAAATTGTGGATTTCGGGAGAAACATCCATATGTATACTTAATATACCAGCTTTCGAAACTTTGTCGGTTATTTTGTCAATGTTTCTTAAGAGATAAAACATTAGTTCTTAGACATTCCTATTCTACTTTTTCATCAAATATCCCAATCTGCAAAATTTAAAAATTTCGAAACAACGAACACACAAAGACAAACAGAAATATCGAGTTTCGTGAAAATGCTGCACAGCAAATACTGTGATATTTGACTGAGAACTGTTGGTAGTATAGTAAGCAGGTATAGGGAGGATGTATAGTTCCAAAACGTGACGAAGTAATCGGCCTTGGGAATATTGAAATGTATCGATTATATATATTGCTTAAAAATTTAAATAATCTCAAATCACAAAACTATCACTCCACAGACTAAAAAAAGAACGGTTTTAAAAATATAAAAATTACATAAAAATGAAAAGTAGTGTTGACTAATCTACAGAGGTAAAACTTTAATATAAAAAAGAATAAAGCAAATTGGTCTTGTAGAACTCACAAAGTGAAACAAAATGAGCCGCGTTTTAAATATATAGATTAGTAAATAACAATTGACCTATACAATAAAGTTCAATATGGCCAAAGTTTTCACTATCGAAGGACAAAGATTTTCGTAATTTAAAGCCGTGTTGTAGTGGTCAGAACTACAGTCAACCAAGATTATCAGTATATAAGTCAGATTATAAGTAGCTGTAGCAAGTAATTTAATTGCAAAACAGATTGTATAATAATCTTTACCTAGTTGTGTTATTGCATACAAGTTTAGGCAAAAGATTTTAGGTTAGAAATAAGAGCGTAATGACCTACAGTACGCAGGAATTTATGATCGCTAAAACGCGCTTTGGCGCTATACTTCTGATTCTGGTATTTCTTTAAAATTTTCAGATCCGACTCGAATCAAAATCAAGAGTCCATTCTATTCGCGTACTTTGTCGGATTTGAGGAAAAAGTATTTTTCATGGAAAAAAGCTTTCAAGAAAACAGAAAAATCGATTAATCTTAAAAAAATCCTAAAATATTAACTAAGCGTAATTCTGAAAAAAAAACAAAACACCCGAGTAGATTATTAATCGTACATACTTAATTTTGCTCTTTGTTTCATTTTTATAGATTAATTAATAACATCAGGAGACGAATAATTGGAAATCAATGTTCTTTGAATTTTTAGTTATTATTGGCTCCAGAAGAGGCCACTACTTTTGATAAAACTAAAGTTGGTTTCTTTTTTACCCAATTCCCCTTTTTGTTACACATACCCAACACAAAACGAACGAAATCTTAGATTTTGAAAGCATATTTTACATGCGTAAATGAATTAATATTAATTGTTTAAAAATTAATATTAATCAATTAATAAGTTAATGTATTGTAGTTAGTAATATTATAAAAATAATTAAAAAGCAACTAATAATAAAAAACAAACAAAAACTTGATAAATGACATTCATTAATGAAGTAAAAAACAACAACCAGTATGACCCAATAGAAGGTGTGCTAGATTTTCATTCGCATAATGCGGATTCTGTTCCAGGATGCGGTAAATCTTTTATAAAAAAACGTATTTAATATATTTTATAAATAAACAATTATTATTATAAATCTAATATTTATAAAAAGAAATATGTAATTTACAATTAAATACTAATATGGTATGTATAATGATTTAGTTTTTTAATATTCGCAGTTTAAACAAAGGATAATTTTATGTAATTATTCTTTTTTAAAAATATTATATTTTTAAAAGAATTCAACAGAAAAGGATGCTAAATGACATTTATTAAATTAAAATATATCAACAGCCACCGTGGTCGAATGGAAGGCGTGTTACATTTCCAATTACAAAACGCCGGTTCTAATTCCGTCTGAGTTTATTTTTTTAAATAAAAATTTATAAAATTTTTTTATAAATACTCTACTCATATAAAGAATTCTTATATAAAAATTTTAACTTTATTATTATCGTTTAAATATATATGTATATTAGCACCATATTAGCATTAAATTGTAAATTATTCCTTTTTATAAATACATATATTGTTAGAAAAATTGTTTATGTATAAAATATATTAAATATTTTTTATAAAAAAAGTTTACTCCATTCTGGAACACTACCCGCGTTATGTAAATGGAAATCAAGCACTCCTTCCATTTGGCCACTTGGCTGTTGTCGTCTTTTGCTTCTTGAATGAATGTCATTTACCATGTTTTTTATTTTTAATTACTTTTTAATGAATTTTAACTTTTACTAACTACAGTGTATTAACATATTGATTCATTTACGCCTTAATATATGCTTTCAAAATCTCGATTCAAAACATTTCGTTTGTGTTGGAATTATAATTATAATAAAGAGCGGAAATGAGAAGGAAAGACACGAATCCACCTACATCACAGAAAACTATTTGAAGGTTATGTCAAAAACGATGAATGCTTGCGCATAGCATAGGCCCTTAACGTAGTCACATATTTTTATTCGAATATATGTAATCTTTTTTCTCTTTTTATAACTTATTTTATCGATCTACGTTGCGTTATTTTCCTCGATTTGTTTCTCAAAAAGCAATAGATATTTATAAAAATGGTTTTATGTTTAGAAATAATTTTTCTTTCTTAAAGCTAGATAAAAAAACGTGTATAACTGTGTATTGTATGCAACAACTTTTAGTGTATACTTAGTCGACGAACGCGATTTTATAAATCGTGGTGGATTAACATTACGTAATTTAATTACGTTATTTACATTATTAAATTTTCTGCTTCAGTGCTATAACGTCCTAGCAGATTCATGACAATTAAAAGTCTGCAATATTTAAATACGAAATAATATTTTAAATAACTTTTTCTATATATTTATCTGCACTACAAATGTGGCAATGGATATTTTTTTATAATCTTATCATAAGCATAAATATGACTTTTATAGTTTGATTAAATTATTTATGCTCCTTATTTATGTATATACTATATACATTTCTTTAAATAGCTAAACACTTAGTTTAATATTCTAATCATTTATTTTTGTATTATTAAAGACATGCATTTCTTTCTTTACTACTATCAGTATATATGTTTACCTTTTTCTAATATATTGCAAGGAGCTAGTAATTTATAACAACTGGCAGATTGCAATATTATCTTAATATAGCAGAACGGGCAACACATAATTTTAATACTGACTATATATTTAATACTGAATGTAACAATAATGGCATTGGTAGAAGATAACTCGAAGAGAATATAGATTTTAGTAGTTAGTGAAAGTGCATGTAAAAAGAAAGAATAAATATACCTAATTATAAATAACAATGATACGCATAAACTGAATGCTAAGGTAAATATATATATATTTTTTAATTTAAATTTAATAACTAGGGGGATCCAGTAGGGGATTATATCTGTTATTACTGATTAGAAAGGTATCAATAACAGCTGTGATTTTTTGTTTATTTGACAATGATGAATGCTTAATTATATTGACATCACTAACAAATTTCAATTATAAATGACAATTAAGCTGGTGGTATACTTATGTGCATTTTTTAAATAAGATAATTAAAACTGTCAAATTGTTTATTTTTATTCTTTGCTTTGTCTTTATTAAATCATTTAAAATTAATTGAACTTACACAAAAAAACACTAATAATAATGGTTCTTACTGTTGAACACGATATATTTATCGTTGTAATTTATTTTTGAAGTGCCATCAGAAATGAAAATGCATGTAGGATTCAGTCCAATCGTTAGTGTTTTTAATAATTTATTGCGACATTTTTGAAGATATATACAGGGTTAATGAATTTTTTTCTAACAAATGGCAGCGTAGAGATCAGTTTAAGTGTCCGGTTTCTGTCATATTTGATGTAATTAAAGATGTAAGGTAATGGATAAAAAACACAGTCAATGAAAGTCTTTGCGAAAACTGTCTATAGATTTCACTTAAAATTAAAGTATTAAACGAGGGGTATGTCACGGTCGGTAGTGGTTTACAAATTTTCGGCAATGATGACAGCAATGAATTAGGCAGTGCAGCATTGAGCAGAGCAAGTAAGGCAATAATCTAGGCAGTGTCGGCATTGAGGTAGGCATTGGCGGCATTGAACTGTATGAGACCGACACCATCGCGGTCTAGGACATTTGGGCGCGGCCATCTCGGCACAGCCGTTTCGGCGCGAGGACAGTTCGGCGTAAGGACTCTTCGGCTCAGGCACACTTCGGCGCCGGGACACTTAGGCGCAGGCACACTTCGATGAAAAGACGCGATTTTCCGCGGAAAATTAGGGTGAAACTTTCGAAGATTTTTAAACGAAACGTTTTGTGGACCATTAGTCTAGTTTCTTTGGGACAAGCTACCCTATTATCAAAGTAAGTTTTTTTATGTACACACAAACACCTTGTTAATTCCAGAATTTCTCTTGGATTGGTTAAACTGCGTTGTTCCAGTGCTTTTTGTCTTTAAGCACGGGACTATAGGCACTACGAAGTATCCATTTATAAGTGTTACCTACTGAGACAAAATTCGTGAAGTGGGACACATGTATTTCTTAACGGTACGATATTCAATGTTAATATGTACTTTCCTATGTCATTTAATTGTTTTTATAAATTTTATTTTCTAAAAGTTATAATAACATGATATTCTTATAAACAATAAGGGAGTTATAATAAGCAAATTAAATTCTTATTACAATATGCAGAGATTTGCAAAAGAATTTTTATTGTTATGTTTTAGTAGCTCAGAAAAATGATTTTTCTCTTAAACGTGGCAATACATACGAGCTTTTGTGATTGGCATATATTGAGGTTTTTTCTCATCATACCATATTTATCGAATACTATATTTATTATCTGTAAGTACATACAGATTTTATTCATTACAATAATACTAGACAATTTCTCGCGCCGAAGTGTCCCTGTGCCTAAGTAGTCCGCGCCGAAGTGTCCTAGCGCCTCGCGCCGAAATGCCCCGCGCCGAAACGGCCGCGCCGAAATGGCTGTGCCTGAACAGCCGCGCTCAAATGTCCGGCTCCGACACTATCGGCATTGATGACAATGACGGCATTTAAGTGAGCAATGGCGACAGTGAACTGAACAATGAAATGGGAAACTCCAATTTTTAATAGCATAGGCATTATTGTCGAGTGCTTTAGCACCGCAGCCAAAGATAAAGCTTTTTTGCAAAAGCTGGCGTATTGGAATCAGCAACTGAGCAGCTGATTTTTATATATTGTTAATTTTTTTTCTAACTGCATGTGTTCGCAAGTTTCCAGTTAGCTTTGACAGAGGTAACAGATGAGCATTCATTTCGGTTAGAAATAACTATTAATAAGTAATTGTCAAATTCTATGACTATTTTACAATTAATCGCCGTCGCAAATAGGACTTGGAATTTCGGACAAGTAATATGTACTGTTGCATTCTTTTTAAAATAATAACAAAAATACTGTTTAAACGTCTATTAACAAGAGAAATATTATTTAAATACACTAATTACAAACACTATAATTATAAACTGTTTAACGAACTTAAATGCTAGATATTTACAAACTTAAAATAGGCTATTTATTTTTAATACAACATTCATTTATAACATTTATTTATTCACTAATATTTGACTACTAATTACACAAAGCACATGTCAATTCACCGGTTGAACACTGATTGATTCCTTTCTATCCGCGACAACGATTTATATCTCCCATATAAAAGTTCAAGAAAACGGTGGAACATACTCGTGTATTGTACCTCGTCTAGCCTCCAGCCAGGAATCTTCTAGCATGTTCGTCGCAGCGTATAGTGGGTTTTCCCATTCATTTCTATGCATTTTTTAATTATTATTGATACTGTACAAATCACCACTTTGTCTGTGTAAAAAAAATATCTAGTTGATAATGACGATAATTCCAGGAGGGCGACGATGTTCCAGCCCGAGGGCCTGAAAGACCCGAGGGATGGAAGTCACCCGATGGGTATTATCATCAAACAGCCTTGGTAGTGTAATGTCTAGCGTGCCGGACTTTCACCCAGGCGGCCCGGATCGACTCCTGGTGCCGGCAGATCTGGTTAAGGTTTTCTGCAGTTTTCCTTAGCTGTGACACAAATGTGGGATTTGCGCTGTTCCATCTGTAAGTCGGCTGCAGCCGCACATAGGGCCTACGTAATAATAGTAATCGCCGCCTCCCTCCCGCACAAGCTTATAGCTTCTGGGGCCTGGTTTCCAGGTGATGGGTTGTAGCAATTATTATTATTATTATTATTATTATTATCTAGTAACGCTCGTGGTGCATATAAAATTTTATTTTTCATCAGAATATGTATAAGTAGAAAATTAGTTTTAATTTGTAATTGTTGGCGTTGCCAAGGGCGTTATTTTTATGTTTGTCGGATGGTAACTTTTACTAAATTTACAAAAGTCAAACAAATAAATGACAATTTAAATTCAAATGCCTTTTGTTGTTGGTACCAACATAAAAACAAAAAAAATCCTAATAGCATTAATGTCATTTAAAAAATAAGTTAATTTTAGATCAGAAATTTTTGTCGGCAATTTAGTCGGCACAAAGAAATTCGTGGATCACGCCCGCAGAAACTACGTGTAAATCCTCGTTATTTCTTATGCTGCAACATACTCGTAGGCAAACATTTAGTTTCTGACTTAATGATCCAAATTACTATTGAACGTAACGCCGGCTTCGATTGTAAAGTAAACCATGAGCGGGCGTTATTAATTATAACGCCCGATTATAATGCCCTGGTTGTTATTAGTTCGTATCACAGGTATAAACGACAAATAATATGCTAGTAAAACATAAAAAAATATTATACGAAAGCATTAATTGTGGGTGTAATTTCCCTAAAGAAAATTAAATAATTTACATGAGGAAAAGCCCTAACATCGTATAGGTCGTTCGACTGCGAATGTAACCACGAAAACCAGCATTGAAACATTGGTTTTTTCATTAAATTATTAAGCAGCGTAGCAGCGTGCCATCAAGAAATTGCCAGAAGGTCAGTTAGTATCGTCTCATTATTACAATCAGTGCAGGATTTACGTATAAGCTACACAAGCTATAGCTTAGAACCCCCACTTTCTTGGGGGCCCCCAAGGATACCCTCTAGGTATCCAAAAATCATATTTGGCACTGATATACTATAATATCTGGACTAATAAAGGGCCCCACATCTCAAATAGCTTAGGGCCTTATCAAGTCTAAATCCGGCCCTGATTATAATCGAAAAATCGACTTGCCTATAATAACTAATACTTTAGGATTAGCTTCTACTTGTAAATAATAGTAATACTCACGTAATTAATCACGAATACCGTATTCCAGGTACTTTAACTATCTAATCCTAATCCCGGTGTTACCATAAGAACGTGTTAAAATTAAATCATTCTATTGTTGCTTTCACGATTTGAAACGAATATATTTGAAAAAAAAGGTAAGGTACGTGAGGTTTTGTAGTTAGTATATGCTATTTAACGTGTAGTTTATTTGTATAACATATCGTATATAAAATATATTTCTCAAATTTAAGCTAATAAACAAGGTCTGTTGCAATGTCTGATACAGGTGATAATTTTGAATGTCAACTTAAATGCTTAAAAAACCATCGTGCACAGTTGAAAAGTGAATTAATTCGTTTTGAAACATGTACAAAGAATTTTGATAAAAATAATCAATCAACTGACTTACTATATACGTGTTAGGTTAGACAACATTAGAGCAATCTTAGATAAATTCTCGAATTGCCAATCTCAAATAGAAAATTTGTTTGTTTCTGAGTAACAATCCCGATGAAAGCAATATGCCGGAAGCAGAATCTCAAAGAGAAGTTTTCGAGGATCGCTATTATAATATAACTGCAGTGGCATAAAACTTTTATCGGAAATTGATCCAAATTGTGACAGTCAAACTACATTAGTACATTCTGCGTTAGGTTCTGTAACAGCTAAGTTACCAGCATTGAAACTTCCCGAGTTTGAGGGGCGTACAGTGATTGGCAACGTTTCCATGATACGTTCAATTCTTTAGTACATAACAATCATACACTCTCTCAAACATTGATAAGTTTTACTATTTACAAGCATCATTAAAGGATGATGCAGCAGATATAGATCTATAAAAAATAGATACAAAAATAAAAGAGTTATAATAAATTCACATCTCAAAGAAATAATCGTGTTATAGGCTGTAGCGAAAGAATCCCATGCCGCTCTGCGGAATTTATCAAATATTTTCGAAAAGAGTTATCGATCTTTAAAATCACTCGGAATAGGACGTTTCGGCGCAGGCGGTTCAACGGAAGGATGTTTCGGCGCGGGACTTTTAGGCGCGAAGACGATTCGGCGCAAAGACGTTTCGGCGTGAAATACTCCATCAATATTCTGTCCGGGCAAAAGTGCAATTTTTAATTTATGCATGAATGCATTCGGACAACACTGTAACCCGGTTTATGATATGTGAAAATACGGAATTAAAAAGTGTTTAAAGCAAAAATTAGAATTGTTTCAATGTCTTTCTGCAAATTATAACTTTGTTTTCATCAACTCAAATCCGTTTAGAATGACATAACAATAACTTTTTAATAAATACTTTATTTCCTGGTCGTAATTTGACAAACGGATGATTTGGTCACACAGACAAACAGACTTTTTTTGAAAATTTGAACAATTCTGCATATTTTTGTGCATCATACGATACGAGAAAAGGAATTAAATCAACCCCCACTTATAAGAGGTGTCCAAACAAATAAACAATTATGCCTTGTCGGAAGGGATTACTGATTTGCAGAGAAATATTCCAATATTTCAATAATATTTCTTACGTAATCTTGAAGATTTTCTAGTAAACGTGTGTGAAATCAATTATTATTTTCGCATTTTTTAAGTTATATTATATAACTTTCCGATATTCTTAGTCATATTAAAATTGTTATTTACAACATAAAATACTTTAAATTGTACTGTTGTGTTCTGATGCACATGTTAAAGTTTTCTAGTAACTTCAATTTATGTGGAAGTTAAATTATCCTAGTCACTAGTCTAGACCGAACACATGTATTAGAAAGAGTACAGTAAAACCGAAACAATATGTATAATCGCGCCGAAACGGCCTGTCACCGTAGCGTCTTCTGGCAGAATGCGCTGCGCCAAACCGGTCGCACCGAATCGGCTGCTCCGAAATCTCCTATAGACCGAAAATCACTTGGTGAGAATGTAGAGCAATGGGATACAATATTAATATATTCACTTGTCTCAAAACTAGATTTTAATTCTCGATGGGATTGGGAGATTTTCAGTAAATCTATCGATTCTCCGAAGATAACTGATTTTGACAGATTCATAGTACAACGTTGTGAAACATTAGAATCGTCTGATTCAAACACTTTACTACCAAACCTAAGTATGAAAAAATCATATTCAGGACTATATCGCATTCACTCTCAATCTAAATCATTCTTAGTGACAAATAAATCGCAACAATATTTTCCAAAATGTCCAATTTGTAAAAATACTCATAATATTTATTACTGTCCAGATTTCAAAAACATGGCGGAAGTAAAACGTTTTTTTGTACAAACTGCCTACGTCAAGGCCATAAAACGTCAGCATGTAGTTCATGAGGATGTAAAATTTGCAAATCAAAGGCATGCGACATTGCTACATCAATCACATGACTCGGTTAATAATGTTAAGTCAAATAATAATTCTCACTCACAATCTCGGTCAGCAGATAATACAATCGATCCAAATTCACCCGAAAAATCTAATACTAATCAATCAGTATTTCAAGTAATCCATACGTTAATGACTACTAACACAACAATTGTTAACATACTCGATAAAGGTAAAAACCACGTACAGTGTAGAGTTTTATTAGACAATGGTTCACAATCAAATTTATTAACTGAATCTTGTGTTGCAAAACTTAATCTGAACACGAACCAAATAAACATCCCGGTAGCAGGTATTAATCAGATCAAAATTAACATTTCTAAACGAGTTGAAGCAACTATTGGTTCATTACATAACGGATATAAGACAAAAATAAACTGCTTAATTCTACCACCCATCAAGGATTTCATTCCACAAAAAAGATTGGATGCTTTGGTCTTGAATATACCTTCGAAACTTACTTTAGCAAACCCTTTATTTAACATTACGGATATAAGACAAAAATAAACTGCTTAATTCTACCACCCATCACGGATTTCATTCCACAAAAAAGATTGGATGCTTTGGTCTTGAATATACCTTCGAAACTTACTTTAGCAGACCCTTTATTTAACATTCCTTCGGAAATTGATGGTTTTTAGGCTGTCAATTATTCTTAGAATTGCTTTGTATCGGTCAAATTAAACTTGGAAAACCTGCCAATCTTACAAAAGACTCTTTTGGGGTGGTTGGTAACGGGAAGTCTACCAGTTGATCAAGATAAATGTAAAGTTGGTGCATTAATATCAAACTGTTTCTTCTCACAAAAAACCTCTATTGATGCTGTTGAGAAATTTTGGTCTATTGAAAAAGTAACACTTACTCACGCACGTTACACGAAGGAAGAGATTGAATGTGAAAAACACTGTTCACAATACTACAAGGGATATCACGGGTAGGTTTATAGTAAAGTTACCTTTGAAAGATAGTTTGTTGGATTTAGGCGAATTGGAAAACACTGGTCTTAATAGATTGTAGGTATACCATAGACCGTAGACTAGCTACACTCTAAAAAATAACCGGTAAATTTACCCTAAAAAATGGAGGCAACTATGTTACTCCATTTTTTGGGGTAAATTTACTTCAAAGTGTAATTGTCATAGGAAGTGGGAAATTTCAATATTAGGTCAATATTAGGTAAAGTTATAACTTTACGCAGGTGTTTTAATGTTAAAATGTAAGATTGGATTGAGATCGTAATTTTAATCTGTAAATTTATTTAAAAAGGAAACATGACAATGCAAATTTAACCTAATATTGAAATTTCCCACTTCCTATGAAAATTACACTTTGAAGTAAATTTACCCCAAAAAATGGAGGTAACATAGTTGCCTCCATTTTTTAGGGTAAATTGAAGGGGAATTTTTTAGAGTGTAAATTACCCGAAATTGAAACCGCATACAAATCTTTCATGTTAGAATATGATAAAATCGGGCATATGTCTGAAATCCCGAAAGGCTACGAACCTAAATCGCCAATTTGTTATTTACCCCATCATTTTGTAGAAAAACCCGAAAGTACTTTGACAAAGGTTAGACGTGTATTTGACGCCTCGTGTAAAACAACAACCGGTATTTCTTTAAATAATATTTTAAAGGTAGGACAATTCAAGACGACTTATTTTCTATTTTGCTTAGATTTAGCAAACATTCTATAGTATTTTTCGGTGACAACAAAAATGTATCAAATACTTGTCGAACCGTCTCATAGAGACTTTTAACGCATCTTGTGGCGACCGAATGCAAACGAAGAAGTAAAACACTATCACTTAAATACTATGACATATGGCACAGCTTCGGCTTCTTTCTATCCACGAGATGTTTAAAACAAATAACCATTGAAAATAGAGAAGAATTCCCTATCGAATCTAATATAATCGAATCAGAATTTTACGTAGATGATTTGCTAACGGGGTTTGAAACAAAAGAACAAGCAATAAATTCACGAAAAAATATTTATCAAATTCTATTTGAACACGGTTTCGAACTGCGTAAGTTCCAATCAAATGAACCAGTAATTATCAAAGGTATTTACTTAGAGAATAGAAAAAACAATAATTCATATTTAATCACGGATAATTCAAGTTTAAAAATCTAGGAATATCTTGGAACACACTAGAAGATTGTTTTGTATATAATTCTCAAAATATTGTTTCTGAAAGTGACAAGGTTTCCAGAGCGGACAATATTATCATTTATCGCGAAAATCTTTGATCCATTAGGGCTTTTGGGAGCTCTGGCAATCCGAGCAAAACTAATTATGCAAAAATTGTGGCAATTGCAAATCGGGTGGTACTAAAGCATTCCAAATCAACTTCATTCAGAATGGCTTCAATTGAAAAATGAATTTTCAATTGCAAATAAACTCGGTTTTGAATTTTCGAAAGATTTTCTTCATTACAGGCTCTAATTCGCGTATTTTGCTATCGCTTAAGATTTATTCGAAAGGAAAGACACTGCAAGTCCAATTTGTTACCAAACGAAACCGATAGCGCTACAATATATTTTATGCACAGATGCATTATAATTAGACTATTATTGCAAGACTCATCTAAACATAAACGTCTTTTTATGGCCTAAGGGCCTCTTTATGGTCAGACGGGCAAACACGAAACGTCAATTAAATGTCAAAAGTTTTTTTGTAGAACTTGTTTGGTTCTTAATATAATTTGTAAACTTCTCGCCAATGAAAATAAGTTGAAATTAAATATTTTGGGATAGTAACTATAGTAAAGTACTTCGTATAAGCACATAAGTATACGCACAGCGGCTTGATGTACCTACGTATAATCCGCGTAGGTGGTAGGCTGAAAAACTCAAAATTAAATTTTCATATAAAACACCTGATAATACTCCTGACAAAACATCCATTCACAAAACTTGTGATTAATTTTGAACACAAACCCACACTTCACGCATGCGTACAAAATACTCTATCCCACGTTAGACAAGAGTATTGGCCAGTTAATAGAAAACAAACAGTAAGGTCGTGTATCTGAAAATGCACGATTTGCTTCAGAGTTAAACCCCCACTCTTGGAGACCAAAATGGGAGAACTTCCCATCGCCAGAGTAACACCAGCTCGACCATTTGCTTTTTTTTGCGTTTGTTTTGATTACTGTGATCCTTTTGAATTAAAGAATGGAATATTACGAAATAGAAAATTAATTAAGGGTTATATATGTCTTTTTATATGCACTGTAACTAAAGCCGTGCATATCGAAGTATATAGTATCTGATTTGACAAGTGATGTTTTTTTTAAGTATGCTGAAGAGATTTGTTGCCCGTCGCGGATTTTGTACCGATATCTTTTCAGACAATGCAACTTACTTTGTCGGATCAAAAAATGAGCTTTCATCCATTATAAATGCCTTAATACCAACACTGGCTGTCAAAAACTATTTAACGGACTACAAAATCTTGTGGCACTTTATACCGGAAAAATTTCTCAGTTTTGGTGGTCTTTGGGAAACAGCCGTCAAATCGTGCAATCATCACCTGAAACCCGTTTTAAACAATACCCCACTAACATATGAAGAGTTTTATACTCTAACGACACAGGTAGAAGCTATACTAAACTCACGGCCACTAGTTCCAATGTCTTCGGATCCAAATGATCTGGAGGCAATAATCCCGGCACATTTCATTATTGGAAACCAGTTAATCGCACTTCCTGAACGAGACTTGACAGAGTGCAAAATAAACCATGTTAAGAGATATCGTCATTTACAACTTATGGGCCAGCATTTCTGGTCAATATGGGCCAACGATCTTCATTTACAACAACAGCGCACCAAGTGGCAGTTTGAATCTAAGCCCGAACTACATGTTGGTTCACTGAAGAAAAAACTGCTCCTAGGGATTGGAAGCTAGGAAGAATTATTGCAGTCCATCCTGGTCCAGACAATATTTCCCGTGTAGTGAGCATAAAAACCAGTAATTGAACTTTCAAGCAAACTATCACTAAAGTTTGTTTATCGCCAACTGACAATGAATGTGTAAAAGTGTGATCTCTCAAACAGAACTTCCAAAGTTCTTTATGCTATTGTTCTGTTTTATTTACATACATTATTAATTTGAAAGCTAAACTTTCAACGAGGGGTGCTATGTTAAGTTTAATTTAATTTCTATGTATTTTCTAATTATTACTATACTGTAAAACTCACCACTTTGTCTGTGTTTAAAAAATATCTAGTTGGCAGCTGTATTGTAAATAAAAAAAATATTATACGAAAGCATTAATCGTGGGTGTAATTTCCCCAAAGAAAATTAAATAATTTACATGAGGAAAAGCCCTAACACAAAGTGAAATCATACAATCAAGAAATCATCTTAATAAGTTTCTGTTGTTTTATTACCCAATCTTATTACTTGCAAGCTAGTTTTTTGAACATTTTTTTTGCAGAATTGGAGTACATGACTAAAACAAGATAGCATCCCGTAGGAAATAGATTTTATGTACGGAAGTGTTAACTTGGTTTCAATTATATACCATAAAATATACAGTTAGTTGGATTATCAGCATTTATTAAATTTCTTGAAATACAGCTGCCTGTTGCACCCCAGAAACGACAATCAACAACAAAGCAGAATAAATATCTGCAATAATGAACTCGTTACAACCCCCAATAGCTTTCTATATATGATTTATTCTTTTGAGAATTATATCTTTTAGAATTTTATGATACAGTTTATAATTTTTATCACTTCTATAATTTCTTTAAGGGTTTTTAACGCAGCTGCCGCGGCCGGTCGTTGTATAGTATATTTGTATCATGTGACAGCCCATCGTCACGTACTGCCTCTTTCATTAGTCGCTATCGTGTAGTGAACATATGCAATGGTCTGATAATAATTGATAATAAAGTAATGCATATTATAGTTGTATAAACAAAACCATCAAAAACGTAAACTGTCAGATTCTTGTGAAGCAAATAATAGAACATTTTCCGTTTTTGCTAGATTAATAAACACCATTTTTAAAACAATAAAAAATTTCATTACTAATTACCTTTTTTTAAATTTAAAAATTAATCGTTAAAAATTTGCCTCCCATGCAATTTGCCGCCCTAGACCCGGGCGTTTCGGGCCTATTGGGTAATCCGGCCCTGTAAAAAGATAGCGCTATGCAGATGTAGGTGACAGAAAAAGATGGCACGTCTTGCTTAACTATTTTGTTTCATAATTTTAAAAGTTTGCTTTGAAAAATAACATTTGCAATTGGATCGTGATTGTTTATAAAAAAATACTTTTGAAAACGAGTACATACATAGATTTTTTAGCTTTATTAGATTGACTGAAATTAAATTATGTTTAAAAATGTAATATTTACTTTTAGTTTTCAAAATTTTAGATTTATCATGAATGAATTCGACGATGGGAAAATGGATTATAAATTCTAGGTTAAAATTTTTCTTAGCTTTTGGTGATTTATTACTTTTTTTTGTGGTCGTAGATAAACTATAGTGTGTAACACGGCGCAAAAACGCCAATTTCACACTCGTGTGATTGCGGCATTCGACTTCGTCTTATGCCACAACTTTTTCACACTCGTCAGGAATTGGCACTTTTCTGCACTTGCAACACGATATACTATTGTCATTTTCCTCCTAAATTTGAACCCTTGGAAAAGTAAGTAGAAGTAGAATTGAACTTTGATTACACTTTTTTAACTTAGTTATAATTATTATTACATACTAATACTATAATATAATATACAGGGTGTAACAAAAAAATGGTGGGCTGACTATACATACGCGGCTTCTAAAAATAAGGAGAAAAGCTTGAATAAAGATATGTCCTAATAGGATTCGTTACTGAGTTACAGCCACTTGAGGTTTTTTATTCAAAAAGATAACAGAAAAGGGAGTTGTTTAATTGAAATCATAATAAATGTTCAAAATGACCTCCACGGGCAGCAACACACCGCTGAGCTCGTCGAATCATGGACTGCCTCACGCGCTCAAAAATTCCTGGTGTGTTCCTAATAGGCTGGCATCCGCCTTCCACCCTCTGTCGAGTATCATCCTCAATGTCTTGAACCATATAGATTCTAGAAGTCCCCATACGTAAAAATCGAGAGGATTTAGATCGGGAGACATTTTCTAAAAAATGCCGATAATTCTGGCCAGAAAGTCGTCCGGGTAGTACAAAAGAACGAATGAAAAAGTCGTTGATAATTCCTACCCACACATTTAATGAAAACTGTTGTTGATGCCTGGACTGAATAATGGCATGAGGGTTTTCATCTTGCCACTGATGTAAATTGTGAAAACTGACGATACAAACTCTTGTAAAGCCAGCTTCTTCAGTAAAGAGCACAGATGGCAAAAAGAGAAGATCGACGGTAACAACCATGTGCAATAAGCTTCTCGTGGTGGTAAGTCATCGTAAAGTCTTCTTGCTTCCGCTCTATTACAAATGTGTCAAACCGTACATTAAATGCATATCGGAGACCTCTCTTCGAAAGAATAATCTGTCATTTTTATACCATTAATTAGAAAACAATACTAATGACTTAAATGACTTAATCAACTGCCACAGCTGAAAACAAGAAGCAGGCATTACCTACTTGATAATGACCTGGAAAGCTTAAATGCGTGAAACCAGTGAATATTTTTTAAACTCACTGCTTAAACTTAGTAACGAACTATTCTAGGACATATGTTTATATAAACTTTTTTCCTTATTTTTAGTCGTAGAAGCTACGACTTACTAAACACGTCTGTTTACCATTTTTGTTACACCCTGTATAGGTAAGTAATAATAATAATAATAATAATATAATATTTATTCTGAGTAGTAATTTTACAGAATCACAAGGAGATGATTCAGCATAAGCTGCTCTTCCATCATCCCCTTGGAGTACAAGAACAAAAAAAACAAAAAAGTAGCAGGATTACACAGATAATACAATACATACAGAACACAAAATAAGATAAATAGAAAAACTATAGTATATATATATATATATATATATATATATATATATATATATATATATATATATAGTATATATACATATACATATATATATATATATATATATATATATATATATATATATATATATATATATATATATATATATATATATATATATATATATATATATATATATACATATACATATATATATATATATATAATATATATATATATATATATATATATATATATATATATATACATACACACATCAGTATACATATATAAAAATATCTTACAAAGAATGAATTACATAGAATGAATGACATAGACTATTTACGAGCTGGTATATCAATTGGTTAATAGTAACTTTTTGAACAAAGCTTTTTTAAATTGTTTAATAGTAAGCGTTTTAATGGAAAAGGGTATCTCATTATAAATGTTTGCGATAGTATAAGTAAACGAACGTTGATAAAAAGTAGTATTATGTCTGGGAATGGTCAACAGACCTCTATGGCGCAGATTTATATTGTGCACATCTGTCCTGTACCTAATTTTATTGTATAAATAGGGAGGCTGCTTGTCAGATATTATCTTATGGTAGAATGCAGCTGTTTGTAAGTAAAATCGTTTTTTCATATTAAGCCAACCGGTATCCATTAGTTTATGTGAAATATGCTCGTATTTCGGGATTCCATAAATAAGACGCAAACAAGAATTCTGAACACGTTGAATACGTTGAGTTGCCTCATAATCCAGACATGGGCTATACACAGGAACACAATAATTAAATTGTGATAAAACCATGGACTCGCATAGTAAAATTTCCGATTCTTTACTTAAATAATCTTTATGAGGAAAAATAAGTTTTAAGTTATAATAAGCTTTTTGTATATATTTAGAGACTTGCTTTCCAAACCGAAATGTTTTGTCAAAAATTACTCCCAAGTTCTTAGCATTTTCTACTATAGGTACTTCAATTTCCCCAATTTTAATAGGTGGCACTTCAAGAGCGTCACTTGATTTTCCTAATAATAGTGCACACGATTTCGTTGGATTTAACATTAATGCATGTTGTAATGAAAATTCAGAGACTGCTTTGAGATCATTATTTAAAATTTCAGTTGCTTTTTTGATATCACTTGGCTTAAAGGAAAAGTAAATTTGAGTATCATCAGCATACATGTGAACATTACAGGTCCCCACACAACCACAAAGACCGTGCGTGTACAAGGTGAATAACAGAGGTCCCAATATGGATCCCTGTGGCACCCCTCTGATAACATCGACAGGTGAGGATACCTCATTAGGCATTTTGACTCTTTGTGTTCTATTACACAAATAGTTTCGAAACAGACCAATCGCATTTTCACTCAGACCTAAATAATGTAATATTTTGAGAAGTAAATCATGATTTATTGTATCAAAAGCTTTACTGTAATCTAATAACACTAAAAAGGTAGATTTCCCTTCGTCGTACGCTTTAAAGACATCATCAGTAATGTGAGATAAAGCAGTTGAACAGCTGTAACCAGACCGAAAACCTGATTGATATGTTGGTAATAAGTTATTATTTTCTAAATATTCCCGAATTTGCATGTTAATAATCTTTTCAAATATTTTTGAGAGTGTAGGAAGAATGCTGATTGGTCTATAATCCTTATAATCCACAGGATGTTCTGTTTTCCCTATCGGTGTTATCAGAGCTGACTTCCAACTATCAGGAAATTTATTCTCTAAAATACAAACATTAATTATATGTACTAAAAACTGTATAATAAAAGGACAACATAACTTAATCATTTTGATATTTAATCCATCTAATCCCGTTGAACTACTTTTTAAAGAACTAATTATTTTAAATACAATCTCGTAATCTATAAGCTTAAAGTTAAAAAGAATATCATTACTTAGTGTATTATTCTTGTAGAAATTTAAAGTGTTCTGATCGACAGCCATAGAAGGAATGCTATCGACAAAAAACTTGTTTATTTCATGAATGTTACCATCAAAAGAATTATTATCATTATTTTTGGAATGAACAATATCTAGACGTTTGAATTCTTTCCACATCACATTAGAGTTACTGCTAGCGAGCTTGAACCGCAAGTAAGCCCGTTTTTCATTTTTTATAGCGATATTTGTGAAATTGCGCAACATCCTATAATATTCACATGCAGCTGCTGTTTTTAACCTTTTAAATTTAGTTTTTGCTTTGTCTCTTAGTTTCATAAGTAGTCTAACGTTATCGGTTAACCAAGGTGCGGGTTTTTTTGTAACTGTAATGGTTCTCCACGGTGCATGTTTGTCAAAAAGACTTCGTATATAGCTAACTAAAATATCTACCTTCCTATTAACGTCATTTTCATAGAAAATATCATTTAAAGAAAGTGTTTCTAACTCGTTGTAAAAATCTTCATGATTGAAATTTTTGTAATCACGATAAGTATAAGTAGTTGGGATGCGCGGTATTTTTTGACATGTTATTTCACAGCTTACTAAGTCATGATCAGACAAATGAAAATTCTCGACATTTGATTTTCTTATAAGTGAAACTTTAGAAATAATTATGATATCTAACAACGAATTTAACCTAGTGGGTTCTTTGATAATTTGAGTGCAATTTAAACTTTCTAACATATTATTGAAATATACTGTTGCAGGGTTATCTACCATAAGAAAATCAACATTGCCATCACCCATGCATACAATATTATCAGAATATGGTGTGCACAACATAATTGAGTTTTCAACTTCATCTACAAAAGCTTTATAGTTGAAGGTTGGAGGCCTATAGAACACTCCCAGCACAACACTTTGACTATTTATCTTGATTTGTAACCATAGTTGTTCTATTAAGTCGTTTGTATCAATAATTAAACTAAAAAGCTTTTGCTTTATGTAAAAGGCTACCCCCCCTCCCCTTCCATACCTATCCTTGCGTATTAGTTTGTAGTTTTTAATATTAAGAGATCTTGAATTTATGTCTTCTGATAACCACGTCTCTGATAAGGCCAGTATATCGAATGTTGTAACCAGATCCTTAATGTCTTTAATTTTAGGTAATAACGATCGGACATTGACATGTCCAATTCGCAAATAGTCCATGGCGTATACGTAACTAAAAAATAATGTTAATATAAAAGATAATAAGTAGTATTATTAATAATTAATTAAATAAATGAAAGAACGTCTAGTGTTAGTAACAGTGGTGGTAATAATTTAATAAAAATGTAATAAAATGTATAAGAATATTAATTTTATAGAATGACAAAAAAAAATTTCACGCTATATTATAAATCAATTTTTAATATAATAATAAAACATACTAATTAATTAATGTATAACAACTAAAGTTTTGTATTGTAATGTATTATAATAATAATATAATTTGCAATAAAGATATATAATCACTAAAACTAAAAATGAACACGAACAGAAAAAAGATCTTTTCTATATACCAATAAATAAAAACAAGATATTTAATTAAGTGAGTTAATTAATCCTAAAAAAAAATCTTTATTTGCAAGTTGCTGATCAGATTATCAGTAATGTTATAATGAAGAATATTCGAAAGTAGTTATCAACTATAAATAATAAATGTTAAAGTAACGTATTTTCTTTCAAAATAAAAATATCAGTGCTATCATATCGCCGCAGTATCAACATAATTTATTTAAACATTTAATACCTTCAGCTATATTAAATTTGTGAATTTTATTATTCACTTTTAAAAACAAATTGCAATTATTAGTAAAGACATTACCATTACCCAAGCGTTTGACAGCTTCTTTTAACAGTAATGCACGAACGTGAGTTAGATCTTCACGTACGATGAAATTGGTTCCTTTAAATTTGCTTTTAGCACGAAAAATAGCATTTTTCGTATCGCGACGGCAGAATTTCACGATAATGGGTCGATGATTACCCACCTTATTAGGAAGCCTGTGGGCACAGTCAATATCCATAGATGTTAAAGTAATATTGAGCTTCCTTTGACATAGGTCAATCACCGTATCAGCAACATCTTCGGAGGGAACCTCAGGTATACCAAAGAAACGGAGGTTATTGCGTCTAGAGTACTGTTCCTGTGACTCTAACAGGTGTTTTGCAGTTTTAATTTCTTCCTCCAGTGCAATAATTCTATCTTCATAGACCTTGACTTTAATCTCTACAATTTCATTAATTTTATCCGTAAACGAAGCCGTAAGCTTGTCCATGAAATCTTTATTAGATAGAACATTTTCAACAATTTTTTGAACTAACGCTTCATCTTTATCATCTTTATCATCACTAGTGGATCGCAATTTTCTCTCAGGATTACCTTCCTTATCATCATTAGTGGAACGCAATTTTCGGTCAGTATTACCTCCAGCCATAATTGCACAATATAAATTACTTAAAATGATTATACGAGTATAAATTACCGCAGCGACACATACAACGTCTACTCAGCACGAGCCTGCATCGATGAATGATAGTAACATAACAGTAACATAAAGTTTAAAAAATAATAATTAGTAAGCAACACAATTTGAAAAAAAGTTTACGAGGGTGGGATTTGAACCTGCAATATCTGATTACTATCCTCATAACTTTAAGTACATACCCAATTCGGACTTTAACTTCAGCCCTCTTCTTATAAGCTTTTTAAATATTTTTTTGAATAGTTTTTGATTTTCATCTAATATTCTATAAGATTTAATGTTTTTTTTACGTAAAATGAATTTTTCTTTCGATTAATACCAAATTTTTGTTTTATAAATATTTTGTTCTTCCTTTTCTTATTGTGTAATATTGCATAGCACCCCCCCCCCCTTCATGGACTAACCCTTCCCCCATGAAAAAGGTTAAATTCAGAAAACCGTCCCACTTCCGTTTTGAGCTGGATACACCCTTGATTCTATAGTAAATGGGTAATTTAGAAACATTCTAATTTATACAGAGTGTTTTATAAGAGAGCTATGAAATGTTACAATTTAGTTTTTAGCCAATCTCATTTATAAAACTTTACGATAGGTATAAGAATTATTCATTATTTATTAGCAAATATGTATTCATATAGTTGAAATACGGCATTTATTGACAAAAGGTTTCTTTTAGTAGAGTGCTCCGTGCTCTGAAACTGGCTTAAAAATGAATTATGTGGCGGTCTCTTTATTTTATTTTATACAACATAATGCTTTTTTTTCTCTATTTTACGGTCATGTACTAATTTCAAATGTCGAGTTTAGTACCTTTTTCCATGGTCCGATTTTTGACAAATTTCGAATTGAGAACCATTTCCATTAGGACTTAAGGTTCATTCGGTATGATTTTCAGCTTGTAACCCCGATACCTCCACGGATGTTAGAATAAGTATCGCCGAGCACTCTACTATTTAGAACACTTATTACATGCTAAATGAGTCGTTTTTATACTGGGTGGAAATAAATGATTTTCATCAAGTTACCATTGCATTCCCCATGTAAAAGCACGACGTGCCGCTCTACGAAAATAGAGAAGGCAGTACCATAACCTCAAACCAATAAATTCTGTGAATTGTTTGACAGATTGATTTCATTTATTGACAGAACTAATTTAGTACTAAATCAAAAAGAGTAGAGCGGTACAGAAAAATTTACATGTGAAAAATTCCAAAGGGAACTTGATGAAAATCATTTATTTCCACGCTGTGTACTTACTGTAAACTTTTATAAATGAAACCAACTGAAAACTGTTACACGACATTCAATTGATCCAATTTTTGTAAATTATTACCTTATAAGCAGTCTAAGGTTGGCTCTTATAAAAAGGGAAGGACTCTTAAAGAGGCAAGTAAAATAAAGAAAGAAACAATAATCTTTATTCATTTGTTCATTAATTGTGAAATTATGCTTTAACGTTTGTATAAATCTCGGATTGTGATATCTTCATCATCAAAAAAAAATTATCAAAAAATAATTTCATTGGAAATTATATTTTAATATATTAATTTAGTCACTCAACTATTTTGAATGAAAATTATTAGTTCCTTCTTTATCTTATCTCTTTCATTTAGTGGTTCTTTTTTTCAAGACGCTACCTTAAATTTCTTTTTATGTCGTAACATTAGCAATGCGATGTTATTAACAATAGAGCTATACGATATACTGTACATAGTGTACATATTCTCATTTTTACTAGATGGCATTAATAGATATCTTAATTACCACAACGAATTCATTACTAGATCTTATAAACAAATAAAAAAAACGAAGTGAACAAGTCCTACAAGGTTACTGCATTAAAGTGTGTTAAGCAAAGAGGAATTAAGCCAATATTGCGTACTTATTCTAATTTTCATTAGCAATTCTAATTAACTTTTTTTCTTGGAGTAGGTACTACCTGTAGTAAAATCCTTCAAATCTCTATTGTTTTCAAATATTTAAATTAAATTCTCATGGATAGTGTCAGCATAATATAAAACGGTGTTAGTAATTACACAGACGAGTGACTTCTAGCAAAGCCACATTATAGATTTTAACAATCTTAATTAATCGCGATAGATTTAAATTATTTGAATAATTCCTAATTTATTGCAGTAATAGTTATTTGTGCACCAAAGCACCAAAATTTTATTCTTTTTATCGGTCACCGATCAATTCTTAAAGGTGCTCACTATTATCCAAATCTGGCAGTTCCTCATATATTATATTATATTATATTTAATTGCTGGAAATATTTAATTGTTGAAATAAGTATTCCGTAATTAATGTAGAAGTAATTCTGTAAGTTCTATTTCTTAATCCTGAAACCTTATCTATATATTTTTCTTTTTTTATATTGAAGCTGTCGCTATGTATATTAGTCAACACTACTTAATATCTGTATTTCTTTAAGTTTTATATTTTTAAATAAATAAATCTAAAACATTTATCTGGATACGTAAGAGAACGACATCCACTTGCAGCGTCCTCTCAGTTCCCAGCGTTGTTAACTTTTGGAACTATTTACGATTATAAAAGTTTGGTGCAACAAACCCGCATAGTTGAAAACCATGGAAAGCAGACAAATTATACAAATATTTAGTTGATGGCCTCATGGCAATTGCTTATTTTTAGCTGTTTTATTTATTCTTTGGGCAAAACAAATCATCGTGAGATATGTACGTTTATTATTGGTAATCAAGCTTATTGCGTTCCCATTAACACTGCTTTAGATTACGAAAATCTTATGTCCTTCGATAGTGCATACACTGGCTATATTGATCTTTATTGTATAGGCCAATTATTATTTACTAATCTATATATTTAAAACACCGCTCATTTTTGTTCCACTTCCTCTACGAGTTCTACATGACCGATTTGCTTTATTCGTTGTTATATTGAAGTTTTGACTTTGTAGCTTAGTCAACACTACTTTTTATTTTTATTTAATTTTTATATTTTTTTAAACCATTCCTTTTTGTAGTCTGTGGAGTTTTAATATTGTGATTTTTTAATTATTTATATTTCTAATTTAAGAGCGATATTTGTAATAGATGCATTAGGCCGACTGTCCACTTACAGCACTTGCTTCGCGTTATGGAATTAAACATCCTCCCTCTATATCTGCTTACTATACCACCAACAATTCTCAGTCGAGTTTCATCGTATGTGGAGCATATTTACGAAATTCCATATCTCTGTCTGTCTCCGGTGTATCCGCTTTTTCAAAATTTTTAAATTTTAACTGCAGATTGGATATTTGATGAAAAAGTAGAATAAGAATGTCTAGGAACTAATGTTTTATTTTTTAAGGAACATGGAAAAAATGATCGACAAAGTCTATAAATCTGCTATATTAAGCATATGGTATATAAATTCAATGTAGAATTTTATGGTAAGAATGGATGGGTAAGTCGGGGAAGCAGTCCAAGGGGGAATTAGGTGGAGGAAGTAAGTCAGTGAGGGAGATAAGTCGGGGGGGAGTCTAAGCCGGAAGACGGGAGGTAACTCTGAGGAAGAGACAAGTTAGGGCGATAAACCTGAAAAGAAGTAAGACGAGGGTAAGTCGGGGGTGTTTGTTTAAATAACGCGTTCAAAAGTTCGTCTGCTAATGGTAAGCTTTGTGTTTTCAATTGTTTTTGTTCGATTGCTTTTATTTAATAAATATTAATATTAAATAATGCCGCCTGGAATCCCTAAGGATTGTAATAAGGATTGTAATAATAAGGATTGTAATTGTAAGTAACGTTTTGCCGGGGTTTCCCTAGTTGCTTATTAATTCTGAAACAAAATTGATCTTATATATTGATTTTATAATTTGTAGGTAATGTAGTTTAACAGCTAGGTTAACTTCTGGTTTAATTTATCATTGTATAATTGCCCAATACGGTACCGACTTGAGTAAGTTTGCCTTATTTTTATAAAACAAACGAGTGCCGAGATCGAGTACTTCTGTCTTGAAGGAATTTTATTCGAACTTGTTAGAATTTAAGATTAAAACTTTGAGGTTAATTATACGTATCTGTAAAACTGTCCCTACTGTTGAATCCGCCTTATTAGATTTTATGTTTTAACTTTCTCTTCACAACACCTAGATTGCAAGCTGCAATATATGCTGTTGAATTATATGCAAATATAATTCGACGCCATATTGAATCCGCCATTGTAGATTTTTAACGACAGATTTAGTTTTGAAACATCAAAAACCTCTAGATATTCAGTTTTATTAAAATTTCGTGTGCTTTTTCAAATCTCGACGACATATTGGACCCGCTACTTTGGATTTTGAATTTTTTTGCCAGATTCAGTTTTAGTGACCTCAGATCCTTATTTAGATTCCCAGTTTTATTCAAATATGATAGCATTTCGACCCCACATTGGACCCGCTGTTTTGGATTTTGGATTTTTAATGTCAGATTCAGTTTTACCAACCTCAAGATCTTCCAGATTTTATTTTATAAAATTCTGACGAAAACGTGAATTTTGACCATGCAAATGAATCTTCTGGCCCCCTGTGAAGCGTTTAAGATTCTGTACACGCAGGAATTGCCTCACATTTACATAACAGCGTTGTAAGGCACCATCGTGTACAAACCATATTGCCTCTATTTTATTCTTTTTGTGGTATTTCGTTTTCGAAAACCTGGTAAGATATTCTGCAAAAAGTATAATTAGATATTACTGTCTAGTAGACTCGTTAAGATAACAGGTCCAACTAAAACATTACCAAGAATTCCACACCACATCTTTCTACATATAGTTTTATTACCCATTGGGAATATTGCATTCACAACCGATTTATCTACTGGTAAAGTTGTTGAACTCTTTGCAAGTGATAGAGTTTTTACAACTATTCCGGCAGAGTTTAACGTATAACTATGTCTTTTGAAACATTTAAATTAGTAGAACTTTGGTTCTTTTCTACTGCCTCTAGAATACGTTATAAGGCTATAATTTTTTAACGGTCGGTTTCGGCTTTTAATAAAAAAACGCATTAATTCATCCTCAAGTGTATGATAAATATACAAATGTACGAGTAAACTTAGTGTTTGTGATACAGGTCAATAAGCTGAATGTAATAATAACAAACTTTGGTTAAACCATAGACTATAAAAGATTTTGAATGAGTATACCGTATGCACGATATGGGAAACACGGGCGCGGTCATTTTGATATAACTTTTTGGCGCAAAATTTGAAAATGTTAGCATGCAAAAATGTTATTTTTAAGATTTCAATAGGGAATTTTCAGTCTTTTTTGCATAATATTTATAACTGTAATGATATTTTAAACATAAAAAATAATTAAGGATATAAAATAATTTTAATATAAATTTCATTTAATTTAACTAAATTATCATCAACTATAAAATTATAACCCAAAGGCAATTAAAATTTTGCTTATTTTGTTTCCAATGCCGAGATTGCTGTGTTACATATCTTGCATAAAATATGGTTACAATATTGTTTAGTAAGATATTTCTAAAATGAACTCTTAAAAGCCTAGAAAAACTATTAGTACTAGGTTAATTAGGGAAACAAGAAAGTAACATAAACTAATAATTTAAAATTGTACTATTGTCTTTATTAATTAATAATAATATGTTTTATTTTGTAACAGAATTAAAATTCAATTTACACGAAACAAAATACAAAAGAAACATATAATTTTAGGTGACACAGCACTGACTGATAGCGTTATGAATTTTAAAATTAGCGACTATAATATAGGAAAAGTAACATGAACTAATAATGTAAATATGTAGTTAAGTAATAAAGTATTGTTAACAAAATTTGTCTTAATTGATGCATTTATTATATGCGCAATTATTTATAATAATTCTTTATTGATAATTAAACAATATTAATTTGTTCAACTGGTGTCTTACATATTAGAACCTTGTAGATCACTAATGATAGTTTTACAAAGGTTATATATTTTAAATGTTCAATAGATTTTCAAGCTGCATACAGTTTCTTAAATATAATGTTAGTTTTCGCTTGGTTTCCATGTATCGTTTCTTGACTTTTCCACGGTTTATACTATAATAGGAATGTTTCAATATATTTACATTACATAAATGATTTGTGTTATTTACCTTTAATTATGAAGTCTGTTAAATAATTTTACCCATTTCCTTTTGGTGGAATAGATGGTGAGCTTGACGATTTGATTTCATTTGGCATCACGTCAGTTTTGCTGTTATTTAGTCAGAATTAGAAAATTATTTCAAGTTATGTAATTATAATTACCTTTTTATTTTCTTCGGGGCTAGAAGCTGCTAAAATGCTGCTACTACTTAATCATCTTTTCAAAATACCTGATGGTCCTTGTGAATCATTGGTAACACCTTATTTTATGTGGTCTTGTCATAGAAAATACATCGTCAGCTTTTGTTGTGAATTTTATTGTTGTTAATTCCTTTGCTGTGTTCGTTATCAGATAAGGCAGTGGCTGATTTAGGCACAAGCGGTGGAAGCGGCCGCTTCAGGCCCCGCAGAAGCCTTCTGCCAAGGACCGCACTTGACACGCGACAAATAAAAATTATTGGCGTAGGAATTCACTTTTTTGCAAAAAAGTGAAACAACAAACAGATCAAAGCGTGTACAGGCTGGTAAAAAAAGTGTACGGTTGACGCATTTCGTACAAAAAGACAAGCGGCAGTCAGAGCGATATTGTAACGGAGTATACTGTTTCACAGCAGACCTGAAAGGAATGTATCATCTCTGTCGGTCCGAATACTGGTCTTCTCGCACAATCAGCGCGGTCATCCGACTACTATGATGACTAATTTCTTGAATTAATGGTTTCTGATAGACATTCGGTGAACAATGGCGTATTTACGCATAAGCGATGGAAGCGGTCGCTCTAGGCTCCACAAATCAGGGGGCCTCGCAGAGGCCCCTTGCCCAGGATCGCAGTGGAAATGCGACAAATAAAAATTATTGGCGTAGGAATTCACTTTTTTGCAAAAAAGTGAAACAACAAACAGATCAAAGCGTGTACAGGCTGGTAAAAAAAGTGTACGGTTGACGCATTTCGTACAAAAAGACAAGCGGCAGTCAGAGCGATATTGTAACGGAGTATACTGTTTCACAGCAGACCTGAAAGGAATGTATCATCTCTGTCGGTCCGAATACTGGTCTTCTCGCACAATCAGCGCGGTCATCCGACTACTATGATGACTAATTTCTTGAATTAATGGTTTCTGATAGACATTCGGTGAACAATGGCGTATTTACGCATAAGCGATGGAAGCGGTCGCTCTAGGCTCCACAAATCAGGGGGCCTCGCAGAGGCCCCTTGCCCAGGATCGCAGTGGACATGCGACAAATAAAAATTATTGGCATGGGAACTCACTTTGTCGAGAATAGTGAAACATGTGAGAACAGTTCGTATCGTGTACAGGCTGGTAAAAAAGGTGTACAGTCGACGCAATAGAGTTCGTGCGAAAAGGCAAGCATTCAGAGTGATAGGTAAAATTTTGTAACGGAATATACAGTTTCGCAGCAGACCTGCAAGGAATATATCATCTTTGTCGCTCCGAATGGCTTCCCTTCAATGCCTTCTAGCAAACTATGCGCGGTCGTCCGACTTACATTCGGGGAAGGGGAACTGTACCATGCTTTCGAATGGGTGAAATTCCTTAATTTGTCAATTGTCAACATTTCCCAATGTTGAAACAATTTAAAGGAAAATCTTAACATTACTGATATCTAATGTAACTGGAGATCGATCTCCGTTCTTAAACGTGTAAAAAATTATTTAAGAAATAATCTTGGGCAAAGTCATTTAAAAAATTTATCAGTAATGTTTATTGAAAATGACCTTACGCAAGAATTGTGTTTTGACTGTTTTGAAAATATTTTGATAAAGATGTTTCTAAAAGCAGAAAAGTTTCATTATAAATGAACTGATTTTAAGGAATAAAATGTTTTTCTAAAATAAAGTAGAACTTTTATGGACTCATTTGTCACAATGACATATGTCAAAACTGACTTTTACGGACACATCTGTCATTTTATTTGCATTGTTCCACATGCATTTGACATATGTCGCACACAGCCACGTTGACTTAGTTGCCTACTCTACTGTTATGAAAAGCACATTTTGTATTTTAAATTCTTAATTTCACGATTTCAGAAAAAACGTAATGTACACCTCAGCACTAAAGTTGATTTTTTATTACTCGTTATGGTTGTTCAACAATCTCCATATTCGTGATAAAAAAGTATAACTTTATTTGGTATACTAATAACTAATTTATCTACGAACACCTATAGAAAATTACACATTTCACACAGTCTAGTAACTATGAAAATGACTCATTGCTCATAATCTGTAAACTATACGGAAATGACCGTGGGAAATGATTTCGCATTTTCAGTGGTTCTATTAAAATGCCATAAATGTCAGCACATGCAATATTTCTAATTATTTGAAATATACAAAGTTATAACTTTTATATAAAGATTAATTTGTTTTTAAAAGTTAAAAATTGTTAATGGACTATTGTACATATAACTATTATACTCACAATTTTATAGTGATATGTGTATAAATCACAGACGGCATCTAAAACAGCTGTTTCGAGCTTTTGACTCTCCTCAATTAGAGGCAGGTCGTATGTGAATTCTACACACATAACCTGAGCGTATATACTAGCTTGGAAATAACATTAACACCATCAAATAACTGTGATGTCTCCTGGAGGTATCAAACCGCACTAAACGACGCAATTTGATTATCCAATACAGGAATATAGAAAATAAAATCCGGTCGAGCGTCCGACCATATAATTAATATAAATAAAATACAAAATGAATACAAACGTGTTTTAATAAAGTGAGTTTTTAATAAATTTAAAAGTTTAGAGATTGTTAATGGACAACTATTATAGTCACAGTTTTATAGTGTTATGTGTATAAATCACAGACGGCACTTTAAGACAGCTGTTTTGAGCTTTTGGTTCTCCTCAGTTAAGGGAGCTCGTCTATGATTTATACACATCACTATTAAATTGTGAGTAAAATAGTCGTTCATCAACAAAACTCACTTTATTAAAACACGTTTGTGTTCATTTTGTATTTTATTTATGTTAATTTAGTTTGTTTAATTAATGTTTTACTTTAAATTATATTTTGATTGCAAATCCATATCGAAAAAATTATTACCCCAACTGGAAATCATTATTTTTATTGTTAACCTTTACAAAGTTAAATGTATACACAAACACTATATAAACTATCTAACCAAATATTAAATAAACACTAGAACTAAGTGAAAAAATATTAAAGAGTTCGCGAAACTGGTAAACACCATGAAAACCGTACGTTCTGTTTACTAAACTTTTGTTAGGTTAAGTACCTCAACATCTGTTGTTTGCTAACAATAATAATTTGTTTTGGTTGTATCTCACTCTTACTCATTGCATGCCGGCAAAGTTGCATCAAAATGGCCGTGCACACCATTCCCATAAAAATTTGAATGCGCAGTGAACCAAGCGCATTCTAAATCTTTTATTGTCTATGGGTTAAACTGATGAAGGACGTGTTCACTGCCAAAAAATGTCAATAGTAAGTCACGAAGATGGTTATAAAAATATCCTCTTTCACTCATCCTTAGCTTTCAGTAGTTGGATAATTACTTTGTACCACACACATGTTAAAACAATTATCAAAAATATCATTGCCTATCAATTGTATTATGCTGAAGAGGACTAATACTACAATGGTCGCTTAAAAAGTCAAAAACGATAGTACAACCACAGTATATATAACAATCAGTAGGTTCACTTGCATGCGACATCATTTATTTTATTAATCCACCTTCGAATATCACGCCCATAAACGAAGTAGTGGACCGACGTTTATCGGTCGGCATCGCCGGTAAATAAAACGCAGAGCCGCATTCAATAAAATGTCTCGAACAAATATGTAAACGAAATCTCTTCTTATATAATAGTATAGTAAAATATGAAGTAGAATTATGTGTAGTGAACCATTTCATTGAAGTTGTTTTACTTATAGAATCTAATAAATAAAACGATAATCAATTTAGATATTTAAAACATTTATTAAACTAAGTTAGAAGAGTTGTTTCTTGTTACATCGTTAATTACCAACTAAAGTTACATTATTCTTTCAAGCCATTAACCATATTCTTGCGCTGCAATAGTCATTTCATTTTATTTAGAAATAATTACGAACAAATGCATAGCTGTATACAATTTAAATACCTGTTCAACAAACAAATGGAGAATCTAGGTCACCGAAATCGCATACGTACAAAATATGAGAGATGAAATCAATTTACTCTATAATAATAATAATTAATAATAATAAAATTTATTTTCATTCATATTAAATTAAAGACACAATGACAAACGAAATGCTAAAAAGTACAATCCTAACGCACACTTTGACTTTTTTTAACTGTTGAGAGTAACAAAAGACGCTGTAGTTCACACCTGTTGATAAGGCGTTGACCTAGATTCTTTATTGTTGAACTCTTTTAATAAATCAGCATAAAAAATTGTATTATGTAGGATTTCGTAATCGCTTATTTGTTCTATTACGTGTTAGTAATTCAATTTTAAACAATTGGTACAATATACAAAAGTGAATTCTTAAATACGGCATTGTTTTTACGAGCTTATTTGCATTGTTTACTGGCACTAATACTGCACGATTGTGGGTTTATCCGGCTCTGGTAAGTTCGATACGTTCTGTTGCGTGTTTGGAACAGAACTGCTATCTGCATACTGCCGACTCGCGCCAGCATGTAGTGTGGTGGATGGAAATTATTTGCGACAGTCACATTACTGTATGTTATATATATATACTGTGGTACAACCATAAATAATACCCAGAAGGGGATAATAACTTGATGAAGTGGTTGATATTACGGCGCACAGGTAAGATGTTCGATTGCAGCTGTACATCTAAATCAATAGACCTCCAAAGTTATTATAGAAAAAACATAGGATACAATTTAAAAGTGAATCATAACCTGGATAGGAAGGAAACTGCACAAATCGCCGAACAGACAAAACGCCGAAACCTTAATCAAAACGCCGAAAATAATCTGTGGATGGATGAAAACATGGAAAATAATCGAAAGTAAAAATACTTACACCTCATGTAGTTAATAGTTCACTTATTGTACCTCAATAGGACCAGTGTCACTTACTTAGTATGAGATAAAAACTACATTTCTTAATTGAAATTCAAAACATTATTTATTCTTCAAATTAACACAAATTAAATTAAACAACTTCAAAATTGAATTACCACAACTTAAATTCGAATTAAAACACAATCAACAAATTATAAGTAATGCCTACACTTCTTATTACTTAAAAAAATGAAAAACTGACTGATGATTACCACGCGCATTCCGCGGTTACGTACCGTTACGCGTTCCGACGCATTTTTATGATTAGCGAATCCAAGAAATTATTTTTAAGCAACTTAACTTTTAATTTGATGCATTTTTTGCTCTTAATAAAAATACATTTGTTTTTTTATATCTGGTGCCGTTTACGAGCATATTAAGCGAAAACGTGCGTTACGTACATGTGACAAAATGGAGACATGAAATACTAGATAATTATAAGTTTTGCAATGCTTCTGCGAACTATTCATAAAAAACTTACGAGTTGATTAATTATACAATTTTAGAGAAAACACTAAAAATAATGCCATACATACGATTTTGTTTCAAGATGTCAATTTAATGTCATTCAATGATCAATCTAGATCTTGAAGGTGTTACGTATAATGTCACATGTGTTACGTACTGTGGCATGCCAAAAACTGCAGATTTCATTCAATATTTTTATTGAACTTAAAACACAATTTCTTTCAATTTAATCGATGTTTAGTTGTCTTATACATTTTTTTATTATTCAATAACATTGAACTGCAATTTCAAAATAAACTCTCTGACATTATTGCCTTTAACCACCACCGTAATTGCATGCACCGAATGACGGTTTTCATCTTATTTTACACATTGACGGAAGATCTGAATTTATAATGTAGACGATTGCCTCTCATTTGCGTTATAGGTGCAGGAAGCTTTTTTATAGTTTGATCGACAGGTCTGGAATATCGCCGTAATCTGACTTAAATAGAATAGCATTTGAGTTTCAAACTTGTAAAAAATGTAACTCTGAACTTTCCCTGCACATCATCAAACTCCTAACAAAGACAAGCATATGGATATTCAACATTCTTTACTAGAAATTTTACTAAAATATGTTCCCCATTTTTGGAGGTTGTCTTGGAACAACCTGGTTCATCTATTTAGCGGTAGAATCATGAGTATATGTGTGCTAAAATACATCATCCACATTTAGCTTAGGTGCTGTTGCTGGACATTTCACAATACCTAGCTTAAAATATTCACAGTTCTGTTCACAAAAATAACTCAGTGATTTCTTACCAACTTTCTAGGGCCAAAAGCAGTTTCTGTAACAGTTGATGAACTTTAAGTGTACCTGGAACGTGAATATCTCAGACTGGCTTTTTTCTTCCAATTTGCTCATTTGCTCTATTTGCAAATCTGTAATTGTAAAAGTACTTATGCCTAGACATTTATCTTTAATAAAATTTGAAAATTCTTCTAAATTAGTTACATCTTCACCAGCAGCGACTAAGCGGTCCACAGTTCTTTTACACACTGCCCTATATCATCTGGAACGCCCTTGCCGTGTCCCGCTTCGTGGAAGTTCCAAGTAAAATAATCTATATTTACAGGCCAAGAAAAAAAACATTATCTTGTTTCTATACTGTGTGACTGGACCATCGCTAAGAAAATGCACATGTTCTATGTTAGGGGGCAAGCTATTCAAAACGGGTGTAAGGTGGGCCCAGATGGCTGGAACATTATGTAATAATTTTGAAGACTTGGTGCAGAAAGACTTTACACAATTGTAGAAATACAGAACTACTGTGTGTAAGTTCTTGGATTGGTAAGAAAGTTGACAGATCAATCCCCGTGACTTGGGTAAGTCCCCTGTGATCATTAGAGCCAGGGGACTGACAGCAGGGGACTGATATTTTTCAGTATAAATTAAAATCAACTCAAATTTCAAAATAAATAAAGACAACTATTATATATTAAAACAAAGTGCAAGATGTTTATTAGATGGCACAATATAATTTGCCACAAAACAATTAAGAATAACTAGAAGAACGCTTACCAGGGGCCTGATTTATTTACTGGTACTAACATGTGTTGTTATCAGCGAGCCTAACGTAACATTAAACAAAGTATTGTCAATACGCAAACCAATTGCTACTCGTGCTTTTCACAGCCGATCTCACCAATCCTTGATCATGAATCATACGATTTTTTATAATATTGGCGTTTTTTTCAAATTGAATTAAACACAGGGAACTGATCCTTAAAATGAGAGACACCTAATTGTACGCTATTTAATAACCATAAAAGTGCCAAACATGTTTTAAACAATACACAGAATATAATAATTCTCTTATATATTTTATATAAATGGTCCATAAACTTGAGTAAGGTTTACTTGATTGAGAAATAAGACAAAGTAACTAAAAATATGGTGGAGGAGACATACCAGGGTACTGATTTTTTTGTTATTCATTCAATTCTTAAATATAATAAATATCAATTTAATACCATAATATTTTATGACCAGGTAGATGACTACACTTGCTACTCTATTTAAGCAAGAAACATTTTATAGTTGCTTAAAGTAAAATACTTTTTTTTGATTGATACGAGAAGTTGCCCTATTTTTGTAGAACCACTCGGATATCGCCAAAGGTTGGTCAAAACACGGAAAAGAGGCTGTGGACATATCGCCAAAAGTAGACAAATTGCCGAAAGCATAAAACGTTGCCGAATAGATCGGAAACATGCGGAACTCGGAGAGAGGATGCTTTGACCAAACTGCCGAAAGGAATTGTCACCGAAAGACATCTGTTGACAAACCGCTGAACATGGTCAAAATGCCGAAGCGCATCTGTGGACAAATTACCGAAACTCATTTGTGAACAAATCGCCGAAAGTGGACAAAACGCCAATAAGTATATTAGGATAAATCGCAGAACGCGGTCGAAACTCAACTGTAGACAAATCGCACAAATGGCCGAAAAGTATAAAACGATAAATATAGTAACACATACAGGAAGTAAAGAATGTAAATTAAAACCGAAAAAGAGGAGTGTTTCAAAGGAACGAGTGCTACAATACGTCTTATAAAACAATTAGAATATACTATTTTTTCTACTTTGTCTGTAAATTCAAGAATCTGTAAATTCAAGCTATTAAAAACATTGCGTTACAATCTAGCGATTTTTGCGTGTAATATGTAGTAACGCTATAAAATGACATGTGACGTGTTATGAGGTTAAAATGTATCAAAATTTAAATGTATTTATATGTAGCAAAAAAATAGTTTCTGAATACGATTTAATAATAGCCTCTATTATTTATTATTCATGTTCAGTATCACAATGAGCCTATTGTTAACGCAAAGTATAAAAACATTATTGTTTCACCGCTGTTTGAAACACTTTGGTTTTGGCTGTATAAATCACCACATTCGACGATTTGCCCACAGAATAGTTTCGGCGTTATGACCACGTTCGGCAATTTGTTGAGTGGTAGTTTAGTAAAAGCACCCTATCTGTGAGTTTGACAAAGTTGAGAGATCCGCATCGACGCCACGTTTCCGATCTATTCGCCGTCTTTTTATGCTTTGGCGATATTCGGTGAACACATCCTCTTTTCAGCGTCTTGATCAACCTTCGGCGATATCTACAGACTCATTTCGACTTTTTGGCCAAGATTCGGCATTTTGTCCATTCGACGTTTTGTTTGTTCGGCGATATGTCATAGACTCGATAAGACTAGGGGTCGAACTGATTAATCACTGAGATGATACAAACTTAAGAAAACCTAAAGATTAAGCTTATAAAAGCTAAACAAGTCCTAATTTATTAACGAATGGATAATCGTAAACTATTCCTAGTCTGAAAACTATAATTTAATTTATTAATGGGAACAAATTTATAGTGCCGCTAACACTACATAGTATTTTAGTAGACCCCCCATCTACAAGGAACCCAAAAATTACAATATCTGAAAAATTAATATCAAAGTTTGATTAGCTTACGTTCAATTATATAAAAATTACAGTTGCATATGGGTTGATATTATTATGCAAAATGTAAACAGAACTTTTATTTTGCACACATGACAGTGCATGTAATTCATGTTTTGAATTGTTGTGGGCTAGTTTCTTGTTACACATCTGGGTCCAAATTTCTAACAGAGTACTATAGTTACGAAACACGTGACTCTTAGGAATTCGTTCAATTAGTATGAAACATTTGTAACAAAGTTTCTCATGAAAGTGGTATAATTGTGTAATTTTGAAAGCTCCCTCTAACGAAGCACTAAATTTATTAATAAATCACATCAAAACAGTTGCATAGCAGATAAATAAACAAAAATTTAAATTTAAATTAAAAACTATACATATTTGAAAACAACACTTATTAGAATAGAAAGAGTAGTTATATTCCTATTGTAAAAAGTGTTTCAATTAACAGGAGTTTACAAAATAATACATTATAACTAGAACATTAGATTTAATACTGTGCATGTTCAGAGGTTCAGACCTTCGTGGCAATTTAATTTTAAGACTGCGATCGTGCAACGTTTTACTTACCACGGATTTCATTTTGCTATGGAACGTGTTTTATAGCTGCTGCAGTTAAAAAATGATAACAAAGACAGAAAAGTTAATAAAAACTGCTTGAAATTATCCAATTTTATACATGATTCATCACACAAAGGCTAAAGAGAAGGAAGAAAGACACAATATGAATTGGCATTAGAAAATAATAACTTTAAACAAGTATTGTAACGATATTTTAATTAAAACTAGGATTTCGTGTGAATTATTTACTAGCAGAAATTATTTAACGGAAGGTATTAAAAACTAATTAACACACAAGAAGACTGATCATTAAACGAATTTAAACTAATTTATTTTAACATAATTTATTTTTAATTTATTTACTAAACACTACGAGATTGTTTATTTTAAACGTGCAATTATTTATTATCACTTAAGTTCATTTATTTTATTGTATATTACGCCACTTCTGTGTTTGCTAATAATATGCCTCGCGAAGGTTTTCTAGATCTTTTTTGGCGCATGCAGAAAGCCGGCCTCTGAATTGTTTGATATACACGGCGCGGCGCTACCTTATTCGCTAAAGCATGAATAAATTCATCAAAGATCGTTCAAGAATTAGATAAAAAACACTTTCAGCTGTGCTGGGAAATACTAACCTGGCATTTTTTTTCCACTTCTAAGGCAAGTAACAAAGTGCCTCTTATAGCCTTTAGTCTTGGCAGTGTAGCGACTATCGTGTTAGTCTCTCACTCAAGCGGATCGGGATCGATTCCCGGTACCGACGAAGCAAATTTCTACAGTTTTTCTTATCTGTAACACGAATATGGGATTTGTGCTATACTTCAGTCCAATGTACAATCTTCTTTACCAGATTCCAAAATAATATGCAAGGAAAACTTTTTTCTCTACAACTATTAATTATTTACTTCAGCTATTATTCACTTCTTGAATAATAGCCATCATTGTACGGTCGTTAAAGAATATACTATTCCTACCTTTCTTAGTAGATGCAGTCCTTTCTGTTGATTAAAACTAGGTATAGGATTTCTATGCATTTGCATGTTTTGTCTGCTTATAGCAAACATATGCAGAGTTATATTTCTACATGTTTAAGCCACATATGAATCAGATATGTCAATTTGAAAGTGCATATAAATGCATATTTAGGTGTTTTTTATAAATGCATGCATATTTTAGCATTTTTAAACGAGTGTGCATATTTTATCGCTTTTTGAGCGTTTTACATGCTTTAATTATGAAATTTCTAATATTTTTTAAATAATTTTAGCATTTTAGACAACCAACCAAGGGCGGCTTAGTTGAGTCTAGGGAAACCCATAATTCAAACTTATTGTTAAATACTAGGCTTTAAAATATTTTACTGCCTTAACCATCTGTGTACTTGTTAATATTTTCTAAGGAAGAAAAAGTTTCAACTAAAATTTAAATACCTACATCCTGCGGTATTGTGATAAATAGGTATTAAGAAATTCCAAAGACCCTTTGACAAGTTCCTGTTCATAGAAAAATTTGCCTGTACTTCTGTTTACTAATCTTGTAATCTTTCAATTAAGACAGTTCTGAAATTGCAAACTGCATTTACTTAATACTTAATATGTTTACTCTTCATTTTTAATATACTTAAACATACATTTGCTATTTTAATTATCTATTTTATTATCGTGTTCCCTAAGCTTATTTACTAGTATTTACATAATAATTACATAATAATCATGTAATAATCACATAACAACTTATATCATATCCTAATTTAAATATAAATACTCTCTTATATACAAAACATAATACTGATTACAAACATAGTTTTTTAATAGATGAAACATATCTGTATGGGTTTAATCCATTATACCGAAGATGCAAACCTGTCTACATGAAAATCTCATTTTTCCCAAATAGAATTCGTTTAATAATAAAAAATAAATTATAAATAATGATAAAAAAAATAGAGATACCGTATGGAAACACTGGCAACTTAGAAACTGTGCAGTTTTAAAATAAAAAATATATTACATGAATTAGTAGACTCAAAACTGAATCGTATAAAGCATCGTGTATTATAATAATTAGTTAAATATAAGTTCACGTCAGTCACGACTTATTTAAAATTTTTGGATTAATAAATGGAAGGAGAAGACTGAGACTTAAATTTTTATTAAATGAAAAAAATACTTACAATAAAGTGTAGACTCGTAAAAAAACTCGTAAAAAAAACGTGAAAATTAACAGGGTGTTCTATTTAAAATAAAAATAGTTGATAGTAGCCATAGCAAAACAACTCAGCCTGTATATACAAAAATATTATATATTAAAATTTGTTTTATACAAAGCAACTTCGATATTCTACTTTTTTCGTTACTCCTACAGTTTCCAAGATAAAGGTACAGGGTCATCTTGTGTGAACCACCCTGTACTAGTACATAAATAGCTATTATTTTATAACTATGTATATGTGTATGTTTTTATATTCTTTCTGTCAGATACATTACCGAAAAGGTGAGGTATCACGTCAGCTTTTATGCTCGAGATCGAAATTTAAAGCTCGACGTGTTAGCGGAGGCCGAGAGCTTGGAAACTGAGAGCGCACGTGTTTCGAAAAAAAATGTTTATATTCGTTTACACAAAATTGTAGAAAACATTAATTGATTGTAGATTATGAGGTTAACTTTGACAAATGCCAAATTATGTAATAAGTTAAAAAGTATATATATATTTAGTTACGTACCACTTTTTCGGTTATATACCGGGTGCCCCATTAAATGGGGCGTTGGCCCTTTATAAACTTATACAACTTTTGAACTATTTAATTGAGATAATGAAATGTTGTGTTCACCTGCCTTCTTATTTTTTAAAGTTTTTTCTGAGTATTCGTCTTTATTGCCCACTTCCGGTTTAACCGGAAATGGCATAGCGTATTTTCGGGGATAAGGCAACAAAAAACTTGTACTAGTACTAGTACAAGTTCCAGTACCAGTACCAGTACTACCTGTATGCAAAGTAACATTTTGCACAATATCTTCTGGTCATCTATTGGAAAATGTTATTTGCGCTCAAAAATCAGTTTTAATTACATTATTCATACCCATAGATTGGTGACAGCTAAAACCGTAATTTTCAAAATCGCTTTAAATGTATAGCAAAATCGCTTATTGAATAAAAATAAACATTTTTTACTCTTTATCATTTTTTTAATCATCATTTTTTTAAAATGTTTTTTTGAACTGGATACGTGTTCAGGTGTTTTAGGGATCAAATATAATTTTTTATAGGAGCAATGTGGCATTCGAAAGTAGAGGTTTCAAGCTTTAAAATGAACCCCTGCAGGCCTTTCTAAGTTGCGCCAATTATAAACTATAACAAACTTGTTCGGGGTATGTATCCTACTTTGGAAGTTGACCAACAAAGGCGCAACTACGCGATATATATTTAAGTACTCTTTACAGCTGGCGCCACTGCGCGGTGCAAAGTTTGAGTTAATTCTATCGAAGAAAAACCCTGACCTAAAAGCAGCTTTCTTTTGCTATGAAAACAGCGTATCTAATTTCAAGGTTCGTACCCACACTATAAATAATTATATTAGTTAAGGGAATGAAGTGATCAAGGTTCGAAGAACCGGCCTTATGCTATCATAATTAAATATATATGATCTTTGTCTGAAACCTTTTAAATGTTTAATAAAAATACATAAGATGTAAAGTTCTTGGGTGTTGAGACACCAGATTGATCTGCACTCTCGCGGCAAGTGTTTATCAGAAATTATGCGGTAGCTGTCTTTTAACATATATAATCACCAGGTACACCAAACATATTATTGAGAAGAATCTATGAATTACAATCCAACTTTACTGATATTTCACAAGTTAGAAAATCTAAATATTCTACTTAAAATTATCATAAATAGTAACACAAATATTAAATTTAATCTGTCAAAATCACAAAAGCTACGTTATCAATTACCGCACATCGAAGAAATTATGATGTTGTACAACGCCATCTATATTTGTCTGCGCGTCCCAATAAAGGTTCAAAAATATATTACTAGAGTTGCAGGATTTCGAACACAATTACCCCTAGACAATAATAGTTCATCTTTACCTAGTGCTGAAGCATGAATGCGTGCATATCGTGTCAATCCACTGTATATTTGTTTGTGGAATTAACATTGATAGCGATAAGTGGCTGTGCTGCCATCTATATTTGTCGTATACTATAAGGTGTTTAAAAATTGTAGATTTCACCCTTGCTACAAATGTTTATGAACCTTATAAATTAGAAAGATGAGGCCATACGTATACGACAACTATAGATGGCACCACAGCCACTTATCAATGTTAATTATACTTACGAATGTATAGTGGTTTGACACGAAATGGTGCAATTTTCGCTTTTTTGATTGTTTTTGTTATTAATCTGTTTCGTGTTTTTGTTTTAATTGCATTAACTTTATTAAACACCCTTTTCACATGCAACATTATTGTGAGGTACAGATAACAAACTTAAAACAAAACGAGATAAATTACTAAACACTATTATTTTTCATAAATTATTATCAAACTCATTTTTAAATTTCAAGAGTTTCCTCAAAAAAATATCAATTTTATCACTTTTAGTAATTTTTAGGATTAAATTTATAATTGGACAAGAGTCTCCACTCATCTTCAATCAGTCCAGCTGTAGTGGCATCAGAAAATCGTGGTAAATAATGTTAAAACGTCTTCTAAGGTTGAGTATTGTTCTCGAATTTGCTGGAAATCGCATTTTCGGGCGAAAAAATAAAAACTTTTGATAACAAACAATCGTGAAAGTTAGTACAATTATTTTTCTAAACTTTGTTAAATTACCGTACAATTGCGTGCGGTAATGCCGTCAGGATCGTATACCGTATATGTACGGTAATTACCATACGGTTGACAACACCGATCTCTAGTAATATATTTTTGGAAGTTTTTGACTTTTTTGCTTTAGTCCTTTCTAATTTTCCTTTACCTTACTTAGGGTTGTTTTCTTGTTGTGAAGGAGTTGATACGATGCTACTGACGTACTGAGGTGTTCTAGATGTAATGGCTATCATCATACCGCCCAGAATTGTAAAAACGGTGTTAAATGTCCTTTGTGTTCATTACAACAATTGTACACAATGTAAATCCGAAACATTGTGCTGTTCTAACTGTTCTGTTTATAAAGGGAGAAATAAAGTCTCAACTACTATAACAGTTGATCACACAGCTTGCGACAAAAAGAACTGTTATGTATACGGTCAAATTATATCAAAATTAAAAAAAGACGCAATAACTTACACCAGTTCAATTACGTAGGTAACCATAAAATGAATACCTTAGATTTGGTATTTTCTCATAAATTCTGCTCAGTTATGCGTGATCCTATACCATTACTTCCTGAAGATAACTATCATCCTGCTTTGTTCGTTACATTTTCTTTGACAATGAGCTCAGATCCTAGTATTTCTAAAGGATCTAGTAGACTAAACTCACATAACAGTGTATTTGCTCTTGATCAATTTAGTTACAACTTCAAGAAAGCTAATTATAATATTATGTACGATCTATTTCTTCTGGTTGATTGGTCTGAATTCCTCTCTGCTACTAACGTGGATAAAGCTTGCAGTATATTTTATGAAATTATCTACAATATTCTTAATGTCGCTATTCCCAAAAAACGCTTTTCTCTTCGCAATTATCCAGTATGGTTTGATGGTAAATTGATTAGATTGTTAAAGAATAAAAAACATTGTGGAATTGTTATAAACGTACTAAGTGTGCTTCAACATACATTAATTACTGTAAACTTAGGGCAGAGATTAAATCTTATTATTGAAAACAACATATCAACTGAGCCAAAACAATTTTGGAACTTTGTTAATAATCGCAGAAACAGCTGACGTATTCCTAGTGTTATGACTTACAACAATCAGACATTTAATAATTTTCAGGCTATCGTATCGTTGATACCTTTGCAGAGTACTTTCGTTCTGTTTATGAAAATCCTCATCCCTTAAGACTAGATTTGAGTAACGCTCGCAACTCTTGTACTTCAGTAGGTATACAACCCGTATCTTCTTCAGATATCATTTCCGCTGCTAAAGTCTTAAAAGATAAACTTACAGCTGGTCCAGATAAAATTCCGAGTTCCTTAGTAAAAGATTGCATTCATGTATTCGTTGAGCCTTTAAAGTTCATATTCAACTTATCAATACAGAGTGGTCAGTTTCCAACATGTTGGAAAGTTGCTCGCATATGTCCAGTCCATAAATCTGAGTATAAATCTGCGACTGAGAACTATAGGTCTATTTCCATACTTAACAACTTTTCAAAGATTTTTGAAATTATCCTCTATAGATTTATTTATGATCAGGTCTCGCCGTTTATATCAGTCGAACAACATGGATTTGTTCAAAAGCGATCGACAGTTACAAATGCTGAAGTATTAGATAAACGTGGTCAAGTCGATTGTATCTATACCGATTTCAGCAAGGCGTTCGATAAGGCAAGTCATTCTGCACTCCTGTAAAAGTTGGATTATATAGGTTTCACTGATTCACTCTTATCATTATTTGAATCTTACCTTCTGGAACGGCGACAATATGTAGAATACAATAACTGTAGGTCCATTGAATTTTTAGCTATGTCAGGAGTCCCACAAGGTTCAAATCTTGGACCATTATTATTTATTCTTTTTATAAATGATTTGCCAAGAGTTGTGAATAGTCAGGCGTTACTGTACGCTGATGATTTTAAATTGTACAGAGAGGTCAAGTCCGTGAACGACTGCAAATGATTACAACATGATCTGATCGCCTTGTTTACTTGGCGTGAAGAAAATAATCTATCCTTGAACATATCCAAATGCAAAGTAATATCTTACAATCGTAAGCACGTTCCTTCAAATTTTAATTACGAGGTAGATAAATCAGCACTTCAGCGTTGCACTGAAATTTACTTGAAATTCACTTGGAATTTTTGGGCAAGAACAAATTTATTAAATAAATCCCCTGTTTACATAATGTGTTAAATGTTAATAGGATATCTACTCAAACAGATATACATTTCAATACTTTAAATTCAATAATCAAATTATTTTTGACCTTGCCCTCTTTATAAGCAAATATTTTAACTGCTATCTTTATTAGTAAAGATTCTTCTTTATTTATTATACTATTACAGTATTATGTTACCTTATTATTATTACCCTTTAGTTTTTTTTACAGTAAGTTTATTTTGTTTGTTTTTCTATCGTACACCATATCACCTTTAATAATTGTTTTTAGGACCGGCGGTAGACGAGTGGTGTCAGTGCATCACTCGTGTTCCAAGGGTCGTGGGTTTGAATCCCACTTGAGGCGGCGGGATTTTTCTAATTGGAAAATTCCGCCACCTCAACTATGGGCGTGTGTATTCGTGTTGCATGTTAGATGGGGAACAGATGACCTTAGCAGTTGGTTCCCCCGTAGTGTAGGCGTGAAATAAAAAAAAATAATTGTTGCTGTGATCTGTATAACAATTTAATTTTTAAGTTACTAACAAAATATTTCTGTGTTTTCTACAGCTCTGTAAATGGGACAACCTGTTGAGCTGAATAAACTATTATTATTATTAAATAAATAAAGACACTAGTAAAAAGTTTCACAGTATTTATTAACATATAACCTGACAATCTTGTTTCGACAGCTAAGCTGTCATTATCAAAGGTAATATAAATATAAACAAACACGTCGCTAAGGTAGATACAAAAATAGGTAACTAGATAAAAATAATAATAATCAGAATTAAATATCTAATACTTCCAGTAACGGAGAGTTACTGAGCTCAAGTTGTTCATTCCTTAAAGGTACCCTGAGTTTGTTGTCTAATTTGCGTTTGTTATTACAAAAATGTAGGAATTTAATATTATTTTAAGGAGTTATTGTGTGATTTTGTTCTAAAAGGTGTTTGGCATAATTAGATTTTTGAGGATGTTTATTTTTGTAATGACGTACGTGTTCTTTATATCTTATGTCAAAAGTGTTTGCCCAATATATACCGAACTACAAAAAGAACAATTTAAACGTTAAATGCCCGATTTCATGATATTATGTGTTCTGTCTTTAGCATTAAATAAAAATGAAAAAGTGTTAGTGTTGGTTTTAAATGTTATTTTATAATTGTTGGTTTTTCTTAGTATATGTGCAATTCTTTCTGATATTTTGCCAAAATATAGTATAGATATGTAATTTGTGTCTTCTGTTTGATTGTCAATGGGATATACTTTTTTGATAGCTAACCTATAATCTTTTTGTTTAATTAAAGTATCAATCATGTTCGGATTTTAATGATTTGCATGTGCTAGTTGTTTAATGGTTTTAGAACAAAATCACACACTGACTCTTCAAAATAATATTAAATTCTTACATTTTTGTAATAACAAACGCAAATTAGACATTTTAGAAGCCTTTGAGATATACAAACACAAACTCAGGGTACCTTTAATGAATGAACAACTTGAGCTCAGTAATTCTCCGTTACTGGAAGTGTTAGATATTTAATTCTGATTATTATTAATTTTATTTTTTATCTAGTTACCTATTTTTGTATCTACCTTAGCGACGTGTTTGTTTATATTTATATTACCTTTGATAATGACAGCTTAGTTGTAGAAACAATATTCTCAGGTTATATTTTAATAAATACTGTGAAACTTTTTACTAATCTTTATTTATTTCATGATTATGGAGTTCCACAAGGTAAGGCTGGAAACCATAAACTATTATTATTATTGATAATCTTGGGCTTCGCCCTCGTTAATCAAGCTGCAAATTCGTGAGAAAAAGTATGACTGTTATAGCTAGTTTTACGGTATACTATTTATTGTATGCAGCAAATGTGTTTTAACAGTTTGGAAAGTAAATATGTATACAAATTTATTGAATACTTAAAACAATAAGTCTACACTACACAATTATCAACATTATTTAAATAAATATAATCCAAAAACAATATACCAATACCGTATGCTATTAGAGTTAATGTTACATTTTATTTATGTTTTACGATTAATATCATATGTTTCATCGTTTAGTTGTATTTTAACTTAAACAATGACTATAAAACTAGTGGATAATTTTATGTAATTATTCCTTTTTATAAATATGTCATAAAAAGAAATTTACCCAAACAACTGTGATTATAAAAAACTTGCGCGTTTTGAATTACAAATCTAGGGCATCCTGCACTTGGGCATGGTGGCTGCTGTCATACGTTTTTTTTTAAATGAATATCTATTTATCATACTTATCTGTTTGGTTCTTTTTTTATTATTAATTGATTAATATTAGTTAATCAACAATTAATATTAATTCATTTACGCATGTAAAATATGCTCTGAAATATAGAACTTCGTGCGTGCTGTGTTGTAATTGTATAACAAAGAGGTAAAATCAGTGGGAAAGAGATGCATGATTCCCACTAATCATAATGGCGTGGGCGTATAATTTTAGAAAACAAATCCACCCACGTTATAGAAGATTATTTCGAGTATGTCCAAAAAGATGAATACTCCTGAATATTCCTGCATACTATAGATTATAGACCGTTGCTCTTTTAGTTAAGGTTTTTAAGAGTAAACAAAATTTTGTTGTCAATTTCTATGGCACTTTTAAAACAAAAATAAGATAATTTTAATTCAGTTCTAATAATACATTTAAAACAAGTATTATTATTCAAGATTGTCTAATCAAAATTTGGTTTTATGATTTTCAGGTGGTCCAGAACTAATTTCCGTCGTGACTTTTACAATATTAAACAAGGCCTATGTGTTTCTTTAATTATTTGCATTTATCGTCAATTGCAGTAGGCTGGTGGTTTATAATAAATGTGGATTATGATTACACGCAAACGTCTTTTAAAGGATTCTATACCTGAAAAAATTTGGAATTGATTCCATTAAAAATAACAAATATATAGGGGGTGTCAAGCTATAAAGTGAAACACCCTGTATAAAAAATACAAATATCAGAGTAGTTTGATCTTCAACGTAATGACTTTTATCCATTACGAATGACTTATTAAAAAATAATTATGTATTTAAGAAAAAGTCAAAGTCATCGAATTTATCGATATTGAAGATTTATTTGTATAAACTTGGTCTGTGGGGAAGAAACGAGTGGGCGTAGATGTCTTTTTCCCAATTTAAACATAATTTAGAATAATACGATCTACGTGTATACCAACTTTCAACTTTTATAGACCATTTTTAATTTTTTTCCATTATGGTCAACATGGCCATAGATTTTGTCCCTGATGGATTCGGCACCTAATTTTTTATATAGTATAGACTAGTAGTTACTATCTCTTGATATACTTTTCGTCGTATTTCTCGAAGGTCAGTTCCAAACCTCTCCTTGTGAGGGTTCTTGTTCCTCACTTGGTGACTTTCTTTGTGAAGTTTCCTGGCCTTGTTCCCGAATTGGTGGATTTGCTCGGTCAAGGTTCGAAGAACCGGTCGTATTCGCCTGTAGGTTTATAAAGGATCAAAATTTAATGGGGCACCCAGTATCAGACAAAACGAATACAGCAATAACTATTGTTTATCATTCAACTTGATTACTAATGTTACTTGATTACTTGATTGAAAATTAAAATTACTCTAAAATCTAACACATACGACCGCGGGATCGCTCGAACGGTTTAATGGCCAGTCTCCATTGCAATATGCAATAAATAACCTTTTATAGCTTCATAAAGCCCGTTGAAATCTATAAAAAATCTATAAGATAATTATTGTTTATAAAATATTTATTTAATACTGACCGCTTAACGCTGACTTTTATTTGTTCTTGATCGATCGGATTTATTATTGCTATTGGTTGATATGTTATAGTATAAATTCGTCATATTTTGGTATGTTATATGGTATTTATGTAGTTTTACGGCATAAAAATTTGCTGTTGTACAGTTAATTCTCTACGGCAATTACTTTAATATTTCATGTATACATTAGATTAATAATAATTTTATTAATGCGAGTTGCTGAAGAAATAATGATTTAGATTAGATATTCATAACAAAAGTTCAGATACTATTTACATTCTTATAATGGCATTTTTCAGTAATGATATATAAATGGTGTAATGAAACTCCAATTGCATGTGTCAACCCAATCAATTTTCCCCATCGTTACAGAATATTAACCTTTAGCCTAGCCTCATCAAAAAATTATATTACTAATTTCTTATCAAGTCAACTTTAAAAACCCTCTCCGATGCATTCATGAATAAATAAAGACACCACTTAAAAAATAATTAACCCCAAAGTAAGCAAGATTAATTTTGATTAATGTTTCACCCTATTAACTTCAGGTGGAAATAGAATTTCCAAGGTTAACTGAAAAAAATATCCTGAAACAATGGAGTGTAATTGGCACTGAAGGCTATGCAAGCAAGGGACACCAGCAATAAATATCAGTTTTGCAATCTACGCGCAGACGCTATACCATTGATATTTTCACACACTTTTCGTCTACTCTTCGTTATAGTCAAAACACCGCATTTCCCAACATTTTGGCAAGGAAAATTCACACACATGTGTGCTTTCCGGAGAATGAAACCGGCTCACGCTGCGTCAGCTGGTATGTGGAAAATAATTGGAGGAAATGACATTAACTGGGTATAACAACGTACGTAAATAAGAAATTTATTATATTTAATCTTTGTTTTAAATTTGCATTTGCATTTTATTTTAGCTTATTGTGTTTTAAGTGGCAATTACCTGCTTACCTAAAAATGGAATTTGAAATACACAAAACAGTATCAGTACCAAAGTACAAAACGTATACCCTTATCCTGCTTTTTATAGCAACCCTCACACTATATTTGCTGTATGTACAATCTTACGCACAATTAAGCCAGAGTAATTTATCAAGTACGTTAGAAGATCCAAAAAATGCAGGTATGATCAATTGTTTATTTTGTTTTGTTTCGGTTTTCTTCATTGATAATTGATCTCCCTACTAATAAACGTTACTGTTTTATTTTCAGTTTTGAAATACTTTAGCTTTCACGGAAGTTCTACCGAAGAGCCTATCGAATACGTTAATCAAGAAATTAATTTAACAGGTATGTATCATTTTAAATCTTAATCCTATCCTTAAATCTTAATACAAAATGCCACTGTAAGGGGTGATACTGATTTTATTTGGTCGTAGTCATGGAAATGATTCTTCTATTAGGGGATTTTTCATTCATTCTTTGACATAGGTATTTGATTAGATATTGACTGTTTACACATTAGAGTTATCAGCATGACTTGAACGATACATAATGTGCATACCACAACAAATGGATTAATGCAGTTACAATCAGTTTTTGTCTTGGTTATTGTCTGAAGATGATAAAAATAGATAAAGTTTCAAAAAAATATTTATTTTTAAATTATAAAAAGTTTTAAAAAAAATTCTAAAGTAGAAATAATAAAAACTGGGCGTACGCTGATTTCAAATACAGGGTATGATGTCCCATTAAGACGTAGTCAGACTTTGCCAGTGGTTAGATAACCATTAAAGAAAGAAAATTCCTATAGACCATTTTTCTCGTACTTAATTTAATTTAAATATTAATTTTATTTAATTTTAATTCATTCAATTATTCGTATCATAACAACGTAACTTAACTTTGTGACATAAGCACAAACATGAGATTGATTCTATATGAAATTAATAACATTTTAAATTTTAACCAAATAAATTTTAAAGAAAAGTGGTTTAAAAAATTATTAATGCTAAGAATTCTTTGCAAGCACACAATTTTAATTGTTACCACTAAAAATTGTATTTATTCGTATTAACGTAGCTTTCTTTTAAAAATAAATACTCTTTATTTCATAAACATTATTTTATTAATAATTTTGCAAAACGTTTACACACATATCTTAGCAACATAACCTTAAACGTAACCTAACTAAGCCGGTAAAGGCTTCCCCTTGCAGCTGCCGCGTTTCTTGCTTTTCATGTGTGTGCTTGTTTCGAAGACACGAAGCGCGAAAATTTGAAAGCTGGATATACACTATCGTTCATTTGAAATGGGTCACTAAGCAATTGGCAATTTTATAACGTGGAAAGGATTGTTTATGTGTTCACCTAAGTATTTAGTAATATTGTGGTAACGATTTTGTTTTGCTTTTACTTTAAAATATCTGTCAATTTACTCTGCTACCAAATTATTATAATATTACTATTTTGCCTTATTTTGCTGACAATATTTGTAACTTTTAATCGCACGGTGCTGCAATGATTATACCAGGTTACGACAATTAAATACAAAAAGCATACGGAAAGAATGCCTTATAGACGGTTGAAAGTATCAGAGCTCAAGAGTTATCAAACTCTGCAAAATAAGCGTTTGTTTAATTTATCACTTCGGCATTTGACCCAAATTTTGTTCCTGCAAGAAGTTTTTTCATGTTTGGAAACAAAAAATAGTCCGAGGGTGCTAAATCCGGAGAATATGGGGGGTGTAGAACAATTTCGTAGCGTAATTCTAATAGTTTAGCCGCGGCAATTGCACATGAATGAACTGGAGCATTGTCTTGGTGAAACAGGATCTTCTTCTTAGCTAAATGTGGCCGTTTTATCTTGATTTCGCGTTTAATCTATCTAGTAAAGATGCATAATACTCTACAGTTATCGTTTTACCCTTTGCTAAATAATCAACAAAAATTATTCCATGGGCGTCCCAGAAAACAGTGGCCATCACCTTTCCTGTCAGGGAACCGTTTTCGCTTTCTTCGGTGCCCGTTCACCTGCTGCAACCCACTGTTTTGACTGTGATTTTGTTTCTGGCTGATAATAGTGTATCCACGTCTCATCAACAGTTACAAAACGTCGCAGAAATTCAACTTGATTTTTTTGAAACAGCTCCAAATTTTGCATTGAAATCTTCACTCGTTCACGTTTTTGCTGAATTGTGAGCAAACGCGGCACCCGCTTTGCAGCCAGCTTTCTCATACCCAAACATTTATGCAAAATGTGTACCGCTTGAGAAATCTCACGCACCTTAAATCTTCTATCTTCCATGACCATATCATGAATCTTATCAACAATTTCTTGCGTAGTCACTTCAACAGGGCGACCAGAACGCTCGGTATCTTTCGTGCTTCTTCGGCCACAACGAAAATCGGAAAACCACTTATAAACTATTCTAAGTGAAGGTGCAGATTCACCGTAATATTTGTCTAGCTTGGATTTAGTTTCTGCTGGCGTTTTGGCTCTTAGAATTCGTCTTTTTCCATTGTGATAGAAGGCCAGACATCAACGACAAAAACTTACTCTCACATATAAGCTATGCGTCAAAACTGCATGAAATTTGACATGTGTTGTTTCAAGGCATGCTAGATAACAGAGCCCTGATAGTTCAAGTACAATGATGCCAACTCAAAAACTTTTGCACGGACTTATCAAACCTGACTCGTATATTATTTTTGAGGCGCCACTGTAAAATAAAAGAAGGATATGTCTGAAAAGTATTTGCGTTGCCAACGTGACAATAGTTTAACATAGCGGTTAATTTAAACCGCCCTCAATCATTTTGGATCACCCTGTACTTATTATGTCCTTTACTACTTACCTTTGTGCTAAAAATCAAACCAATCAGTGAATGCGATTGTTAAGCTAATTTGAATTGGATGGGTTTCGCAGACGAAGCTACGGTTGAAAATAAGTTATTTACAAAATGTCTTAACTCACAGTTATTTAAATTAATCTCAAACACATTTGTAAACAAACAGTGTATTTAACTACCCAAATAAAATGTCCGCGCGGGTAAAGCTGCTATAGTGATCCTTATTATGGTAAACAAAGTTCTCGACGCTGCGATTGTAGACTTATTGACTTGACTCAATTAACTAAATGTGTCATTTTGAAAATAATCATGAACGATGAAGATTCAAAACTATGATAATCTACTACTATTTTCTTGACCATATTTGTTGTTTTTTGATTAATTTAGGATTGTCGCTGATTTTGACGAGCGCTTTAACTAAATGATCCATCCACAAGCTAAAATGGAAAATTACGTTCGGAAAGGTTTTTTACGAAAGAAAAACGATAAAAAATACAATAGAAAACTTGCAGCATATTTGCAATTCGAATTCGACAGCGCAACCCAGCTGCCACAAGAGGCTTTTAATTATAATTGCCCCGGAACAGATAATTGAATCCTGTCTGTTGATGGTTTTTCGATGTTTCATTTAATAAGAGCAGCTTTTCCGCTTACTACATTGATGTCTTTTATTTCAAAGCTTTTATAAAGCAGTATTTTCCTTTCTGAATCTACCATAGCAACCATATAAATTCAGGTAAATCTTCTCAAATTTCTTTTTAGACACACCCCAATAAAAGAGCTTTTGATATTTTTATCATAGTTGAAATAGTTATTTGTTTAATTAATAGAATAAAAAATGTAAGTTTTTGATACGAATAAGGAAGTTACCGGATGACGCGTTAGCGGAGTCTGGCAACCTTATGACTATGAACTTCATTTCTCACAAAATAAACATTCACTTTTGACACTTACATTATAGAATTTATATAAAAATTGCGAGTTGACGAAATAAAGTTTATTTTTAATAGGACACCCAGACAGACATTATTATATTTTTGAATATCGCTCTTGAAGACAATTATTATAACTATATAAGGTCCATTGATGTGTGGCCCACCGTTTCGGACTTATTAAATATTAGCTTCAGTAAACGGTCAATATTCCAAATACGCTAGCATAGTTGCTAATCAACGTTTTAAATCCATATCTGTATTAAAAAGGAAAAAAAGATTTTAAGGAAATCTTTGTTAGGTACCTATCTTGAGAATTGGCAACACTGAAGATTTAAATTCTGCATTTGTTTTTTAATTTTACATCATACTCGTAAATAAGTTTGACATTTTAAGAACCAGCTGTACAATTTCAGAATGAACTTTAAAAAATAAAATGTTACTGTTTCCGGTATTTAAATAAATTTCTTTTGGACACGCGTTTGCGTGTCCAAATTACAAAAAAAAGATAATAGCTCTTTAGTTTGTTTGTTTAGTTTTATAATATGAATAAATGTTATTTACTTCGTTTCTATTGATTATTTCCACATACTACTGCGGTAAATATACCCTTGAACTCGGTTTTAAAAGGCTTTGAAAAATGAAGCCATGCCATGTATATGGGGTGTCCTATTAACAATAAATATCTCCAACTGTGGTTTATAAACAGGGTTAAGTAAGTACCTAACGATAAACGTAGATGACTTAAAAACAGTTCGCTGTAGATTCCTGTTGTTATGTAACGTTGAATTCTTCTGCATCAGTACGTTTTACAGATTAGATAATGTGTGTTTCATTTAAATAAATTACAAAAATCTATAATTTTCGAAATGTTAATAGTGGACACCTAAACAACGAAATAAGTAAAATTGAAAATGTTCTGGCGAAATTAAAAGTACTAAAATTTGATAGGCAACGTTGCCATTTAAATGAATGCGTGTTCTATTTAAAGGAATCAATTTTATTAGATCAACCTGCAAAGAAATAAAGCATTACTAAAAAATTGTAGATTATTCTGATAGAAATAACTTTTATATAGTTCTTTTTTCAAAGTCCTCCTGAAGCAGCCATTCTGTCCAGTCACGTCCATAAAACATTTGGCACATTTTTTTGGCGCTCAATTTGTCCGTAAAGAGGTACAGGCTGCCAAATCCTCGTTTTGAGAAACACTCCCAAACAGAAACCTTTACTGTCCACTGGAGGACCCTGTTGCGTTGGGTTGACCAGGCTTTCATAAGGGAAGATAATGTTAAAGGATGATAATGGGAGATAATGTTAGATTTGATTGTTTCTCAAAAAGACGACTAATCGTTTTAACCGGCTTTCGGATGATTAACAAGACCACCTCGTACCTGTTTAAATATTTAGCACTCATCTTCACAACACTGCGACAAACCAAACTTACGCTTCATATGTCGATAAACGTTATTAACAGTGCGTCAAAGAGAATCTGTTGCGGTTGCAAACAGTCTATTGTAGATGGCACGACGGACATTTATTTAAAAAGTTATACCCAACACTGCCTTGTGGAACACTGTGTCCAATGTTCAATGAAATGAAGTTTTGGTTCAAAAGTTCACGGTTATAATCTTTTTATCCCTTCTTGAATTTATCTGAAAGGTAATTGATATGGTTACAATTGTATCTATGACAATCAACAAGTTACAAGGACGTAAAAAGCTCGACCTTAAAAGAAATTTGGATTTTTATTTGACTCCGAAAAACTAACATTACAACTTTAACCGCAGATCATTTTCCATTCGCACCAGGTTTGAAAGATTTTCAGAATTTATTATGTACGGATCTAGACGAGCAATGATACTAAGTTTGTATAGGTTCAAAATGATTTAGGGGCCTAAAAGTACTCCTTTTATCCCTGTACGTTTGAGGAATTTCATGAATATATCATTAATATGCAAAAACTTCATTTTTTGTACTTAACATTTAAATAACTATTTTTCTAGTTTCATTCGGAGGTTCTATGAATCTGCTAAAGTTAGTTCTCAAGCAGCATCTAAGTAGCAGTAACTGAGATCGGAACTTTGGTTGAGTAGTTGTTACGTAACTACAACTTACGTAACGTACAACGTACAAATTTATGATTATAGGTTTAATTACTTCAGTTTGGAATATTTTAGTAATTATGTAGTTGTCTCTTCTATTTATTGGAACTATGTAGTTCCATTACTTCTGAGTAACTGTTAAAGTATGTACCATTGTCACTTAGTATAATTACTTTAAAGTTGTTGCAACTTCACAGTGGTATTATGATTGCAGGAGTAACTTGTCCAAAGTTACTACTTTAAAGTTTTTAAAACTTTAAAGTAGTACTGAGAGATCCCGCCACTTGTCTGAAAGCATTGCTTAACCCTTTAAAGTAACGGAACCTTACATTAGCATTGCAAGTAAAACTTCAAAACTTTCTTTGCTATCCAGGAGAATCACTTTAAAGTGATTTTTCGTAAACTACTCCATATTTACTTGTAAAATGTTGGAGGCCATTAATCAATTTGCAATTTGTTATGATTGTTAATAGATGTTTTACTATAACCTTCGATCAAAATAACAAATTGGTGCCTTAGGGATAATATAAAAATGGTGTCTATCATGTGTATCAACTTATTAGTATTTTTGTCATATTTTATTAAAGACATTTTTTATTAAAAAATGTATTTAAAGAATAAAGATTGTTATTTTTCGATCTATGATTATCACATGTAACGGAAAAGTTGCAATGGTTTATAATTTTGGTGTACGGGAATGACAACATAATCAAACATTTTATCGCTTTTTGAATTATTAAGTACGTATTACAAATAAAATAGTAATCCATTTTGAGACACAATCGCAGCATTAGTGTAGTAAATGATATATAATATTTTTTAAGTTGCAAGATTAAGAGAGGGAAACTACGCGACACGATGTGTCAAAGAGAAAAGAAGTTCTACGAAAGTAGCAATTACTACCCCGCCACGTTCCCGCTACGTAGCCTAAACGCAACTGTAACGTAGCTGGACAAGTTCCAGAAAGGTTACTGTAATGTATCTGCTACCCAAGAATATTGTTTCCCATTTTGATTCCACGTAATAAAACTGTAACAATTACGTACTTGTGACTAGTGGCAAAAACTTAATAGTTCCACCGGTAGTTGTTGGTACGTAGCGATGACTGAAAATACTGCTTGGGTTTTCGCCATACACCTCAAGTTCTTTCTAAATATTATATCGAGAACTATGAACAACGTTTTTGTAACTAAAAAAGCCTCACCCTTTTTAACAAAACATGTTGTTGACCTGAACAACAGAAATTACAGCTATAAGAAGTTTATTTGTACATAGTTTGTAATTTAATTAAAAGCCTCGACATTATAATTACGATAAATTACATTCGTTTTACCCAAGTCATGCTGGAAATAGTCCGACTAAGTTGTTTAATTTCCACCATTTCAAGGGAGATAGACCATTTGACCCTAATAACAATGCTACGCTATTCTGCACGTTCACCAAGTATAACTTCCACACGCAAATCGTTGCTTAAATATTTCGTTTTATGGTTAGCCCATAATTCAAGCAATTTAATTAACTTAAAAGCTAATATTCGATAATTGCTTTCTTCCGAATTTCCAAGGATATCTTTATTAAACTGGTACATGTAAAGAAACAAAAATATTTACATTTAACCTCACATAATAATTTCTATTTAATTAACGGCGAGGTGCGAAAGTGAAAATTGTGTAATTCGTATTCAGAATGATCAAGAGTAACTAGAAGTAGTGTTTAGAAATGGTAGCACTGATTTATAATGCAGTTTAATTTATGTATACATGACTTCCTGTTATTACAAAATAAAGATAATACTTTTTTGTAAACATTTTTAATAGTCTGTGCGAAGGATGACGATAAAATTATAAATTAAGTACCTACAAACGATAAATTTCATATTCAGCGTTGGTTGGCATCATTATAAGAATCAATGTTGCTATAGTATAGATTTCACACGATGAATTTCAATAAATAGTATTTAACTGCGTCCACTCAGTCGTAAAACCATAAAGGCGGAATAAAATTCCATAACGGTTCAATCAAGCCAAACTGCTACTTTTATACATTTTCTAAAAGAATTCAGTTTTATTTCCATCACAACTTACAAGGTTTACTTTACTGAATGTTGGGCTGTCGTGGCCAGAACACCTGTGATTATCCAAGTTTTAGTCAAACGTTAAAATACATTTACATGTACAAACATTTAAAAACAATTAAATATTTCTTTGATAAAAGATACCTATAAATACACTTTTTAAAGAATTATTATAAAGCATATGTACATACATGCATACATGTAAAGCGTATGTATGTATTTTTAAAAATTAAACAGCAAGTTTATGACATAAGTCATAGATCAGGGCCCCAAAATTCACAACATAGTTTTTCTAGCACCCTCAAGTGGTGGTGTCCTTGGAAATATATTAGTCTTCTGGTCAAGAATTTAGGGATGAAAATCTCCAAGCAGCATCTAAGTAGCAGTAACTGAGATCGGAACTTTGATTGAGTAGTTGGTACGTAACTACAACTAAATTTATGACTTTATAGATTTAATTAGTTCCGTGTGGAATATTTTAGTAATTATGTATTTTTTTCTACTATTTATTAGAAATATGTAGTTATGTTACTTCTAAGTAGCTTTTAAGTTATGTGGAACGGTATTGCTACTTAGTTTAATTACTTTAAAGTTGTTGCAACTTCAAAGTAGTATTGCGATTGTAGTAGTAACTTGCCTGAAGCTACTTTGAATTTTTAAAACATTAAAATAGTACTGGAAGTAATTGCCACCTCACCTGTCTGAAACGATTGCTTAACCTTTAAAGTAACGGAACCATACAATTCAATAGTATTACCTTTCAATAGTATTGAAAGTAAAACTTTCAACGACACAAGAATCACTTGAAAGTGACTTTTACTACTTGTTTTATATCACAATTACTACAAAGGTCTAGTTACTATTAAAAGATTACAATGAAGTAACAATAACTTTTATTTAACTTTTTCTCATGTTCTGCATTGTACAGGGTGGCCCACGCAAGATGATCATGTACCTTACCTTGGAAACTGTAATAGTTACGAAAAAAAAAGTTAAATATCAAAGTTGGTTGGTGTAAAAGAAATCTTAATTTTATAATAGTTTTGTATATACAGGGTGAGTTATAATGCTGTGGCTATTATCAACTTTTTTATTTGCAATGGAACACCCTGTATATTTTTACTGTTTTCGATTCTACATTTCATTTTAAGTTTGCCTAATAGTCCAGTCGCCAGGTAGTAAAAACAGGGCTTGCCTCGCAAAAGGTCGTGTAGTTTTGATTTTTGAGTATGTTGTATGTACGTACCTAGGCACTAATTAAAAATCTAAGTTTTCGACTTGGACTTCAGTACGTCAAAAAACCACTAAATCTTATGACTTTTTTTTGTTTTTGCTCAATAACGCTTTACCATTGGGTCCTACAAAGAAAATCATCCTTACCTTTGTTTGTAGCGCAGGAGATTTGCTTCAATTTATCCCCATAAGATTTTCTTCTAAACCTCATACGTGCCGAAGTACACAGCTCCAATGGTACGAAAATTCTTCAAAACTTTGAAGAAAAAACGCAGCCGTTGTCATTTAACTTTGGGTTATATGAAATACCGTTTAGACAAGGGAAGACAAAATTCTGCAGTGATCTTCAGGAACACCCTCATTTAATTAACATAGTCAGTGTATTCATAGACATAGTTGAGTAGGGGAATTTTATTTTTGTTATGTGGCTCTTGGTAACATTGATTAACATTTCACATTCATTGAGATGACTCACGTTCTTGATTTTAAATTCGCCAGGTAAATCGAGGCCTCCAAAATGCAAAGACTTGATGTGAATGGCAACTTCAATCTGTTTAATTTATTGGACACCTTTGAAATTACAAATAAACTATTGTCAGATGCTTTGACTTCATACTTAGAATAGGCAGCAACTGTGCGTGCGTACCCTTTTGGACGTTCTGTTAGCGGGCGGCAAGCATATTAAGTGGTTGCTTTGCGGCCACCTATACGGACACAACGTTTGCCGCTCGCTAACTGAATACCCAAAAGGGTGCGTAGTAATCTCCGCTGCATATGCACTGTCACTAGCTTTCTTCGGCTCTGTGCAACAATGGTATTTGTTAAAGAAAATTCTAACACGTTCGCCTGCGGTTTGAATTTAGATAAGAAGCAATAGTGTTTCATTTTTGCATACCAAACAAGATCAAAATTTCAGAAAACGGCAATAAAACTTTAGCGTTTAGTATTGAGACAAAAATTCCTGGAGTGGACCACGTACTTATCGGTGGTACGATATTACATATATGTTAATATCAATTTTCCTATGTCATTTAATGGTAGTAATCTCCGATACTTTATTGATTTTATAAAATTATTCATTTTTTAAAAGCTATTAACAATAACATTTTTGTGCTACGATTTAAGAAAATGTAAATACGCTACTATGTATTCAGAGTATCCCTCAGTAAGACTTTACTACATTAGTGTCCAAACAGCTGTAGCGCTCTTGTGTTTATGTTTATTGTTGCTAAAATCACCAAACACAACACGACAAAAACTGTCGTAATGTACTAGCAAATGTGGATTGGAATATTAATACCATGTTTGATAAAAATATTTACTTCTTCCTAATCTTTATTCCCTTATGCAGAGATTTGCAGAAGTTAATTGTTAATAACTTTTGAAAAATCAAGAATTTTATAAAATCAATTAAGGATCAGGTTGGTTACTAATATTAAATAATGACATAGGAAAATTCATATTAACATTGAATATCATACCACTGATAAATACGTGGTCCACTACATATATTTAGACTAAATTTTCCGCACAAACTGACAACTGAAATAAACAAACTGAAGTAGGTGATTGCGCGGTAAAGAGTTCAACTCTTGCTCAGGCGGCCCGTGTTCGATCCCTGGAATCGGCGGGACGATTTTTCTGGTTGATAAAGCCTCAGTACACTTTGTCGTGTTGTCTTATGGGTACGTTAAGCAGTCGGTCTCGACAACCTCATAAATATCTTTCTGTGGTTGTCGTTAAAAGTAACACTGCCCTATACCACGCACAAGTATGTATTTACTTAAGTGGTTTGGCAATATTAATTACAATTAACATTTAAACAATACAAAAAAATACCGATGAAATTTGTAGGTTGTATTTATTTTAGAATATGATTAAAAATGCAGCCAAAGGAGACTTTGCACTTCAGTACATATACAGTTTTGCACATACATATATACAAATTTTGCAGGAAATATACAACAGCTTAAAAAAGTTTATATCTGTGTTTATTTTGTTTAGGCAACTCGCGTTCGTGCTTTTTTCTCTTAATAAAGTAATACTATAGTCTTAATAAGGTAATTAATATAACTAAACAAATAAAATCAATAAAAATAACACACACATAAAGGTAAAAAATAGAATATTGGTTAGATGTTAATTGCGAGACACGCTAACGTGTTTATTTGTTATTTACTTGTCGTTTCTTTTTACTCGGAAATTGTAATAAGCGTTTCGTTATTAATTTAACCACTAAGATGAAGGCTGTAACAGAATATCATGTTTACCAACCAAAACTAGCTTCATTTATTAATATTATTTTGCTAATCAAGTTAAATTATTTCCCTTGATAGATGAGTTCACGCTTATTAGATAAACGAAGAGTAGCCAATAAAGTTATTTTAAATCAGATGGAAAAACCAGACCTATATATAAAAAACTGTTTCTCAATATTAAAAATAAGTACATTACTAATACAGTGTAAACATTGTAAATGGGAAGTAAAACTCGTACAGTCTAAGAACTACGTACGTCATATGACCTTTGCGGATATATTTAATGCGAATACTGCCTTAATAAGATCCCTTTCTTTTAAAATAGTAAATTTGATTGGCTTTGACTTAAATTTAATCATAATTCTTAAAACTCTCCTCTGAAAGTTTGAAATGCACATTTATTTGACGTTGCATCTATAACGCTGTGTATTTCTTAAATTGTGTCCATCCTAGTTAATAACAGGTTGACGTAAATGAATCAGATGCTCAATATATAAACAGTTATGCAAAGTTAACACAAAAATTGTTTGGTAAAAAATGAAAAAGAAAACTCACAGTAGAAATAATAAACATTTAATAAAAATAATAGACGCTCAGTATCTAAAGGTTTTCTATAGGTACATATTAAATAATGTTAATATGTTAAATTTAATAAACATATTAAACACTTACTTCCCTACTTGCTTACATAAATATTTTTGTAATAAAGACTTATAAAGACTGATTCTTGAAACCATTTTAATGAAGAGGAAGTAGGTTCTGGTGGAATAGAAGTAGAACTACAGGGAGTTTCACCTAAGCTTCGCATCCTTTGGACAGATGATAGTACACATCACATGCAACAAAAAAGTTTCATATCATTGGTGATTATTTTTCATAATAACCTAGAAATTCTTGAAAAGAATAGCAGTTGGAGTTATATGTACCTAACTGCATTTTTAACGGGATATCTGATACATTGATGCAGCTGATGCTAGGTGATGTCACAGTTTGTTTTGACTATTATTTTCAACAGTTTCAAAAAGTTGACATTTTTAACAAATGTTTTTCGTTGTGCATAAAATCAAAAAGGATTTTCTGTTCCTATTAACGAGTACTACCACCACAGGATACGAATCTTAAGTGAAATACCCTGTATAACGTACGACAGTTAACCTAACTGAAAGCTGGTAGATATACTGGTTTATATTATGCCAAACTTGATATCCATATGTCTAAAAAGTTAAAAACCCAAATTAAATTTAACAAAAATTCTGTATTTAAATAATCGAACGTATTCAACTTTTGAAATATCGTCGGTCTAATTCTAATACCTCGTAACCCCCAAATCTCAATTTTTCAGGAGAACAAGAAAATGTCACCAAATGTAAAACAAAACTTTTTTAAATTGTTTGAATTCCTGAAATTTTGTTAATTAAATTTAAACAGACAAATGTATTAATTTATCGCGCGATTAAGCATGCATACATTATTAAAAAGTGGGTTAGCCATATCCCAAAAACTGTACCAGGTTGGGATACGAGGTATTTTTTAAATCGCTATAGAATAAAACTGGAAGCCCTGTGGTTTACGAGGAGTTTACTAATCGACTCAGCGCACTTTTTACCATGGGAATAGCTCATAACCCCAAAATCGCAAAAAAGTGGGTTACGAGGTATTAGAATTAGACCGACGATATTAAGATCTACTAGACTGACGTTATCAATATCTACCAAAAGTACCACAAAAGTAAAATAGGGGTGACTGGTAAGTCGACATATTCACAAAACCCAATAGTTTTTGAGATATTTCAATTTTTGTGTTTTTTTAATTCATTCCACTAACATTTAAAATTAACGAAAATAAATATTTTATTAAATTTTAGAAATAAACACCTACGAATGCATAGATGGTGGTTAGATATTTTTCTTTATAAGCCTAGGTCTAAGTTCTTTCATTTTTAGTTTACTAAATTATTGAACTTAATTTTTAATGCATAACTTATGTTACTGAGTAAGCCAACAAGCAAAACTGAAGTATTAAAAACACCTTTCGTAATTTTCTTTAATTTTAAATATTAGTAGTACAGTCCAACAAATGAAAACTTTCGTATGAATTGACAGGAAAGAAGGGCAACACACGGGGTAAACGAGATGAAGCATCGCTCGCACTCCTACCAAACATTTTTACATCTCACTGTACCTGAAGTGCACCGCAAGACGTTCAAGTAAGAAATGCTCTACCGGACTGATAAGGCAGTTGTGCCACCGCGCATCCTAAAGTCACACGAAAGTCTTCATTCAATAGACTGTAGCAGGGAAAAGGTTGAAAACCATTGAAGTTTGTGTAAAGGACATTATAGCTAAATTGACTGTAAATGACCTCTACTATACAACGCTTACAACAATGGGTTTTTACAAAACAACAATTGTAGGTCTAAAAACTGTAATAAACGAGTTTGAATAAGAAACCCGTTTTCGTTTAGAAGCATTGTTTTAAAAACAAACTTACTCCCCACCCGTTGACAGTATATTTCAAGTTCACCAAACACACAGTTCGATAGCATACACGATTTTGCTCCGTGAATCATTATCATACTGTCGAAAAATAGAACAGACGCAAAACCCTATATTTAATGTACCGATAAATCATCTATCATAAAAGGGCATATTGCTATCTTAAAATTAGGGAGTAAGGGTTGAAATTAATATTACTACCTTAATAATGCTAGCTGCCTTCTTTCTTACTATTGTTGCTACTGAGCATGTGTTTTAAAGATCTTGCTGTATGATATACTTTTGTTTAGTAGTAATTTAATCTTAATGTTTTGCTAAGTGAATATTTAGTGGCCGTATTGACACCTCTATATCTTTCTAATGAAACTGAACACTGTATGACACGTGATTTTTTTCGTAAAGATAGACAATAAATGGCACAAAAGATTAAATAGTTTCATCTTGTTCGAACAGAGATGAAATGTGAACTTTTATCCACAACCAAGAACCCAAAATACATTCAGGCAATGTATATTTAAAGAAACTGAAGGTATTCATGCCAATGTATTTAAGTGCCAACTACTGTGATTGTGTTGTTTTTTTTTCTAATGTGTGAAAAACATTCTAATTAGTAAAAATCATAATCACCTAAAGCGTGTCCAATAAGCAGAGACAACCTATCTGACTTATAAAAGCGAAGATAATACGATTTTCTTTTTACAGAAAGAAGTCAATATTTCAAACGTTATAAGAAAGAATTAGAATTCGAACAATGTATTTAAATCTCTTAGCAGCTCAAACTAAAATATCTGTGAAATCGTAAAATTACTGAAGAACAGTATTTAGCCTTTAGAACTCATTCTTTGTTATATTTTATATGAAACCACCTGGGAACTGTGCATTAGGAAAGAGGTTGTATTGTATCAGAACACAACACACAATATTTGGAGTTTTCTCTTATAACTTTTTGTCTAATGCTCTTCCCAAACCCAGTAAAGTAGTTCGTAGTTAGATATGCGAAGGTTGGGACATAAAGAAATTAGACTGCTACTAACGAACTTGACGGAAGTTCAACAGGCTGAACAAGTTCTCATTAATCTCCTAAGTATATATTTAAAACGCAAGGCTCACTTCTGTTCCAGTTCGTTTGAGAGTTCTACTGGGTCCAGTTACGTGATTCTTTTTTTATATTAAAGCTTTCGCTGTGTATATTAGTCAACACTATTTAACATCTGTATTTTCTAATTTTTATATTTTTAAACAAATAAATCTGAAACCTTTATTTGGGTACACAGGAGAACAACTATCCACTTGTAGCGCCCTCTCAGTTCTCAGCGTTGTTAATTTTTGGAAGTATTCACGATTATAAAGGTTTGCTGCAACAAACCTTCATAGTTGAAAACCATAAAAAACAGAAAAATCTTACAAATATTAGGTGATGCCGTGATGCGTGTTTGGAGAAAACGGAGATTCGCGTGCAAGTTGTTGCAAAAGTTGTAAATGCCTGCGGCGATTATTATAAAGATTTCATGATTGGCGATCAAATTTACCGTGTTCCCATTAACACGGTTATAGATTACAAAAACCTTATGTCCTTTGATAATGAATACACCGGCCATATTGAACTTGATTGTATAGGTCAATTATTATTTACTAGCCTGTATATTTAAAACACGGTTCATTTTTGTTCTACTTCGTCTACGAGTTCAACAAGACCTATTTTCCTTTGTTCTTTTTTATATTAAAGTTTTGTATAATACCAACCAGTAGAATAACGACAGGCCTACAAAAAACTGGACCAGGAAGGTTAGGGGACCACTGGAGAATCATTCTGTATCTAGTAAGAATACCCCTTTTACTTTTACTCCATTTTTACCCATCTTGGGTAAAACCGTTAAACAGTTTCTAAATTTAAAAGAAAATTTATTCATATACTAAAAAAGAATGTAACGCAAAAACCTCATCACATTTTTAACAATTTATTCTAAATGGGACAATAGAAACAAGTGAAATAACAAGATTTCTTTGAGACATTATAAATGGATAATAACAATACAGAGTCGTGATAAAGTATTGCATAAAATTGATAATTCTGTTATATAATGTAATTTAAAGAAACGTTAAAACACGTCAATTTTGTTTTAACTTAAGGCACATTGTGACATAAAGAACATGCTTTATCGGTATCCTATTTTGAGCAACGATGACGTCACAAATGGCAACATGCACTTTTTCTTCTCTAGTTTGATAAACGTATTCATCCGTTAAACGGAGATGCACAATTACAAGTATCTAACATAATAGTTTTTTGGATAAAAACGCTGTGTTTCCCCGTAAATGGATAGGGCACGTGCTCCAATTGAGTGACCAGCACGCTCACCGGACCTAAGACCCCCGGATTTCTTTTTGTAGGGCCTAATCGCGAGTGTGCCTCAACAGGCCAAACAATTAAAGGGCATAAAAAACCAATTCGTTGACAACACAATCAGGAATTTTATGTGAAACTTTATCACCACTCTGTAAATTTTTTTTAAATTGTTAAATGGTATGCGATTGATTTCTTACTCTTTAAAACGACGCTCGATAATTTTTGAAGCTTGAAAGATTTATTATGTAGCGCTGTTTGATAAACGACTTCCTTTCAGAGCTGCTAATTTTATCTGGCTTTGTCTGCTCTTGTATACACTAGCACCCACGGCACTTTTAACATATGTTTATTACTGTTTCAATAATATTTAATATCCAACCGGCTCCCAAAATTAATTCTAAAATTAGAACTTATATTGCATTGAGCATCTAAATAAGAGACACCTTATTTATATACGGAAGATCTCCATTAAAAATACATTTTCTTTTGACAGATAGTTTTTTGTGTCACAAAAACCGATGCACATCCGCGTCTTTTTACCTACAAGAGGTTATCAATACTGACTTAAAGAGAGAAATATTAGCAGGGAAGATAAAAATCGGGGAATTGTCGGATGAAAGAATTAGCACACGTATAAGTAACCAAGGAACAGCTTATACTTTTGAGAGTGGTGATTGCGATGAAAATCAGGGAGTAACTTCAAAGTTGACTCAATTCTGATATTTAAAATAAATATTTCTGAAAACTTAGAATCTGAAGATTTTGGCGCCCTTGCATAAAAAATTAACAAAATACAATAATTCTATTTGTACTTATCTATAAATAAACTACACTATATACAAATACACTAACTACAACTATAACCACCACCATCTATAAATTAAATCTGCATATTACAAATAATTACAAAAACGGCAGATAAATTAACTTGCAAAGCTAGACGGCAAGCGGCCGCTCAACATACATGGTGTTCTGTTTAACAGTTGACACTCAATCATTCGTACAAACTTCTGGTTATAGCAATGGAATTAAAAAAAAATTTATATAATTCGACATCTAGTTTACAAAACCAGTATTTTTTTTCTTTTTAATAAGGCCGCCCATCTCCCCTCCGAGCAACTCTTCAGAGAATAGCACTGACCAGTTGCTCGAGTCTTTCCCTTACCTCCATACGCCCATCCTACGAAGCCTTGAAGACTTATTTGTGGAAAAGTTTGATTTATAACTAATTTTTAACGGAAAGCTACGAGAACATTTTTAACATGCGGTAGATTCCCTTACCTCCATACGCCCATCCTACGAAGCCTTGAAGACTTATTTGTGGAAAAGTTTGATTTATAACTAATTTTTAACGGAAAGCTACGAGAACATTTTTAACATGCGGTAGATCGCATACAAGTGGATTAAAATTAACAAGGATCAGTTCCCGGCAGCGATCAAAAGTAATCAAAACCAAGTATTAGAACCCATCTTAGCACTACTGGTACCGGATATGACGTCATCAGGATTATTTTAAATAGAACGATTAGGTTTGAAGTATGCAAATCGATACAAATGTGATTCGGATTAAAAAAGTATTAAAGGTACTACAGGTCTAAAGTGCATAATAACGAAGGTAGAGCCATTTAACGGGCCTGTTTAAGAGTCCATACACTCAATGATTCGGACAAGTTTCTGGCGATAACTTTTGAAAAATCAAGAATTTTATAAAATCAATTAAGGATCAGGTTGGTTACTAATATTAAATAATGACATAGGAAAATTCATATTAACATTGAATATCATACCACTGATAAATACGTGGTCCACTACATATATTTAGACTAAATTTTCCGCACAAACTGACAACTGAAATAAACAAACTGAAGTAGGTGATTGCGCGGTAAAGAGTTCAACTCTTGCTCAGGCGGCCCGTGTTCGATCCCTGGAATCGGCGGGACGATTTTTCTGGTTGATAAAGCCTCAGTACACTTTGTCGTGTTGTCTTATGGGTACGTTAAGCAGTCGGTCTCGACAACCTCATAAATATCTTTCTGTGGTTGTCGTTAAAAGTAACACTGCCCTATACCACGCACAAGTATGTATTTACTTAAGTGGTTTGGCAATATTAATTACAATTAACATTTAAACAATACAAAAAAATACCGATGAAATTTGTAGGTTGTATTTATTTTAGAATATGATTAAAAATGCAGCCAAAGGAGACTTTGCACTTCAGTACATATACAGTTTTGCACATACATATATACAAATTTTGCAGGAAATATACAACAGCTTAAAAAAGTTTATATCTGTGTTTATTTTGTTTAGGCAACTCGCGTTCGTGCTTTTTTCTCTTAATAAAGTAATACTATAGTCTTAATAAGGTAATTAATATAACTAAACAAATAAAATCAATAAAAATAACACACACATAAAGGTAAAAAATAGAATATTGGTTAGATGTTAATTGCGAGACACGCTAACGTGTTTATTTGTTATTTACTTGTCGTTTCTTTTTACTCGGAAATTGTAATAAGCGTTTCGTTATTAATTTAACCACTAAGATGAAGGCTGTAACAGAATATCATGTTTACCAACCAAAACTAGCTTCATTTATTAATATTATTTTGCTAATCAAGTTAAATTATTTCCCTTGATAGATGAGTTCACGCTTATTAGATAAACGAAGAGTAGCCAATAAAGTTATTTTAAATCAGATGGAAAAACCAGACCTATATATAAAAAACTGTTTCTCAATATTAAAAATAAGTACATTACTAATACAGTGTAAACATTGTAAATGGGAAGTAAAACTCGTACAGTCTAAGAACTACGTACGTCATATGACCTTTGCGGATATATTTAATGCGAATACTGCCTTAATAAGATCCCTTTCTTTTAAAATAGTAAATTTGATTGGCTTTGACTTAAATTTAATCATAATTCTTAAAACTCTCCTCTGAAAGTTTGAAATGCACATTTATTTGACGTTGCATCTATAACGCTGTGTATTTCTTAAATTGTGTCCATCCTAGTTAATAACAGGTTGACGTAAATGAATCAGATGCTCAATATATAAACAGTTATGCAAAGTTAACACAAAAATTGTTTGGTAAAAAATGAAAAAGAAAACTCACAGTAGAAATAATAAACATTTAATAAAAATAATAGACGCTCAGTATCTAAAGGTTTTCTATAGGTACATATTAAATAATGTTAATATGTTAAATTTAATAAACATATTAAACACTTACTTCCCTACTTGCTTACATAAATATTTTTGTAATAAAGACTTATAAAGACTGATTCTTGAAACCATTTTAATGAAGAGGAAGTAGGTTCTGGTGGAATAGAAGTAGAACTACAGGGAGTTTCACCTAAGCTTCGCATCCTTTGGACAGATGATAGTACACATCACATGCAACAAAAAAGTTTCATATCATTGGTGATTATTTTTCATAATAACCTAGAAATTCTTGAAAAGAATAGCAGTTGGAGTTATATGTACCTAACTGCATTTTTAACGGGATATCTGATACATTGATGCAGCTGATGCTAGGTGATGTCACAGTTTGTTTTGACTATTATTTTCAACAGTTTCAAAAAGTTGACATTTTTAACAAATGTTTTTCGTTGTGCATAAAATCAAAAAGGATTTTCTGTTCCTATTAACGAGTACTACCACCACAGGATACGAATCTTAAGTGAAATACCCTGTATAACGTACGACAGTTAACCTAACTGAAAGCTGGTAGATATACTGGTTTATATTATGCCAAACTTGATATCCATATGTCTAAAAAGTTAAAAACCCAAATTAAATTTAACAAAAATTCTGTATTTAAATAATCGAACGTATTCAACTTTTGAAATATCGTCGGTCTAATTCTAATACCTCGTAACCCCCAAATCTCAATTTTTCAGGAGAACAAGAAAATGTCACCAAATGTAAAACAAAACTTTTTTAAATTGTTTGAATTCCTGAAATTTTGTTAATTAAATTTAAACAGACAAATGTATTAATTTATCGCGCGATTAAGCATGCATACATTATTAAAAAGTGGGTTAGCCATATCCCAAAAACTGTACCAGGTTGGGATACGAGGTATTTTTTAAATCGCTATAGAATAAAACTGGAAGCCCTGTGGTTTACGAGGAGTTTACTAATCGACTCAGCGCACTTTTTACCATGGGAATAGCTCATAACCCCAAAATCGCAAAAAAGTGGGTTACGAGGTATTAGAATTAGACCGACGATATTAAGATCTACTAGACTGACGTTATCAATATCTACCAAAAGTACCACAAAAGTAAAATAGGGGTGACTGGTAAGTCGACATATTCACAAAACCCAATAGTTTTTGAGATATTTCAATTTTTGTGTTTTTTTAATTCATTCCACTAACATTTAAAATTAACGAAAATAAATATTTTATTAAATTTTAGAAATAAACACCTACGAATGCATAGATGGTGGTTAGATATTTTTCTTTATAAGCCTAGGTCTAAGTTCTTTCATTTTTAGTTTACTAAATTATTGAACTTAATTTTTAATGCATAACTTATGTTACTGAGTAAGCCAACAAGCAAAACTGAAGTATTAAAAACACCTTTCGTAATTTTCTTTAATTTTAAATATTAGTAGTACAGTCCAACAAATGAAAACTTTCGTATGAATTGACAGGAAAGAAGGGCAACACACGGGGTAAACGAGATGAAGCATCGCTCGCACTCCTACCAAACATTTTTACATCTCACTGTACCTGAAGTGCACCGCAAGACGTTCAAGTAAGAAATGCTCTACCGGACTGATAAGGCAGTTGTGCCACCGCGCATCCTAAAGTCACACGAAAGTCTTCATTCAATAGACTGTAGCAGGGAAAAGGTTGAAAACCATTGAAGTTTGTGTAAAGGACATTATAGCTAAATTGACTGTAAATGACCTCTACTATACAACGCTTACAACAATGGGTTTTTACAAAACAACAATTGTAGGTCTAAAAACTGTAATAAACGAGTTTGAATAAGAAACCCGTTTTCGTTTAGAAGCATTGTTTTAAAAACAAACTTACTCCCCACCCGTTGACAGTATATTTCAAGTTCACCAAACACACAGTTCGATAGCATACACGATTTTGCTCCGTGAATCATTATCATACTGTCGAAAAATAGAACAGACGCAAAACCCTATATTTAATGTACCGATAAATCATCTATCATAAAAGGGCATATTGCTATCTTAAAATTAGGGAGTAAGGGTTGAAATTAATATTACTACCTTAATAATGCTAGCTGCCTTCTTTCTTACTATTGTTGCTACTGAGCATGTGTTTTAAAGATCTTGCTGTATGATATACTTTTGTTTAGTAGTAATTTAATCTTAATGTTTTGCTAAGTGAATATTTAGTGGCCGTATTGACACCTCTATATCTTTCTAATGAAACTGAACACTGTATGACACGTGATTTTTTTCGTAAAGATAGACAATAAATGGCACAAAAGATTAAATAGTTTCATCTTGTTCGAACAGAGATGAAATGTGAACTTTTATCCACAACCAAGAACCCAAAATACATTCAGGCAATGTATATTTAAAGAAACTGAAGGTATTCATGCCAATGTATTTAAGTGCCAACTACTGTGATTGTGTTGTTTTTTTTTCTAATGTGTGAAAAACATTCTAATTAGTAAAAATCATAATCACCTAAAGCGTGTCCAATAAGCAGAGACAACCTATCTGACTTATAAAAGCGAAGATAATACGATTTTCTTTTTACAGAAAGAAGTCAATATTTCAAACGTTATAAGAAAGAATTAGAATTCGAACAATGTATTTAAATCTCTTAGCAGCTCAAACTAAAATATCTGTGAAATCGTAAAATTACTGAAGAACAGTATTTAGCCTTTAGAACTCATTCTTTGTTATATTTTATATGAAACCACCTGGGAACTGTGCATTAGGAAAGAGGTTGTATTGTATCAGAACACAACACACAATATTTGGAGTTTTCTCTTATAACTTTTTGTCTAATGCTCTTCCCAAACCCAGTAAAGTAGTTCGTAGTTAGATATGCGAAGGTTGGGACATAAAGAAATTAGACTGCTACTAACGAACTTGACGGAAGTTCAACAGGCTGAACAAGTTCTCATTAATCTCCTAAGTATATATTTAAAACGCAAGGCTCACTTCTGTTCCAGTTCGTTTGAGAGTTCTACTGGGTCCAGTTACGTGATTCTTTTTTTATATTAAAGCTTTCGCTGTGTATATTAGTCAACACTATTTAACATCTGTATTTTCTAATTTTTATATTTTTAAACAAATAAATCTGAAACCTTTATTTGGGTACACAGGAGAACAACTATCCACTTGTAGCGCCCTCTCAGTTCTCAGCGTTGTTAATTTTTGGAAGTATTCACGATTATAAAGGTTTGCTGCAACAAACCTTCATAGTTGAAAACCATAAAAAACAGAAAAATCTTACAAATATTAGGTGATGCCGTGATGCGTGTTTGGATAAAACGGAGATTCGCGTGCAAGTTGTTGCAAAAGTTGTAAATGCCTGCGGCGATTATTATAAAGATTTCATGATTGGCGATCAAATTTACCGTGTTCCCATTAACACGGTTATAGATTACAAAAACCTTATGTCCTTTGATAATGAATACACCGGCCATATTGAACTTGATTGTATAGGTCAATTATTATTTACTAGCCTGTATATTTAAAACACGGTTCATTTTTGTTCTACTTCGTCTACGAGTTCAACAAGACCTATTTTCCTTTGTTCTTTTTTATATTAAAGTTTTGTATAATACCAACCAGTAGAATAACGACAGGCCTACAAAAAACTGGACCAGGAAGGTTAGGGGACCACTGGAGAATCATTCTGTATCTAGTAAGAATACCCCTTTTACTTTTACTCCATTTTTACCCATCTTGGGTAAAACCGTTAAACAGTTTCTAAATTTAAAAGAAAATTTATTCATATACTAAAAAAGAATGTAACGCAAAAACCTCATCACATTTTTAACAATTTATTCTAAATGGGACAATAGAAACAAGTGAAATAACAAGATTTCTTTGAGACATTATAAATGGATAATAACAATACAGAGTCGTGATAAAGTATTGCATAAAATTGATAATTCTGTTATATAATGTAATTTAAAGAAACGTTAAAACACGTCAATTTTGTTTTAACTTAAGGCACATTGTGACATAAAGAACATGCTTTATCGGTATCCTATTTTGAGCAACGATGACGTCACAAATGGCAACATGCACTTTTTCTTCTCTAGTTTGATAAACGTATTCATCCGTTAAACGGAGATGCACAATTACAAGTATCTAACATAATAGTTTTTTGGATAAAAACGCTGTGTTTCCCCGTAAATGGATAGGGCACGTGCTCCAATTGAGTGACCAGCACGCTCACCGGACCTAAGACCCCCGGATTTCTTTTTGTAGGGCCTAATCGCGAGTGTGCCTCAACAGGCCAAACAATTAAAGGGCATAAAAAACCAATTCGTTGACAACACAATCAGGAATTTTATGTGAAACTTTATCACCACTCTGTAAATTTTTTTTAAATTGTTAAATGGTATGCGATTGATTTCTTACTCTTTAAAACGACGCTCGATAATTTTTGAAGCTTGAAAGATTTATTATGTAGCGCTGTTTGATAAACGACTTCCTTTCAGAGCTGCTAATTTTATCTGGCTTTGTCTGCTCTTGTATACACTAGCACCCACGGCACTTTTAACATATGTTTATTACTGTTTCAATAATATTTAATATCCAACCGGCTCCCAAAATTAATTCTAAAATTAGAACTTATATTGCATTGAGCATCTAAATAAGAGACACCTTATTTATATACGGAAGATCTCCATTAAAAATACATTTTCTTTTGACAGATAGTTTTTTGTGTCACAAAAACCGATGCACATCCGCGTCTTTTTACCTACAAGAGGTTATCAATACTGACTTAAAGAGAGAAATATTAGCAGGGAAGATAAAAATCGGGGAATTGTCGGATGAAAGAATTAGCACACGTATAAGTAACCAAGGAACAGCTTATACTTTTGAGAGTGGTGATTGCGATGAAAATCAGGGAGTAACTTCAAAGTTGACTCAATTCTGATATTTAAAATAAATATTTCTGAAAACTTAGAATCTGAAGATTTTGGCGCCCTTGCATAAAAAATTAACAAAATACAATAATTCTATTTGTACTTATCTATAAATAAACTACACTATATACAAATACACTAACTACAACTATAACCACCACCATCTATAAATTAAATCTGCATATTACAAATAATTACAAAAACGGCAGATAAATTAACTTGCAAAGCTAGACGGCAAGCGGCCGCTCAACATACATGGTGTTCTGTTTAACAGTTGACACTCAATCATTCGTACAAACTTCTGGTTATAGCAATGGAATTAAAAAAAAATTTATATAATTCGACATCTAGTTTACAAAACCAGTATTTTTTTTCTTTTTAATAAGGCCGCCCATCTCCCCTCCGAGCAACTCTTCAGAGAATAGCACTGACCAGTTGCTCGAGTCTTTCCCTTACCTCCATACGCCCATCCTACGAAGCCTTGAAGACTTATTTGTGGAAAAGTTTGATTTATAACTAATTTTTAACGGAAAGCTACGAGAACATTTTTAACATGCGGTAGATTCCCTTACCTCCATACGCCCATCCTACGAAGCCTTGAAGACTTATTTGTGGAAAAGTTTGATTTATAACTAATTTTTAACGGAAAGCTACGAGAACATTTTTAACATGCGGTAGATCGCATACAAGTGGATTAAAATTAACAAGGATCAGTTCCCGGCAGCGATCAAAAGTAATCAAAACCAAGTATTAGAACCCATCTTAGCACTACTGGTACCGGATATGACGTCATCAGGATTATTTTAAATAGAACGATTAGGTTTGAAGTATGCAAATCGATACAAATGTGATTCGGATTAAAAAAGTATTAAAGGTACTACAGGTCTAAAGTGCATAATAACGAAGGTAGAGCCATTTAACGGGCCTGTTTAAGAGTCCATACACTCAATGATTCGGACAAGTTTCTGGCGATAACAGTTGAGTTGACAGAGGTAGTGTAGTTCGATTTGTAGCTTAGGAAAATAGTGTTAGAAAACTTTTTAGTGCTTATGAGGAATCGCAAGTATTGTTGTTTGGGCATTAATTAAATGTCATCAAGTCAATATTTGTAGGTTCCGATCTAGGTGGTAATAACCAGAGGGAGGACCTTGCTAAATATCAAAAAGTCGATGTCCAGTTTTGTGTGATCGCACGTATAAAATTTTGAAGAATGGCCATCACTTGTCATAATTTTTTAGACGCGACCATATAGAGACGAATAGAGTACATAACTATCTATTTAGCAAGGTCTACCTCGCTCTGATAATAAACGTTCTTGTTGTTGCAAACAGTACTGTGTTATAAAATTAGATAAGAAAAGGTTTTTTGGTATTCGTCTGGTGTTACCTATGGAAGTACTATTTCTGTATTTAATACGGATAAGTCGAACATCTCTACTAGAAATCTAAAACTTAACATTAGGACATAAAAAGGAATTAGATTGAGTGTTATCATTTTGATTTTGACATTAAAAGGGTATTAGTTTGATGAATGCTATAAATTGAGTGGTTGAGTTAAGTGGTCGTGGCAGACATTATCTGGTGACATAGAGTAGAATCGTACATACACTTAGTATCAGAAGCTTCTATTGATTAAAATCTCTAAAAGTTTAAAAAAAATTATCTCTAAAATACTCTTCTTCTTAAAAATTCTATTGGTTAATTATAAATAGAGTGCAGTATCTAGCAGGGGTTGATTCAACAGTAAAATTATTATGTTAGTCGTGTCATTTTTAAGAAGCTGCTTTTTGCCTAACCTGATAAGTCAATTTACTCACGTAAAGTTCTCACGTTATACACTTATACAGGTTACTACTACTTATGCTCAAATATTCTATTAAGTCTAGAATTAACTATTTAAGTGTAGGTATATGGGATTACAATTTACTCTTATAATAATTTATTATCGTTTTGTTTCTAATGTATGTAACAGTCGAAAAATAAAGCCTGCGATGGGACTGTCAATTACTGTAACATACACTTTTACTATAACTCAAAACAAAACGTCTCACATTTGGACGTTAACTGTAACATCTCTAAACTCAAAATACTAAAATTTACTTACTGTAAATAAAATGATACTTACTGTACTTATTTATGCACCGACGGAGATCTCTTTTTGTTGACAAATTATCAATCAAGGGTAGGTACTAATTTTTTAAGCTCATAGATTTTAAAGAAAAAATAAGGTTTTAGAAATAATAAGAAATATGGGCGCCATTCACTTGAAGTCAATACTCTATCATCAAAATCCGCAAGTGAAAAAAGATTCCGATTAAATTGATTGAATTGAATAAACTAATCTTAATTTGTGACAACAAATTATTGAGCCAACATTATCACAACCATGTCTACTTTTAATTCTCATCTATTCGTAGATCAAAAATTCTTGTTTTTATAAAAAAAACACTGAAACCATACCTTATTAATATAATAAGAGGTACATACAAAATCTTACTAACTAAAAGACGACTTACTTAAGCAATAATGTCATCAGCTAATCCTTAATAGATTGTAAAATCTATATAAACACACTAAATCTTACAACTCTAAATTGCCTATTTATTCACTTTTAAACTACCGGCACCAAGTGCCTTACACATGTAGAGCAGGAAGAACTACGAATCCTGGTAAAGATGCTGAAGACAGTAACTGAATTTAAGTAAGAACTTAATAATGAAAGTCTTAAACTCATATAATTCCAATAAAAGCGCCCATGATTTACTAGTTTTCAATGTTAACGCACATTTAATTACCAAAAGGCTGCATTTCTTTAACTCGGTAATCCCACATTATAAGTGTTTCGATGTAAAACTAAGGATGAAGGTTATTAGTTTTAATGTTCAAATTATTATTAAATTCCCTTCACAAATCGTCAACTAACTACTGATTTAATTATAAATTCGTTAACCAAGGTGCTAAACTTTAAATTTCAATTCAAAATTGAATTCCCTTCACTAATCTTTAACTAACGGTACACTGGATTATTTGTTAATTTTATTAACACGAACGACTAAGCGGTAATATAAAGCACTTAAGCTTTCTTGTACTGTAAACGGAACGAAAAACACAAAACGATATCGGAAACAACTAATTTGCACTTATCAGACCGTATCATATTCTACTTTTAATTTTGTAACTTTATTACAAGAAAAGTGTCACCAAACTTTGTTGATGTACAGGAAAACTTCGACCTAAACTCTGATCATTCGACAGTTATTTTAACACTCAGTGAAAGAATAATCAAAAAAGAAACCCAGCCAAGATTAGTTAATAGAACTACTGATTGGGAAAGCTTCAAAATTGACCTTGATAATTATATCAACTTGAATGTCAATCTAAAGTCCAAGGACCAATTGGATAATGAAGCTGAGAAGTTCCTCCGAATCATTCAATCGGCGGCGACTAGCAACACCAAAGGAATTACATATGTCACCAAAGGGAATAATTACCCACTGGAGATTAGAGAATTGGTCAAAGATAAAAGAAAGGCTAGAAGAAAATGGCAGCATTCAAGAAACCCGTTGGATAAAACTATTTTAAATAATAAAACTCAGAGGCTTAAAATAGATATTCAGAAGTTGAAAGAAGACTCCATAAGAAGATATCTCATAGACTTGTCTGCAGATAAAACCACGGACTATTCCTTATGGAAAGCCACCAAAATAATTAGAAGACCTGTTTCATCTATTCCACCAATTAGGAAGGAAGATGGATCATGGGCTCGTAGTAACAAACAAAAAGCTGATGTGTTTGCTGATCACTTAGCCAATATCTTTAAACCAAATCAAATCCAGTCAGATGTATTACTTGAGGACACATTTGATTCAGTTTCAGAAGAAATAATGTTGGTTACGCCGAAAGAACTGGCCAATGAAATTAAAACTAATCTGAATCCTAAAAAAGCCCCTGGTTTTGATGTCATTACTGGAGAAATCTTTAAACAACTGCCGAAGAAAGGAATAGTGATGCTTACTTATCTCTTCAATGCAGCATTTCGTCTCAGATACGTTCCTGCTATCTGGAAGGTGGCAGAAGTAATTATGTTACCAAAACCTGGTAAACCAGTAAATGATGTCAAATCATATATACCTATTTCTCTACTTCCAATTATCTCGAAACTGTTCGAAAAACTACTATTGAAAAGACTGCGGCCTATAATAGAAAGCAATAGTTTAATCCCAGATTTTAAGTTTGGATTCCGCCAGAAACATTCCACCATCGATCAAGTGCATCGAATTACTGATGTTATTGAGAGAACTCTTGAAGAAAAATTAGTATGCTCGGCTGTCTTCCTCGATGTCGCCCAGGCTTTCGACAAGGTCTGGCACGATGGTCTAGTCCATAAATTAAAAAGAATGCTACCGAAACAATATGTTGAAGTTTTATCATCATACATATCAGACAGACTATTTCGCATTAAACAAGAAGACGAATATTCAGATCTCAAAGAAATAAGTGCAGGTGTACCACAGGGAAGCGTCCTGGGACCATTACTTTACCTCCTTTACACCAGTGACTTGCCAGAAACAAGAGATGTGACTACCGCAACATTTGCTGACGACACGGCTTTGCTTGCAGTTGGACACAATTCTGAAACCTCTACCGCTAAGCTGCAAAATGCTAGTAACAGAATTCTTGATTGGACAATAAAATGGAAAATAAAACTAAATGAACTTAAATCTATCCATGTCTACTTCACCAATAAAAGGATGACGTACCCACCTACGCTTAATATCAACGGTAACATTGTACCTCATGCAAACAACGCTAAGTACCTTGGTATGAACTCTGGATGATAAGCTACGCTGGAAGGAACATGTTAAGAAGAAACGGTCTGAACTTGGTATGAAATACAAAGAATACTATTGGCTCCTTGGTAGAAATTCCAAGCTGTCATTGCACAATAAAATTCTTATTTATAATCAGATTTTAAAACCTATTTGGCTTTATGGAATTCAACTCTGGAGTTGTGCCAAAGATTCCAACATAAAACTAATTCAGACCTTCCAAAACAAAGTGCTGCGTAACATGATAAATGCTCCATGGTACGCACGCAACCAGGACCTCCATCGTGATCTTGGCATCCCAATGGTTCGAGAAGAGATAAAAAGGTTCGCTGGCAAACATCAGGCCAGACTATACCATCACGTCAACGCAGAAGCCCTTCAGCTACTGGATAACCAACATCTTGTCCGAAGACTGAAGAGGACCAAACCGTTTGACCTTGTGTAGTGTTTTGTATAAAAGCAGAGCATTGTGCGCGAGTGAGTAGTATAAGTGTACTTTGCGCAGCCAGTACAAACTAAAGGACATCATTGGATGAACTCTAGCTTATAAATGTTTAGTTATTAAGATTTATCAGATTCAAATTATTGGTTAGTCATTTGTGACTAGTTTTAATATCTCGAACACCATGTAGGTGTTTATTAAGAAAAAAAAATTGTAACAGTATTTTCGAAAACGCAGAACGCCATGATAGGCTTTGGGGCAACCGCCCACAGCTCGGGCTAGAAAGCCGCTATGAGACTGTCTTCGACTCGACTTGGGGATGCAAAACTATCTTCTCGCTAATATTTTTTAAGAAAGGGAAAATAACTACCCAACCGAAATCTAAATTGACACACTTTGCTCCAATAAGAAAAATCCTTCTAGAATATTTTTAATTTTATTTTATTGAGACGAAGAATAAACTTCTCACGGGAGGTCCGATAAAAAACAGACCAGACTTGCTTTTATCTGTAGATTTTTGAAGAATTTATTTAGCAAACATGAAATAAGAACGTAGCAGAAACATACATTTTGGTTAAATGCACTTATACGTGTCATTTTATCTATAAAATAATTAATTATTATCTTGATATTTTGTTACCAAAAACTAACTTATTTGCGTGAGAAAACCTTTTACAGCTGCTAGTTTCGTTTGGGTTCAAATGAAACGAGTTTTAAAAAAAGATTTTTTGTTTTCCCTGGATCTTTAATTTAAACCAGCTTAAGTAATGACAATTATAATACACAATATAAATGCTCATTAGAGCTTAGATGTAAACTTAACTATGAACTGATCAAAACTTAATGAATCTACTGTCTAACACACTATATATATGATTCTCTTACCTAAATAAAATATTACTCAGCAGTTCCCACGAGAAAGGTAATGCAATACTATCTGCATGATAAGCAATTCTCATGAGAAAGCTAATACTGCACACTAAGCATTTCACACGAAAGATAAGACTTTATTCTTATCTTGGAATGTAATATGATATTATCTGCTTGCTGATGGTAAGCAGTATTTCTACGTAACTCCTCAGCGCTAAAATGTTTTAATATGGTCTTTATTTAAAACAATATTAAACTCAGTAAAAGGAAAATGAAAATTTTAATTTTCTGTGTTTTTATTTATCACAACTAAATCTTTATTTAGAAAGTCAATGAATTTTATTTTTAAGGAATTACGTTTACAGTATAAATATACAAAAATACTTATAACTAAAATTATAGCAATTATGGTTAATATAATAGATGATATGCTTAAATGATTAGCAGTCACATGATCAATTGATCTTAGTAGATAACCGTTATCGGTAATTTTGATTTGATTATCAATTAACTTTTGTGTATCGATCGGAATTAAGTCGACTCTTGAGATGTCAACATGACTTGATTCAGCTACTACTAGTTGGTCAATATTTGGTAATTTTAGGTCGATAATTTTGTTTGACGTAGTTTTAGCTACAAATAACATTTGCTCGTGATTAATTAACGCTGTACAATCAGGGCTCAAATGTAAAATTTTAGAACCATAAAGTTCTTTTCGAAAATTTTGATTTTTACAATTAATATCTAGAATTGCTTTGGAAGGTACAGTTACTAGCCAAGTGGCAGTATCTATTTGAGAGATTTTAATATGAGTTAGATCAAAAAGATATGGGGTACATGTTTGGTTACTATTAAAAGAAAGTAATTGGGTTTCACATAATTTATCGTTTGGAATTTCAAAGTGATTATTTTGGTTACAAAAGTAAGTGTCTATTGTAACTAATTTGCAAATGATCGAGTTCGATAGGGATACTCATTTTAGTATTAAACAATATATTATTGTAGGCTGGAATAATCATACGGAAATGACGGGTGTTAATAAATATTGGAAAAGGTATCAATTGTATAAGTTGATATTGGTTAGTTTTAGAGGTTAGAGGAATTTCAAAGATGAAGGTGATTCTATTTGCAATTTGATAGGCTTTGGTAATAATGATACTTTCATATAGATGTAGATAACTTTGATCTGAGGAATAGGGAATGGTTAATGTTGTTTGGTGGGACAAGTGTTTAGAAATATCCTTTAGATTTTGAATTAGTTCAATATTGTCAATTAATGACATATGCAAATGTTGATTCTGTGCGAAAGTTAATGCGTTTTCGAGTTCAAAGTAGGTGTTTATAAGAAGTTGTAAAGATTGCACGGCTTCGAGTAAAACTGTTTTTTGGGATACTGTGGCGACATGTTTTTTCACCTGTTCGTTTTCTAAAATAATTTTGTTTAGGTTTTCATTGAGTAGCATTTGATTGTTGGCTAGTTTGTTTATAGTGGAAATAGTGTCATTAAGAATTTTAGCTTGTTCTAATATGACGTTAGTTTGTGTTTCACTAACTTTTTGTAATTTGGAAATCAATGTTTCATATCTTTGACCATCTTTGGCATCCAGATTGCCAGTTAAGAATTTAAAAATGGTTCCTAAACCATCTACGAGTCCTCGTTTTTGGATTGTATGTTATGTTTGAGGGAATAATTGATCGATAAGTTTGTCAGCTTTGTCTAAATATTGTTTAATGATTAATAATATGTTATTATGACTAAGTAATGTCAGTAATATTAGTGAACTGCCTATGTTCGATGGGGTATTGTTGATTTTCCAAAAGAATAATGATTTTTATTAAATTCTCTTTAAGCATACCATATTGAGTAATGATAGGTGTATAATCTATAGTCTTAATTAATGTAAATTCGCTTTCTTTTAGGATAGCGTTACCTAAGTTTAATGGATAAAGTCCAGGATTGTCATCTAAGTTTTCGATAATTACGTCACTGGTCACAAATTGGGTTGTGAGGATGTAGCAGGCGATAATGGTTAACCTGAAAATGGTAATAGTTGGTTTATATGTATTTAAATTTGAGGTCCTTTATTAGGGGGTGTTAATTCATAAGTATCATGTTCTAGAATTTGGGAAATAGTGTATGGTCCAGAAAATTTCGGGTCCTTTTTATTTCTAGTGTTAGTCGTAATGAAAACTTTACTTCCTAGTTCAAATTTTTTTGTTCCGCGCTTTTGGTTTAATTTTATATTTCGTTTTTCTTTGGTGTCCGTTTGTTCTTTTTGTAATGATTCATAAAGATAGCGCATTCTTGTTTTATGTTCCGACATATAATCATGATAATAGGTTTTTGTATAATCTAAGTCGAATGGATTTTTGCTTTCTGTGTGCCCGAACATTATTTCAAAAGGTGTTAGCTTAAGGTTTGAATGGATTGTGTGATTGTAAGCCAAGATACAGTATTGAATTTTTTGGTGTTCTGGTATATTAGTCAATAAACGATAATGTTCGATGATAGTGGAATGTAGACGTTCCACAAGCGAATTTGATTGGTGGTGAGCGGGGGTTGTAGTGTGTAATTGAATCTTGTGAAGAATTAGGAAATCTTTAAATATGTTTTTATTAAATTCTCCATCAGCAATAATTATATTTGGGGCTGTGAAGACGCATATATAAGTTAGTAATTGTTCAATAACATCTATCAGGTTATGAGATTTAATAGGATAAGCTTGAGAAAATCGGGAAAAGGCGTCGATTATGGTCAAATAACTTTTATTGCCTATTCGAAAGATATCTAAATGTACGGTATGAAATGGTCTATTAAGAGTCGGTGTAAGTTGAAAAGGTTGTTTAATCGGATTACGATTATATTTTTGAGTTTTACAAATTTGACATTTATTAATAAATTCAGTGATGTTTTTATTGATAGATTTCCAATAATACTTGCGTTTAATATGTTCTAAAGTTTCGTTAATTCCGCGATGATTGGTTTTGCCTAAATGGTAACTTAGAATTTGATTTTGTCTTTCTTCAGGGTCTATAATATATGTAACTTGAATGGTACAGCGATGGAATTTGGGTGTGTTTTCATTATTTATTTCTGCGATGAAATTTTAGAAATCAAGGTAAAGTTCATTATCAGGAAAGTGACAGTAGTAATGAGTTTTAGGTTCACAATGTTCGATTAGTATTTTATTAAACATATCAGTTTTATAGTGGTCATTGATAAATACAGTGTAATGAATGTTTCCATCATATTTTGTACTAAGGATTTTTCTTGGAATTTGGGCTCTTCTGAATTCAATTTGATGTTTAAAATGTTGTAGTGGTTTGTCCGAGATATCTATTACTGGGGTTGATGATAATTGGGTATGTATTGTATCTGTAAGGGATTTACTGTCTTCGTCTTTGTTTTTAGTACTTGGTATGTTGGGGCGGTTATCAGGTGGTTTTACTTGTACATCAGAAAGTATTTTAATACGAGGTTTATCTAACACAGGAGGATTTATGATTGGTATGTTGAATAATTCGGTAATATCAGGGGTGCTAGCTCTGCTTGCTAGTCTGCTATCGATATTGGTGAAGGTTTCTGGTTCGGGGGTTTCAAGTCTATCGGTTTCAACATTCATAGGATAAAGTTGAATGCGTTATAAAGCATCAGCCACCTTGTTTAGTTTTCCTGGTAAATAATTTACGTCAAAGTCATACTCTTCTAGTTTGAGTACCCAACGGGTTAATTTTGAATTTGGTTCTTTTAAATTTCTAAGCCAAATTAATGGTCTATGGTCTGTGTATAATTTGAATTTTACACCGTATAAGTAAGGGCGAAATTGTTGAGTTGCCCACACTATAGCGAGCAGTTCTCGTTCTATTGTAGAATATTTTTGTTCAGCTTCGTTAAGGGTTCTTGATGCATAACAAATAGGTTTTCCATCTTGTGATAATACTGAACCTAAGGCATATTTAGATGCATCAGTGGTTAATTCAAAAATTTTATTAAACTCGGGATATTGAAGTAACGGTTCATTAGTTAGAATTTGTTTGCAATTCCTGCCTTGGTAGTGTAATGTCTGGCGTGCCGGACTTTCACCCAAGCGGCCCGGGTTCGACTCCCGGCGCTGGCAGATCTGGTTAAGGTTTTCTGCAGTTTCCCTTAGCTGTAACACAAATGTGGGATTTGCGCTGTTCCATCTATAAGTCGGCTGCAGCCGCACATTGGGCCTACTTAATAATAATAATCGCCCCCTCCCTCCCGCACAAGCTTATAGCTTCTGGGGCCTTGGTTAAGGTTATGGGTTGTAGTAATTATTATTAATTATTATTATTAATGTTCGAAATTTTGAAGAAATTCAGGGGTGTGTATAATTTTACTATCCTTTTTGAGACAAACAGTTAAGAATATAGTTATTTTAGCAAAGTCTTTAACAAATTTTCTATAATATCCGAATAATCCTAGAAATGATTTTATTTCTGTTTTGGTTTTTGAGGCAGGGAAATTTTTAATGGCTGAAATCTTAGAAGGGTCAGGTTTTATTCCTTCCGAGGTTATTATATGACCAAGACATTTTACGGATTTATGTAAAAATTCGGATTTATCTAATTGAATTTTGATATTTGATTGTCGACATCGATTAAAAACATTTTTTAAGCGGGTTAGGTGTTCTTGTAAAGAAGTAAAGTAAATAATAATATCGTCAAGATAAACGAGGCATTGTTGGGGGGTTAGTCCTATGAGAGCATTAGTTATAGCTCGTTGAAATGTGGCTGGAGCATTTTTTAATCCAAAGGGCATACGTCGAAATTGAAAGTGGCCTTCTTCAGTCGAAAAAGCTGTTTTTTCCGGTCTGATTCTTCTATTTTAATTTGGTGGTAACCAGATGCGAGATCTAAAGTCGTGGAGTAGTTGGCTCGACCAAGGTGGTCTAAGACGGTTTCGATTCGTGGTAAAGAGTATTTGTCTTCTATCGTCTGTTCGTTTAATTTACGATAATCGATAACAATGCGCCATTTCTGATGTCCTGAGGCGTCTAATTTCTTAGCAACGACCCAAATTGGAAAATTATATGGCCTTTCCGAAGGTTCTATAATTTTGTCATCTAACATTTTACGAATTTGATTTTTTACTTCTTCTCGATGCACATGTGGGTATCTATATGTTTTTGTGAATATAGGAACATCAGTTTTGGTTCTAATATGATGTTTGGTTAAATTGGTGGAAGATAAAGGGATATTTGGAGAATAAAAAATATCTTTATACTGATAACAAAGATTGGTTAGTAATGTTTGTTCTTCGTTTAAATGGTCAGTTCTTAAATTTGTTTGTAAATTCTCATTAAGAATGGTTTTGATGTTTAATTTGGAATTATGAACGTCTATGTTGTTGATTTGTATTGATTCTTCATTATTAGTCTCATATTCATCTAAAATTAATGGGGAGTATATATTTATTTTTTGTATTTCATTAGAAGTGTTTATTACACTAGTTTGAAACCAATTATTATGTAATTTAACTAATGCAGAAGGGATCATGACATGTTTACTAAAATTTAATCTTGGGGTTATTTTTATTCCGCTTTTACCAACGGCTGGTAAAGTCACAAACATTTCAGTACGGGGGGGTATTTCAATTTGTTTTATTGGGATTTCGTTATGTTTTAATTTGGAAAAATTACATTCATTACGTCTTTGGGTTTCCTGTTTAATCATGGATGAATTATAATAAAACGGTATTGTAGTGCTATCGGTTTGGATATGCATCCATTTATAATCAATTCTGGCTGATAAATTGTTAAATAGATCTGAGCCAATTAAGCCTACGTATTCAGAATGAAAATCGTATAAATAGCAAAGATGAAATCCATCTTCTGAAAAAAGGTTTGGAATAGGTAAATTAGCAACTAAATTATGTTTGGTGGTTCCATGAGAAGTGGTAATTTCAAAGTTAAAATTATAAACGAAATTAGGGAAATGTTCATTAACAAATTTAGGGGAAAATATGGTTTTAGAGCTACCAGTGTCTATTAGGAGTTTTTGTCTGGTGGACGGAATTATAATATATGGGAGATTAGATTTGGGGTTAATTGATAATAAGAATTTTCCAATTCTTCAGTGGATATTTCTTCTTCGGTTGATTGTTCAAGGTACTGTTCAGAGAACTGTTCAGACCTAGTGATAGAATCTTGATAGTCATATTGGGAGTATGTGGAAGTTTCAGGTTCTTCGTCATCATGATAGAATAATTCTTCGGAGATAAAAGTTCGTTGTGGACCAGCTGGAGTAGGCAAAGTCCTTATATTTTGAGAATTAGCTCGAAATTTATTATGGTTGGTTAATTGTGTAGTGGGAGGTCTTTTTACTATTGTGTTTGCTTCCATAGGTATAGGTTTATTGGTTGGCCTATAATTTTGTTTTGGGGCGTAGACATTTCGATGTTGATGGCTGGTTGGATTGTTTTGCCTATTAAAATTAGGATTAAATTGTCTAGGGACAAATGATTGAGCAGAAGGTTGAGGTTGTATAAAAGGTTGAGGTTGTATAAAAGGTTGGGGTTGTCTTAGTGGATAAGCGGTCCTAAATGAATTATTTGTAATTTGTTTAAAATTATTTGGTGAAAAATTAATAGATCTTCTTTGATTTAAATTTGGAGATAATTTTGAATTTTGAGCTTGAGAGTATCTGATATCGAGCTCTTCTTTAATCATAGTAAGGGCTGCTTCTAATGAATTTGGGTTACGGCTACGAATAAAAGTTCCAAAATCGTCATTGAGTCCACTAGTGAATGTTCTCAATGCTAAGTCTTTATTTGATTGAAGTTTATAATTTTTAATGACTTGGTTTTCGTTTCCTAAAGCAATTTTACAATTAAAGATTGCTAATTGTGTTCTAATTTTATTATAAAATTCGATTGGAGAATCTTTTCCTTGTCTTAATTTAGTTAAATCGATTAATAAATTTAATTCTGACCTTTGATCTCCAAAACTGTTAAACAGGACAGATCGCGTTAAGTGGCTCTACCTTCTTTATTATGCATTTTAGACCTGTAGTATATTTATATTTTTTTGTTCAAAATCACACTTGCTATCGATTTTCATACTTCAAACCGAATCGTTCGATTAAAAAAACCCGATGACGTCATATCCGGTACAAACGGAAATTCTAAAATGGGTTCTAATACTGATTTCGTAAACTAGAAATCGGATTATACAAAAATTCTTTTAATTCCATTGCTATAGCCAGACGTTTGTTCGAATAATTGAGAGTAGACTGTTAAACAGGACAGATCCCGTTAAGTGACCCTACCTCCGTTATTATGCATTTTAGACTTGTATAGTACCTTTATACTTTTTTATTCAAAATCACACTTGCTATCGAATTTTATACTTCAAATCTTATACTTCAATCTCGATGACGTCATAGCCAGTACCAGCTGAAATTATAAGATGGGTTCTAATACTAATTTCGTAAACAGAGGTCGAATTGTACAAAGTTCTTTTAATTCCGTTGCTATAGCCAGAAGTTTGCAAGAATGATTGAGTGTAGATTGTTAAACAGGACACCTGTATATCAAGTTGTAAGCAACGGTCGTGGTGAAGCCGGCATAGCCTAGTGGGATATAACTAGTGAGCTACGGTAACTCCAGTGGGTCCGTATTCTTGAACTCATGCGAGCAAGTTTCGCATACGAGATGACGTAATTCTCTATTACCTTCTAACATTTGATTGGCTAAGTTACATCTTATGACGTAAAAATTACGTCATCTCGTGTGCGAAACTTGTTCGCGTGAGTTCAAGAATACGGGCCCTCTCAGCGCCCGCTTGCCGACGAATTTTTGAGTATTGAATCTCTGTGTAGGTAAAAACTTCATCTTCAACCCGATTTTATTAAAATCGGTGACTGAGAACGCGTCTACCCCTTGTTAGACATATGACTTACATTTAATTTTATGTAATAAAAGAACGAACAAATTTGGAAATTGCAGAGGTAATAACAATGTTACTGACCTCAAGAGAATGAAATGTTTTGCTGTTATGTGAATGTGTTAGTAAATCCTATTTCATGTGTTTGATCTATGGATTAGGTAGTTTTATCCAAATATCCTAAAATTATATAATTTTAAATGATTAAATAATTTTATTTTTCAGATCCCGATTATTTGGTTTATAGCTCGAAATGCCGAATACCAAACGTCGATCCCTTCAATAAAGAAGTGAGATCCTTTTATAAGAAAAAACCATACGCAAAATGTACAAAATCGCCGTTATTATCCTATATAACAGTTAATGATACCAGCGCAGTTTTACACATCAACGAAACCTCAATTCACTACTACAGTAAAAGTGGCGTTTCGTGCTGTTGGAGTTCCGTCACTCGAAAGAAAAATGAAAAAGTGCCAGATGACACAATTGAGTGAGTTTAAAATTATTTTACTACTGCCACTAATTAAACCTACAAACATTTTAATTTCTGTTGCAGAGTTTCTAAATGCCTGGACTTTGATAGCAGTGTCGCGTTTTCAGAGGAATTTATTTTAGTTGAATGTAAAAATTCAGTAACACAAAAGGAGGTTTATAAAAATGTTCATGCGCCCATAAAGATAAACGATAACATAAAGAAAAAACTCGAAAACCAAGCAAGCCAAAAGCAATTAAGTATTTTACTAGTAGGAATTGATAGCGTATCTAGACTTAACTTTATGCGTGAAATGCCAAAGACTCATTCATTTTTACAGAAAAACAACTGGATAGAATTACAAGGATATAATAAAATAGCAGATAATACATATCCAAATGTCATGGGTTTACTTACAGGCATGAACATAACTTTTGCTTATGATAAATGTAAACCCACCAAAGTAGGATATTTAGATAAATGCAAACTATTATGGTACGATTATCGTGATTTGGGATATGTAACTGGTTACGCAGAAGATGAGTCTAACATTAATACATTTAATTTTCATAAGAAAGGATTTTTACATGAGCCTACCGATTATTATTTTAGACCTTACATGATAGCAGCAGAGAAAAAATTACACTCATCAAAAGTGGATGAGATGACGTACTGTACAGGACCTGAGACCGCAGGCGAACGAATTCTGAATTTGGCTAAAGATTTTGCTGAAACGTTTAAGAACTACGCATATTTTGGTTTCTTTTGGATGAATAGTTTCAGTCATAACAAACTTAATGCACTTTCACGAATGGATAATAAAGTTCTCGAATTTCTAGAAGATATATCGAAAGGTGACATATTAAAAGATACCGTTGCCATATTTTTTAGTGATCATGGATTAAGGTTTGGTGAAATAAGGTTTACGTACACTGGTTGGTTGGAAGAAAGGCTTCCCATCTTTTTCATACTATTACCTAGTTGGTTTAAGAAATCTTTTCCAGATAAATATAAGAATTTACTAACGAACCGGAATAGATTAACAACTCCTTATGATATTTATATGACTTTACAAGAATTGTTAGTTGCTTCTAGAAGAAACTACTCTGTAATACCAAGCTCAGCATGCTCGAAGTGCAAATCTATTTTCGAAGAAATGGATCCAAATAGATCATGTGAAGATGCGTCTATAGAACAGCACTGGTGTACATGTGGAGGTTACGAAAAGATTTCTACAAAAAACTCCACAGTTGAGGCAGCTGCTAAAGTTATTATAAATGAAATACAATCTACTATCAATTCCTACGGGAACGAATCGAATAAATGTGCCAAATATACACTTAAAAAAATAAAGAATTCTAGCATTTCGAGGAATTTTGAAAATTGGTACAAAAATGATACTTATTTATTGATTATATTAGAAATGAGTCCTAGCGCTATATTTGAAGGTACTGTAAGTGTTGAGAATAATGAAGGAGAACCTACTTTTAAGATGGAAGGTAGTATTAGTAGAATAGATTCTTACCAATGGCATAGTAATTGCGTTAGAGATTCGAATTTAAAAAAATATTGTCACTGTCGGTGACACATAGATAATATATAAACATTTATTGTAATCAAGTGCCTTGTAATAATACTTAATATGTAGATTCTTTATTTTTATTTTTGTTAGCTAAATAAGAGCAACTGAAAAAGACTAATGGTGTTGCAAATAAGTTATTCAATTATATCATTGAAGAGACTAAAAATATATCTTATAACAGACAGTAACAAATTGTTTTAAATTGCAGTTACAAAATAATGTAGACTCAAGACTGCATACTTAAATCTTAGTGTATTACAGAATCGTTAAGTTTGGCAATGACTTTTGTTGTACCTTATTGAACCTTATTGAAGATATCAATTAAATTATATCTCTATTGCATTTTTGTTTTTCTCTATAGTAAAATTAGACTTACGACCAGTTTTTTATCTTTTATGATTTAAGGGTCCACCAATCTTATAGTGCTATTTATTTACTATGCAGTATATGTAATCATATAAAATAGCGTACTGTCTAATTGGTTTCCTATGTGTGTATAATGCTTTTACTTTATTTTCAAATGCAACATAGGGAGATTGCACATATTGCGTTTTAATTTGATAAATAGGTACGTTTTAATTCACTGTACTACTACTGGTATTACTTTAAAGCAGTAAAGAATTTTTGACTTTTATGTTACAAACTCTGAAGGTAGTTGCAGGACACCTGCTCTTTATAGGTCACCTACACTAATGTTTGTTCAAAGTTTGTTGTTAAGGAAAAGATTTGTACCTGATACGCCTAAGATGTGCTATCCTTACTTTAATTTTGTACACAAATATGAGTTTGAAGCCATCTCAAGGCTTGTTCTGACCTAAACCAGACAAGTTGCATGGTTGTGATGATATATGCAAATATTTATTACCTTACCTGCAGGTTTAATTAATAAAATATTTTTTACAAGTCAACGATTTGGTGGTTTTATTATAATTTTGTTGTTTAAAAGGATTAAATAACTTGCGGGCTGAAATATTTCATTAAGTTGTTGTCAAACAGTTCCTTGGGCACAACTGAGAAATAAATGTAAATGTTGGGATTATTTTTGATAGAAATTGTATTGGTTTGAAAATACATATATCTACGTTTTACCATGTCAATCTGAAATTATGTAATTTAGTTATTTTATAGTTTGGATATCTAAAATTATGTGAATAATGTTCAATAGGATGTAAGGATGGATTTTGTAGGAATAGAAGGATGTAACCAGGTGGTTTTAATTAATTAATTTTAATTTCTAATTGAATGCGCTTGAAAAATGATTTCGTTGACAAGTTCTAGCCATCTTATTATTATGTTTTAGTACAAGTATTCGATATCATAAAAAAGAGAATCTTTTTCTCTATCTAACTATAGTTTAAACAATTATTAATAATTGTAAACAATTATGTGATTATGTAGATTTAGTTCTAAATTGGCATTTGTTTCTAACTAGAAAAATAACCATAGCAGTGTTTTGTTTTTGAAAAATATAAGTACACAAGCGTTTGGTGACAAGCTCTCTGTAAATTTAGATATTTCAAGCAGTGCATATATGCCCAGAGCAAAATTTTAAAACTTAAAGGTTGTGAGTTCAAAATGTATACAAACCTAAATGTCAAAATGTTAGGTTAGAAATTGGTGAAACGTCAAGTGATTAATAATTTGTTGAAGTCCTTTGAATTTAACTAGTTGATTTTAACAATAATTTATTTTCAATTGAAATAATATTCAGTGATGTGAATTTTATTAGTGGATATTTTTTTGTAAAAACATCTGTTATGATTTAGGAGATTATCAATCTTAATTATAAATTGCATGATAGAAGGAAATTTATCAATTTAATTATTGACTGGATTTACCTTATCTCACGAAAACAAAATTTTAGTGTTTAAGATAATACGAATGACAGAGATATTACTTCTGAAGATAAAAAGAATTAAACTATCTTAGAATTGATCTTTCTTTGATTCAGGGTATTCAAATTTAATTTTTTATTTATTTCAATTTTTTAGTTTGTTCATTTGTTGTGTTAAATAAATTTTGTCAATTCAATTCTAAAGAAACTTATGGTTTATTTTGTTTTGTTTTGTGTGTAGTTTAATTATGTTTCATAGATCCATATTTAGTTCTTGCCCTATAAAGCGACCCGCCTGTTGAGTCTCAGTTGTGGTAAGATTCAAGCTTCACAACAATTAGTTAGCCGGAGCATTTTCTTTTATGGTAAAGGTAGGTTGTATATATTTTCACTGTTCTTTTATTGAAGTCTGTTTTGTGTTGTTTATATTGATAATTAAATCAATTTATCGGTTCAAATCATTTTCATAAACAACTTACAACAAATTTACATAAAAAATTGCCCTCCAAATTCTCCCAATTCTCTTTTTAGTCAAGTACGCAAAACATTTTTTGTTTCTTATATCATAAAAAAGGCACAAAATGAAAGTGAATTCTTTTAGCATTCTGATAAATTTAGTTTTGTCTAAAATCAATAGCAATTTATGATTCCTTCTAAGCATATGTTACCTTTAGACATATTTCCTTAATATTAAATATTTAGACAAGGGATAAATTGCTTTTAAAAACATAATTAATGTTTCGCGAAAGATTTTTATAATTATTGTTCTTGAATTTAATGGGTTTTCCTGCACCTTTTATAACATCTTTCACTTTAAATAGAAGAGAGAAATTTGTCTAAATTAATCATTGGTAGTTATTGACGTTAAGTATATTATGTGATTGGTTGTATGGAACCAAACAGGCCTTAGATTTTGGTAGGGTAAGTACGTTTTTCAGGCAAGTCACGGAGACAGTCTGAAGGGGCACTGGACGCTCCTGCGAGCATTATTATCTTATTAGTTGGTTGGCTTTACTGTTAAGTGAGTGGGTTGTTATTTCGTACCGTGGGTTGAGTGAGCTCTTTGTGATGTAAATGTTAAGATAATCTACCAATAGTTTTTCGATGGATAAATGAATTAATTAACGGAGGAAATAAATAATGATACACCCTAATTGTCGTTGAAGAACTTGAAAATATGTCTTTGGGGTGTTACCGATTAAACCTGAAGTGTTCTGTATGGAAATTAATGAAATAATTTAATAGTATTAGTTCGGAGCGTTAATCTTTTAGTAATAGCGAGTTATAGTTCATATTTCTTTCAGTAGAATGGCTAGTAAGGGTGGATTTTAAATCATTTTAAATAACAGTTTTAATTATTGTTTTGGTAGCAGTTAAAGTGATAAGACTAAGTTAATAATAATAAAATCATTTATAAGAAAATGCAAATTATTGTAACGTCCGAAGGCTCAAGTTCTGATGAAGGGTTCAAAGTTTAATAAAACCGTTAGGTCCATGCAACTTTGTATGAAGAATGTTGTTTGTGGTTTTTGATAATTTGTGATCATTAGTCTTTTGTTTATTGTGATTTTAAGCATAAGCCTTCATCTGCGTAGTGCTAGAGTGGATTGAAGGTAAAATAAGAGTACTAGGATAAATGGATTAATGACAAACATATCTTCTGTAAGTTATTTATAATAAAATTTTCCGGAATTTTATTCAAGATAGCAAAAAAATATTTATATTAGTTCTTGAGTTAAGAATTTAGTAAACATGTATTTAGAATCCCTAATAGTAATGCGTAGGTTTTATATAATAATTAAAGCTGTTTATCTTTGTTAACCAAATTATGGATTGTATTGTTGTTAAACGAGCTTTATGAATTCAAATTAATAAACAAAGTTTTAAATTAGCAATCTCTGGTTATAGCTTGGCGAGACAAATTGTTTGTGATCATTTTAATCAAAATAAACTTGATACAATAAAATCTAAAGGACTTAACGTAACTAAGATGAAAATTATTTCCCGAATTGTACATTCTATCGTTGCTTTTAAATTATTAATAACAGACAATTAGGAAGCCGCACTCGATCTCGTTTATTTATTCGTGTGTTCTATCTTAAATTAGTACATTTACGACACCTGAGAATAGTTTAAATAAGTAAGAAGTTTCTGCCGGAGGATGTGTTTAAAGTAAGTATAATAGTAAGTGATTTACTGGTTTATTTGTATTTGAGGTGACTTAGAGTGTTATGAAATACGATAGCTAGAGATTCGAGAATTATGGAGGTAACAAATGGAACCCAGGTTATAAGCTGGATATAGCTTATAAGGTGCTGGTGCTAATTATAGCACCAGAATTTGGAACGACCACGAAAAATATTTCTTCTGGTTTTAAAAGACGTGTGTTCTTTTCAATAAACACATATTTTCCCCAAAAGACTTTCTAGCTACTTTAGTAACAGATGTTCCTCTACCTATTGATGCATTTAGGAACATCCAGTGACACACCTTGCCTTACTACATGCATTGCATCCTTGCTCCAACATCCAGGGATACGTCTTACACAGCATACAACATACCCTATTACACCTCGTTTCAATATAAACACTTCTTTAAAGTATGATACCTTCATTCGATTTGAAGAATTTTTATATCGATAAATAAACGAACCAACAACTAAAAAGATAAATTACGGTTTGGAAAATTGGAGAAAGAAAAAAAGGTAAAGGAATTAAAATAGAAACAAGCAAAGAAAGTGACAAGAAACATATTGTTATGATATATCGGGGGGCAGGTACATAGACAAAAAGGTGGTGTAAGTAATACAAAAGGTATACAGAGACAACTCACTACTCTCTTACCTTAAATTTAAAATAATTGCTCAGGCTAATAAAATTTGTTGTGAAAAGTTTAACTCATCGCCAAATTTTCCCTCTGGTCGCTTCAATAGGGCACTAAATGAATATATTATGAATGTTTAGAAATATTTAAATCTTTAGCACAGCTAGCTTGCCAACTGTATCGTAATATATTTCCCAGTATCTGATTTTTGCTTTCATATGGTTGAACAACAAATTGAAGAAAATATGTCATTGACCTCTTTTAAATACTTCCATATAAATGGCTTTAATAAGTTGAATTCCAAATCCAATCGTTTGTCTAATCCTAGTTAGTCAATTAATTATCTACTTAGAGTCCATATCCATATATAGAAAATTCATTCATAAGAAAAATTTGATAATTATACCTTTATTAACAAATAAAAAAAATTAATATCAAAATAAATTGTCACTAAATCAATTAAAAGCACTTGTTCTATTACAAGAACATGTAGTGGCTGAATGGACGTGGTTTCCAAAGTCAAGAAACAACAAGAAAAATATTAAAAGAAATCACTTAGATTTATTAAACTTTGTTAAAACTTTAAACACTTCTACGTTTTACAAACATAATAACCTCAAGCTTCTGACATGCTTTGTTTACATTTTTTTTAACTCAAGACATAACCTTAAGATTATTTTTGCAAAAACACAAACTACAACAGGCGTGTACTTTTCTAAAGATGTAAATTGAAAAGAGAGTTTATCATAAAAATGGCCGGGTTTTTATACTTTTCTGGTGAACAATTGAACTCTACTGGGAATTTTGCAAGAAACAAAAGAACTCTGAGATTGGATTGGAATATTGTTTATAAATCTTAATTAATCCTAAAACTAATTAGATAAAATGATAGATAACTAAATTCCTATCTAATGGTATATTACATTCATGTTTTCATTACAAAATAAAAGCTCCATTGAATGTCGATGAAACCTAATCTTTACACAACTATTAATTAACTTAATTACATAAAAATACCTTTTCTCACCTTCTTATCTTCACAAATTTAATCTTAATATACTAACAAACACTATTTACATAATTTCAGACGTTTATTTATTTATTTATTTATTTGAATGAAACAGGATACATTTCCTTATTACATGTTTCACAATTAAATATCAATTCTTCAAATTTAATAATATTAGACGCACACTTAACTAACACGTATATACATTAATAATTTGAAATTTTAAGTTTTTTGTTTTGTTGCATATAGCAAATATAAATAGTACGAAATAAACGAAAACGAAAAATAAACGAAAATAAATAAAAATGATACTAATGTATGAATAAAGGAAGAGGGTTTTGATCTTATCGGTAGAAGTACGTTTTTGTGTATTTTACAAACATTTTATAGGAAACACCAAATATCTCAAGTTAGTTATAGTGATTGTTATATAGACTGCATATTTTATATATAGGGGACTGTTGGTTGTAACTTAAAAACATTGGGGGTCCAGGTCTAAGACTGTAATATGGCATATGTAATCTAAACAACGATAGCAAATAACTGTTATCTATAATGTTGTTATATATTTTATAAAGAAATGAAACTTGTTTAAAATCATTGGGATTGCATTTGTATTTTTTGTAATATAGAAATTTTAAAAATTTGTTTTGTACTGTTTCAATTTGATTAATATATTTTTTCTGATTTGGATACCAAATTGTACTTGCATATTCCAGTTTTGTACGTACATATGTATTAAATAGTGTATGAGCTACTTTATAATTTGGCATATCTGCAGTGTTTCTCTTAATGAAGCCAAGAGTTTTATATGCAGAATTTGTAATTCTGTCTATATGTCTATTAAATTTTAAATCATACTGAAAAGTTACACCCAAGTCTTTAATTTCGTTAATGTGTGTCAGTACATGCTGATTCATTTTATATTTGAATTTTTGTATGTTCTTTTTCCTACTATATGACAGTATATGACATTTTGAATAACTGAAATATAATTTATTAGTGTGGCTCCATTGGGCTATACTATCTAGGTCATTCTGTAACTGCAATGAGTCATATTCATTATCAACTATCCGATACAGTTTGAAATCATCTGCAAATAGTAGATATAATTCGAGTGTCGTATTGACACAGGGAGATCATTTATAGATAACACAAAAAGGAGCGGACCCAGATTGCTACCTTGCGGTATACCGGACTTTGCCAAGAACTTTTTAGAGTGGATACCTTTATATAGACGTTATTATAGACGTCAACAATATGACAATTCAACTAATTACATTATTTCAATGTACGATCCAAAACCGCACATAATTATTTATTTTTTAACTGGTATCATTTATAAAAAGCAGCCCCTGCATTTAAGATTTTTAAGATTTAAGGAGCTATAAAATCTTGAAATAGAGAAACCCTAATCAAATTTATAATCTGGTTAACATGGAAACACATTATTTTCTTATTAAATGCTTAGGAAAGGTAGTAAACACTTGTATACCTTCCTGTTACAACACACTTTATCCGTTTTAGGTTAAGTCTTACATTAACTATGGCCTGAACTTAATTTAATGCAATCTTCGATGATCGTCTCTCAAATCGTTAGTTGAATAAGAAAAATTAACTAAATTCTATGGAAAATCAGTTACAAATATCCTTTATCTGACTATAGTGTACTAGTGTTCATGTTAATTATAATTAACCATTTCTAGCTTCTTAAAAGATAAATTTATAATTTAGAAAGTGAGGTTAGGCAACCAATCTAACGTATCGTTTTAGAATTTCACTATTGAGTGGGTGAATTCCTTATTTTGTATGCCAAAATACCACGGCAATATGTAAAAGCAATGAATCATTAGACAAACAAGGAGAATCGTCGGGTAGCAATGCCAATTTCACTCACAGTTTGTGAAAATCTGACGACAGCAATCTCAACCTCAGCGATGAAATTGAGAAATACTTTTTAAAATTTTTTTAATTTTTATTTTTTTTTTGCTTGTTTACTATATTTATTGCAATGTTAATAAAAGAGGAGTACTTAAAATCTAAAATGCGATTTTCTCAAAAACTAGCACAACAAGCGGCCACATGTTGATAAGGAAAATATGTTCTAAATCATTACAGCTACCCTTACAATACGAGGTTTGCAGGTATATTAGTTATACCCTGTATAAGTGGATCTCGTCAAAGACTATGTACTAGGTAAAAGTTATTCAAAATATATAAAATAATATACAGGGTGTACTATCGTTTTTGTCACATAGGCGAATAGCATGTAAAAACACAGTTTCTCAGATATTGACTCCTCGAATTATTTTAGAAAAAAAGGCACTCTAGCAAAGTTGTCGATCTTATTGAGCACTGTACAAAACATGCTAACTTTAGCATCCTATGTTAGATAATTTCCAAGATATAAGTGATTTTGGGCGTAACTAGAAAATTTTTCTGGGTGGGCAGGCCCTATGCATTCGAAATGCTATAAACTTAAAAAAATAGTGATACGTAACAATAATAAATAACCCACCCTCCTGTCTGATCTCCACTGTTAATTTCCTATACCAGAGAATCACCTATATCTTAGAAACTATTTAACACAGAATGCTAAAGTGCGGGTATTTTATACAGTACTCAATAAGATCTACAACATTCCTATGATTTTTCCTCTAAAACAATTAGGGGAGCCAATATCTGAAAAACTGTGTTTTTACATGCTATTCTCCTATGTAACAAAACCGATAATACACACCCTGCATACAAAACAAAATATAATCAGCACGTTCTAAAATATCTCACTGCATTTTTTATTGTTCCCAGTGTACTAATTATTTATCATTAGATAATGGGTCTCTATAAAGTTGCAAATGATTGATTTTCTGTCTTTAATTCAAACGCCACATGTTTCTCGAACTTTGTTTATTTGGTAGTTAATGAAGTAATTAAATATGTAAGGCCAGTCAATTATAGCCCATCTTCTTGGTTAAGTTATTTATACATTAAAATTACCTTTCCTTCAACTAATATTAATGTTCACGTCTTACCTCACAACACTACTATATTAAACTACTATCCATTTTTTTTCTAGAGTCCTCTGACTTTGAAAGCGTATTGCTCTGGAACTACTGAACCGAATTAAATATTTTAAAAACGAGCAAATATTAAATTCATTTCTACATACTACAGTAAAATATTATGTTTCTAACTGGTATACTTTTGTTTTTATCGGACGATACGCAATAAAAGGTACCCATTTTTAGGGACAATTTCATTGAAAGTAAGTTCACTAATTTCTTTCTCAGAAAGTATTTGTCGTATATCTATGAGACTTTTGTATGGGTTAGAAAGGAACCTTGCGGTGCTTATGCTATTAATTTTTAGACAAAAAAGCGTTTTATTTAAGATTTATGTGACAAAATAGAAAACTATGCGTTCTTGTTTATTAATAGAGATAGCGTCAAATTTTTTTCGCTAAATCAACACTTTTCATGTGTAGACATTATTGTTTTCAAAAAAATGTTCCTAATTTTAATAATAAAAATGCGGAAACAAAAAAACGATTTTTGATGACCAGCGGTTTCGACAAAAAATGTTTTTTTTGTTATTGCACTTTTATTGTTAAAATTCGAAACATTTTTTTAAAGAAAATAATGTCTGCATATGAAGAGTGTTAATTTAGCGAAAAAAACTTGACGCTATCTCCATTAATAAACAAGAACGCATAGTTCGCTATTTTTTCATATATATCTTAAATAAAACACTTTTTTGCCCGAGAATTAATAGGATAACAACCGTAAGGCTTCTTTCTAACCCCTACAAAAATCTCATAGATATATGAAATATACTTTCTGAAAAAAAAAAATTTTTTGTACGACCATGCTATTTCGGATTGTTTACCATACTTGGTTTTAGAACAGTAGGTTATATTTACTGGTCGCTAAGCAAAAACGCGTCGGTAAGTAATTACTTACCGTTCAGTTCTGTCAAAAACAGAACGGTAAGTAAATTATATGTAATTTATAAAATAAATGCATGATCTTTAGATGTCTCTTTCGCGAGAAATCATTTATTTTCTAAATAATTGGACTATTTAAAAAAATGTATGTTGTTTATTTAAATTTGCTCAGGCCTCTTCAATATCCCAATTATATTCGTTTTCAGATTCACTCATTCTCACGAGTTTGACAAATATCGTGACATTCAAAAATAATAGTAATTACAAACGTATCCATGGAAAATACAAAACCTACTTAATGTTTGGTGGATATACAGGGCAAAAATAAATTATCTTAAATCAATTTTTTTCGGGGATATTTCCTTAGTTAATACCTTTGTATTCATAATGGTCGTACAAAAAATAGTAGAAGCATCTCAAACAGTAAGGAGTTTACCGATCTCCTCCAATATTGGCGACTTCGCTTCGCTCAGTCGCCAAACATTGTCGTCGATCGGTAAACTGTCCTTACTGTTCTTGATACTTAATATACTATAACTCACTCTCAAGGAAAGCGTCCCTAAAAATGGGTACTTTTTATTATGTATCGTCCGATAAAAATAAAAGTATACCAGTTAGAAATATGATATTTTACTGTTACATGTAGAAATAAATTTACTATTTGCTCATTTTTAAAATATGTAATTTGGTTCAGTAGTTTTCGAGCATCAAAAGGTATCAAAGTCAGAGGACTCTAGAAAAAAAATGGATAGTAGGTTATTAAGGTGTCGAAAAATTATCTTTTTTTAAAATCGGCATGAAAGTCTTTCTTGCCGGACTAATTTGCGTCTTGAAAGTTAAACTTTTACTGACTAGGCATGAAAGTAAAATTTTCATGACTAGTCTTTTTGACTTTCTGTTCTATTCATTTAAGTAGGTACAAAGAAACTGAAACTTTATTTAGAAACAACGAACTAACAACAAACTAATAGCGAACTAACAACGAACTAATTATAAATATTAATGTTAATATTTGTATTTTGAACATTTGAGACATTTATCCCAGATAAAGCAGCTTTTGTGGATGAAGAAATGGCAACAGTATTTTCCTCGGTACCAGTTATCGCATCTCCCGAAATGGATAGCTTATTATGATCCGCAGTTTTGTTACTTCTTTCACACAACATTCCACCTTGAATTTTTCTAGCAGTTTCGCATTTATTTTCTGTTGATTCCGCTATGTAACCTTCTGCCACACCGCTAGAAACCCATCCGCCATGTCGCTTAAGGTCGGATATTTCGCCTCCAGCATCAACTAATAAAGTTGCCGATGTTCGACGTAAGCAGTGTCCGGTATATTCAGTACAATTCGGTAAACCAAGAAAAGCTGCTACTTTACTAGGTATTGTCCCAATCGTATGTATGCCCACAGCTTGAACGCTTCATTTTCCCTTCTTATAATTTACAAACAAACGCCTGTGTGGCGTATGAGCCGGACGTAGTGCTAAATGTTTGCGATAAAGGCTCAAGTTGATTTGCTGGTTTCCGTCAATAACAATAAAGCGTCTTGCTTTGTAAGTTTTAGAATAGGGAATGGTCACCATTAAAACATTGCCTTTATCATCGATGTCATCAAGTGTCATCTTTGCTAATTCATCGCAACGACAGGCACCCGCTAAACCTACAATTAACGCAACCTGAAAAAAAGTATTAGATCTGTCTGTGCAAAATAATTATGATCACTTACTTTCATCATAAGATAGGTATCGTCAGAAGCCTTAAGAAGAAAATCATCTACTTCGTTTCTAGAAAACACTCTGGATTTTTTGCCTGATATCCCACAGATGCTCTTTTAAGATACGCTTTGAGTTTGGAAAACTTGGAAATATTCACGTTTTCTTTAACTAGGAGCATGGATCTTAACATGGAATATACACTCCATAGGGTTGACGATTTATATTTCTTATTTGCCCCTGCCATATAAGCTAGAAGGACGTCTTCACTAGTTTTCTTCACTTTTTTAGTGATACACCACTTTTTGAATGTATCGTACTCTTTTTCGTACCGGTGCTTGGACTTTTCTGGTAATAAGTTTGCCACAGCGGCGGTCGCAGCTTCGGTTATTCATATCGGAACATCACCTTCATCATCAAAATCTTCGTATTCCGACATCTCTTCCAAATAGAAAATTACAAGCAGCAACAACACAAAACACACAATGGCGTCAAATTTTTCACTTTGTTTACTTGTCTTGTCATGACAACGTTTGGCAGAGCTGTGATGATTTATGCAAACCTAATTTTCTCTATGATGTAAAGCTTCTACAAATCCCGATTTAAAAAAAAATAATACATTACTCGTCATGAAAGTGTCTCTGCATGACTCGGAGGCTTGAGGAAGTACTCGGACGCTTCGCATCCTCGTATTCTTCAAGCCTCCTCGTCTTCAAAGTATCACTTTCATGACTCGTGATGTAATATACTATTCTAAGCTAAGAGCATATTTTCTGTTTTTTAATTATAATTTAATAACTGTTCATATTATAAGTCTGAAATTTATACCAATGATACGCCCTGTGTTTTGATTTATACAATCCCCAAATTTTACAAAAACTTGCATTGACAGAAAGAGTGAAATACACGAAGGCAGGAATATAAATCAACTGGTCCATTTCCTAGATCTTTAATTCTAAGTACTTAGAAGTATGCAACCCAATCGGCACTTTTTAAATGATGTTTATTTTTGAACAGTAAAATTTATTCTTTTTTAGAAAAGCCTTAAACTTATTTATTTGTTAACTTCATAAACGTATGGCCCTAAGCTAACCAAAACGACCGGAAAAACGATTCATAGGTCCGTAAACTCTAAAAACTTGAGACTACAGAAATACCCCTGATTACGGAACGAAGTTCTTGAAAAAACGCTTAAAATATTTTACTAGAACGACCGCTCTAGAACGTTGGTTTGATCTGGTTAAAAATGGCGACTATGAGGTTATGATCAGATTATTTTAACACTTGTAGCCAAGTTACCAGTCCATTAAATTCAGTTGCGAGTCGTTTCCGTTGGATTCACTCTTTATTCAACAAAATAGAAGAATGTACAACGTGAGTAACGATAATGCCTAAATCGTACGACGCCGAAAGCGGAGTGCCTCAACCGTTCGATGCGATATGGGCATTCCACTTAAGTTGTACAATATATCTTTTCTTTAATTAAGCAAAATAGTTAAAGAATAGATTTATGTCTCATTGAGAAATCAAATATGGAGACTAACTCATGCTTTTAAAACATGGTTTCTAAATTCCCCCACAATTGTACTTACTATTTTGAAAAGATTTATTAAAATCTTACAGAAATTGAACATTTTCGAAAAGAAAATTATTATTATTATTATTATTAAATGTGGGGACATTTCGTCCCGAACGGTTGGCAATACTGATATTGCCACTAATGTATTGTTATTATTAATATTATTATTATTATTTACATTCTTTCTCGAAATATCTTTTGGTGTTTAATAAAGGAAACATCGGAGTTGATACTCAGGATGTTTACTTTCTATTGGTCGAAAGATTCGTTTAAGGGAGCGCTTCATTACGTGCTGAAAGTGTCGTTTCCGACCAATTTTCGTTAGAGTTCACACACCTTCAGGAATGAGATGAAGACTTTCTCGAGGTCTTAAGTTGTAGATAAAAGATAAACTTAGGGCTTGACATATTTTTCAAGGGTGGATATTTTGTAATAATTGATACAGAGCCCTTCAAACTTCGGATACTTTAGGTTGTTATTTTCTACAAGTTTAAAAGTTCTTCGAAAATTAAAAATATGTCATCCCCTTGGAAATTCAATGGAGAATGTGTTTATGAAAACTGCATGTCGCTATCACCTTTGAATTTTGTGATGAACTCTAACAAAGTGCGCAATGTTCCTGACAGCAATTTATACAGTTACTCCTAATTTTAGGCTACCCAACTGACAATGACTGTAAAAAAGATATCCAAGCGGAGAGAAGAAGTTAAGGTATTTTCCCACTAGAGGCGCTTCATTCGTATTTGTAATTCGAGCAGTTGTGATGTTTATATAAAGAAATTCTGACATAGAAAAAAAATATTGGAGATAAATGTACAGTTGCGATCATTCGCTAAGGAACGATGACAAAATTATAACCGCTGATTTTTCAGTTTTTTGTACAATATACGCTGTAATTTGACCTGATTTATAAACTAGGCAATTAAAATGTTAAAGAATAAAATGTTCTTGAATGCCATATAATTAATTTTCATTTACATTGTACAAAAAACTAGAAAATCGGCGGTTATAATTTTGTCATCGTTCCTTAGCGAATGATCGCAACTGTACATGTTTTATTAGAACTCTATTTATAAGTGTATAATATTTCGTTCATTCTTTTCCTTCTTAGAAATAAATTTAAAATTAAAATATTTCTATGGAATAGAGAATGGGAATTTTAATTAATAAATATCCTTTTGAGCACATGCGTAACGTATTTTGTAAGAAGTAAGTTTTAATTAGCAAATAGTAAAACTTATTTAAAACAATTTAGTGAAACTTTTTATTAATCTTTATTTATTTCACAATTAGTAAATAGTTAAAAAATACAACAGAAATAAATATACAGTATAATATTAAATAAATGGATTTATTTATCCATCGTAAATTTCGCTACAGCATAAAAAATTAGATAAAATAAGTGAATAACAATGCCAAGGTCTTTGTTTCAGTAGTTAATATTTGTCTATGGGGATAGATTAATTTCAGTGCTTGAATACTTTTATTTATGAGAGAGTTTATATGGATTTCTCACATAGGAAGGTGTTATCTAGTATTATTCAAACTGACTTAATAAAAAAAGGATTAAAATTATCCGTTATTTTCTTTTAAATTGGAAAATCGTCCAGAAAGTTTCATTTCATATTTTGATATTATTAACAAAATCTGCTATGCAATTGTTGCTTTACCACTCCTTTAAAGTGTTACAAACCCTATTAAAAGCAGAACTTTTGACTTTTTTGTGTTGTCGTGAGTCGAAAATGTCATTTTATGCTACTAGTATCTAAAACGATATCTAAAGTAACACTTTAGACACGAGTGTAAAAACTAAATTCAATAAATAAATTACCATAACAACAATTGTTATTGTGGTAATAACAGCAATGGTTGTTCTGATAGATGTTCGTTCGTAATTATAAGCCATTCGATCTTTGCATTACAATTTTGTATTTTTGTCATTTTTTAACCCCTTTAATAGGGTTTGTAGAAAAAATAATGTATGATATACGTGTTAAAAGTGAATTTATTTTGTTCGAAGAGATTACTAACTAGCCAAACTTCTCTTTTCGCAAAATAAACATTCACTTTTGACACTTTTCTATCATAAACTATTATTTAATGATTTCAAAATAGTCAGTTAGGGGGTGTAAAAATGTTAAAAAACGTTTTCCTTATGTTGGGATATCTTGTTGAAACTAGATATTTAAACGTAAAATGTCGTTAGAAACATTTTTTCTTGCGGCCTACGTAATAATAATAATCGCCCCCTCCTACCCGAACAAGCTTATAGCTTCTGGGGCCTGGTTCCCAAACCCCTGGTTGTAGCAATTATTATTATTATTATTATTAATAAAATATTTTCCATATTTTAACAAATAAGGCCATTTTTCGTGATTTAGAAAATTGCGAATTTAACAGATACCTACCTATAATTTCACCTGTCAACTTTGACATGGCGTATTTCAAGTATTTCTGGAAAGAGAGTTGCCCTGCATAGTTGTTTCCAATCAGAATAGTAAAGAATTTTCTCCTGTGGAATGTGGATCCAACTTTACGACACACACTGTAAACTAAAATCTAAACTTTTAGCTTCTTTTATGATAGGAATAGGGATCCCACCAATACTGATTTTTGAAGATTGATAACACTGTACAACACGAAAAAAACTTCCAGGTTTTCATATGGTTTTTCTACAGCTTTTTGGTATGAAGATCACGAATCTGCTATTGGTTTTTTCGGATCAGGTCAAATACTGTTGTTTCGATGTCATTCGGGTCATTCCATTCCAAATCATCACAAGAAAAATGAACTTTTCATCCCGACCATCTCAGATTTTCGTGAAATTTAGTAAGATGGTAGAGGACATCAAGTAACTTACGTATGTAAAATAATAACCCTCAGTGACACACGGTATTCATACAGCAGGGTTGTATATATGATAGAAAATGTAAAATTTATGCTTACACGGTGAACCAAAACAATTCATAACTTTGCTTCTAATCATAGTAGATCTTTTATCTTAGGCTTGTTTTAAAGCTAAAAGAGCATAGTTTTATAAAAAATAATTCCAAGGTCACATGATGTGACCTTTGACCTTGAATATTTAAGAAAGTGTACCTTCAATTTCTTTCGAAATACAGTATGTTATACAGCTAGGTGTAGACTCTTTTTGTTGTAAGTTTAATTTTGGAAAGCCTTTGGGAACAGCCTTTAACACAAAACATGTACTCCTGTTACTACCGGTGAAAAGCTAGAAATTCCATTGTTTATTGCTATACACTGTGTGCGATTGGCTAATTGTTTATTGAATATAATGTTAAATACAATAACACAATAAAATACTATTAAAATCTTCACTAAAATATTTAATTATAAATTATAACTGTCGTTTCGCTACACAATAGCTTCTTCAGATAAAGACTGGTTATAACTAAAACTTAAACCAGTCTTTATCTGAAGAAGCTACCGTGTAGCGAAACGACAGTTATGATTTTTAAATAAATAGTTTTATTTATTGTGTTTAATATGAATCTTCATAAAGTACAGGCCGAAACAATGTAATTGATATAATGTTACTTTTTTGCATGTCCCAAAGGTTTAAAATAATCTTTTTTTGCTCCTGAACATGAGTCGCTACCTAAAAGTTTAAACTGCCAAGGTATTTTATTTTATATTATGTAAAACATTTAATTTCTTACCTCAAATAGTTCGAGATTAATTTCGTGGGTGTGAAATCCTCTCTTTAAACAAGTTTGTAAATGGTCCATTCTTTTATTAGATATTTTATGTAAGATATTATGCATCCATATATGCCAAGGGATGCTGCGTAATCGTATACTTCCAAAATACATAGGTACTGTTTGAAACCCCAGTTCCAACGTTTTAAGGTATCAAAAATTCAAAATTTATAATTCCAATACTGTGTCATTTCTCAAGTCTCAAACAGAAGTCTTTTAGAGGTTCACAATTACAAGTTCAGAATTACAACAGTTTTTAAAGCATCGATTATAGAATTTCGTCTATGTTTTAAAATCTCAAAAATTATAAATTTCAGAGATATAATATTCGAAAACTTTAAAAATTGCAGAATGTTACAGTAAATACCAATTCCGTTGGCGGAAGATTCTTGGAACGAAACGTCATCTGTCACGTAGTGAAAGCTATCCCTAGAATGCTACTGATTGTAAACGATAGGGTCTCTACCTGTCGGTTGGTTCTAGGGATTCGAAATCTCCTTTCCGTTCATTCCAAGAATCTTCCTCCAACGGAATTGGTATTTACTGTAAACGTTTAGGATTTTAAAGTCCAAAGATGAAGCTTAAGTCTAAAACCGACATAGTTTTAAAATGCAGTTTAAGAAGTTTATATTGTAAAGTCTCACTCTTAAGGTTCTAAAATTCGAAATTTCAGAAATTTAAAATTCAAGTCACAGATGTCACGTTTTAGATTTCAACTCATATCCGCAGTTTACATTGATATGTTCTGGGCGTCATTATATTGGAAACTTCCAAACATTCCATTATTGTTTAAAATGAAAACTTGGAAACAGAAACTGAGAATTTAGATTATCGATTTAGATTACATTAGAAATTTGGAAATTAAACTTTGAATGTCTCAGTTCTTGATATTTAATCTTTAAATGATTGAAACTAAAATACTGAACTAAATACTTTAGAATTTTAGAGATAATGAAATTTCGATTCTTTGAAACTTGGTTAGTCGATATACAAATTTTGAGGCAAATAAATAATTCTGAATAAAATGTGTATTCAGCTGTGAGATCATGCGGTGTTTTGTAATCTGGTGTACCGTGTACAATTTCTTTCTTGAGATTAGTCTCTTGATTTTATCATGTGGAAGAGGCTGTACATACTTTTTATAATATCTGCTTATTTTATTAAGTTATTTATCTTGCAATTAAAGACTTTTATGTGACTAAAGTTTGTGAGTGAAGTGCTCTGGTAGACTTCACTCACGAACTTGAGTCACTTGAGGTCCCCAATTGCGTTTAACGGCAAACGCGTCTACATAAACTCCCCACAGCAAAAATGTGTTTTCAAAATTTCAAAGTGTATCAACTTTGTATCAATTCTCGAATTTGCCAAAGCTGCCCCTTTTCAAATAGATATTTCCGAAAAATGGCAAATCGAACACTACAAACGATGCTTTGGAAATCATGAAAGGTACAAATCCATTGTTTTAGTGATTAGTCATTAGGAGGGAGACATTTGCAAGAACATCTCGACACACCTATTCCATTGAAACCACATGTGGTATTCTGATTTTCGCAATTAAGGCAAATAATTTGTTGATCTGTTTCTTGTAGGTTTTTGTCATTTTCCTGTTCGTTACAAGGCATTGTAGTAACGTTATTCAATTCTAAGTTTTTACATTTTCTACATTTATTATTACATTTGTTTATTCCACCAAGTTATACACATTTCTGTTGTTTCTTCTTCGCCAATTGTTCTTTCCCGCTGTTCACCATCTTGTACATATTTATATGATTGGATAATACTGGCATTTACTTCTATGATAATAATAATAATAATAATAATTGCTACAAGCCATAGCCTGGAAACCAGGCCCCAGAAGCTGTAAGCTTGTGCGGGAGGGAGAGGGCGATTATTATTATTACGTAGGCCCTAAGTGCGGCTGCAGCCGACTTACAGATGGAACAGCGCAAATCGCACATTTGTGTCACAGCTAAGGAAAACTGCAGAAAACCTTAACCAGATCTGCCGCCACCGGGAATCGACGGCGGGCCGCTTGGGCGAAAGTCCAGCACTCTAGACATTACACTACCAAGGCTGTTTTCTACTAAATGACTGTAATTTTTAGAGTAACTCACTAAGATCATATTCAGTCCCTAGGCACAGTATATATAACAGTCAGTAGGTTTACTTGCGTGCGGCACTATTCATTTCATTAATCCACCTTCGAATATCACGCCCATAAACGAAGTAGTGCACCGGAGTTGATCGGTCGACATCGCCTGCAGATAATATCCAGTAACGTATTCAATAAAATACGAAATAGAATTCTTTGAATCAACAAAATTAATTGACGCCTTTGAACAATTAGTTTGTTATTAACTGAACTTAAATTAACGTACATAATTGAATATTCATTTACAAAACGAAAACTTTATTGTTAATTATTATGTTTCAATACAATTATCTTTTTAACTACTTTTGGATGATTTAAAATTTCTGTTAACGTCTTTTAAAGTGTAATACACTCGCAGTAGAACGTGTAAATGCTATACTATATTATTATTATATTTAAAATTATTGTACGAATGTAGAAATGTTAATGTTTTGAAGATGGATAAAACGCGTTTGACCACATTTTCATTTACACAAATATCTTGGAAGTGTTGTTGAAAAAGTATTTCCATAGATAAAATAAATTAAATAAAACTCAGGTTTGCATGTATGTACCGATAAACATTTTTTATCAAATAACCGCATATATATCGAATAAAGTTTTTTCTAATTTATCAGAAGTTTGGTAATCTTTGTCAATTAAAACAATCTCTTCATCGTTTCCTGATTCTGTGTTTATTCATTTCGTAATAGGGGGCAGTCGCACTGCATGTATACGGGACTGGATAATTTGATGTGCTCGGTCGCGTGTATGAAGTATAACTGCTTTCTATGTACTGCCGGCACCTGCCAGCTTGTGGTGTGGTGGATGTTAACTATTTGCGACAGTCACGTTACTGTATGTTATTTATACTGTGCCCTAGGGATTTAATCATTTCAGTGAAATGATTTGTAGAGGATAGTCTAATTTTTAGGTCTGTGCCAAATTTTGCCTTGTACCAATCCAATGTAATAATCCTATGGAAAAAACAGCTTTACTGAAACTGCAAGAAATAACAGCCAACGGACCAATTTGTGTAATTATTGTCCTGCAGTCAGACTGGCAACATATTTTTGACATCCTGATTGCTTCTTGCTATAATACTGCATGTGATTGAGGATGTCGCGGTTGGCCATGAATAATTTCCAGCTCAGGCCATAGTTTTACTAATTCGACAATTATATAGTTTGCAAATTCGCGGTCATTGTCGCTTTTGTAATATGGCTAGACGTCCAAATTCAAGGAAGATTTTCAAAAACTTCTAAGCTACTTCAACAGCTTTCTTTGATTTCACAGGACGTAGGCAAATAAATTGTGTGGGATGGTCCTAATAATTTTGTAACAATTTGTATTCTTTATCCTGACATGACTGCTAATCGATCAAATCAACTTGGCCCCGAAAACAAAATTCTTTTAAAACTATAGGTTTAGTAACCAAATTTGTATGTTTCGATTTTACCTTTTTTTTTTTTTCTTAAGACGAATTTCACACGATTGTAGAAATATCCGAAAACAGGTCGTGGAATGATGTGGTCTGATTTTAAAGCAAAAATCATTTTATCTCTAGCACCATGGCCCAGTGAAATATGTGCCGAATACAATATTTCAAATAAGTCTTCTTATGGTGTCACATAGATAATATTACCACGTTTTTCGCGGAATAACGCATTACACCAAAAGTCTACGACATACATATATAGTGAATAAATATTTTCACTTAATTGTTTGATTTTCTTGAAAGAGAAAAATAAATACGTATGTATTCCTTAGGCCACTGTTATGTACCTGTAATGTAATATTGTTTGTACATATTGTAACAAGAGAGCAAAAGAAAGAACCTCTTCTTCACACAACAAATGGAATATTCTACAGCATTCGAGAGAATGACGCATCGCACCAAGCATGTAAACCAGACGCGGTTTATCTAGCGCCTTCCAGAAATACATAGTAGGTTCCAGCGGCTTCTGGTACGATTATATGAGGGTATAAAATCGACTTCGCGGATAAAAGAGGATCAGTCAACAGCGAGTCATTAACTGTGTATCACGAAATAAATAGTAAATGTGAAGATAAATGTTGTATTAGAAATTCATAGTCTGTAAATAATAGTTTTAATGGTTTATAATCATAGCGTTAATTTATAGTGTATTCATTAGTGTTTGTAAATAAATATTTCTTATTAATAGACGATTTAAACAGCACTTTTGTTATTATTTTAAAAAGAACGTTACAGTGTTGTCAGGTGTGGGGTTTTAAAATAAATAAAATCGCGTAATAATTAAATAAAGTGCTGTGAGAATAAATCTTTAGTGTTAAAAATAATTTCAACAAACAATTAAAATGGTGATAAAATTGTTAAAAGATCTCTTAGTGATAGATTTAAAACGGGAATTGGACGAGAGGGACTTGGATAGTAATGGAAAGAAAGAAGTTTTGATAAATCGGCTAAGAGAATGGCTTTTAGAACAGAAGGAAGATCCTGAAAATTACCGCTTTGAAATACCTGGACCCGCAATTGATACTAATGTGTTAAGTAAAATTAAAGAAGAGTTACTGGAAAGTTCTAGAAAAACCGAAGAGAATTCTAGAGAGTCCGAAGAAAATGTTAGAATGTTAAAAGAAGAGCTACTGGAAAAATCCGAAGAGAATGCTAGAAAGTTAATGGAAAATACTAAAGTGCTGGAACAAAAAGTTTTTGAAAATTCTAAAATGCTTAAAGAAGAATTACTTGAAAATACTAAAGCACTGGAAGAAAAAGTACTGGAAAAGCACGAAGAGAATTCTAGAAGGTTTGCAGAATTATTAGAAAAGTCTGAAGAAAGTTCTAGAAGGCTTAAAGGAGAATTGCTGGAAAATGTCAAAGCGATGGAAGATAAAGTTTTCGAAGAATTTTTTGAGAATGCCAGCGCGTTAGGACTGTTGGAAGGTAGATTGGCGGAACAAGATAGGGTAATAAAGATGGTAGAAGAGAAAATAGCCCAAATGCAATTACCACCAACAGCTAAGAAAGACGACGAAATGTTGGAAGATAGAATGAATCAACTACGGTTTCCCTCAACGTCTGAGTGGCCGTTTAATGAAGGAAAGAAACAATTTAAAGAAGAGAAGGTTCCTACCGTAGGGATAAAAGTAAAACCACCCATGTTCGATGGAAAGATACCTTGGTCCACCTACTACAAACAATTTGAGGCGGCCGCTGGGGCCAACGGATGGACACGCAAGGAAAAGGCCGTTTCTTTAACTGTGGCTTTGCGTGAAGACGCGTTGAACGCGTATCTGCAAACAATCCCAGCAGGACAGGAAAATGATTACCAGTTGTTAGTTTCTAGATTGGAGATGAGATATGGAGACGCGCATCTACAACAGGTTTATCACGCGCAAGTAAAGAATCGTGTCCAAAAGAATGGAGAAAGCCTCCAGGAGTTTGAAGCCGATGTTGCGCGGCTTGTCCGATTGGCGTACCCTACGGCACCCGATTCATTTCTGGGACAACTCGCTGTGCAGACCTTCATTGATGGGCTAAGAGACGTGGAAACACAACAATCATTGAGATTGGCACGACCAAGAACAACTGATGATTCGCTTGCTCATGCCTTAGAATTTGAAGCTGCAAAACAAGCGTCCCGAGGTCACGGGCGTGTTCGGGCCGTTGTGGAAGAAGAAGAAGGTTCTAACGATCACCTAGAGGAGTTAGTATTGGAAGTTCTTCGGAAGGAATAAAGCCGAAGGAAGAATCATCAAGAAGTTCGAGGGCCCCGCTGTTGGAATTGCGGCGAACAAGGGCACATACGACGTCGTTGCCCTAAACCAAAACAAGTTCAGCAGTCGGAAAACTAAAGAGGGTCGACGAGAGGGGGCGAACGTTGACCTTTAGTAAAGATGCCCCGGAGATCACCATCCATGCCGTAACATCAAAGAACAGTACCAGCAGTTTGTTCGTAGATGGGAAGATTGTTAATCGAACTGTCTCCCTACTCATTGATACGGGGGCGACAAAATCAATTATACGCCCTGACGTTCTACGAACAAGTATGAAGCTGTTACAGACAACTACTCAACTCCGTACAGCGACGGGAGAAGTAATACCAACACGCGGAGTGGTGAAGATGAAGATTGGAATTGGAAGTGAAGAACGTGATCATGAGGTGCTGGTAGCCGACATCATTGACGAATTCATTTTGGGAATGGACCTCCTGAGAAAATTTGGTTTTACATTGGACTTGAAGGAGGCTGTTTTGAAGGTTGGTAACGAAGAACTTCCGTTACACCCACGAGAAGATCCTGTCGTAAGGGTTTTGCTGACAGAAGATGTGATATTGCCGGGTCAAAGCGAGATGGTTGTCGAGGCAGGTTTGGATGGAGATCTTCGGGTAGGATGTGTGCGAATGATAGAGCCTGTTTGTGATAAGAAGATCCATAGTGGCATACTGGTGGGAAAAGCGCTGATCAAGGTTGGAAAGACAGTACCGGTGAGGCTTATGAACGTTAATGTGGATCCGGTGACATTGAAGAAGAGTACCCTTGTGGGACAGTGTGTGCCAGTATTCCGAGTAGCCAGGTGTATGGCTGATGTTCCAAAACCAGCGCCCAAAGACCATGGTGGAAAATTAGTGGGTATGGTTACTAGTTCGTGCGAAGACCTTAACAGAACGGAAGTGAAAGAGGTACAGGGTTTGGTTCACCGATACCAAGATATCTTCGCTCTTGACGATAGCCAGAAGGGACGAACAAATATAGTAAAACATAAAATCAATACAGGCAACTCTATGCCTGTCCGTCAGCAGCCGAGGCGTCTACCTCTAGCAAGGCGAGCAGAAGCCGAAAAGATTATTACCGATATGGAAGAACAAGGGGTCATCGAGCCATCCAGCAGTCCATGGGCATCACCGGTGGTCCTGGTCAGTAAGAAGGACGGGTCAACGAGATTTTGTGTGGACTATCGGCAGCTCAATAACGTGACCAAGAAAGACAGCTATCCCTTACCACGCATCGACGACACGTTAGATACCCTGTCTGGTTCACGATGGTTTTCGACTTTGGACTTGAAGAGTGGTTATTGTCAAGTTGAAATGGAACCTGAAGACCGGGAGAAGACCGCTTTCACTATTGGTTCCGGACTATGGCAGTTTACAGTTATGCCTTTCGGTCTATGTAACGCTCCGGCCACCTTTGAGCGTCTAATGGAGACCATCCTGAGAGGGCTGTCGTGGAAGACCTGCCTGGTATACCTAGATGATGTGATTGTAGTCGGAAAATCATTCAACGAACATTTGAAAAATCTAGAGGAAGTGTTCCGAAGACTACGTGGAGCCAATCTGAAACTGAGTCCGAAAAAGTGCCACATATTCAGAAAGGAAGTGAAATATCTCGGGCACGTCGTATCACAAAATGGAGTGGCAGCCGAGACCGATAAGATTCGTCCAGTTCAACAGTGGCCAACACCGAAAGATAAACACCAAGTTCGTAGTTTTCTTGGGTTATGTACCTACTACAGGCGTTTCGTTCCTGGGTTTGCCAATATAGCGAAAACTCTGACAAGGTTAACTGAAGATGGGCGCGAGTATGTTTGGAGCGGAGTGTGTGAAACAGCTTTTCAACAGTTGAAGCGTGCCCTGACAACAGCACCAATATTGAGCTATCCACGGACAGAAGGGAAATTCATACTTGACACAGATGCAAGTAATCTGGCCATTGGGGGTGTACTTTCTCAGATACAGGATGAACAAGAAAAGGTCATCGGCTATTTTAGTAAGGTTTTGTCGAAAGCCGAAAGGAATTATTGTGTGACCAGAAAAGAACTATTGGCCGTCGTGAAGTCCGTTGAGCACTTCTACAAATACTTGTACGGACGGAAGTTTTTATTGAGGACGGACCATGCAGCGTTGAAATGGCTTCTACAATTCCGTAATCCTGAAGGCCAGGTCGCAAGGTGGATCGAGCGATTACAAGGATACGACTTTGACACAGAACATCGAGCGGGCACTAGTCATCCAAATGCCGATGCTCTTTCAAGAAGACCCTGTCCAACAGATTGCCGTCATTGCTCTCGCTTGGAAGAGAGGGTTTGCCAAGTATTAAGAACTACCATCGTCAACGACAATTGGTTGCCGGAAGAATTGCAACGACAGCAGAAGGCTGATCCCGAACTAAAAATGGTACTGGAATGGAAGCGCGTGGGAGAAAGGTCTGCCTGGAAGGCCGTCAGCCCTTTCAACAGAACGCTCAAAGCATATTGGGCCCAATGGGAGTCCTTGAAGGTGGAAGACGATCTCCTGAAGCGAGTACTGGAGAGTGAAGATGGCACCACCATTAGGTCTCAGTTCGTGGTTCCAAGAAGCCGAGTGGCTACAGTGTTGCGACATCTCCATGACGGTGCCTCAGGAGGACACTTCGGTGTGAAAAAGACTTTGGAGAAAGTTAGGGAACGTTTTTATTGGGTCAACTGTAAAGAAGACGTGAAGGAGTGGTGCCGGAAATGTGAACTATGTGCCACTGGTAACGGACCCTTGGGGAAACGAAGAGCACCTATGAGGCAGTACAATGTGGGTAGTCCTCTGGAAAGAACAGCTATAGATATTGCCGGACCATTTCCCGAAACCGACGATGGGAATAAATACATATTAGTGGCAATGGACTACTTTACCAAATGGCCAGAAGCATATGCCCTACCAAACCAGGAAGCCGCGACTGTTGCTGACGTACTAGTCAAAGAGTTTTTCAGTCGCTTCGGAGTGCCCATGGAGCTGCATTCGGATCAAGGCCGCAACTTTGAGTCTGTACTATTTGGAGAAGTCTGTCGATTGTTGGGCATTCGCAAGACTCGGACCACACCTTTACATCCGCAGTCCGATGGAATGGTAGAACGCATGAATCGGACAATGGGCAAATATTTGGCCAAGGTCGTCTCCGATCATCGACGAGACTGGGACCAATACCTGCATCTGTTCCTGATGGCTTATCGTGCATCGGTCCACGAAACAACCGGTCAGTCACCAGCGTCTGTGATGTTTGGACGCGAGTTACGGTTACCGTGCGATCTGGAATTTGGGTCTCCACCTATAGAGCAGGAGGTAGCCGGGAATGATTATGTCATCAACTTAAAGAAGAAGTTGGAGGATATTCACGACCGAACCCGAAACAATAGTCGAATCGCGAGTGACCGGATGAAGGCTACGTACGATGTGAGAGCCCAAGAAGGAGGGTTTCAACCTGGAGAGCTTGTCTGGTTATACAACCCGCAAAGACGTCGTGGCTATTCTCCAAAGTTACAGCGGAATTGGTAGGGACCATACCAGGTGAAGAAACGAATAAATGACTTGATTTATCGCATCCAGAAATTGCCAAGAGGGAAACCAAAGGTGGTACACTCCAATCGTCTGACGCACTATGAGGGAAATAATGACGCAGTCCCGGATCGGGAAGATGAGGCTGAGGTGGCTATCAATACCGTAAGGCCTGGAGATGATCAGCCAACCTTCAGAGAATTTATGGCTGCGTTTTCTGGAACTAGAAAAGCGCGATTCGGAGTCACGACTGAGATGCAACAAGATCTCTTCCGTGTCCCTGGTGATTATTCCATTGCCCACTGTGTCTCCGAGGATCTCCGTATGTCCAGGGGGATTGCAGTAGTGTTTAGAAATAAATTTGGACGGCTGAATGAACTTCGAGAACAAAATCCCTCTGTTGGTAAATCTTTACGCTTGCCTGATCATGACCGATCCATTTACTACTTGGTAACCAAGCAGTTTTACTACCAGAAACCGAGTTACGCCGACTTGTGGAGGGCATTATGGAATTTGAGGATCGAGTTGCTTACCAGGGGAATTAACAAATTGGCAGTTCCCAAACTCGGCTGTGGGCGGGACCAGCTGGATTGGAGAATCGTTAGAAACATGCTGGAAGTTGTCTTTAGAGGTACGGACGTCAAGATCTTCGTCTGCAGTTTTGACCCACAGCCCGCATTAAGGCCAACGAAGAGTGTAGACTGTTACTTCTACCGTAATGGAACTTGTAGTCGAGGTGAAGACTGTCGATATCGTCATGACCCGTTCTACAGGAACCAGAGCATAAAACCTGTTCTGTGACAGAACAGACTTGAAGAGGGGGGCAGTGTAACAAGAGAGAAAAAGAAAGAACTTCTTCTCGAACAACAAATGGAATATTCTACAGCATTCGAGAGAATGACGCATCGCACCAAGCACGTAAACCAGACGCGGTTTATCTAGCGCCTTCCAGAAATACATAGTAGGTTCCAGCGGCTTCTGGTACGATTATATGAGGGTATAAAATCGACTTCGCGGATAAAAGAGGATCAGTCAACAGCGAGTCATTAACTGTGTATCACGAAATAAATAGTAAATGTGAAGATAAATGTTGTATTAGAAATTCATAGTCTGTAAATAATAGTTTTAATGGTTTATAATCATAGCGTTAATTTATAGTGTATTCATTAGTGTTTGTAAATAAATATTTCTTATTAATAGACGATTTAAACAGCACTTTTGTTATTATTTTAAAAAGAACGTTACAATATACTATTATTTTTCTAACACATAATCTATAAGATGTTATTTTTAAATATTAATTACTTTGTTTTTCTTAAATTAATTACGCTATTGCCACAGAAATGTGTTATCATGTTAATTGCTTCCTGCTAAATTCTCCGAAAATATTGTTTGTAAAAATTGATTAATCTAGTTCTAAGAAACACTAATAGCTCAAAGTCTTATCTGTAAATTTGGATTCATCTGTAGCAATTTCAATACTTTTGTCTTTTTCTACTTTATGTAAATTTCATTCATGTAACTTATATCGAAGGTTACTAATTTCTTTCTTAGTCATATATAAGCTTCAACTAAAGCATTAGCAAGAGAGTTCAGAGTTCTGTACAATAGAAAGTAAAGTTAAAAGTGAAGTGCAGTACCGTAGTGGTACAACAGTATATTAGCATATCTACTATACTCATACAAGAATATTCTACTAATTCAATAAAACCTACAACTTAATTTATTCTTGTTTTATTCTCTAACCTCTAACTGTGTCTTTTAACAAAATGTATAAACTCTTGCATTATATGCTTTTTTTAATTGAAACTTCCACATACTGAAAAATTGATTTTATACTAGAAATCTCCTATTTTAATAATAACTAGAAGTATTTTAAATAGTTTATGCTATTATAGCTTAATAGTTGATAAGCATAATAACAATAACCTTGATATCCATAGGTGAAATTAAACATAAACCCTTTAATAATATGAAACTAAATTAATATTATTAATTTAATTCGTAACTCTTAATAATATAATAATAAATAGTTTTAATTTAAAGAAAGATATTTCAGTAGACATTCAATAATGTCTTTCATTTTGATAAACAGAAAAATGAACAATTATAAAACTGACGCTTATAAAAATGAAAATGAAACCTAATATGTTTAGTGTTGTTTATAACACAGTAATTTACGAGCGACCCTGGTCGGAATATTTGGGAATTCCAATGTTGAATTAGTCATATCTGCTGTCTGAAAGAAAAGAAACTAGTGCAAGATGGGTTATCTAATTAATTTTCTTTTAAGGCGCAGTAATTTTTGCAGTTTTGCGTTATCAAGCGCGCTCTTAAGAAGCGGCGGATGATAGATCTTGTAACCTGATAGATTTGTCAGTCCTGAATTTATCATTAAAGCAAGCATGTCGTATTTTATTTTATTTTACTTGTATACTGTTATATATTATTACTTACCTTTTGCTTGTTCTAAATATTCTCAACAGATGGCAAAAGATGTTTTTCTAAAAATTTGAAATAATTAATTAAATCACTGTTTTAGCAACTTCTCGCAATTCCGGTGATGTGCAACTTACATCAGTTTCACTATCAGACATTTTAAATCGTGTAAATTGCAATTAGGAGCAATGTAATTAAATTTGGTTTAATAGTGACACGAATTTACTTTGACAATTGTTGCCGCAATTGTCATTTTATCGCCACCTGAATAAAAACGCTGGTGTTGTGTCCTACATATATCAAGTATAAGGTATCAATGTAATAACATAATTATGTACGATTGTGAATAAAATAGTATACATACCTCGGCGGGAAGACATTACGCGTCGAGCAAACGCTTTCTACTTCCCGCCTCGGTAAGTAATCTACTATAACAAAAACTACTAAACAACCTGGATGGCACAGAAAATCACGTAACAAATTACTTTCAGGTTATAGTTCGGCCTTAAAAGTGCTTTGTTACTAGTGGAGCATTTAGGCACAAGCGGTGGAAGCGGTCGCTTCAGACCCCACAAGTCAGGGGGCCCCGCAGAGGACACTCAACAAAGAAAGATTATTGGCATGGGAACTCACTTTTTCGCGAAAAATAAAACATGAAACAGTTCACATCGTGTACAGACGGATAGAAAAGATGTACGGTCGACGCAAAAGAGTTTCGTGCGAAAAGGCAAGATTCAGAGCGATAGGTACAATTTTGTAACGGAATATACTGTTTCGCAGCAGACTTGCAAGGAATGTATCATATCTGTTGCTCCGACTGCTTGCCTTCAATGCCTTTTAACAAAATCTGCAAGGTCGTCCGACTTGACATTTGGGGAAAGGGAACTGTACTACGCTTTGGAATGAGTGAAATTCCTTAATATCATTTGTCAATTGTCAACATTTCCCAAAGTTGAAACAATTTTAAAAACATTTTTAACATTACCGATATGGCGATATGTAGTCACATATCGGTACTGTTAAAAATGTTTTTAAAATGAGAACTGGAGAACGATCTTTCTCCGTTCTTAAACGTGTAAAACATTATTTAAGTAATAATTTTGGACAAAGTCACTTAAAAAATTTATCAATAGTGTTTATTGAAAATGACATTATGCAAAATTTATGTTTTAAAAATATTATTGATAAATCTGCTGCTTCTAAAAGCAGAAAAGTTCCATCATAAAACAACTGATTATTAAATGTATTTGTCCACGACCACTATAAAAAATTACACATTTCACACAGTCTAGTAACCATGAAAATAACTTATTGTTCACAATCTGTAAACTGTAGGGAAATGACCGTGGGAAATGATTTCGCAATTTCAGTGGTTCTATTAAAATACCATAGATGTCAGCACTGCAATATTTCTAATTATTGAAACATAAAGTTATAACTTTTTTGGATAAAGATTAATTTATTTTGTTTAATTAATGTTTTACATTAAATTATATAGTATGGACAAAAAGTAACTCTATCACAGGTGCCTTTGGAATTTTGAACTCATGTTTATGATAATACCAGAAAATAATAACTGTCACTATCAAAGGACTCGGATTATTTTGTATAATTTTCAGGTGTTATAATACACATGAGTTCCAAATTTAACTACTATACAAAGTTTTTATAAAACTGTTATTGAATTAACGTAAAATTGATTAACTTTAATATTATTATACAGTGCGATTCTAAAGTATGGAATAAATTCGATAAAAGGGAAAGTATTGATTTTTGGAAACATTCCAAAAACACGTCAATTTTTTTTTTAAACTCCGTCTTTTTTGACATAATATTCGAATATACAGGGTGATGCGTTTAAGTGTGGTGACGTCATCGGCATTTTTTTAAGTAGCAACTTTAATTTTTTATTCTAAATTCTGACAAAAGTGCTATACTCACCACACTTAAATGCAAAGCGAGACGCAAAGTATTGATTTTTGCAAAAATTCCAAAAGCATGTCAATTTTGTTTTTAAAGTCCGCACTTTTTGACATATCGGATATACAGGGTGATGCGTTAAGTGTGGCGACTATAGCACTTTCCCGTCTTCATAATTATTTTTTTCAAAATTTTTTCTGTAAGGTAACAAACTTATTACATTACCATGTTGGTAATTGGATGAAGTGTCAGAATATGAAATAAAAAATAAAAGTTGCTATTTAAAAAAATGCCGATGACGTCACCACACTTAAACGCATCACCCTGTATATTCGAATATTATGTCAGAAAATGCGATGACGTCACCACACTTAAACGCATCACCCTGTATATTCGAATATTATGTCAGAGAATGCGGACTTTAAAAACGAAATTGACATGTTTTTGGAATTTATCCAAAAATCAATACTTTCCCTTTTTTCGAATTTATTCCATACTTTAGAATCGCACTGTGTAATAGTTGTTAATATATATGAATGTTATTCGTTATTATTGCTAAATTACAATGAAAACATTCAGAGCTTTTATGATTTGTACATTCCGTATTAGTACGGTGCAATTAGTCCAAAAAACGGCCTAACCTCAACATCCAAAGTAAAAGTTTCCTTCCAACTCCAAATTGTTCTATACAGTCCACATATTGTTTGATAAAAAGTTACACCATTTTAAGAGTCGGGTTCGGGAGGGGGGGGGCGAAAGGTTGGCAAATTAGTAGTTTTTGTCAGTTTTTCTTAAATATTTCCAAAACTATGCGGTTTAGCGCGAAAAGTGCCATATACAAAAATAATGTACATTCGATTGCGTACAAAAATGGTCCGGTGCATAATCTTGCTAAAGTGAACGGTTCCAGAGTTACGGAGGGTGCAAAGGTAGAAGTTTTTCGTATTTTTTAGATTTTTTGGTATAATAAAATTATATTTTATTAAACAGTAATATTGTACAATCGTATTGTAGTCCAAAAGAGGCTAAGAGGCACAACAGACGGTTAGAAGCGTAAAAATACTGGGAACGAGAACCGGTTTAATACAAGCGCGGCCGCCAGTACAAAGCCGTGCGTAAGAATCCGATCGACCACCTGCACCCTGCACCTGCCGCCCGCCCCTCCCCCTTACACACTCTCTCATCTACTCTCTTTCCCTCAGTCGTATTGGGAGACCCGTTGAATGCATTGCGAGTGCAAGCCAACAACGCTCTTCGTACGAAACTTCTAGTTTTCAACGACCCCAAAGCTGACCCCAGTGCAGTGGCTGACGCTGAAAAGCATTTCTTCTTGCGATGTTTGGAGCCTAGAACACTGAAGTTCTAGATTGTTTTCGCTACCAGTGTTACTTGCAAGCTATTGCAAAGCAGCCTATACATTCATTATTCAACTTGGCTGCACTTCCCCCTACTCCAGCAGCTTCTAGACAGCATTCATTTAGAACCTACCACCAGGTACAGCAGTGGCTGAATGAGAAGAAGAATCCGCTCGAGTGGGGGTGGAAGAAGATTGGCGAACACCTGAGACCAATTACAACAGTACGTCCTGCAGCTCCCCAGGAATTACTTTCCCTCATAGTGTGCGCAAAGACGAATGCGTCCGTAACTGCCAGTGCAGAAGGAGTGGTCTAAACTGCTCAAGCATATACGGTAATTGCCCAGGCCTAGGATGTGATAACAGGGACACGAACATCATAAATGAAGATCTAGAAGAGGACTGAATACTGATGAATAATTTACATTAATTTAAGGTCGCATTTAACATTCTACATTTTTATTCAATATTACTATTGAACTCAGTTTATGAACTTCAGAAATTTTAATAAAATATGGTTGCAATATACAGCCAAAATGCCTATTTTCTAAAGAAAATCCTCCAAAAGCTGCAGTTTTAAAAATATTATGATTAAAAATGATATAATTATATATCATAATTATTATACAGATAATATTTTTATATTTTAAAATCATCTATGTTGGAAAGATATTCATTCTTAATGCGGCATTGTCCAGAGAAAGTTCAGAGTGGGTTTCTCCGTACCACAGGTTTATATGGCCTAGGCCTGTGGAAGCCTCTTTTCCCTTAAAAAGTAGCGCCCCTTGAGAAGGTGGTGAGGTTGTCGTTCCTTCGAGGGCTTATCACCATACCACCGGCCACTTTTCGCGCTAAACCGCATAATTTTCGAAATATTTAAGAAAAACTGATAAAAACTACTAATTTACTACTGTGGGAGGCAGGTGCAGGGTGCAGGTGGTCGACCGGCTTCTTACGCACGGCTTTGTACTGGCGGCCGCGCTTGTACTAAACCGGTTCTCGTTCCCAGTATTTTTACGCTTCTAACCCTCTGTAGTGCCTTTTAGCCTCTGTTGGACTACAATGCCATTGTACAATATTACTGTTTAATAAAATTATTTAGTTATTTCTGTATAATTTTATTTTACCAAAAAATCTAAAAAATACGAAAAATTTCTACCTTTACACCCCCCGTAACTCTGGAACCGTTTACTTTAGCAAGATTATACACGGCACCATTTTTGTTCGCAATTTAATGTACATTATTTTTGTATATGGCACTTTTCGCGCTAAACCGCATAGTTTTCAAAATATTTAAGAAAAACTTATAAAAACTACTAATTTACTACTGTGGGAGGCAGGTGCAGGGTGCAGGTGGTCGACCGGCTTCTTACGCACGGCTTTGTACTGGCGGCCGCGCTTGTACTAAACCGGTTCTCGTTCCCAGTATTTTTACGCTTCTAACCCTCTGTAGTGCCTTTTAGCCTCTGTTGGACTACAATGCCATTGTACAATATTACTGTTTAATAAAATTATTTAGTTATTTCTGTATAATTTTATTTTACCAAAAAATCTAAAAAATACGAAAAATTTCTACCTTTACACCCCCCGTAACTCTGGAACCGTTTACTTTAGCAAGATTATACACGGCACCATTTTTGTTCGCAATTTAATGTACATTATTTTTGTATATGGCACTTTTCGCGCTAAACCGCATAGTTTTCAAAATATTTAAGAAAAACTTATAAAAACTACTAATTTACTAACCTTTCGCCCACCCCCCTCCCAAACCCGACGCTTAAAATGGTGTAATTTTTTACCAAACAATATGTGGACTGTATAGAACAATTTGGAGTTGGAAGGAAACTTTTACTTTGGATGTTGAGGTTTGGGTCTAATTGCACCGTACTATATATGCTGAAACGTAAAATGCGTACATACATATAGCGAGCGACTCCCGGCCCGGCCATTCTAGAATTTCGGGGAGTTACTTCCGTCGCGGCGGATTTCTTACACGGGAATTACTTTTTTTTCTTGACTCGAGTCCCGGGAAAAATCATTCGAGACACGGGACTTTTGTATTCAAGGTGTTCAATTAAAATTCTTACTTTAGAATTAAGGTTTTATTGTTTCAATTTCTTGAGCAAAATATTATTATTAATTAAAAAAGACAATACTGAACAAGAGTTTTTGTACTTTATAACGCTTTCGTTCTATTTCTTTCCTCGAGAAATTATGAAGAGACAGTGATGAATTTTTTAAAATGTTATACAACCGACCAGTGGCGTGCGGTGAGAATTTAGACTAGGGAAGCAACCACGATTTTAATTATAATACACCTAGGTACAGGCGCGGATTAACGGGGAGGGAATAATCCCCCCCTCTATGTAAATAAGTTTATATAGAATAGAAACAAATAATGTTTGTTTAATTATTATTTATTAAAACAATTATTTTTCCAAAGATTTCCCCCTCAAAATACTTCTCTGGATCCGCCCCTGCTAGGTACAATAAAAAACAGTGTTATAATTATTAAGCTTAAAAGTTTTTCAAAGAAGCACTTTTACACTTTATATTTATGGAATTTGTTGACTATCATTCTTTATTAAAAAAAGAACTACTATAGTCTCGCTGGCAAATGAAGGATTTTAATGAACGCGTGCACATCAGCTGTGAGAACATTACGATAAGCTAAGAATGTAAGCACAGTATCGTGTTACTAGAGACGTTTTAAAAGGTCAGTAGCGTACGTTCGGATAGTACTTTTTAACATTATGTAAATTTATCATCGTTGAAGTATCTATTCAACCTTAATAACGATTTATAATTAAAAATCTCATTACGTTTTAAATGGCATAGGGTAATGAATACATTTAAAGAAAAGTAATTGCAAAACTTTTAACTATAAATCGTTAAAAGTAAAAAATAGGGAATCAATCAATAATCATAACTACACAAAATCATAACTGGTGTTAATTTACATTTTTAAGTGCATAAAACTGATACTAAATGATGGCAATCCTTTTTATATATTAGGAATCGTACTGTATAATAATTTACCAATTTCAATAAAACAATTAATGTATAAACAATTTGTTACTGTTTTAAAAGAATTACTTAACTATTATAGTAGTTCTTAAGAATTTTTGTTTATAACAATATTTCTGCTTTCATATGTTTAATTTAATCTATATTTTTTTGCCGTTTACTTGCATACATGTTACATGGAAAACAAAAATATGCCTAACTGTGAGTCAAATAGTATTTTATAGGTGGAATGAAATAATTAAACTTGGACGTTAATAATAATTGTTCTTATAGTATAAATTAATTTCATTTTCCCTATTTTGTACGTGTATTTGATTATAATCGAATACAACATTAAGCATCAATGTTAGCCTTCGTAAAGGACATTTTGTGGCGCTACTGAATCATTCCAGTTTATCAGTTATTTCTGTTATCAGATACATTTCTCGAGTCGACCACGTGATCATGAGGTGGACACTGCGTGATTTGAGATGCTTTTTACAATTCTGCCCTCGTGATATCGGTAATTTTAAATCCTTCATTTAAATGTTAGGGTATACTACGTATCAATTTTCCGGTCTTTCTTAGCAAAATACCGGTACAGGTTTTAATCTTTGTTGTTAAATTTGAAAGATCTGGTTTTGATCTGCGTTTCTTAATAATTTGTAATTTCTCTCCAAAACTGTATGCGAAAAATTCCTTATTAATACTTTACAAACTGAACAAAAAATCGTCCCGATTCGGCTATATCGAAGGTACTCGAACCTTTCACCGAAGCAGTTGAATTTGTAGTCGTGACAATAATAGGCAAACTAAATAGAACTATTTGTCTTTAAAAAAATCCAACTTATAAATTAAAATAATAAAATGCGACAAAATACAGTCTCATTCGCAGATTTACATTACTTAAGTAACACTAAATCGAACAAATAACCAAATTATAATAAATAAACATTGGAAACGAAGCACAATAAAAATAACGACCAAACAATGTTAACAGCATCCGTCTACTATAACACCCCACGCTCGAAGATTCACGCCAAGGTTAAGAGAAGAGCATTTGTAAGCAGTGCTTATATCAAGTGTATGTATCACATTTGAATCGGTATTACCTTTCCGTGCAAGTTTAATGAGCCTAATTTAAAATAGTACTCTAAATAATTATACTTTTTGCTGTACAGAGTTGATATTGAGCTTTAATTTGATAAATATTTCAATTTAAATAAACGATAACCATAATTTTACAAAAGTATTTTTGTTAGCATTGTTTTTATTTTTAATAAATTCTCAAGGCAAGCATTGCTTCCATGGACCGCACGCCACTGCAACCGACAACGCAATACTTAACGAACGTAATTTTAACAATAAATTATGCTAAAAACATAATATTATATTATGGGACAAGTGGTTGAAATAAAATTTCAACGTTGAGAGTGGTTTTTTCAACGCGCGACAGCGAGTTGAAAAAAGTAACTCGAGACGTTGAAGTTTTATCAGCCACGCGAATTAACTTTTCTTGACGAAGGCGTTTTTAAAAAAGGTACTTCATTTTAAAAACGCAAAAGACGGAGCCCAAGCTACAAAATGAACACAGTTTACTGTTATGTACAATAAGATATTTATTCGTCATGAATTTACACAATATGCACTTGCATAATCACTTAAATACTATTATACAATTTCTACTTAAAACTGGTAATTATGATGTTCAGAAAGACCGAGGTAAACAGTAACCATGGCTACCAGTTTCTACGGCTTTCTGGGTGAGTATGGCTTAAAAGAAGGTAAACATTTACCCTGGTAAACAGTTTCTATCTTTAAGCTTCGTCGTAACTCAGACTGATTTGTCCCACGAAGCTCTGGTCTTTATATACTCTTTCTGTGGGCGTAAAAATCCTTCAGTTGACCACACGTGGCCGTGGACTGTGCCTACGTGGTGATAGCATTCTACTTCCTCTAGGAATTCATAGAAAATGCATTAGATACAGTTCTGAGTATTACAGCTGCTTGCTATGCACACACGTGACCGTGGGTTTGATACTGCACCTGCAATCGTGGGCGCTCCGCTCGAGGCGTTTATTTTGCATACATTTATAATTAGGTCACACTTCGCTTGAATAATGACTAAATGTTAACTCCTCCCACGCAAGAATGAAATATACTTTGAAGAATATTTCAGTGATTACAATAAAGTGACTGGCTAAATGAAAAGTAGGAGGTGTCACATTTTACAAATATACTGATAATAATAAGAATACATAATAACACAGTAAATAAAATAGTACTTAGTATATGGAGATTACATAGATACATAATAGGAGTATAGAGTACATAATATAATAATAGAACAGAGTAATAATGTAATGATAATATATATATAATACTATAACATTCCGCTTTTGTGTAGTTTGGGGAATGTTGGGGTAAGACACAATGATACTACAGATTTAAAGAATAACCAATATATTAAAAATAAAATAAAACTGAAAATGAAAGTTATAACCAAGAAAACATTTAAATTCGTTCTTATGGAACTAATAAGTGAAAGGGAGATCTCTGAATTATCTCCCTGATAATTTCAAATAACATCAATGTGAATCTTTACATAAAAGTTAATTCAACTATTTAATAACTTCAATATTTAAACAAATACAGGTACGATTGTGCAAGTTACTCACCCTTTGCGTATGTAATAAATTAATCCAATTTCTTACCACTTTAATTAATATGTTCTTGGATTAAGCGCCCGTTTGTAAAATATGCATTATTATTCTCGTTAATTTTATAATATTTATAATTTTGATTATTTAGATTTAAACTTTATTAAAATTCTTAAGTTCACAATTAAATAAATGAGTCCAGAAAGTTGCTCTCTTTGTTGGAGCTAACTTTAGGGGTCTATTCTGTAAGCATTGAGCGAACCGTTCACGAGCGGTTATCGTTGTTTGAAAGGTTTTTCGCTCTAAAGCTATTCTGTAAGCAAACAACCACCGTTATGCACTCGTTAGTGAACAGCGCATCCTTCGAGATCCAACCTTTCACGAACGGTGGCAGATTAGTCGACGTTAGCCAACGTTCGTGTTTATTTTTATAATTATAAAAGGAATTTTATATGTGAAATTGTTGTATTAATTTTATCAGAGTATGTTAAAATGGAAAGTAATTTATTTAATCTAATTGTAAATGAATTTGAAAGAATAAATATATGACGCTAATTAATCTAACCTCAAAAACTTGGTTGAGATGAATCAAGAATTATTAATAGCCGCTTATTAGGAGATAGTAGCAATTATATACTTTGAATAAATTATTTCCGGTAGTACCTACCTCACCAGAGGTGGTCTTAGATCAGGTGAAAAACCACCTGTAATAAAAATTACAAAAGGATTCTTATTATTAAAAATAATCTCTTAAGAAGGTATAATAATAGCGATAGAATATATCTCAATGAAATGGGAGAAGAAAGATTTACTATTGCAGGTTGATAATTTTACTATTGTTGAGGTATTTTAAACATTTTCAGGAATTTATTTGTAAAATTTTCTTACTACATTTGAATAGGGTTCTAAAAAAATAATTATAGGTACTCATATTTTTAAATTCTTGAAGTAATTGAGAATTAGTAAGCAGTATTTACACTACCTATTAAACTTGCCGAAGATATCGTAATAAACTTATATGTAATTAATTTATGTGTTTCTTTTGTATTTTTGCACTTATGGGTATGCAATTAAAGTTGGTAAGTTTAGTTAAAACCTATATTTCAATCTTCGTCAGGGTTAGATCAACTTTAACATACAACCACTTTTTTAAAGTTGTCAATGTATTAAGATTATTATATTAATGCTAATGAAAATCCAAAACGGATCGAAATATACGTTTAAACTAAACTAACTTTAATTGCATACCCAAAAGTGAAACAATACATTAAATAAATAATTAATAAATACATATTAGTTGTAATTAATTTATTTCATAAAAACCAATTCAAACAAAGGACTAACTCATACTTTTAATATTATTAATAATAACTATACAAATAGTACTATGTTCTCTTCAGCGGGGGGGTTTCTTTTAGGTGTTCTCTTGCACCTAAAATGTACGTTTACTCGCAATTCCTCCAAGAACGATGTATTGTTGCCTTCTCAACTCTTTTGAAATCAATTCAAAACTGCGACATTTTTACAAAATTGGCGTGTTCTCCAGAAATAATAAATATGGCATGCGCAATATATACTTAAAAGGTGAAACTGTATCTATATTAACCGCAAAGATGTATTACCTTTTTAGGAAACGTTAGACAGTCGTTGAGACTGCGCGTAGCTCAACGGTTGGTGTTACAGAATAACCTATCTATCGATTCTCGTTGAAGCTGCCGCTGATGAAGTCGCTAACGATCGCCGTTCACGAACGGCGCCATTCGTGAACGGTGCCATTCGTGAACGGTTAGTTACAGAATAGACCCCTTAGTGCCAAAACTGTTCAATTGTAGATCTTCCCGGGAACTGTCTTCTAAGTCAAGCTTTTCGAGCAGCTCGACGAAAAGCTGATGTTTCAAAAACTACAGTATTTTTCCAGCGGTTTCTGCCAACTCGCAAAACTGCACCTGAACATTATTTTGTTTATCAAAACGTTGAGTGAAATTTGCATGATCGTTTCCTGTCTTATGATAACTCAACTATTGTATTTCGTGTGAAGTGCCTATATGGCAAAGTTACATCGTATTAAATTAAGTTGATGCAGCTTAGTGTTTCCTGTCTGAAGTTTAACAAAGTTCAAAAGATATAATTCCTGTGAAACACCGCGTCAGCTATACATCACATTTTATGAAGGTAATTTATGAATTAATAAAGATTAACCAATTTAATTAAATATACTTGGTGTCCTAATATTTGAATACGATAATTAATAAATGATTATCGGCGGGTTGTTACAATGCTAATGTATAATTAGTATGAGGTTAGTATTGACAATAACAATTAGTTATGTTAAAGGTGATCTGCATTGGACCAGTGGACTTGAAGTTGGGTTAAAAGTTACACTGTCGGGTTCTTTAAGGGGTGACGTTAGTTGATACATTTTGGTGGCGTTTGTAGTATACAAAGAAGATAAGACTTATTGTTATGATAGTCATGATCAGCGTGAGAATTAAAGGGCCATAATGTAATGGTGTATATCTGATAGGATTGATACTTTCAAGTGTAGACATGTCCTTTGTTAATTTCGCTTGATTCTGGATTAATTGATGAACATTTATAGGCGATAGGTCAATTTTTGTAATTTCGGGTACATGGACTGAATCGGGTTGCAATTTTCCGATGGATGCCATAGCAATTTGTTTTTCTTCTAGGGAAGATGATTGAAATGTAGCGAAAAGTTCGTTTTGATTTATTAGAACGGAACAGCCACTGGTAAGATGGAGCAATATTGATCCAGTAATGGTTTTTCATGTTATAGAGTCGATACATCTGCTATCGATGATCGTTTTATTAGGGGAACTAATGATCCAGGTAGATCGATTTATTTTTATTACTTTTGTTGTATATAATTCAAATATGACAGGTTGACAGTTTTGAGCTTTTTTGAAGGCTAACAATTGTGTTTCGCACAATTTGGAATTTGGGATTGTGAAGTAATTTGTTTGTGAACAGAAATAATGTGAAGGGGTTATTTGCATACACGGATTATCAGTAATGGGAATGCTAAAGTCGGTATTAAACAGTATGGTGTTGTAGATGGGAATGACCATTTGGAATTGGTTGTTGTGAGCAGCAGGAAATGGGATTAGTCTTATGTATTGGTGTTCTGTGGATGGTTTTATTAAAGGAATCTTGTATATAAAAGTGAGTGTGGTGTTCTTTTGATATGCCTTGATCCAAATTAAGGATTCATAAAGATGTAGATTCTCATGGTTAATAGGGTATTGGACATCCAAAGTTTGTTTGGTAGGTAGTCTTTGTAGTGTGTTTGAGATTTGAGATAGTATCGATAACAAATCGTTGTTATCAATTAAAGATAAATGTAGCTGATGGTTTTGGGCGAAGGTTAACGAGGTTTCTAAATCCATACATGTGGTGATAAATAGTTGTAAAGATTGAATTGATTGATCTAATACAGTAAACGTATTTAGGGTTCCAATGATTTCTCGAATTTTCACAGTGGTATTGAGAATGATTTTATTGAGATTTTGACTTAGAAGATTTTGGTTCTGTGCGAGGGTTTTAATATTGGTTTTGAAGGTGTTGATTGTATCAATTAAAATTTGGGCTTGTTCTTGTAGGATCGTTTTTTGAGTATCGGTAGATGTTGTCAATTTTTGGATAAGTTCTTCATAGCGTCGACCGTCGTCAGCGTCAAGGTTACCCGTTAAGAATTTAATAACGTTACCTACACCGTCAAATAGGGACCGTTTTGGTCTTTGATGCGTCTGTAAGTCAGGAAATAATTGATTGACTAATTGATCGGCTCTGTGTAAATATTGTCGTATTAGTAGTAATTGATTATCATGGCTAATGGCAATGTCTTTTTTAGTTTTGAAAGATCGATGAAGAAGTAAATATTCTTGATTATTTAACAAGGAAATAGTGTTAAGTAAATTAATTTTGAGGGTTTGATAATTATTTAATAGAGGAGAATAGTCTGTTTTAATTAAGGTCCAAGTGCTTTCTTTAATGAGTGATTTTCCTTACACTAAAGGGTATAATCCGGGGTTGTCGATTAGTTGGTGAATCGTTACGTCGCAGTGAATGAGGGTCCAGGTGAAGAAGAGGATCTTGATTGTCCTGAAAAGATCATCAGGTCATTAGCATGTCTTTTTAGCAATGCCTTTGTAAGTTCATTTCTTATGTCATATGTGTCATGTTCATGGATCTTTTCGATTATGTAGTTTTATGATTAATCGTAGGGATAACAAAGAAATAAATTAGATCCTGTGAGTCTGGTCTGTCAGCGTTACACTGTATAGGTCAGAATTAAGTTCTGGAGTTTTTGATTATTTCAACGTTTATAGTATCATCATTAATTATCAAGGGGGGGGGTATTGCTGTTGTATTACGTATGTTTATTATATGCATTTAAATATTTTTGGGTTAATATAGTTGTCTGGAATTGACACTGAGTTAGAAATGTTTATAAAATTGGATAAATTAAATTGTTAAAATTAGTTGAAAGTTATTTGTTGACACTTAAATAGTTAATTGTAAATTTTTATTTATTTTATCAAAGTAAGCATTTGAATTTAATTCTTTGTAGCAAGAATTATCTTCTGAAACAGGTGGTGTCTTAAAATAGATTTTGCTGTGTGTAATTATTGGAGGTCACATTTCGAGATTTAGCGTATATACTATTTACTGTACTGTACTCTTATCGTTGCAACTTATGCAGTTTTAACTTTGCAAAAGGGAATTTTGTTAATTGAAATCTCTTTAATAATAAAGACCTTATATTTGCAAAAGTGGTTATTTATTTAAAAACAAAGATTCTTATTAAGGATTGGCAAGAGATAGTATGAATAGTGCAGACTCGAATGTGTTTTAATTTTGCATCTAATTATCATTTCATTAGATAATAAATAGAGAAGGTCATAAAAGTATTTTAGTTGAAAAGGGATTTGAATTTGATTTACTTGTGGGGAAGTTTGTTAATTAGCATCACATTTACATAATATAATAAGTAGATGGGTCTATAAAAATATTTTAGTTTCAAATCTTTTTCAATGTTCTTTGCTAATAGTCATTTTAATTTTTAAAGGGTTTTAGGTTCAGATGTTTTATATTTTCATTGTGGCCTTTAAATACGTAAATCGTATATTATTTATCCTAAGAGGGATTATCTGTTTATTTTTATCTTGAAATTTTAGGTATTCCATTAGTTGTTGGTTATTTCTTTTCAACCAAGCCTTGTTACGACTTGAATTTTTATTGGATTTCGTATTTTTCTTCGTTTTGCATAAACCGTTTTTGAGTGTTTTATTTATTGGGGTCTGTTTGCTTTTAATCCGTTTTGACTTTGGGTCAAGTTTCGCTTCATAAGATTTGCATTTTTTGGGTCCATTTCGTAAATTTTGATTTTTATGGCTGTCGAGGTTATTGATTTTGACTCGAATAGGTTTTGAAATAAAGATTTCTGTATCATTTAAATTTGATTGATCCTTCGGATTTGTTTCTCGAATTAACGTCGGGACAATGTCTTCTCTATTTGGTTGAGTTAGAAAATTTTGGAAATGAAAAATATGTTCAAAGTCGTTATAATAAACATTGCTTGAAGTTGATTTTTGTTGAACATTTTTATGTTGTTCCGACAGATTTTTGAAGGAAAATTATTTTCACGTTGATTAAAATTAATATATGTTGGGTCAAATTGTGAAGTTAAGTTGTTTGAAGTATTTAAAATTTTGGATTTCTTTGAAGCGGGATTTTCGAAATAGGATGGTTGTATTAATACAGTTTCTTTAAGAGATGGTTCGTTGAAAAAGAATGGTACTGCGGTTTTTCCGTTTCGTTGGATATAATTTCCACGAAAATTGATGCTTGCTCCTAATTTCTTCAACAGGTCGTTTCCAAGAATGCCAATATAATTGGAATGAAAATTAAGAAGGTATACTAAATGTTTTCCTTCTATTTTATCGAGTAAAAGGGAAATAGGAACTGTAGCTACTTGATTGTGATACGTTATAATTTCAAAAGGATATTCAAAAATGGATTCGGGGTAATGTTTATAAACGAATTCGGGTGAAAGGATAGTTTTGCTACTCCCTGTGTATACTAGGAGTTTTTCATTTGTTTGGGGTATAATTATAAAGGGGGTAGACGATTTAGGGTTAAATGTAAAAGATTTTAATTGTTCTCCAAGGCTTCTTCGCGAAAATTTTCGTTATCTTCTTCTCCGTGGGTCTCATTACCATGAGGATCGTAGTGGTCGTATTCAAGGTCAGTGTTAATTTGATTAACAGGTGGAATTTCTTCTTGAAATTCTGTTGAATATAATTCTTCAGAAAGGAAATTTCGTGGTTGGGTACTTGGTCGAATAAAATTAGGTTGATTTATATTTCGATTGAAATTTGGATTAGGGGGTCTCATGGATGTATTAGGATGTATCGGTCTCGGTTTAATGGTACTAGCTTGTATTGATTCTGGCCGATCTTGTGGTTGAAAATCTCTTTTGGGTGCAAAAACATTAGGTCGAGAATTATTTCCGAACTGTTGAGTTACTGGATTAAATTTTAATTGGTTTGTATTATTAACATTTGGTTTAAATTGATGAGTGGGATTAAAATTTGACTTTAGTTGAGGCAATACGTTCTGGTATGGTTGCGGTTTAAACTGAGGGGGTTGAGAAGTTGGCTGGGGTTTATAGGAACTGCTTAGGGGAACTTGCTAGGGGGTTGTGGTAAAAACTTAGGTTGTGAGTTATTTTGTTGTGTATTTTGAAAATATCGTATGTCCAGTTCTTCTTTTATGTAAGTTAAGGCTACTTCGAGCGATTTTGGTGCTCTACTATGAAGGAAACTTCCAAAAGGTTCGGAAAGTCCTCCTAAATAGGTTTTAAGAGCTAAATCTTTAGCATCTCGGGCTTGGTATTCTTTTATTGCCGGTGTTTCTGAGCCTAGTGCAATTTTAGAATTTAGAACGGCTAATAGGGATGTGATTCGATTATAAGATTCTACGGGAGATTCTCGTGATAATTGTCTCATACGAGACAGATCGATCCGGATGTTCAGTTCCGATCGTTGGTCTCCAAAATTACTAAGAAGGATGTTTTTTAAAGAATTCCATGAATCAAATACTTGTCCAGTTACGACCTCTAACGCTGGGCCTTTTAATCGGTTTCGTGCTGAAGAAAGTAAAAGTCTATTTATATATGCCGTTGGGTCGTTTTGTTCCAGAAATTGGTAGAAAATGTCTTCTACAGCTCGAATATATTCAGATAACTCGACGGGGTTTCCGTCATAGGTTGGAATTTCATTTAAAAGGCTTGTATGAAAGCCAGGTGGGTAGCCTACACATTGTTGGACAATAGGTGCTGGTGTTACTTGGGGTTGTACTTGAAGTTGATTACCTTGTGCCATTGTAGTATGGCTTTGCTTAATGATCGATAATTTAGATGGACGTAAAAGTATTGGTCGTAGTGCAGATCTTACAAAAGTTTTGTTAATCGGTAATTCAGTTTCACTATCTGATGACGTATCAGTATTAATCATGAAAATGAATTCGTGATGTCAAAGTAGTGGAATGTTAAACGATTAGTAAATCGTTTGCACGTTAAAATTTATAAATACTTGAAACAAAGTTTGAAATATTCTAAACTTAATAAAAATGATTTTTATGTTAGTAAGGGCCTATTCAAGGTGCCTACCCATTGCTTGCAAGTGGGCTGGAAATTAAGTATCACTAGTTGATACACCAATCCGTCTCGCTTACTACAAGCAACGTGAACTTAAATCTAAAGGGTTTAGTATGTATTAAACTTAAAATTAATAAATTGTTAATCTTGTTTGATTTTTGAATATAATTTGTAAACTTGTTTGCTATTTGTTTGCGCAATGCGCATTTAACAATAATAATCATTGATAGTTAGTTTCTTACTCTATCTTCATTGTTGGCTTAAATTTTGCCATTAAATGACTCCAATAGTCAGGAATGACTCCAATAGTCAGGCTTCTGCAGGGCGATGCTTGTCCCTTGGAAACGGCTACTTACAGGTGATGCTCTGGAAACGGCTACGGTCTCAGGCGATGTTTGTCCTTTGATTCGGTGGTTCCCAGATGCAGACTCAATAGGCAAATAAAGACTTAAAAGCCAAGGAACTCGACGATGCTTTTAATTTTCGAAAAACGGTGTCCTGAGTCCTTTTGCCTATCTACCGACTGCGCCAATTAACTTTTCTTGACGAAGAAAGGTGTTTTAAAAATGGTACTTTATTTTAAAAATGCAGAAGGCGGAGCCCAAGTTACAAAATGAACACAGTTTACTGTTATGTACAATAAGATATTTATTCGTCGTGAATTTACACAATATGCACTTGCATAATCACTTAAATACTATTATACAATTTCTACTTAAAACTGGTAATTATGATATTCAGAAAGACCGAGGTAAACAGTAACCATGGTTAACAGTTTCTACGGCTTTCTGGGTGAGTATGGCTTAAAAGAAGGTAAACATTTACCCTGGTAAACAGTTTCTATCTTTAAGCTTCGTCGTAACTCAGACTGATTTGTCCCACGAAGCTCTGGTCTTTATATACTCTTTCTGTGGGCGTAAAAATCCTTCAGTTGACCACACGTGGCCGTGGGCTGTGCCTACGTGATGATAGCATTCTACTTCCTCTAGGAATTCATAGAAAATGCATTAGATACAGTTCTGAGTATTACAGCTGCTTGCTATGCACACACGTGGCCGTGGGTTTGATACTGCACCTGCAATCGTGGGCGCTCCGCTCGAGGCGTTTATCTTGCATACATTTATGTATTAGGTCACACTTCGCTTGAATAATGACTAAATGTTAACTCGCGTTGCATATACTATTTTTTCTTCGAATTTTTAGTAAATTAATGCACTTTAGAAAAAATTATGACATTTAAGTGACAAAACATGACATTTCTCTTGTCAGCAATTGAATGTCGAACAGTTTGAAATTCGAAATCCCGGTAGTCCGAAAATTTCAACCTCTAGTGATTGAAATGCGATTTCAACCATCGTTATCATTGCAAAATAAGTGATTTCAATGTCATGAATAGAAAAACTATTATTATAATGCAAGGGTAAGTTAATATTAATATGACACGTAAAGATTTTTCTGTTTTTTTTGTTATTAAACCATTTTAGAATTGAACGTGTCTCTCTTATACAGTGCGATTCTAAAGTATGGATTATATTAAAAATTAAAGTATTAATTTTTAAAAAAATTCCAAAAACACGTCAATTTTGTTTTTAAAGTACCAAGTACCCACTTTTTGACATAATATTCGAATATACAGGGTGATGCGTTTAAGTGTGGTGACGTCATCGGTATTTTTTTAAATGGCAACTTGCATTTTTTATTCCATATTCTGACACTTCATACTCTTGCTAAAATGGTAATGTAATAAGTTTGTTACCTTACATAAGGAAATTTTTGAAAAAAATAATTATGAAGACGGGAAAGTGCTATACCCACTACACTTAAATGCAAAGCGAGACGCAAAGTATTGATTTTTGCAAAAATTTCAAAAGTATGTCAATTTTGTTTTTAAAGTCCGAACTTTTTGACATATCGGATATACAGGGTGATGCGTTTAAGTGTGGCGACTATAGCACTTTCCCGTCTTCATAATTATTTTTTTCAAAATTTTTTTCTGTAAGGTAACAAACTTATTACATTACCATGTTGGTAATTGGATGAAGTGTCAGAATATGAAATAAAAAAATAAAAGTTGCTATTTAAAAAAAATGCCGATGACGTCACCACACTTAAACGCATCACCCTGTATATTCGAATATTATGTCAGAAAATGCGGACTTTAAAAACGAAATTGACATGTTTTTGGAATTTTTCTAAAAATCAATACTTTGCGTCTCGCTTTGCCTTTAAGTGTGGTGACTAATAGCACTTTCCCGTCTTCATAATTATTTTTTTCAAAAATTTCCTTATGTAAGGTAACAAACTTATTACATTACCATTTTGGCAATTGGATGAAGTGTCAGAATATGGAATAAAAAATGCAAATTGCCATTTACAAAAAATGCCGCTGACGTCACCACACCTAAACGCATCACCCTGTATATTCGATTATGTCAAAAAGTGCGGACTTTAAAATCAAAATTGACGTGTTTTTGGAATTTTTCCAAAAATCAATACTTTCCCTTTTATCGAATTTATTCCATACTTTAGAATCGCACTGTATATCTACAAACAGTATATAGTACTTTAATAAAGATAATCCAACAATTTAAATCTATTTATTTTTTTTACTATTAAAAGTCTGTCTAAATTTCTATAATTTTGAATCGGAATATTCTTAATCCGGATCTGGTGTTTGCTAGTGCGCATGCTCACAAACCCGTTGTCCGACGTTCTATGTCGTCAATTGAGGAACTTCTTGCATTTTCATAAACGTCATTACTAAATTAGTTAGAATATTAGTTATAAATGCATTAAACAATTACCAATTTTAAGTAATTATTTTATGAGAACCTTGAAAATTTAAATAAATTTAAAATCACGGCCTACTAGATTCATAAGCTTATATGAATCTAGTAGGCCGTGTTTAAAATGAAAATCAATACTGGTGTCCTCTAATCGGGGTTAATCACTGTGAAATTTTGTGTACAACAAATTCCAATTCCAAAAATTCCAAGAAAATTTCCAAAATTCCAAGACAATTTCCAAAATTCCAGAAAATTTCCAAAATTCCAAAATTCCAGAAAAATTCCAAAATTCCAGAAAAATTCCAAAATTCCAGAAAAATTCCAAAATTTAAGAAAAATTCCATAATTCCAGAAAAATTCCAAGTCTTGAATTTATAACACGCATGCGCACACATGCTCATTCATTAAAGAAAGGCGCCAAAATTGAATTTAATATTATGTATTTATAACCTTAAAACCCAGCATAGCAGTTAATTTTCCTAATTTAGTAAACAGCTAAACTAGTTTGCAAAAAATATTGTCAAGAACAGTAGACCTCTTTATAAAAGTTGTTTCCTCCTATTCGCTGATCTTAAGTGGATCACCATAAACAATTAAAATCTTTGTTATGTACTCCAGTTTCTTGTGGTCTTGTAGTCAAAGGAGAGCTCAGAATATAAAACTTCATTTATTAAAAAAAAAACAAAATTAATACATAATAAAATATACTCATAATTTCACAAACCAGTAAGTCAAATAATTAATTAATTCTTAAATCTATGTAATCTGTCTGAACTTATTCGTTTGTTGACTCGTCGCAACAACCAAACGAGACTGCTTTTTCTTACAACAACAGGTTGCTTGTCTCCAACTTTTACAGCAATCAGGTGAGAATTTGAATCAATTGTTTCATTCTCCTCAACAACTCCAAGATGCTTTAAGTTTAGGTAATTGATACTTTCGAGCAATCTAAGGTCATCTTGATATTCTTCAATTGATTCAAAATTCTCACCTGATTGTTCTGCAGAGTCTTCAAGCAGCAGATCTTCATCGAAATCAACATCTTCATTCTAAAAATAAATTATTAAGCTTATTTTATAATTATTACTCCTACTGAATTTCTTAATTATTATTGTTAATTATTATCTTGTTGAACTGTTGACAGCCAACGTTTCTCCTGCGCTTGCGTACAAGCTTCCTACGACATATACATACCTCCAAAATTCCAAAAAGTTCCAGAAAATTCCAAAAATTCCAAAAAAATTCCACAAATTCCAAGAAAATTCCACAAATTCCAAAAATTCCAAAATTTCCAAAAAATTTCCATATTTCCAAAAAAGTTCCATGGGGTGTACAACAAATTCCAAGTGAACAACCCCTCGCCTCTAATGGATGAAACCGAGGATGAAACTTCGTTACATCTTACAGTCAGTGTTGCCAGATCTACCTCTAAAACGGTATTTCTACCGCTTTCACTTGCCATCTACCGTTCTCCCGTTTTAGCATGCCGATCTACCGTTTTTTGTATTTATAGCAAAAAAATGCTTTTCTTTGTTGAAAAATTTGGTCAAGAAATTTACCAGTAAAAAGATATGAGAAACGATGTACAATGTTATCGGTTTTGCCGCAGACGGTGCCTCAAACATGATGGGGCGTCATAATTCTGTGGCATCTAGATTTTCAGATGCCAGTCCAAATATATTTATTTTAAAATGTATTTGTCATAGTTTTGCTCTGTAGAAACTCTTACGAAAAATGTGTATAATTATTTTAGGTTAATAGTCCTAAGAGAATTTTAGAATTTAAAGCATTTCAAGACTTTTGCAATACCAAAGCTCATAAAATACTACATCCTTGCCAAACTCGATGGTCGTACGTTACGTCGTCTAATGACTAAAGATATTTATAAGGAATGATTATTTTAAACTTATTAATTAATATAGTTGTAGTGTTTCTTGTTTGCCTTTCTTTTAGTAAAGAAACCTTTATTCTTATTTATTTTGGTATTATTTTATACTTAGTATATCCCGGGCGTAAATTACACCTATTTAATTTTAACTGCCTTTTATACGCTCGTTTTTTTAATCTACCGCTATTTTACGTCCTCTTCTACTGCTATCATAAAAAATCATCTGGCAACGCTGCTTACAGTTCCAAAGACAACTCACTGTTGGTGGTAATGTAACAGTTAAGAGTTTATCGTCTACTTATTAACGAGTAATTAATATAATAATGTACGCTATGCTGTTGTGTAATTAACTGCCATAATTAAAGTGGTGTAAAATATTTCTGTTAATATAAATTCAAAATTCAATTTATTGGTTTTCATCAGTGCCATCTAACTAACGGTGAGTAGATCGTCAATGTTGCTTTTTCTCATTCACAGCGGTACCTTCTTTATTACATCAAATAGCTTTGAGGGAAGTAGCTCAAGGCCAAATTCGGTTTTAAATGAGGAGAATTTTTAAATTTAATGTTTTCAAATAAATTGAGCGTTTTTAGAGATTTCGCTTGTCTGGAAATATTTTTCTAACCAAAACGAACGAATACAAAAATTAAAAAAAATACGCGCGTCTTTCCCAGTCCTTTCTCCTACTTTTATTTCTGTGGTCTGCGGTTGCTGTGGTGCAAACGTTCCCGTCAGCGCTATAAAGACAACATTTGACAACTCGTTGGATTGCCTAATATGTTAAAAACAAGGTTAAAAATAATATTAACTTATAATAGTGTACCTATAGGTTAAAATGGCATGTTTTATAAAAAATTGTAAAAATTTAAGACGTTTACTTCTCCCGGATAGTGAGATTACCTTTCATCTGTAGGTTTATATATTTTTAATTAGTTTTGCTTATTAATACATATTAACCAATTTTTTGTCTTTTTTATTGAAACTATCATATATTTTAATTTAGTACAGTATATTAATGCCTAATATCTAGTATGCATATTATTATTTATTAGTATTTTAATTTCAATCTCTAATAAAGAATAATTTCTTCTGTAGGTTTCCAAGAGAAGAATTGAGATTTAAGGATTGGTTATCAGCAATAGGTGAAGATGCTAAGAATACTACTTGGAAAAGAACAATGTATATTTGTTCAGAACATTTTAAGCCTGACGACTTAATTATAGGCACGTCCTATACAACTTTGAAGTATAATGCAATACCAAGTTTGAAAATGAGTGAAGTAAAGGAATCGCTTCCACCAACTTTCAGGTTACATGAGCACACTGACAATTTGAATAAATCCGCTCCATCAACTTCAGGATTACGAAGGAGTACTGATGATTCTGTATTTCACAAAAGACCACATGAAGATTCATCTGCAGATTTCGGAACCAAAGTCTTTATAACTTCAAGTTCATTTAAAATTAAAAAGAAAAACAGAAGTCTTTTGCTACAAGAACAATATCTGATTCAGATGTTAGAGGAAGAGTTTCCAATGCTGATAGAAAAGAAAAGGATCGAATTAGAACACAGTTATAGTAAAAAGATATAATAATAGAGTGGCAGAAAACCAAAAATGAAGGTAAGTTTTCAATTCCACTATTACCGCCAAAATATTAGGACCACTTGACATTATTTGAATATCTCTATTCCGTTTTCATTTTTATTTTTTAAGTTAAATTTTTTCAAAAAGTAATGCATTTTTAGATTTATTTTGTAATCATTACCATTGTAAATTTCTTTTTGTTTTACCTACTTTGTAAACTGAAAGACAAATTAAATGAGACTCGTATAGGTACTTAGAAAATTAGCTACGCACACAGGTGATTGTTGGGTTGCCTAAATATATCAGGACCGAACTTAAATTAAAATTGAAATATTTCTGATGCAATTTATTTTAAAATTGCATCAATTCGCCGGTTTTATTTGAATTAGGAACAAGAATTAGTCATACAAATATTCAAATTATAAAAAAAATCACTATAATGACGCTATTATAGAAATAATCCATACCTTTAGATTATTTCTTTTCAACAGTAAGATCATAAGTACGAAAGCGTACAGGGGACATCCAAAAAATATTTTTTTTGACTAATTTACACTTACTAACTATAAATTTACACTTACTAACTGTAAATGTACACTTAGTAACTGTAAATTTACACTTAGTAACTGTAAGTTTACACTTACTAACTGTAAATTTACACTTACTAACTGTAAATGTACACTTAGTAACTGTAAATTTACACTTAGTAACTGTAAATTTACACTTAGTATCTGTAAATTTATATTAGATACTGTAAATGTGGTCTTATTTAGTGTACGTTTGTTTCCTCATTAAGGGTGTAATTTGTGTTTAGTTATTAGTTACCTAAAATACGACGGGTAATATAGGTAAGTAACACTTAATTTTGATTTTAGATTGTAAGAATTGTAATCACCGTTTACAAGTTAACCACAAATTGAAGTCATTTTTTTCATGGAGCGTTACACGAAATATACTACCAGTGTTATTCACCATATAAGGGTATTTAAAAAAATGTGTTTTCCGCAACCTATTATACTACAGTAACAATTTCTAGATACATACCTACCTTATTTTAAAAAAATTAAAATTCTATAATTACATGTTATTTTACGTCTTTTGCACATTAACCATGTACCTACAATTGCAGCCACTATGAACTCATACAGTGTGACAAAAATGTTGGCTTTGTAAAATGGTCTAAAATTAAAGTTTATAAAATGTCACCCAACTGGTCTGCTTAATAATATACCTACCATCCTCATATCTACAGCCTAGTTCTGATTATCGCCTTTTGGAGTTCGTTGAAGCATTTGAAAACGTGTGCAATATGCATGATTCTGTCTTACGAAAAACGAACACTGACTTTGCCACACTCGACACAAGTTTTTGCACATTACAGATTTTCGAATTTGGCAGAATGTGTCAAAAGCGTATAGATGTATGTAGGTATTAGTACCATATACGGCTATTCCCTACATACGTATGTACGTTGAATTGTTGAATCTGAAAATATAACATATTATTACACCTCACACACATCTCTCTTTTTCATTGTAACAAAAAATTACAAATATTAATCTATCCTTCTCGAATTCCTCTAAACGCATGTCATGATGACGCATAATAATATTATGGCTGCTACCATAGATGCGCACGATGCGCAGTAGTTCATGCTCGTTGGCTTGGTCTGTTGCCCTATTGCCCATCAATAGCCCAATTATTGTGAATAACCTGTAGGTACGAAGTTTCAATGTATTTTATTTCAATAATTAAGGTATTAATAACATAATGTTGTTTGTTTAGAGTTCGAATTGGAAAATGGACACGGACTTACTAAATTTTTTAAGAAAGCGGCATGTGGATCCGGAGATCATAGAAAAACTCCTTATGGATAAGGTATGTAACTACAAAATAAGATTTATCCACGTAAAAGTACGAGATGAGGAACTGCAAAATCTCAGATAGTAAACCCTGTTCGTTTGTTTCGTAAACAACGCCAACTTCACGACTGTGTTAAGTTACTTATTTGCAGTGAAAAATATTGATCAAATAATTTTTCATTTTTCGTTGCAACACGAAGAAGTGGAAACATAATCTTGTTTCTATTCAATACCTTTGCCAAGTCTGCAAAAACCTATAGTCGTGAAGTAGCGTTGTTTACGAAATAAGTGAACTGGTTTTACTTACAATAATTATTATAATAATAATTATTATATAATAATTATTAACAATGTGCTGCTATACACTTTAATTTGTTACTTACCATAGCTTCAATTGCAATAATATTCTCTAATTAAATTATGTTTTTTTAGACATCATTACGTTATTTTAGGATAAAAATTTGACATTTTACTAAAAAATTTTTACTTCAATCGTAGTCAATTAATAATGTGCTTGCAACTACATGGGTATTACGAAAAAAAAGTAAAAAAACTGGAAAAACAAAAAAGCATCGGAAGAATTTTTTTAACATTTTTCTCGTGGTTTTCTACAGATTTATTAAAAGAACCAAGAAAAAGCATAAGGAAAACTTTGTAACGATTGAAACCATGAAACAATAATCTCTTTTACATTTTGACACTTTTGACATTTTCACATTACATTAAATTAAATTAAATTAAATTACGATCCGCATCACACAGCAAAACAGCGCCTCCTATGTTTTACATAGTGGTCACAATCAAAGTGGATAGAGATTATGTACAAGGCATTATAAATGTGTATATTTTTGACATAGACTTTTACCTCGACTTTTACCTTCTTTTTGTTTCAGATTGATGTTGATGTTATATCAATAATGAGTGAAGAACAACTGCAAAAGTATTTTCCCAAATTTGGAGACTGCGTTGCAGTACAGAACTTTTGCAAAAAAGGTTGTGTCTTGCAAAAAAGAAATAGTTTACTTGAAAGACTGAAGAAAAAGTTACGAAAACACAATAAACCATCATCGAAGGCTGCCAGCAACAGTAGTGAAAGTGAAGAAGAAGAAATTGTTAACAAAAGTTCAAAAAGGAAAAAAACAGAAAGGCTTATCGAAATTGGCTGGTTTCATGGAAATAAGAAGGAAGAAGCGAAGCAAGTTCAAACACGAAACGGCGGTGGAACGCGGCATGTTTTAGTCCCACAAAATTTCAAGAAAGAGCAGATAATAGAAAAAGCTATTCCATTATTTTTCCCAGATGGAGTTTCTTCTAAAGGATCTGTCGAAAGGTTTTCTTTTGATCTTTGGGATTTTAAAAGAAATCCTTTGTCATCGAACATTACTGTCGAAGACTTATTTAAAGTTACAGGTTTGTCGAAGTTAAGATTTTACTTAGCAACTGTTGAGAAAGAATCAGAAAACAACAGTTTTCGTTTTGAAGCTGCAGCAGCATGCAGCTCAAATGAAACGCATGCCGACAATTTCACTGAAGCTGACCAATCTTCTCACTTAGGAAATTATTTTTCATCATACGCTACAGATGATTTACCGGATACCATTTTTGATGATTTACATAGTTTTTCCGAAGAGCAGCCAAAAGAAGAAGAACCTCACATTCTGTTTTTAACAGTACATCGCGGTCACATTTTCAATGAAATGTTAGAATATTTTCTGGAGCTCCCACTAAATTGTGGCAAATTACAAATAAAAATGTTAGAAAATGGAAGATCTGAACAAGCTCTTGATCTTGGAGGTGTATTAAAAGATGCTCTTAGTGAATTCTGGGACACGTTCTATGAAAAATGCACTCTTGGAACGGAAATCAAAATTCCGTTCATTCGTCATGATTTCCAAAAGAAACACTGGCAATCAATTGCTAAAGTGTTATATAAAGGATATACTGAATGCCACTATTTTCCCTTAAAACTTGCGCCATGCTTTATGGAACAATGTATGTACGGACATTCAGACAAAATGAAAGATTCACTGTTCCAATATGTTAGTTCTAGGGACGCTAAAGTATTAAAGAAAGGTTTAGAAAATTTTGAAAGTGTTGAGACAGAGTCTTTAATTGACATCCTTGAATCGTTAGAAAGTAAGTGGATTCCAACAGCCAATAATCTTGAGACACTGCTTACTGATATTGCTCATAAAGAATTTGTCCAAAAACCTAAATATATCATAGAATGTTGGAGTGAAATATTAAAAAATTTTATAACTTTGGAAAAATTACAAACATTATACAAAAAAAGTATTCCCATACCGGAAAACATTTTACCTTTGCTAAATTTTTCAGACGACAACACTGTTGTCGGTTTTGTTAAAAAATTTATACGAGAATCTTCAGATGAAACTCTTGAAAAATTAATCCGTTTTATTACGGGAGCAAATATGCTAACAGGTGAAAGTATTCTCATAACATTTAATAATCTCAAAGGATTCGAGCGTTGTCCTGTTGGTCGAACATGTACCTCGACTCTAGAACTACCACGGACGTATGAATCGTACCCCGAATTTCGTTCGGAAATAAATTCTGTATTGAACTCCAACATTTGGATTATGGACATAATATGAAAATGTAGTTGTGTTAAACAGAATGTTTCTTATATTTTGTGTTTTTTTTTGTACTATTACTTTTTATTAATAAAATTTAATTAATTGTTTACAAATTATTGAAAGTGATAATATACCCCTACATGTATTCTAACTACAATTATAATTATCATTGTCAATTATTGTAGTTAGTGTGTTACATACAAGGTTACACATAAGAAGTACACCGATCTGGAATGTGTGGCGTTTGGGTATACCAAGATTTTTTTCAAAGCTATACATTCCCGCAGCCATATTATCTTGAATAGCAGCTTCCTTTCTTTCCACACTACTTTTGCTGTGCATCAGTTAACCCCACCCTGTGTACTTATACAAAGGTATACAAACGAGCGGATGGTTTCCACTTGTCGTTAACAAAAATCGACTATTCTGTGAGAGAAATCAAATTTTATTCACAAGTGAGATAAAGTACTCCCTACCAGTGACTAATAAAACAAACTGGAAACGACGGCTTCCACATGTAATCAATTGAATGTTTTCCGGTAGGTATAGGGCATCCATTTCAAGTACCAATTTTGTGCAAATTGTGACAAGAACAACGTTACTCTGTATTTACCTGTAAGATAAACGCTGTATATCACATGTGAACGAAATGCCATTATAAAGCACGTGGGAATTCTTAAACGCGTATAATATCGCATTTCTCTCACTTAGGAATCAAGAATATTGAGAAACGTTGGAGCAAATGCGTTGAGCTTCGAGAGGATTATGTTTATGTATCTTTATAAAATTCAATCATTGTCTTTAATATCAATCAAATCAAGTTACTCATTAAACTATCTTCGTATATTCACATAAATAAACATTAAATCTAGTTTTACATTTAACCGTTTAACGTTAACTAAATACCTATTGCATACAACAAAATAATTAACTACTACTTTAGAAGATGGCCATAGGTACGTAGTAACTATACTATACATAATAGTGGATCGTGTAAAAAAAATAATATTTTAGTTCATGATTATAACATAAATTCATGTCATCTCTAACATTGTTGCCTTAAATTAATATAAAGCTCAACGCCTTCATCGGGAGTGCTTGGTAGTTGAAGATTATTTTCTTCTATGATTATTTGGGCAAGTTCATAAACGTCTTTATCTCGAGAAGGACATGTCAGAAACTTACATTCTTCTTTACAAGCTAATACTTCTTCATCAGATACCTGAACTTTATAGTCATGTGTATCATATAACTCTGGATTATTGTACATTACAAATGGTTTTCCAACTGGAGCTCTTCTGTTACGACTTGAAGAAATTTTGTGCATGTTCCATTCTAAAAGTACATTGTCTAATTCTTCCTAAAAAAGTTGGTGACGAATTGCATACTTTAATAACATTATAATTACAATTACCTGTATTAATTGAACAAAACAAACTTGCATCAAAGCTTTGTCAAACCAATTACCGGTAAACAGGTTCTGATCCTTCAAATTTTCAAATAAATTCATCCAAAATTGTGCACTGTGCTTTCGTAATATACCCCACCATGCTTCGATTCTTTGATTGTGGGTGCTTGAACCATAAATAAATGCTGGCATTGCATCATTTTCTAATTTGTTACGCATTAACATTTGCATTTGTTCAATATATCTATTTTCTGTACCGAAATCAGTTCTTATACATCTAGGACAACCCTTTAACGTCTCGACTGCTGTGATAAAAAAACCAGATATTACTTTGGGGTCATTGTTTGTATATCCTACATTTAACCAAACTATATTTCTTGAAAAACCATCGATGCAACCACTAATGGCTATGCCGTATGGTTTTAGTTTATCGTATCCATCGACATGCCAAAGAAAGTTAGGACCTTTGTTAAAATAGTCCCTTCTTCTTAATCGCTTTCTTCGCCTTAAAGATGTACCAACTGGATCGAGAACTGACAGCAATATTCTTACGGTTTCTTGTGTCACTATATACCCACGGTGAATACATTTAAGATGCATCCATCTATATCCGTGTAAACGACCTGATTTTTCAATTTCTTCTTCTATAAATTGTGACACTAATTCTATGCTCGAAAAGTGCTTCTTTCTATACAAACCCAAGTTACGTAAAATTCTTTTAAGTTGACGTAGTGATAAACTGTAATTATGCCTCATTGTTAGAAACGATAATATTTCTAGGTGATTTAGTCCCAAATTGAAGTATAGCCTCACGAGATCATTTCTTCGATTCATTTTAAATACATTTACACATGCACGCTTTTCTTTTCGCACTGTACCACTCACTAATTTGTCTTCATTTGTCTTAATTCGTCGGATGCAGGAATTATAAGTTGATGTCTTCACTTTCCAGAAAATGTACAGTAACTAAACTTAAAGAGTAAAATTTACAGTTACTAAATGTACATTTACAGTTAGTAAGTGTAAATTCACAGTTAGTAAGTGTAAATTTACAGTTACTAAGTGTAAATTTACAGTTACTAAGTGTACATTTACAGTTAGTAAGTGTAAATTTACAGTTAGTAAGTGTAAATTTACAGTTACTAAGTGTACATTTACAGTTAGTAAGTGTAAATTTACAGTTAGTAAGTGTAAATTTACAGTTACTAAGTGTAAATTTACACTTACTAAGTGTAAATTTACAGTTACTAAGTGTACATTTACAGTTAGTAAGTGTAAATTTATAGTTAGTAAGTGTAAATTAGTCAAAAAAAATATTTTTTGGATGTCCCCTGTACGCTTTCGTACATAAGTGCTCAACTCTTGTCGGCAAGATTTTTATTTTGTATGAGCATTGGTTGCTTGGCAATTAAACGAGATCAAATTGACGAAAAGACCCGAGCGCGGAGCGCGAGGGTTCTTTTCCCAAGAATTTGATCGAGTTTAATTGCCTTTTAGCAATCAATGCGAATAAAAAAAATAAAAATCTTGCCTGACAAGAGTTGAGAACGAATGATCTTTGGTTGGAGAATTAACTGAATGAAGCGTTAAATACGTCAAATGTTGCCGAAGCGCGACATTTTTACTTTTGTCAAAATGACATTTGATTTTTTAAATATTAATGGTTGCTAAAATAATGCTAAAACAATGAGGTAGCGGCAAGAAAAGTAGCATACATTCTTTTCAGTTAAAGAAATCATTTCTAACTTGTGATTGGTGCATGTGACACTGTTTTTAATGTCTCATTGGTCTACAACACTATGAAGTTAATTATCAAATTAAATCCGTATAGTAGGAGGAAAGTTTAATTTTTCTTGTTAAGTTTGCAGTTTTATAGGTGATTCTATAACAAAACATGCTTTTAATTAAATAAGATCCTAATTTTATTTATTAATATGAAAAACCGAAAAACACAAGATGTAATTATAAGAAGAGATAGGTAAGACGATCATAAAGGTAAAGCGGGTGTAGCTCTGTGGCAAAATACCCTCTCTCTATGCAACAGATCATCGATTCAAATCCCGATATTGTTTTGTAGCTTATTTTTTTTAAATTAATTTACGAACAAAAAAGAAATTGAAAATTAAAAAAATTCAATTCGAATAATGAAACAAAATAATCTATATTTATTGAACAGGGATTTATTAAGAGCATTAATAAAAGGGACCACACGTCTAAAACCAACTGCTACCTGTGAAGTTTTTCTAAGAAACTCGAGTATTGTACTGTTAGGACCGTTAACAGTATTTTCAAACCAAGTATACTTTATGATGTTATTTTATTTTTAGAGTATTTTTTTAATACAACTTTTCAATAACGTTTGTGTAGCTTTTATTGTTTTAGGTATTACCTCCAAATAATTTTCTGTAATGTGGGTGGATTCGTTTGCTAAAATTTCATGCCTATATTGAGTAGTGCGAATCATGGATCTCTTTGCTACTCATTTCCCCTCTATGTTATAGAATTTCAACGAAAGATGAAAGTATATTTTAGACGGATTAAGGGTGCGCGACAAGAGGGGCGGGGTCAGTTAAAACGTGACGTCACATTAACATGTCAAGATATTTTTCTTAATATTAATGCAGTTTTTGAAAGTTTTAAGGAATTTGTACATTCACGATAATCCCTTACCATTCTCAACAAAAAAAAAACAAGTTTAAACAATTTTACTAAAATATGTTTAGAATTTTACCGTTAGTATATTATTACTTTCAGGCCATAAAAATAATACAATAATACTTTAAAATTTCTTTAAAAACTTACATTACTCATAACACATTGTTCAATAAGTCCTAGGACTAACTAAGAAAAAAACATTTTTTTCGAAAAACTTACTTTTATTCATCAACATAATTTCCTTCAAGGGCTATACAGTCATTCCACCGCTTTTCTAACTTTTCAATACCGTGCTTGTAAAACGATTTGTTCTTGTCCTCAAAATGAGCCTCAGTTGCAGCGATGACTTCCTCATTCGAGCCAAATCTTTTTCCTTGCAGCATTTTTTTTAGATCAGCAAACAGCCAGTAGTCGCTCGGAGCCAGATCTGGAGAGTATGGTGGGTGGGGAAGCAGATCGAAGCCCAACTCCTTCAATTTGGCCATTGTTTTGACTGACTTGTGGCACGGTGCATTGTCTTGATGAAAAATGATTTTTTTTTTCTTCTTCATGTGCGGTCGTTTTTTTTGCGATTTCGTCCTTCAAACGCACCAGTAACTCAATGTAGTAGTCGCTATTGATGGATTTTCCCTGTTGAAGGTAGTCGATGTAAATTACACCTTGCGCATCCCAAAAAACTGACTGTTGCGTTTTTGGACGCTTCGGACGGCTTTCACCGGTTGCACGTCACTCAGATGACTGCCGCTTCGGCTCTGGAGTGAAATGGTGGATCCATGTTTCGTCCATTGTCACATACCTACGCAAGAATTCCTTTTTATTGCGAGTAAGCAGTGACAAACAGCTCGTTGAATCGTCGACTCGTTGTTGCTTTTGTTCCATGGTGAGGAAACGCGGCACCCATTTGGAACAGACTTTTTTCATGCCCAACTTTTCTTGTAAAATCGTCCACGCACTTCCAGTTGATATGTTCACCATCTCAGCAATCTCACGAACTTTCACTTTGCGGTTATCCATCACGATTTTTAAAACTTGTTTCACATTTTCTGGGGTAACTGCTTCATTTGGCCTACCCGAGCGTTCCGCATCATTTGTATGCGTGCGACCGCGCTTAAAATCAGCATACCACCGGCAAATGGTTGCTTTCGACAGGGCAGAGTGCGGATAACGTTTTTCAATCCATTGCTGAGCTTGCACGGTATTCTTTCCCATTAAAAAGCAATGTTTTATCAATACACGAAATTTGTTTTTGTCCATTTTTTCTACAAATGCAAAAGTAGCGTCAGTTTCACCACGGTAACTTTGCTGTTTATGATCCGATTGACGTGAAAATCAGACACGTGTCATTTGAAGGTTAGATCTTTCGGAAAACGAAGTCAAGTTGATATTACTAACGCCATCTGTGGGTTAGTCCCGGGACTTATTGAACGATGTGTTAAAAAGGGTGGTTTTACTTTATTGTAGGAAATTCATTTTGTGAAGTAATAAATAAAGATCTTTTAGAACTGGTTGCATTGTTGAATATTTCCAATGAATGGGTAATCTTTTAAATCATCTACCTGAAGAATTTCTTAGAAAAACATATAATTGTTAAATAAAAGTAGATACATCTGGATATACTTAAAAATAAGCTGTAGCTGGGCATTGAAGCACACTACAAATTATTATTAGTTTAGAAATTTTGAATTTTCTCACAACAGTTTTGAGCTTCCTGTCGTGAACTTCTTGTCTAGTGTACTCTTCAATATTTTCTGAGATATTTTACTTTTTACTATTGACTGTATTTTTGTACTTTTAAGAAATATAAACTATTAATATAAGTTATAAACTATTTAATATAATATAAGCTAAATTAAATTTGTATTATTGAAACGTATATAAATTATAATAAAGTTTTCGTTTTCAAGGGGGGGGGGTGTCTAAAGGTGTTGTGACGTAATATTAGCTAGGGGGGTTACGTAAACGTGATGAAGTGTGACATAGAGGGAGGGGTGTCGAAATTACCTGAATATAGCATGACATATTTTATTGACAGCCCCTATTGTAAAACATAATTAAAACCTAATAATAATAAAAAGAAACAATAAAAAAAATGATAAGGGGATATTCATTAGGATGCATAGAATTTTAGATATCGAATTCGAAAACCCAAATTCAAACCCCAGCTTTGCTAAAAAGTTTTTTTTATAAATATTTAAAATATTTTATAAATAAGCCATTTTTTATAAATATAATATTCAATAAGATTACATAAAATTAACCCTTAATTTTAAGAACGGTCGGTAGGTAAAATAAAAATTCATAGAAATGCATGAAACTTTGGTTAAATGTACTTAAATGCAAATAACGATTTGTGCCAATTTTTATTTTGATATTACCAGGTAAAATTCTGAGAAAATAGATTTTGAAACTTAAATTTTTACGAAATTTTACATAGGCTCTTATGGGAGTTTGGAAATAATGCTGTAAAAACCTGAAAAATACTGAACCTTATTTAAAATTTTGCACAAAGATTAGTTAAATAACAATAAATGTAATTTCGTTGGAGAAGTTGGCATTACTATGTAGGTAATTTTTTTTTTATTAGCTAAAAAAATAAAATGATTGACATACTTGCTGTATAGATGCATACAGGTGTGGAAAATCAACTTGGAAGTATCTGCGAAACCATATGTGTGTATGATAAGGAACGAGCTAGTAAAATAAAGAAGGGTTTATATCGGGCCTTCTTATTTAGTTTGTGTTAGTGGGGTTGGGGAATATTCGAGCATTAAAGTTGTTTAGTAAACTACAAACCGAGCATTGGTGTGGTTGTTGTACTTTGCACTCTCGTTATCATGCCGGCTATTTTACAAATGAGGAAAAAATCCAAATTTTAAAATGGTATTTTGGAGGCCATAGCACTCAAGATACAATAAATTTATTTATTATAGCATTTGAAAATCGTCCGATACCAACTTGATCGGCAATTATTAAAATTATTCAAAAATTCGAAAAATTTGGATGTATTAATAATTTCTGTAAAAAATGCCAACCACCAGATGAACCACACGCTCGACAGATGAATGAGGAACGACAAAATAAAGAAATGCAAGTTCATTAGGTTTTTTTTTAATAATTATTAATTTCAATTAGTATTTAGAATTTTTAATTTATTTAACCGAGCAGAAAATTTCTTACGTTTTTAAAATGTTTTATTAATTTGATTAGGAGTTTAGGTTTCTTTTTTATTTTGGTTATGCTTTTATAAGAATATTTATTTTATTTTCAGTCATTAGGCTAAAAATTGTAAGCTACTTAAAAAGCAAGAGATTATTTGGTCCTAATTTACCAAATCATTTTTTTAATTCTGGGAAAATTTGATATCATGAAATTCTCTTTCAATTACAAACAACTACACCAACGCTCGGTTTGTGGTTTACTAAACAACTTTAATGCTGGAATGTACCCCCACTAACAAAATAAAAAGAGCAAAGGCGTGACCCGATATAAACCCTTCTTTATTTTATTAGCGCGTTTCTTATCATACATATGGTCTCGTACGTACTTCCTACCTGTTTTTCTATATCTGTATATTAAGTGACCTATCACATTTGTATAAAAAGAATCGCGCGAATATATCAAATTTTTAAAATATACGTTTGTAATTTTATTGTAGATTCTATTTTGTGAAGTCATTTATATATAAATCTCGTAGAAAAAAACTTTTTAAAATTTAATTGAAAAATTTTTTCATTTATAAAATATATTAAATATTACATAATTTTATTTAAAGGAAAATTACTGGAACCGTGTTACATCCAAGTGCGAAATAAGATTGTGCTCTTGCCTCTAAAGTAGGCGGAACCAAATTTTATATTTAGCTAATATAGTGACCACAGTGGCCTCTTTTGACACCAATAATAACTAGAAATCCAAAGAAAATTGATTTCCAATTATTCATCTTCTGATCTTATTAGTTCATCTATTAAAATGAAACAAAAAAACAAAATGGGGTACGATTAATAAGTTACTCAAGTGCTTTTGATTTTTTTTTAAGATTTACGTTTAGTTAACCCTAATCCGCTCAATGTACCATATATGGTACGGCGGTTTTGATTTTAAATAATGTACATCCCCTGTTTTAATATTCTTCCTATTATGCGTATGACAGTTTGTTCCGACGGAGGAAGGTTGCCGCTTCCCTCCCATTTCACTAAACTTTCTAAGTTACCATTTTGGTGTCGTGTGAGACATTGTGTTTATCGTTACATATTTCTACAACCTACAATGGACTTTCGCTTTACGTACGTACGCTATTATTTCATGAATTGACTTGTATAACTACAAGTATATATGATCATTTTAATTCTCAAACATTACTTTATTATGTTTTTGTAGTACACATTGCATAAATCAACACAGCTTTGAAAAATCTCTATAATTATCTTGCCGTACCTTATATGGTACATTGAGCACTAACATTGTCATTTCATTATATCTGTTGTGTTTTCTTACTATTAAATTATTAGCATTAAATTAATGTTACATGCTAGATAGTATATAAATAACAATGTAAATTGTGTTTATGTCCTCCCAGAATCTTAATTATTACCACATTGGTCGTTCAAATGCTGCTGTTCTAAAGCTTTCTTGTAGTTATCCAGATTATCTTCATTCTGTTTGATTTGGACGTTTGGCTTGTGTCTTTTTTCAAATCTTTAGTTTATAGGAACATAACTCTTAATGAAGCATTAAGTATCATGGAGGCAGAAGATGATGCTATAGATAGAGGCTATATTAATTGAACCTCCGGAGCCTAATGTTCAATCTGATGCTGATTCCGGCGATGAAGACGGCGGTGGTTTAGTAGACAATCTCAGCGGCCGTCAGCTTCAAGCTGAGGTTGAGGTGGTACTTCGTTATAACCCGGAAATTCATGGCAGCAGTGAAAGTGCTGGTAATGGCGACCAGGACGATGAATCACAAGATTTACTCACTGTAGCTACTGGTGGCAAAGGCAGCTCTAAACCAAAACGTCGCAAAACTACTTCTGCTGTTGCGTGTCAAAGGCGGATCGGTATCACAGCTTGATTTTCATAGAGCAATCGTTCATACTAACTTGATGAAGTATAAGTGTGCACCAAAGTATGAGCGATGGGTAGAAAGCCTTCGTCCGGAAGTCGCTCAAAACATACGGTTTGGCCAGATAGGACATTATGTATCATATGTACCTGATGGAAAAAGACACAGGTGCCAAGGCGTAGCTTGCAAGGTAAAAGCTAAAACAGAATGTATAAAATGTAATGTTGGTCTATGTATTTCTTGCTTTGTCACTTACCATGTAATACCATATAATTGAGATTCTAACTTACCTTTGTGATGTATACCTACAACAAAATTATTTGTTATTTTCTTATTATATATTTTTTACATATGTTTATTTTGTAAGGATTATTTCATGCTTTATAAAAATACAAAATGACAAATACTTACCTGGTGTAGTCACTAATAACTCCTCTTCCTAAAATTATGAAAACCAGAAACAATTAAATGTTAAAAATAAAATATAAAACATTTTTACTACAATAGAACTGATAGAAAATATGTAGATGCAACATTTAGCGAAATGGGTAGCCGAGCGCTCAAAGTACCATATATGGTACAGGCTGTTTCTACAAAACCACGAATTGGAAAAAGAAAAAAACTCACTAATAAGGTCCTTACATCATTCTAAACATAATTATGAAGTATGAATAAAAAGTCTTTAAAAAAAAATTTTGAGCGGATTAGGGTTAAGGTAAACCATTGATACTATACCCCGGGAGCCGGCTCCAAAAAAACTATGTCATGGGGTTTCAGGATGAATTAATTATGTAGGAATAGGTCATCTATAGTATGTTAGAGAAACAATGGTTGGCCAAACCGGATCTTGGTAGGTTTGGCACCCACGAGTGATTGAAAATTCGATCTGAAAATTCGTATGTAAAGAGCTAAAAAATTATTTTGTTAAAAAACGAAAACCGATTGGATCAAGTGCTCAAGTCCTGCAAAGATGGCTAATGAGTATTGTACAATGTACACCCCATACTATAACGAATGTAGGAGAGAAAATATAAGACAGAAAAATATAAAAAATATAAAAAAGTAGTGCACATGGCATCTCTCCTACAACATCTGGGATAGACGCCACTTTACTAACAGTTTTATTTTTTTATATAATTGTTGATCCTGCTTAAGAAAACTTTATAATTGATTTTATTTATTGAAGAAGAGAAATGTTTAATTAAAATAAGAAGTAAATATCTTTAAAAGTGCAAAAACCTTTTTATTGGAAACCCTCAAGCAAAATGGGTGGCGTCTCTTCTGAATTTACCCTATGCAGATTTAGAATATTATTGTCGGTTGTAACCTGGTAGATTACGGTAGGTCCGACTGAATTTATCACTAAAAAAAAGCATGTCATATTTTATTTTAATATTATTTTGTTTTAATTTTATACTATTATACAAATTGAGTTTTTTTTTATTTTTAACATAGGATCTCGTAAACTAGAGCAGATCTTGTAAACTAGCGCAGATCTCTATCTGCGCTAGTATGACATTTGATATGTTTATTTTCAAAAATAAAGGAGTTGTAGCCATTTTTCTCTTTTATTAACATTAAAATTGTTAACATAGTAGTAAGCCATGACTACATTAAATTGAGCTCATAAAACTACAAATCTTTCCCCATTTGACCATCACTGTATCTGCGCTAGTTTACAAGATTCCTATGCTAAAAATTAAAAACTCACCCTGTATATTATTATATTACAACAATATGTTATTAAAAATATTGGGCTTTTTCAGTCTTTTTAATAGAAACACTTTATTCTTCAAATATTCCGGTTATATTTTTAAAACCATTATCAAGGCCCACAAGTAAAAGAAACAACAGTAGATTAATATACATATATACAAGGTGTCCCACAATGCTGTTTATACACAATATATCCCTTATTTGTAAAGATAAAGATATCAACCAAAAACTATTGTGAATGATCCAAAATGGACCTTTAGAAAACATCCTTAACCTCTGGTTGCATAGCAACGTTTAAGTGATCATGCCAACTTGATTAATTTTTCAAATTGCACCCTCTGTTTTTTTTTCACGGAAATGTATCCTTCACTTCATTCTGCATACGGTAGTGTGCTTTACTTAATTATCTAATGTGCATTAAGGGGTTGGAAAAAATATTTTGTATAAATTGTATACTGATAATTCACTAATTAAATTATTTATTTAAAAAATATGATTAAAGCCGTGTCTGCAAGGGAACTACTGATACACTTTAAAGCCCGTGTAGAGTCCACAGAAGGGCATTTTAAGGAATTTGTTTTAAGTTTAAGATAAATTCAATTTATAAAAAATATTTTTTTTAACCCCTAAATGCACATTAGACAATTAAGTAAGGCATACTACCATGTATTCCCTGTTATTCTCTTCTGTTTGCGTACATTTTCTGTATTTCTCGCTAGTGTTCTTTCGTTGTCCTATATCTTCGCGTGTCGCTTCTGTAGGCATATTTCTTTTCTCGTATTCCTTTTCATTGCCTTTGTTATCATTACTTCCGTCTGGTTTTTTAATCGTGCTTGTTTTTTAAATTGGTCTGTTTTTGAGTTATCCGCATTGTATCTGTGAGCGTCTTGTTCAGATCCTCATCTTTCGTTGCCTTTCTTTCTGTTCTGATGGGAGCTAAAATAGTTTGCTCCCAGTTTTTCCGCTTTGGTAATATCCCTCTGGGAAAATTTGTTCCCTCTTCATTTGTAGATCTTCCCCGCTTATTTCTTTCTTCCGTTTCTATTTCATTTTCTTTTTCTTCCAGTTCTTCTAAATTCCATTCTTCTCCGTTTATGATTAACTTATCTCTTATTATAGTTGCTTTTATTCCTTTTTTTCTGGCTTACATCATGTGCGGGAGTAGTTTCTTTTTTGTTTCTCTTGTTTTCTTATCTAAGCCCTCGCTCACACCCAGTTTTGTACCTGCCAAGCTGTAGGTGTTTCGCAGTATTTCCTGTTTTTTCCATAATGTTGTAAATCCGACTTTTATAGGCCTGTTCCCTTCTCCCCCTCTCTCTCTCCTAAGTCTATCTCGTTATCCTCTATTGGTACCCCCCTACTCGTCTCATGATTTCGTTTGAAAGCTTCTCTTTCAGGGTTGTAGGGTTTTCCTTACTCTCCTCCGCGATACCAAAGATGATCAGATTTCTTTTTCTTGATTCATTCTCCAGCCTTTCAATTTTCCTGTCCTTTCCTGTCCTGCCTTTCAAAGCCTGTTCATTTATTACATCCTCTAACTTCTTTATTTGTTTTGTTTGTTGGTTTAAATTTTTGTTTGTCTCATCGATTTTCTTTAAACTCTTTCTTGTAAACAGCATTGTGGGACACCCTGTATAGTTCTTTATTGAACAACTGACTAACACAACATTAGTTTGCCTAAGGACACAGTAACGATAATAATTCAAAGTATAACAAAAGATAAAAATAAGAAACGACTAATAAAAGATTACAGTTAACTGAACTAAAGAACAACTTTCGGAACTAAATATTATATCTAGGAAATAAATATAACTTCTATATTGATGAATTTTTGGAAATATACAATTTTTACTCGAATTAATGCCAAAAATTTTTTGTTGACAGATAAAAAACAAAAGCAGAAAAAACAGGAAAATGCAAGAATTCGGAAAAATGTTTGAAACTAAGATACCCAGTGTATGTTTTTATGTTTGCTATACTTGAAAAGGCGATAGAGATAGGAGATAGTTTTGTTTCTTTGTCTAAAATTATAGAGTCGTAATCAATTTTGTGGTCTAGTCTGTTAATGTGAATACTTAATACTGTTGAATTTGGCTTGAGCTTACAGTCACTTTTGTGTTGAGATATGTGTTGGTGAAGGCATTGGCTTGTTTGACTGATATAGTTTCATTGCACTGGCAACATCTCAATTGGTAGATGATGCTTGGAAAATTTAATTCAGGAATTTTACTTTTTAATTTTGTAAAAACCCGTTTGATGGTAAAAGGTATACTATTAGTAATTTTGAATTGCTGATGCCTGAAAACTTTTCTTAATTTTTGGGTTAGTAGTCTGTCAAGGTAGGGTGAAGAAACAAAATGTTGATGATTGTCACTGTTACATTGAGTAGAATTTTGTGTGTTGTAGTCTTTTTGTTGGAATGTATTTAGTGTATTGGTGGTTTGTATTGAAGTGGATTGTACGTTAGTATTATTGTCCTTTTGTAATTTATACTGAGGTACAACTTGTGTATTATTGTCATTTTTGTTATATAGTAGTCTGTTTAGTAAGTCCTTAGGATAGGAGTTTTCTTTTAGAATTCGGGACAATTTTTGAATGTTTCTATTAACAAAATCTGGATGTGAAATTTTTTGTATTCTATTCTTCATGGCTAAAATAAAATTTATTTGCATTTTTCTAGTATGTTTGGAATAGAAATTAAATTATCTGTTGTTCTTATTATTTTTGTATCCAAAAAAGCAATTGAGTTGTCTAACTTTTCTCAATTTACAGTTGAAGATTAAGAAAAATATTATATTATAGTAGTAGTTATATTATATTATTATATTTATGCACATACATTTTCCTTAATTTAAGATTAAAGACCATCAGAATAACTAAAGTTTCGTTATTTACCTAAGCTTGCTAGATAATTCTGTTTTATTAATTGGAGAACCAGAAATCAAAACCTACTAGTCGTAAATCATTCTTCACGTTTTTCTTGAAAATTTTCTTATGTAAGTGTATGAATATTTATTATGGTTGAAAAGAGAAGAAAACAGTATCAATTTCAGTAAAAAACATACCTATTATGTAATTTAATAAAAGTTCGATGACGTCATCACTCACGCCGATTCAGTAAATACAAAATTTCCTGCACCAGAACATAGAGAGCTTAAAACCATTTAATAATATATAAGGTTTATATCATTTTTTACTAAAAATAAAGTTGCTACAAAGCTTTACATCAAACAGATTGTAAATGCTCGGGAGAGAAAGTCATTTGATATTCTTTGCTTAAATAAAATAATATCAAATATAATAATATAATATATATAATAGCATAAAAATAAAATATGACTTATGCTTTTTTTAATGATAAATTCAGTCAGACTGGCAAATCTACCAGGTTACAAGTTGACCCTCCAATGAGCACCTAAAACTCACCTGTATGCACAACCTACCAAGATCTGGTGCGGCCGACCATTGTTTCTCTAACATACTATAGATCAGCGGTTCCCAACCTTTTTCGTTCGCGGACCGCCAAACGACGTAGCATTTGCTTGCGGACCGGTAAGGTAAAAAATTAAAGAAAACATTTCGCAAAATAAATCTTATAATTTTTTTATATCTCCAATGCGAAGCGAAATATCAAGAACTAAACCTTGTCCAAAATAACCTGTCGCAATGACGTAAACAGCCATATGCAATGCTATTGGTCGGCGCGCACGTGGTCTTATTAATGCTTAAACTACTTGCGGAAACACGTATATGCAATCAGTTCTCGTTAACGTTTTGTACTGTGCGGTTGCATGCGGCTGCGCGGTGCGGTACGCAACCGCGCATCATCGTAAATGAAGCTTCGAGGGTGAGCCAACTTCAAGTTTATTTATGCGTTGCGACTAGTTAACGTAAACAGACTTTAGCCCTATTTGAAGGGTCGTGGTAGGCTGGGTTTACAATTCACATTTAAGTTGAGTACCTCAAAAAATGCAACTTGTGAATATGAAAATATTGGAGTGTATTCATCTTAAATGCGACATACTGTATATGATGAATCGTTGCACACAAAGCAGCATCTTTCTTGATTTTTTCTGTTTGCTATACTAAACACAGTTGGATATACTGATGCATCTCTTTGACTTCCTAACTTAATCTCCTCTGTGACCATTCTTGATTCTAAACTTTCTAATGTCTTATTTGCATATGTGATTCATTCCCAAGCCAGGGCATTTTTTAACATGCATGTTATGTATCCAAGTGGATACGCAGTGTTTTAAAGCGGATACACTGTAAAGCAGAATGGATACGTAAGCGCTTACTATATGCTTAAAATTTATTTAAACTTCTAAAATACGAATTTTACATCTAAGAATACAAATCAAAATTCTTGGTAACTACTGAAGTAGTGTTAGAACTCATTTTTATTTCTGAAAAATTTCTTTTCAAAGTCAAGTCCGTGTTAAATGTCAACATCCGGTTCTCTAAACCTTCTCTCTTTGGTTCTTAAAAACTCTGCGACTGCTGATTAGGGATCAAAGCGAGCGTTACCTTTTCCATTTAGGATAATGAGGAGATGATCATTCATCGTTTTTTCACTTAAAGAGATTCTGTGATCAGTAGTGGAAAATGACTCTCGGTTGTAATTAAATGCGGCGTTGCAACAAAGAGGGATGATCAATGCTTAAGAAGTATACCTTCGGTGCATAGTAAAAGTTTTCTCAATCTTGTCTACGTATTTCGTTCCCACATCAACCGAGTATCAAGATCAATCATGCAAAGCTAAAATATCTTCAAGCCTTTTGTGAAGTTTTATTCAATCGAATAAAACACCGTGATTTTTATGATATTGTGGAGACTAATGGAGATGAGGATGAAGACCCAGGTGACATTGAGGACAATAACAGCAGTGCTTACGAAAAAAAAATTTCCATGCTATATATGTAGTATATGAATCTTTTGTTTAAAAAAGTATATATTTTAATTTTTTTAAAATCTGATGTACGGGCACCAACATCAAGGTCATATGAACCTGTGAGTTCGATCCTGGAGCCAAAATTTTTTCTTTGGCCCAGGATCGATCTTACGTCGGTCTGGCTGGCTTCGCTTGCGGACCGATATATTCTAATTTTTAATTAAAATGTGTATCTGTTTAATTAAATAAAAATAAATCTATTTTGCAGATTTCCGTCAAAAAACATAGATTTTTGGATTGTATAAGAATCTTCAATCAACTTCCCATAGTTACATAATAAAACAAATTTTGGCCTTTGGCCAACTCTTAGCAAAACTTAATTTTGATAATATTACATTTTAAGAGAGAGTTCTTTGGTTCTCCCAAAGGTTTTCGATTTTTTAACAAATGCTGTTTTTAACATTAACCCTTCAATTGCAATTTATATTTATTTAAAACACGACCTTCTAGATTCACGAGACGGTCTTTTATCCGGCCTGGGCAAATTTACGATTTTCCATATAAACTTTGATTGCAAGCATTGCATGTTTACATAAATATTTTGGGAATTAAATAAATTTATATAATTAAATTAATTATGTTATTAAAATTAATTTACAAATTTAATAACATTATTGAAATTAAAATTTTAAAACTTTCGTGAGCTGGGTTTAGGATACAGAGAAAATGAGCAGTAAGAACATTATCGGTTCGCGTTTTTGCAAATGTTTCTGTTTGCCAAACAAGGTTTTAGCAATTTTAAAAGAATTATATTACTAAGTTCCTTCTTGCGGTCGTGGCAAATAAAGAACTATGAAAAAGCAATTGGAGTTAGAAGTACCTAGAGAGGTTAGAATATTAGACGGATTACATTCTCCAGGTAAATGTTCTACAATCTGTATTACAAGTTTGATTATTTGGTTGGTTAAAAGTGTAAATCTTCTAGTGGGGTATTTTAATGCACCTCTGTCTTGAAGATTTACACGATTTGAACACGAGGTAGTTAACAGAGTTTCTTCAATGTTTTTTGCAATTTATCCTACCAGAAGGGCTACAGATGCTGAAAGAATTTCGTAATCGTGATGCATAGATAAGGTTTGAAGTTCTTTTATTAATTATGTTATATTTTCAGGAAGTTCGATGTTGAAATTTATTGTTGTGTTTGTCGTAGTCGCAATTTGTAAGAATTGTATATAATACAACTATTAAAATATGTTATTCATTCAACCACTAATAAAAACGTACCAACAGAAGGGAAGACACAGCGTCATGCTTTAGCACTGTCCAACCAGAAAATGTTCTTTTATAGCAATTTGTTAGAAAGTGCAGGCTAGAAACAAATGCTCTTTCAGGTATCTGTAATTGTTGATCTGTCGAAAGAAGGAAGTCTATACATCAATTTTGGAGACATAGCGCGGACAGTGGCACGCGCGCATGTAAACTGCGGAGCCAGGTATATAGTTCGCTATACAAAGTTAATTATTGAATAAAATGGCACAATATTGAAATTATTATTTTATTATTAATTAAAAACTGTTAACATCGAATAAAAAATATTAATTTCAATATTGTGCCATTTTATTCAATAATTAACTTTGTATAGCGAACTATATACCTGGCTCCGCAGTTTACATGCGCGCGTGCCACTCTCCGCGCTATATCTCGAGAACGGTTGATCATACGACAAAATGCATCAAAATAAAAATTGTAGATAATTTTATGATCTGCAAGTTTTATAATAACCTTAAATGACATAAATATGACGCATAGAAAACGTGATAATTGCGAAAAACCGATTTTCGTGACCTTTGACCTTTAATATCTTGTGACGAGGACACGAGATTATAGGAGACTTTTCAGTCAGTCTTCAGAACGTCAAGGCAAAGGTTCATGCAAAAATACAGCTTTCTTACTTTCATTCCGAGGTTGAATCCTTATTTTACTGGAGTAATTGTAAGATCAGTATACTATATTACACAATGCAATGCTGCAGTTATTCTTTTTTCTGCTAGTGCTTGCCATTACTAAAGCTATAACGAAAATTTAAACAAATAACAGGGAAATAACGTAATTATACTATAAAATAAAGAAAACTGCCTTAAAAGATTCGGAAATAGTTATTTATGTATTAAGGGCATAATGAGCGGGCATTTATGTATTAAGGCCATAAAAGCAAATTATGCTCGCTATACATACACTATTTTATGCACATATTAAGTTTTTATGTCAAATCTATTATTCTGTAAAAATATAATTAAATGAGTACGTAGGTACATCAAGCCGCTGTGCTTATACTTATGTGCTTATACGAAGTACGTTACTATAGTTACTATTCCAAAATATTTAATTTCAGCTTATTTTCATTGGTAAGACGTTTACAAATTATATTAAGAACCAATCAAGTTCTACAAAAAAACTTCTGACATTTAATTGAAGTTTCGTTATTGCCCGCCTGACCATAAAGAAACCCTTGGGCCATAAAAAGACCTTTATGTTTAGATGAGTTTTGCAATAATAGTCTAATTATAATGCATCTGTGCATAAATATAATTTATTGACGATACGCGCAAAACCGACAAAAAGTATAAAAGCGCGCGAAGTTGGCGTAATTTGAAATTGACGTTTACGTGTTATATATCCCTTTCCGTCTTTTCGTGTTTGGTAGCGCCAGCGGAGAAACGCTTGAACTAATGAAGTGCGCAGGTCGGATAAGAGACTTCTCGTCTCGTCTCGTGAAATCTAGAAGGTCGTGATTAAAAACTTAAAGCGAAGTACATACATAAAAATTCTTCGATTTACTAAACATCAGTTTATTTGTCAAATTAACTTGCATAATTTTAACAAACTTCGTGTTTTGAAATTGGCGTTATTGCAAATATCATGGACGCGTCAGCGCGATAACCGTATAAATGCCTCCGCTACGTAGGTTTGAAAATAAAACGTATTTTTTAACGAAAAATGATCCTTGAATTATAGAAAAGAGGTTGAATCGATAAATAATTGAACAGTGAGTGAAGTTAACAGTGATTCAATTATGTTAGAATTGCATTTACACGGTGAAATAAAAAAACTAATAAAGTAAAATATAGGTTAACGCCATAACGCGTGTTTATCTAAAAACGTGTTTACACAGAGATTATCTATAGGTGAGTGTATACGGGAAATAAAAGAGGATTTCCATAAGGGGCTAATTGATAATTAAATAATTTCATCAAATTTTTATTATAATTGAATAAAATTAGATACTGATAGTTTTTTGGGGTCGCAGATACGAATTCGGGCACCAAATCGGCCCAAAGTCCAAAATGGTAGCTACAAAATGGCCGCCGGGGTCAAAAATTTAATATTTGAAATTTCAAATGAAAAATAGTACTAGGAATTTTTAGTCACAAATTGCAATGTTAAGCTAAAAAATGATCTAGATGCAAAGTCTGGTCACAAAAGACCTCTGAAACTAAATATGATTAACAGCGCTGTAGCTCAGCTGATCAAGGCCTGAAAAGCCACCAATACACCCCTCAGAACCCACAAACTCAATAATTAAGAAAAGTCGTTTGCTGTATTATGCATTTTTCTTCCTCTTTAAATTATCGAATGCTGAAGACGCGTAACGTTTAAATTTCTTTGTTCGCATGTAAGGTCGTCAGTGTTACATTGGCAACAGCGCAACCACGTGACTAGCTCTTTTACAAGTGGTGGTAGTACCGGGTGATTTTTTAAATTTCTGATCTAGAAAGCCATGACATAATTTTAAAACAAAAGATGCGGAAAACGTAGGGCGTAGTTTGAATCGTTCGATTTGTCACAACTGTCAGATTTCAAAAATGTTGACATAAACAGTTAATTTGTGTATAGATGCTGAAGGTCAACATTTCCAACAGTTGTTGTAAATTTTGAATAAATATTGTGTTAACAATGTAAATTGTTATAATTGTGAATAAATCTTGCTATTTCTTAAATCCAAGGAATAAAAATTGAAGCGAGTTGTAACCATAACCTAAACTTCTCAAGTCAATAATCACATCGAAATTGCACTTAAACTCGCAATAAAATGCACACTTTGGTAAAAGCATGTTTCGCAAATGATCACTGTTTAAATATTTATCAATTTGTTTAATAAATGTAAAAGTAAGTAGTCAATTTGTCACATAAATGACATTTGGAATAGCAGTGTGATCAACGCTACGCCCTACGTTTCGGTGACCTTCGATACGGCGTAAAAATCACGGCTTACTAGATCAGAAATTTAAAAAATCACCCGGTACAATCTGCAATTGAATATCATTCGATAAACTTCAGTAACTCTTTTAACTTGATCGGGTTATGCTAACTATTTTATTAGTGGATGTCGTATCGCGAATTTGAAATTTTGACCAATTTTTAATACGAGTATGCATATGTACTTTAGGTAATTAGGTGGCAGTACTCTCCTTATTGAATTCAAATGCTAATAGTTCTTTCAGATTACCATAAAATATTGAAAAAATAGAAAAAGCAAAACAGAAAAATTATGAAAAAACCTTTTAATATATAATTTAAGTTGTAATAAGCTCCAGGTTAAAAAAATCAAATCATTGTGATGATTGTTACTGCATTGATTCAAGCAAGACATCATGATAAAAAATATAAGACTTACATTGGTCGTTTTTTCCTTAGAAAAAATGCATTTACTTAAATTTTTATTTTATTATAAGTAATATAGAAATTCCGTTATACTTTTTAGTAGTTTTGAATCAAGCAAAAATTTTTATAGAATATGACTTTTTGTTATAAAATCAATAATAAAAAAGTTTTTCCTCTTGTGTACCGCATCTGGGGGCACACTATGTGTGTGGTTTGTACAAATATGGGTACTTGCTAAGTAGTTTCTCAATTCACGTGATACACGAGATTTTTCTTACTTGACTTCTGTATATTTGTCAAATTAAATTAACTTGGTTTAAGGGCTAGCACGAACTATGAACTGAATTGTTCAACAGTTTCGACAGTTCGGTCGACAAAAGTAGAATCTGGGCGCATTAACGAACGAAACTGTTTCTTGTCCGAGTTGAGCGCGCATACGAACTGAACTGTTGTGTCGTGTCATGTATTCCATTCTCAAAATAAATTTGGTAGAGGTAGTTTCCTTCGCGGTGTTAGTTATTAGACACCGAGAAAATCAAAACAGAAGATATTGAGTTCATCCAATAACCTGCCAACGCTTACTGAAGGGTCAGTTTCAAAAACTCTACGAGGATTTGAGACATTTTTGGGATTCCATAGAATGAGTATCACAAGTTTTGACGAAGTATTAAAAATTATTGGACCTTCTATAAGCAATAAATAAATTCTTGGTCCAGTCACATTGTGCCACAATGTACGCAGAGATTTTTAAACACAGTAAAGAGTGTCCAAGCGAAGTTCCGTGCCTATCTAATCATCTAGTGCGCACAGAGATATTCAAATCCAGGTGTGTCGGCCAACAGTTCAGTCGTATTCTGGTTTGTGACAAGATTCAACAGGAAAGTTGAGTAAATGTGCGCATCTCCGTATGTTGCAACATATCTCACTCGGTCGACTAAACTGTTGGACGAAAAAAAGTTCATAGTGCGCGCTAGCCCTAATTATTATGGATACCCATATAGAATTTGCCGATGTTGAACAAACGGACCAATATTGGGTCAGTATTGGCACCGTTATTACCAATCCTGGCAACCAATATTGGGACAGTGCAGAAATGATAACACCGGTAAGTACTTGGGCCATTTTACATAGCCGATATTGGCAGCCAATATTGGGCCAGTGTCGAAATGATAACACTGGCAAGTACTTGGACCATTTTACCTAACCAAGATTGTTGATATGTTGGTATAACTCTGGTTTCATACTGGCACAACATTGGCTGTATATCGGTAGCATACCGATGTATAATAATGATCATTATTATATTTTTTAATTATATTATATTGTACACTGAGAAACATAGTTCGAAAAATCTATTAGTTTTTGTTCATTGTAAATTGTAGATCAAGAGTGCTAATATGACGATGGGGACATAACTTTTACGAGCCATTTTTCTCAGTGTATAATATAATATAATTAAAAAATATAATATCGATGATTATTATGCACCGGTGTGCAACCATATCCAACGATATCCATCCATACTGTGCCAGTATGAGACCCGTTATACCAACATATTAACATTATTGAGTTAATATTGGCTAATTACACACAGAAAAGAATACCTTGATTCAAAATTTTATTGTGTTTAATAAACAAAGTTCTTGTAACAATTAATAATATAATACATTATAATGTCGGCAGTCATATAGATACAAATTAACAAATACATTATAATAGGTACTGTAGTGATAATTTATTCAGAATTGAGATTGTATGAATAAATATAAGTCATTAATTAAAATGTAAAAAGGATATATCAATTTGATTTAAAAACAGCCATTAATGTCATACCATCTAATTAAAGTATTATCAAATTATGTAAATATTCAATTAAGAATAATGTAAAGTTTCGTTGTTCGTAAGAAAAGATTCCTTTATGAATATTCTTGTACCACATTCTTGTCTAAAGGCTTGTAGGAATCTAGAACAAATAAAATTTACAAACAAGTAAAATAAATATTTACGATTTATAAAAATGAATGACAAAATGTAAAAGATAACAAAATAAGATTACGAATATTGTTAGTTATTGAACATTTTGTTGACAAAAAAATGTAATTAACTCCCAAGACAACATAATACACTCAGGAAATAATTACATAAGAATCATCTCCTACACGGAAAAAACAAAATAAAGATTAATAAATAAGATTTGTGATGTATAACGAAGGAGACATAAAAATTTTGTAACAAAAAATTTCCTTCCAGAAATCCAGATTTCTTAAAGAAATTTCACATGTTAATTTAAAGGATCGAGCACAAAAAAATAGAAAACGGGGTACAGTCAGATTGAGATGAAAGCCAGGGTAGAAAGAACGAAAAAATTTAATTCGCTTGCAAAAGAATAATTCTTATAAGAATTTAAACATACTATCATGATTCAAGCAACAAGAGTTTGGATTCTGTATAAATATATACAGGGTGTCCCAAAATGCTGTTTACACGCAAGATCTCCCTTATTTGAAAAGATAAAGAAATCAACCAAAAACTATTGTGAATTACTCAAAATGGACCTTCAAAAAACATCCTTAAATGCTGGTTACATAGCAAAATTTAAGAGATCATGCCAACTTGATTAATTTTTCAAATTGCACCCTATGTTTTTTTTCACGGAAATGTATCCTTCACTTCATTCTGCATATGGTAGTATGCCTTACTTAATTATCTAATGTGCATTTAAGGGTTGAAAAAATATTTTTTATAAATTGTACACTTCATATTCACTAACTAAATTATTTATTCAAAAAATATTATGATTAGAGCCGCATCTACAAGGGAATTCCTGAGGCAGTTTAAAGCCCATGTAGAGTCCACAGGAGGGCATTTTGAGCATTTGCTTTAAGTTTAAGATAAATTCAATTTATAACAAATATTTTTTAAAACCCCTAAATGCACATTAGACAATTAAGTAAGGCATACCACCATATGCAGAATAAAGTGAAGAATACATTTCTGTGAAAAATAAACAGAGAGTGCAATTTGAAAAATTAATCAAGTTGGCATGATCTCTTAAACGTTGCTATGTAACCAACGTTTAGGGATATTTTTCGAATGTCCATTTTGAGGCATTCACACTAGTTTTTGGTTGATTTCTTTATCTTTTCAAATAAGGGAGATATTGTGTGTAAACAGCATTTTGGGACACCCTGTATAACCAGAGAAGTGATTTTTTTTATTTTAAAATTCATTCTTATATAAAAAAATATTAACTTTATTAATCTATAAAATCCTTTATAATAAATAATGCTTGTGGTTAATACACCACGACCACAGTGCATGATGTATGAAAAAAATTGTAATTTGACTTACCAATTTCTAATTTTAACAATCCACTACTTGTACTGATAGGTACACACGGCTGAAGATGCAGATGTCCGCTTCGCATCCACAAGGCTCTGTTGTTTTGGTTTTTGTTGTTACTGCCTGACCTTTTCATTTTTTAACTGACTGTCATAATTAGACTTACATCTAGGCGCAACACATCGGCGAGGCATCTAAAAAATGTAAATATATAGTATGTATTATGTCAGTAGCCTATTTAGGATTTTTTCTGGGGGAGCTACTCTATAAAAATTCCGAATCAAAATACTACTTAGATTTTCACATATTAGATTTTGATAATAAAAAAGAAATTGGGAGGTCCAGCCCGTTAACCTCCCCCTACGACGCCACTGTATTATGTAAAAATAATAACCGCCTTTATTAATTTTTATATACAAAGAAACACTGCTTTATTTTGCAAATAACTAAAATTTATATTAGTATAGTTTTCTGGCAAAGGGCTACTCTATTTAACCAGGAAACCATAAGAATAAATATTTACATATAAACATTAATATAAAATGAGGGATTTAGAAGTAAAAGGGTTTGTGCATTTTTAGTAATTCTGAGATACTTAGCTTAAACTTGTTTATTGTTTCCAGCCTTATTTTGTGGAACTCCATAATCATGAAATAAATAAAGATTATTAAAAGTTTCACAGTTTTATTAAAATATACCTGACAATATTGTTTCGACAGCTATGCTGTCATTATCAAAGGTAATATAATTATAAACAAACACGTCGCTAAGGTAGATACAAAATAGGTAACTAGATAAAATAATAATAATAATAAAAATTAATAATAAAAATCATAATTAAACATCTAATACTTCCAATAACGGAGAATTACTGAGCTCAAGTTGTTCATTCATTAAAGGTACCCTGAGTTTGTGTTTGTATATCTCAAAGGCTTCTAAAATGTCTAATTTGCGTTTGTTATTACTTTGATAATGACAGCATAGCTGTCGAAACAATATTGTCAGGTATATTTTAATAAAACTGTGAAACTTTTAATAATCTTTATTTATTTCACTTAGCTTAAAAGTCAATTTCTAAATGTAAATTACAGTAATATCAAAGAGTATGCACAAATAAATATTTGTAAGACACGTGAAGGTTATGCCGTCATGCGTTTATATATAAGCAAAATAGGTTACTTACCTTTTTACTTCGATAGAAATTCTCTGTTATAAAAAAACTAATGTAATATACTGTTATCATTTCCCTTATAATGTAACTAATTATTACACACACTTATAACAGCCAAAATAACTAACAAACACCATTACTACGCATTATTAATAATTTGTCATGTTGCAATGAACATGTGACGCTAGCGGCTAGTAGAGTACCTTACCGGAAGCCTGACTGCCTACTATACCGACCAGGTTGAACCAAACGGTAAAATTGTAATTTACAATATTATTTTAATCAATTTTTTAAATTCATAAATATATATACTTACAACTTTCATAAAAAACAACAGTAAAAGCCATTTTTATAGAAATAAATTTTAATGTAATGTATCATTTATAATGCGAAACACGGAAAATATGTTCAGCCAATATCGAACTAATAACTAAACTAATATTGAGCCAATATTGGCTACCGTTGTATACATATTTTCCGTGTGTTTCGCATTATAAATGATACATTACATTAAAATTTATTTCTATAAAAATGGCTTTTACTGTTGTTTTTTATGAAAGTTGTAAGTATATATATTTATGAATTTAATAAATTGATTAAAATAATATTGTAAATTAAAATTTTACCGTTTCTGGTCGGTATAGTAGGCAGTCAGGCTTCCGGTAAGGTACTCTACTAGCCGCTAGCGTCACATGTTCATTGCAACATGACAAATTATTAATAATGCGTAGTAATGGTGTTTGTTAGTTATTTTGGCTGTTATAAGTGTGTGTAATAATTAGTTACATTATAAGGGAAATGATAACAGTATATTACATTAGTTTTTTTATAACAGAGAATTTCTATCGAAGTAAAAAGGTAAGTAACCTATTTTGCTTATATATAAACGCATGACGGCATAACCTTCACGTGTCTTACAAATATTTATTTGTGCATACTCTTTGATATTACTGTAATTTACATTTAGAAATTGACTTTTAAGCTAAGTATCTCAGAATTACTAAAAATGCACAAACCCTTTTACTTCTAAATCCCTCATTTTATATTAATGTTTATATGTAAATATTTATTCTTATGGTTTCCTGGTTAAATAGAGTAGCCCTTTGCCAGAAAACTATACTAATATAAATTTTAGTTATTTGCAAAATAAAGCAGTGTTTCTTTGTATATAAAAATTAATAAAGGCGGTTATTATTTTTACATAATACAGTGGCGTCGTAGGGGGAGGTTAACGGGCTGGACCTCCCAATTTCTTTTTTATTATCAAAATCTAATATGTGAAAATCTAAGTAGTATTTTGATTCGGAATTTTTATAGAGTAGCTCCCCCAGAAAAAATCCTAAATAGGCTACTGACATAATACATACTATATATTTACATTTTTTAGATGCCTCGCCGATGTGTTGCGCCTAGATGTAAGTCTAATTATGACAGTCAGTTAAAAAATGAAAAGGTCAGGCAGTAACAACAAAAACCAAAACAACAGAGCCTTGTGGATGCGAAGCGGACATCTGCATCTTCAGCCGTGTGTACCTATCAGTACAAGTAGTGGATTGTTAAAATTAGAAATTGGTAAGTCAAATTACAATTTTTTTCATACATCATGCACTGTGGTCGTGGTGTATTAACCACAAGCATTATTTATTATAAAGGATTTTATAGATTAATAAAGTTAATATTTTTTTATATAAGAATGAATTTTAAAATAAAAAAAATCACTTCTCTGGTTATACAGGGTGTCCCAAAATGCTGTTTACACACAATATCTCCCTTATTTGAAAAGATAAAGAAATCAACCAAAAACTAGTGTGAATGCCTCAAAATGGACATTCGAAAAATATCCCTAAACGTTGGTTACATAGCAACGTTTAAGAGATCATGCTAACTTGATTAATTTTTCAAATTGCACTCTCTGTTTATTTTTCACAGAAATGTATTCTTCACTTTATTCTGCATATGGTGGTATGCCTTACTTAATTGTCTAATGTGCATTTAGGGGTTTTAAAAAATATTTGTATAAATTGAATTTATCTTAAACTTAAAGCAAATGCTCAAAATGCCCTCCTGTGGACTCTACATGGGCTTTAAACTGCCTCAGGAATTCCCTTGTAGATGCGGCTCTAATCATAATATTTTTTGAATAAATAATTTAGTTAGTGAATATGAAGTGTACAATTTATAAAAAATATTTTTTCAACCCTTAAATGCACATTAGATAATTAAGTAAGTCATACAGTCATCAGTCATCATCATAAGTTAAGTCATCATATGCAGAATGAAGTGAAGAATACATTTCCGTGAAAAAAAAACATAGGGTGCAATTTGAAAAATTAATCAAGTTGGCATGATCTCTTAAACGTTGCTATGTAACCAGCATTTAAGGATGTTTTTTGAAGGTCCATTTTGAGTCATTAACAATAGTTTTTAGTTGATTTCTTTATCTTTTCAAATAAGGGAGATCTTGCGTGTAAACAGCATTTTGGGACACCTTGTATATATTTATAGATAATCCAAACTCTTGTTGCTTGAATCATGATAGTATGTTTAAATTCTTATAAGAATTATTCTTTTGCAAGCGAATTAAATTTTTTCGTTCTTTCTACCCTGGCTTTCATCTCAATCTGACTGTACCCTGTTTTCCATTTTTTTGTGCTCGATCCTTTAAATTAAGATGTGAAATTTCTTTAAGAAATCTGGATTTCTGGAAGGAAATTTTTTGTTACAAAATTTTTATGTCTCCTTCGTTATACATCACAAATCTTATTTATTAATCTTTATTTAGTTTTTTCCGTGTAGGAGATGATTCTTATGTAATTATTTCCTGAGTGTATTATGTTGTCTTGGGAGTTAATTACATTTTTTTGTCAACAAAATGTTCAATAACTAACAATATTCGTAATCTTATTTTGTTATCTTTTACATTTTGTCATTCATTTTTATAAATCGTAAATATTTATTTTACTTGTTTGTAAATTTTATTTGTTCTAGATTCCTACAAGCCTTTAGACAAGAATGTGCTACAAGAATATTCATAAAGGAATCTTTTCTTACGAACAACGAAACTTTACATTATTCTTAGTTGAATATTTACATAATTTGATAATACTTTAATTAGATGGTATGACATTAATGGCTGTTTTTAAATCAAATTGATATATCCTTTTTACATTTTAATTAATGACTTATATTTATTCATACAATCTCAATTCTGAATAAATTATCACTTGTAATTACACGAGTGCTTCGAAATTATCGATTTGTAATACGAACGTTGATTAGCAACCACGAGTGTCATTTTTTGACGTTTTAATTTCCCGACGTGCAACGGAGGGAAATTTGTCAAAAAATGACACGAGTGTTGCGTTTTAATCAACTTGAGTATTACAACAGATAATTTCAGAAGCACGAGCATGTAATTCGGTAAGATTATTTCATGATACAGTTGTTTGTTTAAGCATCTACTTAGCGTTGTCACGAAGATAAAAACAGTCGAAAAGGACAATAAAAAATTATCGAATTATCGCTGTAATCCAAAAAATAAAGCCTTGCGATTGGTCAAAAACGAAGTAGAATGAAATAAGCACTACAGTACCTATTATAATGTATTTGTTAATTTGTATCTATATGACTGCCAACATTATAATGTATTATATTATTAATTGTTACAAGAACTTTGCTTATTAAACACAATAAAATTTTGAATCAAGGTATTCTTTTCTGTGTGTAATTAGCCAATATTAACTCAATAATGTTAATATGTTGGTATAACGGGTCTCATACTGGCACAGTATGGATGGATATCGTTGGATATGGTTGCACACCGGTGCATAATAATCATCGTTATTATATTTTTTAATTATATTATATTATACACTGAGAAAAATGGCTCGTAAAAGTTATGTCCCCGTCGTCATATTAGCGCTCTTGATCTACAATTTTTAAACTAATAGATTTTTCGAACTATGTTTCTCAGTGTACAATATAGTAATATAATTAAAAAATATAATAATGATCATTATTATACACCGGCATGCAACCGATATACAGCCAATGTTGTGCCAGTATGAAACCAGAGTTATACCAACATATCAACATTGGGCCAATCTTGGTTATGTAAAATGGTCCAAGTACTTGCCAGTGTTATCATTTCGACACTGGCCCAATATTGGCTGCCGATATCGGCTATGTAAACTGGCCCAAGTACTTACCGGTGTTATCATTTCTGCATTGTCCCAATATTGGTTGCCAATATTGGCAATAACGGTGCCAATGGCGAGCCAATATTGGCCCGTTTGGAAAATTCTATATGGGTATGAACGTCTTGATAAACGTAATGTATATGGTAATTAATCTTCGATTAGGATTAACAGAAGCTAGTGCAAATGGCCATAAATATTCGGCATTATATGTTTTTGTGTTGATAACACTAAAAGATTTCAATCTTAAAATCGACATTTCTTATTTCTTGACATTATTTAATAATACTTTTATATTTTTGTACACAACTTCTGTCACACATTTAATGCTAAAATAGAGTATTTGTGTTGTCAATCTTAGTACACATGCTTTAAAAACTGGAATGGTCTTTCAACAGGTAATGCGACCAGGGCTTATTTTACTATTAGGCGCGTGTCTAGGGCCCAACGGCAAGAGGAGCCCGAATTGGAAAATAAAATCATAAAAATGCACAAAAAAAATTTCGGTTCCGAAATCCCGAAGTCTCATTTTAGTGTTTCTACTGCACTTTTGTTGAGATTTCGTTGACGTTTATGTATTTGTTTGTTTACTTTTTGCGACACCGCATTCGTTTCAAATGGAGGATAGGAAAAAATTGATACTATCTATGTATAATATTTGTACTCTCGAGGAAAAAAATGCACCATTTGAAAACGCACCAAAAATATCAAAATTTCAAACCGTCATAACTTGGTGGATTTTGGATGAAAATGGATGACCCTTTGCATGCTAAAAGGTCTGAAGTGTATAGTTTAAGGTTGTGCGGGCGAATGATATGTTTAAGCTTTTCGCCTCCCCGAAGAAAAGAAAATTGATTAGAAAAATGTCAAATTTTCAAACTAGTAGAGTTTTCAAAACTTCGAGTGCCTACGATTATTTGGCGCGAAGTTATGAATTTTTGAGATTCACCCTGCATTTTGTCGGGTGTTTTTCCTCTTCTGCGAGCGATATTATTATCGCATGAGTTTGAATCTTTTCTTTCCAAATTTAAAAAATTTTGAAAAATGTCGAAAAATGTTTTTAATTATTAAAAACATTCTTTTATTAACGTGTATCCGACGACACCACCGTTAACCCTATGTGCAAGTGTCTAAATTAATGTTTTGATTTTTATTTTACTAATGTTTTGAAATTAATCAGTACCACAAAGTTATTCGAAGCGTTACAATGTCGTATTTAACGGACATTCAACGTGCACAAATTGTTGCTCTTTTGGAGCTAGGAGTTAGTATGCGACAAGTCGCATTGAGATATTGGGGTTTGCCAGTGTTGTATCTCGTATGTGGTCCCGGCATTGAGGGACGGGAACTTTTCGTCGTCGTCAAGGATCTAATCGTCCTCATTCTACCAACGTCGCGAGGACCGAAGACTTGTGAATGCAGCTCAACGGGATCCTGTGACAAGCGCTCACATGATTGCAGCAGACATGGACTTGATTCTATGAGTATCCGATAGGACGGTACGAAATAGTCTACATGAAGGTCAACTTTGTACTCGTGTTAGAGCTAATGTTTCTCACTTGACGCACCAGCATCGCTAGGAGAGAATGCAGTATGCACTACCGACATTGGACTACGAGGTAATGGCGAAAGGTCTTGTTCAACGACGAAAGCTGCTTTTGCCTCTTCCATTCTGACGCACGAATTCGCGTATGGCGTCGTCGAGGAATGCGATTGGATCGCAATCGCGTCAACCCGACGCGCAATTTCAACAGCGGATCTGTCGTGGTTTGGGGAAGCGTTAGCTATGATGGTTGCACCGATCTGGTGATTGTACCAACTCCTGGATTGACAGCGTTTCGGTACATCAACGAAATTCTTCGGCCTCACGTTCTGCCCATGCAACGTCGGATGGGACGAGCGTTTGTGTTTATGCAAGACAGTGTGCATCCACACACTGCTCGAGTCACCCAGGAGCTTCTCCAGCAACACAACATACGCGTTCTTCTTCCGCCTATCAGGTCAGACCTCAACCCAATCGAACATGTGTGGGATAAAATCGGGTGTTGTCTGCGAAACCTGCAGAGACCACCAACTACTCTGCGAGGATTGAGAATAGAACTGACGCAATTGTGGAACAACATTCCCCAGAAAAAGATTCGCGCAGTTCTGAACATGCCAGCGAGGTTTACAAGAGGCACGCCAGCAAAAAGGAAGAAACACACACACACACACGATGTGCAAAATCCGACCGACAACTTCTTCATGGTGTATTAACGTTAATAAAAAAAAATTTATTATTATCTTTATTCATTGAAAACGTTTTTTAAATTTTTTGAGTTTGGCAAAAAAATGTTCAAATTCAACCGGTAATAATGTCGCCGGCAGCAAACGAAAAACTTCCGACAAGATTCAGGGTAAATTTCAAAAATTCATAAATTCGCGCCATATTATCTTAGGCACTCGAAGTTTTAAAGAATTTACAGAAAAGGTCTGAACTGTATTGCCCTGGCAGTCTGGGTCCACGATTTCTTTAGTATACCGTACAAGCTGTAAAAGTTTGGCATTTTTTTTCTGCAGGGGTCGCGGGGAGCGGAAAGGCTTAAACGTAACATCTGCTGACACGTCCCTAAATTAGACACTTTAAACTTTTCAATATGTAAAAGTTTATCCATTTTTGTTCTAAATTAACCGAGTTACGGCTGTTTGAAGTTTTGGTATTTTTGGCGCGTTATCAAGTGGTGCGTTTTTTCCCTAGAGAGTATATGTCGTATATTTTTTGGGAAAACTAAAAATATTTATGGTTACCGTTAAAAAAATAAAATAAATAAAAATTAAAGGAACAAATTAAATTCTTGTGTTATGATTTTAGTTCCTTCAGCAGCGCAATTTGAGAAGTTGTTTAGTTTTAAATCAAACTATGCGTTTAGTTTTTTGTTTTTAAATATATATATTTTATTTTATTTCATTTTTTACGCCTGTTTGGTACTCCTTTCACTCGAATACGGGGCCTGGAATTTGCTAGCTGAACCTAGGGCCCATCTCAGTTAAAAATAGACTCTGAATGCTACTCAGTGACTGAGTGGTAAATCAAAATTACTGTCCAACTCTATGACGTATATAATAATTCCTGTATACAATAATTTTGTAGTTTGGTTACCTATTGCTCTACGTTTTTGAGCTACTTCTACCCTCAGTTGATTTAGCTAGAGCATACCGATTTCGGTGATCAAGATGAGACTGATTCCATATCGGTCGCCTATTATATACATTAGTATATTACAGTACAAGTTGAGAAACTAAAAGCTTTACTCACGCGTGTGTCGAGATTACACACGAGGCGAAGCCGAGTGTGGAACGACACACAAGTGAGTGACTGTTTCCCACGAGTGCTGTATAGCGTTTTGTTCAATTCTGCTATTAGAAATTTAAAAAAATAAATAAATAAATTTAAATTTTTAGAATAATTGCAGAAAAATTAGGAGGCGGTTTTCGTTGTTATGGTTCTCATCATTCGTCATAAAACAAACAATCGATTTGTCATTATTTGTCAACAAATATTAGGAGAACCAGGTGGCCAGTTTACGAGAACATTTTTCTTTACCGATCCATCTATTCGGGTATTGTTGATTTAAATGTTGCGGATAATTAATGTGAAATGAAGGGGTGCCCCATCATGCAAGAAAATATATCTCGGCAAAGTCCTAACCATAATGCAGCCATAATGTATGGCTGCAGTGAATGGCATGCAAATCAAATAAGTTTTTTTTGCCTAAACTATGGTAGATAGCAAGATCGAACAACAGACAAAAAAGTTAGAAATTAGAATATCTATCTGTAGAAAAAGTTAGAAAAATATTCACCCAACCTTTAAAAAACTTGATTCTTTACATGTAGATGATCAAATTTTGACCACTTACGTAACAACCACTATTAAAAAAATGTTGCCAAAAAACTATTTTTTTAGTACGGAAATCCCAAATTTCACCCCCATTGCTAAAAGCAAACTTTTGTTATTTAGAAAAATAGAAATTTTTTGAAGATCTTTGACATTCGATAGGGCATTAACGAAGCACTTTTGGATAGAGGTAATTTTGGTTAAATCGTCCTATTTTGGTCTCAGGAATATGTCTTAGCGTTTTGTGCAGGCCTTTTAGAGATACCATATATAAGTAAGTCCCAACACTTCAAGTCAAGTAAGTCAAAACACTTCAACTTTTCAAAAAAACCTTCATCTTCATGTTGTACCAGAATAGAAGAACATAAAATAATATATTAGCATAGCAAAGTCATAGATTCTATATAATCAGTATATAAGGGAAATTAATATGTTTAACTGCTAATCAATTTATGGACAGGTTTTTGGATTTAAAAATTATAAAATAATACCTCCTTGCAGCAAAATGTTTTGGTTAAAAATACTTAAAAATATCGAAAATAAAAATCGAGAATTTAATTTAGAAAATTATTAGATATTTTGCCACATAGACAACATTTTTTAAAAGATTTTGTTGAAAACCGTATCTTTCTATCTCAATTTATAACCATGTTACAGGTAAATTGCCAATACGATAGGCAACAGAGTAGAAAAGTTATAGCTTTCAAATAAACTAATACCTTGCGGGTTGTGGCTTATAATTTCTCACTTTATTAAATCTTCGACAGTGTCCATTGTTTTCTTTTAGTGGAGTTGAATGTTAATAAATAGGGTTGAATAGAAGCTTTGAGTCTTCTCCACGAAATAATTTAAAACATAATAAATTTTAAAAGTTGAATTTAGTTTCGGCTTACTTAAGATGAAGCCATTCTCAAAACAATATTAACCCAAAATATGTATTAGGAAGAAGAAACGTTTTTTTGAACACCCCATGTTTAAATATAAAGAAAATTAAAACTACTACATGATCTGGGAACAGAATAATCTGATATCTTGCATTTCTTTCTCTTTTTAAAATTTTTTATCATGATTTTTATAATTAAAGAAAATTGAGTAAAAATCATGAGAAGTGCAAGTTGCTTCTACAACTTGCTAATAACAAAACATGGATTGCATAAAAAAATGTTTCTTCTTCCTAATATATATTTGGTTTAATAATGTTTTGAGAATGACTTCATCTTAAGTAAGCCAAAACTGCAGTCAACTTTAAAATTTATTGTTTTAAATATATTTCGTGGATAAGACTAAATTTTTTATTCAACCCTATTAATTTACTCTCGCTTTATGTCTAAGATATTTTCATTTGCTGCTAATAGTAGTTAATTCGTATATTATGCTCAAGTACCTGAGATCGTAAAATTACAGTTAAAAAGTTGTCATCAAATCATTTTCAAAAATGATTGCAAGTCAAAGCAGGAACAAAATACTTAGGTGTTTTTAAATAAAATCTTTAAACTGCGGTTATTGTTTGATATTACATTTATATCACTGTTATGAATAAGCTAATGAAATGTGATCCTGCAACTTACCACATTTAAATTATCGCTTTAGACGACTAAACCCGAGTTTAGTTTCGAAATATAACAGGATGGCGCCACTTTATTGAGCGCTTAAAGAATTTATGGGAATTACGTGCCATTTAATTGTTAAAATGTTTTTGATCAAAATTCTTTGCTTGAAAATTATAAAATGAATACCTGCATGTGGCAAAATGTCCTAAAGCCAGAAATACTTAAAAATAAGCAAAATAAAAATCAGAAATCTAATTAAATTTTTTTTTAGATATTTTGCCACATGAAGAAAATTTCTTTCTATCTTAATTTTTAACGATGTGATAGGTAATTAGCTGATACGGCGCGTAGAGAGCGCTCTTAAAATTCAAAATGTTTATTCTCTCCGACATGTTTCTCATTACTAATATTATGATCATGTTACAATATGTTATCTTAAAGATTATGTTTCCATGACATCTTGTTGTTTACAGAATCTGTCTTTAACTGAATGTATTTCTAATCTTTCTTAATTATTACATTTGTTATGGGCCCAGGACGTTATTAATAGTATTATATAAACGGTACAGTAGTCTGAAGAGTGTATCATTAGAAGAAATTGTTGAATTGGATAGAACTCGATTTCATTTATTTGATGGAAGTAATTTTGATGACTGGCAGTTTAGAATGAAACTTATTAGAAGAGAAAGATTTATTATTATCTATCAACTCTGATCCTGTTAAGATAGGAAGCACTGATGGCACTGAAGTTAAACATGAGAAAGAAGTAAAGTTAAAAGAATTTAAAAAACAGGACATAAAAATGTAGAAATATATTAGTTCAATGTATGCAAGACTCAAGGATAGACATAATTAAAGAGTGTACCTACAACTGCTAAAGAAATTAACAAATATTTTTCAAGAAAGGCATAACTAGACAAATACATTTACGAAAACAGTAATTATCTATGAGTTACGATGATAGAGGCGACATGCAGAAATACGCATTGAACTTTGAAAAACTGGTAAGTGATTTAAAGAATTCGGGATCAAAACTGGAAGAAAGTGTCATAATATGCAGTCTGCTATTGACATTACCAAAAAGTTATGAACCATTACGAGTTGCTTTGGAGACAGTTCAAAATCTTACTCTAGATATGGTCAAATGCAGATTATTAGATGAAGATTTGAGGAGACAAATAAAAGGCACTGACCGTAGAACAGTTCCTGACAGCACTACTTTTTCAGGTAAATGTAATTCCATGAAATGTTACAGCTGTGGTGAATCACATAAGCAAAAATTCTGCAATAAGGAAAATGATTCTACTTGACAACATTATCAGTATTTCAATCAAAACTAGCATTATTATAATAGAAATGGTGACAGGACAAATAATAATTATTATTCATTAGCGAACAGATATAGTAATTCACAAAATGTATGGAGACAAAGACAAGGAAATGCACGAGCTGAATTTAGTAGTACTAAACCAAATATTAAACATCTGAGAATCTTTGGCTGTTTGGCATATTTTCACATGCCTAAACAGTTACGATATAAAGTTGATTCAGAAAAAGTAAAATGTATAATATTGGGGTATTCCACAAATGGATAGATTATGGAACATAGAGAAAGGAACTGTAATAACTGCAAAAGATGTAATTTTTTATGAAAGCAGATTTCCTGCAATAGAAGATCGCATATTTACAGTGATGGAAGAAATAATAGATGAAGCTGAGGATGAGAGCACGGAATCTGAAGAACTAAGATGGGATGAAAAGCAAATTGAAAACCATGAAGATAGCCAAGTTAGAAGTAATGAAGGCGAAAAAGACAGAGAATCTGAAGTTGATGTATTCAATGATGAGAGTCAAGGAGCTGAAGGATGTAATAATTATGCAGACAAAGACGTGAATACAAGGTATAAAGATGAAGAATATGAAAATAACTCAACTACAAATGATAAACAGGGAGATGCTGATAAGAATTTAGAAAGCAAGAAAAATTATACATTCAAGAAAAAGAAAAATAAAGTTGCTCATGAAAAGAAACAAGGCAAAGAAGACAAGAAATGAGAGTGTAATAGAAGAGAATGATGAAAATAAAAACAAAGATGATGCTTGTAAGAAAAAACAAACCAATGAAGACAAAAATGAGAGTGTAATAGAAGATAATGATAAAAGTAAATACGAAGATGATGCCTGTAAGAAGAAGCAAAGCAAAGAAGACAAAAACGAGAGTGTAATAGATGATAATGATAACACTAAAAACGAAGATGATGCTTGTAAGAAGAAACGAAACATTGAAGACAAAAATGAGAGAGTACTAGATGATGATGGTAAAAGTAAAAATGAAATTGATGCTTGTAAAAAGAAAAGAAACAAGGAAATCGAAGATGAGAGAGTAATAGAAGAGAATGATAAAAGCAGAAATGGAAATTATGGACATAAAGATGAAGGTAAAGGTGGACAAGAAGATGTAAGCAATAAGAGAAATGAAAATGGCAAAATATTAATTGGATATGCTGATTCAAATTGGTCAACAGATAATGATCGAAAATCTACATCTGACTACTTATTTAAAGTATTCGTATCAATAGTGACCTGCACCAGTAGAAAGCAAACCACTGTAGCACTGTTAATGACCGAAACGGAATACATTTCAGCTTGTAGTGCATGCACTGAAGCCATCTGGTTAAAGAATTTTCTAAAGATTCTTGGAATTGAAATAAAGCAACCAATAACCATATTTGAAATTGTCATTCTTTTTTCCAGCCATAGTTGAACTTACAGATATACCCTCTTTAAATGTTGTTGCACAGAATCGAGTGCTGGACATGTCTGCTAAATTTACAGAATTATTTTTCACCATGGCTTTGGTAAACTTACAACACAATATCACCAATCAGTATTGCTGACACGCAGGGTTCTAGTTGGGGCGAGTCAGGGCCAAACACGTTTCGTCATGAAAACGCATTTTTTGGAAACCTTTCAAATTGCATGCGGCAACTTGCTTTGGTAAATATAGTTACTACACCTAAAAGGCTTTACACTCATGTTTTGATCACATATTTATACAACATAAAAGATCTGTGGAGATTCCTTTTTAACATAATAAAAACTGAACACTTAAAATAAACATACGGTAACTTTAGCAGCCCAACTTTAAACACAGACTTTTGACTACAGAAATCAAACATTATTTTTTTTACACTACAATTTTGACAATGGTTTCAAATGTTTTTAAATAACTTAGTGTCAATATTGTAGTGTAAAAAAATCATGTCCAATTTCTTTGGTCAAGATTCTGTGGAGTGTAATAGTTTCTGAATGTTATATATAAATATTTAGTTTTAAAGGGTTAAGAAAATGTTCTATGCAAAAGTTTTGTGTTGTATATTGATGGTTAAAATGTTAGTGTAAAACTTTCTCTGTATAGTAAACTATAGCTTCCCCTGTTTCGAGGCTTGGCCGTTATAGCTCTCTTAACAGATGTTAATACGTAAATAACTATAACATCGCAATTTGCGACTTTAAAAACCCCTAGTACTTTTTTTTTCATTTGCCATTTCAAATAATAAATTTCTGGCCATTTTGTAGCCGCCATTTTACACTTTTGAAAAAATAATAATTAGTTAATCCAAGAAATATATACGTTGATTCTCTATATTCTTTCTTTCTTGGCGTGACTCTATTGGGGTTTCGAACCCTGGGGGTTCGAACCCTGGCTGGGACGTTATTTTTTGCTTTTTTTATTTACGTTTTTAATGGTTTCTAAAATATTCTAAAGTCATTTTTAGATGTTTCCTAAAGTTTTTTGGTACTGTATAAACAAAACTTTATACCCGTGTAGCAGGTATTACAACCTAGTAACAATTAAACAGGCATTAGCGGACAACTTAAACAATTAGACTTTGAAATATAGTCACCTACAATTTAAAAAAAATCATTAAAATTGGTGCCCAAAAGGCGAATTTTGACTTTTCGAGGTATTGCTCTTTATCTGTCTCTAGGAAACCGACTAAATCTAGCTAAGACATGATTTCTAATTCCGTAGGTCACTATGGATAACTTTAAATTAGATCTCTAGATAAATTTATAACTGGCCACAAAATCAATAATCAAAATTAGATTATAAACTGTATAATTTCTTTATTCTGTAATTTTTTTTCCAGGTAAACCTAGCTATCCAAACACCAAGCCATAGTGGCAGATGCCTTATTAAGATCTTGATTAAATGATTTGAATATGGATCAACTATGAGGTTGTGAAGCAACTGTAAGGTTCAGTCTCCTAAATTCAAGGCTTACATGGCCAAAAGGTTTTAAAGGCCCTTAAAGATTAAACAATGGAGATCTTTTATGGTAGAAGCAATAGAATACTAGTTAAAGCTTAAGAATGTCAAAGGAAAATTCTTATGCCAGATTTCTACATACTATTTACCAATTCCAGAGTACTACCAGAGTTTCACCTACCAGTTCCATGATTCGTGGATCAAGATTTATAGTTGGTAAATAGAAATGGTCCAGTAAACATAACCTAAAATTGAAATTGTTTTATTATAGGTGTATACGGTTTTTAATATACATTCTCATTATTCATGGTGAATATGCATAACGTGTCAGGGATATGTTCTATCTCTAGTACACCAGAATACTTAAGCACTATTGAAAAGTATTTTAATGAACATATTTATGGTTTTGTAGGTTATGTTGTTATTAAAGATGCACCATAAATGCTTGGAAATGCATATACTGGATCCATCTATCTTATTTATCATCTGCTTACCGCTGGGGACGTGATAGATACCAAGTTTACAATTTTTGTAAACGCCTCATAACATCCATTATAAATGTATTTGACAACTTTGTAAATATATTAGATCTTTTAAAATATGTGCTTACTTACAAATAAGTAAGTTTGCATAATAGGTAAGTTTTCTCTTAAGTGTTTTAATACCTAACTAATATTTCTATCTATTTAAGATCACCAAATGGTTGGACCAGCAATCCTTCTGTGCCCTTCAGTTTATGAGATCGTATAAAAATTGATTTTTCATGCAAACATCTAAGGAGCTGTTAAAAGCTACTGACACTACAACTGTTTTGACAATTTTGAGTTGTGTTCAACACGCATAAGTCACAAAACCTAGTGCAAACTTATTGCAGCGCTATGGAAGAGTAATATAAGTTATGATGTTTTCACAAGGATTAATGATTGTAGTCTTTTACCTAAACTCATAAGCTTGTCAGAGTATTGTACAGACAGTAATACTGCCGTGCTACAATCAAACGCGGTATCTACAAAAACGTCTAAAGAAACTTTTTTGTGGTTTACTCCTATCTTCACATGTTTTTCTATCTTACCAAAAGAAAAATGCGGTATCTACATTGGTAATATTAAAAAACACTACACATTATTATGTCGTATTTTTACAAAATCTCTACCTTTCCCAAGCACAAATGTCGTATCTGCATGCTACTAGTTGGTTGTGTATGCATATACCACGTTTGTTTCTAGTATGTTGTAGTCACTATCTTTTTGTCTAGGAAACAGTGTTCATTTGGCACTTCATTTTTTGTTTGTGTTGTATTCCACGCACCTTACTTCAAAGTGTTTACTTTACAAGCCTCAGGATTGATAGTTCTTGGTGATCATTAAAAGGTAGATTAATGAACATTAAACGTTTGTCTTATCAATAAGTATTTGTTTATTTCAGAAAAATCTAGAACGGATGTATTGTTATCTTTAGCAACTATTTTGTAAAAATATATAGGTACAGTTGGGATCATCGGTAAGGAACGATGACAAAATCATGTCAGCCGATTTTTCAGTTTTTTGTAGGTATAAAAGGTATAAAACCATAGATCGCTAAAAGTTGATTAAAGGGTATCTTCTAAGGATACCAAAGGTCACCAATAGTTAACCAAGAGCTTTACTAAAACATAACTATGTCCCACTTAATCAGTCCATATAACAAATTTAAGTTAACCACAAAGTTTGACATTGGGTATCTTTTAAAGATAACCGAAAGTTAACTTATGCAGTTATTTCAAAGTTAGTCTTGTAAATGTAACTTTAAGTTAACCAAATTATCTAAGAAATAGTTGACTCTTACAAATAGCTAGAAGTTAACCAGAGTAAAATACCTGAAAATTAGTCTTGTAAATGTAATTATACATTAACCAATCTGGGTAAGAAATAGTTAACTATTAAAGATAGTAAGAAGCGTACTTTTTTAGTTGAATAAAATGCTAACCGTGAAGATAGCTTTGTTGCTTCAGCCAAAAAGGATAACTAAGCTCTATTGTTTTCTATTATCGTAATAAAAATTCTATAATTTGTACCAATATTTTATTACTTTCAATATCTAGGAACAAGCATACATTTGTAAGAAGCAACATAATAAGCAATAAAGCAAAAAATAATTCTTACAATTAAACTATTAATTGAATTTACTGTCTCCAACCTTATTTTGTGGAACTCTATAATCATGAAATATTTTAAAATTAAAAGATAATTAAAAGTTTCACAAGTTTTATTAAGTTCTTAATACTGTTTCAACATTATTGCTTCCAAATTGGTACTCTGCGTTACATTGTGTTCTTGTTCTCTTTGATATTCTGAAGTTGTCTTTTCTTGACTTATATGTTCCTCTTCCATTGTATCTTCTTTTGTCTATCTTCCTTCCGAATTATTTTTACACCCTTTTTTCTTACATGTTCTTGTAATTCTATCTACAGACTTACTTCTAGTAGGCATTTGAAATTAATAAAAGGTACCTATTCATAGGCAAACACCAAGTTATAATAAAATCATAAAATTATTAATAAAATATCACAAATAATAAAATTTTCAGTTATGTATTTTATTTGTGTCAAGTATATAATTTAATAATATAATAATAATAATATAATAAAAACTTAATATTCTAAACTCTTGTTGTAGAATAAATATTTTAAAACACTACCCTACTTATGTGTTTTGCATGTATTTCATTCCATCACTAGATATGGAATGAATATTCTGTAACAGTATAATAAAAAAAATGGTTAGCCTTGATTTCATTGTTTACATTAAATGTCATACTTTTTAAGGTTATTGTGCTTGTTTTCAAATTGTAAATACTGCTAAGTTTAAATTTTCTTGTGGTCTTGGAGAAACCACGGTCTGTTCCTCGGTTAGAATCGAAATTCGATGCTCGTGGTTCCTCACGCTCGCTTTCAGGTTGCATTCGGAATCTTCCACTCGCATCGAATTTCTTCTAACCTCGTTACAAAATATATTATTACATATGTTCAGTTCCATTCCTGTCAATAAATTAATTCTTCTGTCAATATATCTCGACTGTCAAAACCAATAAATGAATGTCAAATAACTCCTGATAACCTTGTTCTATCAAATTTGCATACTTTTGAAATGTTATTGCTATAATGAATATTAATGGCACAATCACCCCACAATGGCATTAAAAGTACTTATAGTACTGCAATTCAATTCACTCCACGTTGATCGGCGACAATTAAGTTGTTGTGGTTTAGTTCCCCTTCTATTTTTTATGAAAGTTATTAATTATCTGAATTACACAAATAATTATTTAAAATGGCCAGCTCAAACATAAGACTTCAACTTCTCGGCTTATTTGGAATTCGATATTATTTTTGACTCACATTAAGAGTCTAATCTTAACTATATTAAAATAACTAATAACCTATTAAAAAGTTTGTTTAATATGATCCTAAAATCACTATCAAAACAAGTCCATCTAGTTTAGGACAAATATAAATATTATATCTGTCACTGTCACGTCTGTATATCTCTACACGTAATATTAGTGAAATCGCAATTAATAGAGCTGCAATATAGGTTCTCGTTGACATCGAGGGAATCTATATGAAAAGCAAGAAACATGCATGTATACAAATCAATTTATGGAACAATAAGATGTCTTACTCAGATTCATCTGATGATGAGACATATAAGTTGAAACTTTATCCCAGACATGCCACACCTGCAGGAATCAAAAACTTCTGCGCGAGCTCTCAAGACTTGTCCACAAGAAAGCATCAGGAATCAATATTTGAATAAATATGACTATTCAGACAATTTCACTGAGATGGATAATATTTCTTCAACTTTCAACTCGACACCGGAGGCAATAGTATAGAATTCACTTGACCAACCTGAAGATTCTGACAAATATCGCCACCATGCATTCAACATGAATTATGAAATGAGAAACATGGATAATGGACGTTCTTCCCCTACAAGGCATGCCATAAATATAATTTAAGAAAACGAATTTCACCTTCATTTAATCACAGTTCGGTTCACCAACCATCTGACAAATCTGAAAATTCTAAATTTGTATGATCTTCATGCCATAAAAGTTTCACTTCTTCCAGAGGTTTAAATTCACATACTAACAAAGTCCATACATCTAAAGATATCAATCCTGAATCAAGTATTGTGCCTTCAAGTCAGATCTGTTCCATTTGCTCTCAAACCTACAAGAATCAATGTGGTGTAGAAGTTCACATAAGAAAAGCACACCCAGAGATTTACAGAAAATCACTTCTCGAAAAATCTTGTGACACTGGAAAAAGTCAAGCTGACTTAAGGCGATAGGACACACTTATCCCACATTCAATGATCATTACAAGACGCGTACTGCGTCGCGACTACTTCTAACGTCCATATACGAAACATTAGAAAGAAATAGACTGAATTATTAGTATTTTTATAAAATTGCAAATGTAGCAAAAAGAAAATGTTTATTAGAAAAAAAAACTAAATCAATTGGATAGATAAAGAGTTATAGAATGGAGGAAACACGTTAAACTGAACAAATTTGTAATATTTGTGTAAGTAAATGGCATTAAAAACAAAACTTGGTTACTATATGTATTAAAACATATAATTTCTACACTAACTACATTTAATTGAACTACATCAAGTACTTCCCTCTAATCTATAATCATATAGGTAACTAACCATAATTCTATTTTATGCAAATCTTGTTTAATTAAATGACAATATTAATATTAAAGTAAAAGGCTGCATTGCCCATCTCATTTACCCTCAGTTATTAGGTTACCGCACTATCTTTGTCGTATATTGTCGAATTCTAAAAATGTGCATTTGACCTATATTAGAAATTGCAATCGCCCATATAAGATGACATACTTATACACAAACTGACGTCGATCTTTTCTCGTAATGAAATAGTTGGGCAACTATGTTTGGCAATTTATGTTGTTCGTATCTATTCGTGGCCGGTGTACGGGCGTCGGATGCTATCGGCTGCCGGTAGCAGTCGAGTGCCCTTCTCTGTTCGATTAGGTAACGCACGGTAGGATAAACAAAGATAAATTGATTCTTTATTAAAGAAGTGTTTTTAGAAATAGAATAAGAATTACGTTAAGATCAATTCGTTTGAAGTGTGTTTGCGTCCTATGCTCCTAATAATATCAGAGAATTCTGAATTGACTTTTCAAGTCAAGAATAAATGAATGGAAACTTTTCTTTGAAAATAAGACATTTCTTAACGAATCTGATTTTAGCACAGAAGTTTCGGAATTTTGTAAATTTTTGTCTGATAGTATAAATATCTTGCCTGGCCCCAAACATCCGGCAAGCAAATATTATGAAGCAAGAAAACGAAGAGGTTTCAAACTGAATAATCAGAAATTTGCAAAAACTAGTAACCCTCAAAGAGAAGGTCTTTGTAAGAAAACTAATAGAAAAGCAGCATACGATTATCAACTAACTCAATTTTATTTTTACAATCAACGCCGTAAAGCCGTCCTCCGAATATTTGAAAACAAAACTAAAAATCCTCATAATATTGATATTGAAAAAGCTCACGAGCATTTTTCTCATGTCTTTAAGACAAATGATAAAATTAGGAGTCAATATGAATCAAAATTATCTGAATCTGACTACAAAATTATAAATGAAACTTACAATTATTGCGAAATAACGCCTATCGAAATTCAACAGGCGATCAAAGGAATAGCTGTGGATACTTCTCCGGGTCCCGACAGAATCATTATGCGTGCTATCAAGGCTCATCCTCACATCACAGATATAATCAGTAGTATAATCACGAGATTGCGTGAAAATGACCTGAAATGTGGTGCCTGGGCGAAGTACCGGCACAACCCGTTGCAGACACTGTAACGAGTATGAATCACTTGGTCATGTGCTCGGTTACTGCGCCCATGGTGAATTTCTGCGTAACAGGCGTCATAATGAGGTAAGGACGATGCTGGCTTGTGCCCTTAAAGCTAGAGGCTTTGAAGTTCAAGAAGAAGTACATGGTATCTCAGACAATGGTAGCACTAGGGGTATCGACATCATTGCAATCGAGAAGGACCACAAGGTGGGATATATAATTGATCCCACAATCAGATTTGAGAGAAATCTGGAACAAGATGGTGAGGTGGACAGAGAGAAATGCGACATTTATATTCCAACATTGAATTTTTAGAAGCCCAAATTCAAAGTAGATAAATTAACAGTGATGGGATTACTTTTCGGATCAAGGGGTACATTGTTTCAAAACTACATCAATTTTAGAAAAAAATTTAAATTATCAAAAGCTGTTGTTTTATTTTACGTGTTCAGTAAAACAAGTAATGCGACGACTAGTATAATAAGAGCCGGTCCGAGGACAGTGGTGAGGGGATTCTGAGGTGAGAGGGGTATGTAGGACCTAGACCAGGGGATTCTGGGGTAAGGGGCATGTAAGAGTTGTCAGTGGGCGTTGCCGCGGCGGGGCGACCGCCCATGAGTGTGCGGTATGAATATTAATGAGGCCATATGTGCTATGTGACCGCCCATATTTGATATCCCATATTTACCGCCGCCATTTTATTCTAATTGAGGCCATATGTGACCATCCATATTTACCACCGCCGCCGTTAGAGAGAGAGACAGAAGGTTTTTGTAGGTTTGGATTGAATATGTAATGAGGATTTAAATAATAACACCAAATTATTTTAATTACTTCTTCAAACGTTTCTGGATATTATGATTAGAAAGAACATTCTTATTTATTAAGCATTTATATTACAATTCAAAAAGAAATACATTTATTTCAATACAAAATTATGTTTTCATTTCAGAAAGAATTCATTTTTATTCTAAATGTTACATTTCAGATAAAATCATTTATTTAGAAATATATGTTACATTTACAGTCATTTTTTGTTATTATATAAGAGAGAGGTATTTTATAAAAAGATTCACAAAACCTTAATTCCATTTGTATGTAGATTTCAATTATTTCTGACGTAATTTCATGATGCTGTTTTTGAATATCGATTAAAGTATAGTCTAAATCAGTAAATTTCAGCATACAATTTTCACAAACCTTCATATTCGTTAATCCATATGCAGTAGATGTTTTTATTTCCCAATAAATATGATTGAAACATAACATTACATTATTATAAACTACCGGAAGTATATACATTTGATATATTTCTATATCTGAATTAATTCCATAGGATTCTGGGCTAATACTCTTTAACCACATTTTATAATTAAGGTGTAAACGAGTATTTCTCTTAATTTTTTTATACTTCACTATGAGCGATTCCCATTGAATTTTATTACATTTCGGTTTTATATATTCCATTATAGATAATGGAAGCAACGCATTTTTACGTACACACGTTTCAAAATTTATCCAATTATTAATATTTTTACAAACTTTCAATGAACAAATGTAAAATAAATTTTTCGGGTTATAAATAGACTTTATTTCCATAATGAAATTGTAGAATAAAGATATGAAAACGTGTTTTACAAGCTTATATACCCAGCAAATTATACATTTAACTATTGACATTTCCGATACTCACAGTTTAGAGGTAAACATAAATTAAAAAAATGCTCACATACAAAAATAAAGTAAAAATCATTTTATTTAGAAATACATAAACCGTCATTATACGTCAAAATTAATTTGAGGAAAAAAACTTATTTTTCTCACGATAATTTAAATTTATAATGTTTAATAAATGCAAATGAGTTTATACAATAAAAATTAATTTTAGGAAAAAAAAACTTATTTTCTCAAGTTAATTTTGTTATATAACTCATTTGCATATACAAGCATAAACAACTATTTTTCGAAGCTATTCTTTATCTAACATAGTATTATTAAAATGAGAAAAAAAAGTTGATGTAATTAAAAAAACTTGTAACTTGATTTGTATAAATTTATTCATTTTGTTAGAAATCACGTTGACGTACTTTAGATTTTTTTAAGAACAAGATTAGGAATAAATTATGTTTCCTAAAGGTCAGCACTAGTTTGAAAGATATCTAAAAAACATATTATTTATTAATTCAACTATGAAATTTTTATGAAATGATAGCTAATTTTTACTGTCAGGTTTTGCTATTCTAAGCAGATTGAATAATTTATATTGATGTAATAAAAATGCGTGTCTTTTTACGCATATATATTATGTTAAACAGGATGTAGCTATTTTTTAAAGGGTGGCGGCTGAAGTATATATAGTCAATCATTTCCCAATATTATTATCAGAAATAAAAATCTGTATAAGTTTTTATCAAGTTTATCTACGAGGATGAATTGATAAATCTCCGGCCTAACCCATATGGGATACAAATTTTTGCAATGTTTTTACGGCATTTTATTTTTTCATAATTTATCAGTATGGCTGTGAAATAACAAAAATTTCTGTCAAAGAATAATTGTTTGGCAAGTTGTCAAAGTCGATAAAGTTTTGTGTGGTGTTAAAATGGAAAAAGCTGAAATTCGTGCGGTTATTAAATATTTTCACATTAAGGGTTTATCCCCAAAAGAAATCAAAGCTGAGCTAGACGGGACATTAGGCGAATCTTCTCCTTCCTATAGCACAGTTAAAACCTGGGTTGCGGACTTTAAACGGGGTCGCAAAAGCACAGATGACGCACCGCGTTCAGGAAGACCGAAAACTGCCACCACAACGGAAATTGTCGAAAAAGTCCATAGAGTTGTGTTGAATGATCGGCGATTGAAGTTGGCTGAAATAGCAGATACCCTGGGCATTTCAACGGAACGAACATATCATATCCTAACCGAAATTTTGGGAATGAGAAAGTTATCGGCACGTTGGGTGCCGCGGCTGCTCACAGTGGAACAAAAGCTGACTCGCAAAACAGTTTCAAGTGAGTTTTTAGACTTGTTTAATCGAAATTCAGTGGACTTTCTGCGACGGTTTGTAACAATGGATGAGACGTGGATTCCTCACTACACACCCGAAACAAAGCAGCAATCAAAACAGTGGACTGCCAAAGGAGAACCTGCTCCGAAGAAAGCCAAAACAGTTCCGTCAGCCGGAAAAGTTTTGGCTTCAGTCAGTGGGACGCCAAGGGAGTACTTTTCGTTGATTATCTTCAAAAAGGTAAAACAATCAACGGAGTATACTATGCTACCTTACTGGATGAATTAAAAAAAATATTGAAGAAAAACGACCTGGATTAGCAAAGAAAAAATTCTGTTTCACCAGGACAATGCACCTTGTCACAAGTCGGCAATTGCCATGGCAAAAATCAATGAATTGCAATTTGAATTGTTACCCCATGCCCCTTATTCACCAGACTTAGCCCCATCGGATTTTTATTTATTTCCAAACCTAAAAAAATTTCACGCTGGAAAGAAATACGAGTCCGATGAAGAAGTGATTGCTGCCACAAACGCCTATTTTGACGAGTTAGAAGAAAAGGCTTATAGGGACGGTATAAGAGCACTTGAACAAAGGTGGACCAAGTGCATTGAACTCGATGGGGACTACGTAGAAAAATAAAATTTTTGTTAACCTGATATTCTTTTGTTTTATTGCCTAGGCCGGAGACTTTTCAATTTATCCTCGTATATCTAAAAATGACTTCAACTTACTATTTTGAAGAAAGTAGCAGCGATGATGAAGTGTTTTATAGTACGTAAGTGTAATAATTAGTTTTAGTTTTAAGTTATGTAAATAGTTTATTTTTTATTAGAATAAGATTATATGTTAATATGATAGATTTATAATTAAATATTTTTTAAAAAATGTGTCCTGTTTTATTTTTTTTCTTTGATATTATCAAGTGAGGTGCATTACACAGGAATCTAAAAGTTCTTGACCAATAAGAAATGAGCCTCTCTCTATATAAGTCGATGAAAATATTTGTAGAGTGATAAAATAACGTCGATCGGTTGCAGTTAAACATTTAAACTTTCTTGTTGTAAGTTTTGAAAGATTTTTAAAATGAGATTAAATGATTTTAACTATAAATTAATGTGAAAAATTTACTAGTGAGTAAAAAAAGTTAAAACAGAGCTTTACTAAGGTTTTTATAGATGGATGATTTATATTGTTATGAGGTTATGCCAAACACATCAAAATTATTTAGAGTGAGTAAAAAAAATTATAAACAATTTAACAGCTTCATATATGTATTTTTAGATACCTGAAGGAACACTTTATTGCTTCGAATGCAAAAAATATTTTTGCTTTTGTTTTAAATCGATTAATAGACATCTAAAATACAAGAAACCTTTTAAATCTAGTAAAAAGATAATTATTCTGAGAACAAATTGTTAAATCTTTTAATTTTATTAATAAAAAAAACTTATTTACTGAATAGTTAAAAGTAACTTTATAATTATATGCTTTGAAAAGAAACAGGAATAGCAACAGACTGACGTCAATTGGAAAAGTTCTCAACCAATAAGAAATGAGCCTCTCTCCTATATAAGTCGATGGAATATTCGCAGGTTGATAAAATAACATCGAACAGTCGCTTACATTAAAGTGAAGTGTTTTTAAGAAGTATAAAAATGTCATTTTTGAATAAATTAAATCAAGTTGCCGCTCTTAAAACCATTAAAGAAAAGGTCAGTCCAGATCAACTACTAATCAATTCAAAACATAAAGTATTAAAATTAAAAAGTGGAGTATCCAGTGCAGGATTTAGATATATTTTTGCAGAAATAGAACTTGGTATATTATTTTTACCGAAACGTTTGGTAGAGGTCTTAGATGAAAATAAACTTGAAGAATTGCGAAAGAAAGAAGACCTAGTTATTTTATATAAAGGTAATGTAGAAAGAATGGGTAAATGTTAATATTATTTTAATTTTATATTTTTTTTTGTTAAAGGTCGAGAAAATATAGGAACCAAACATGAAACGCCTATTTTAAGGTTTATTTCTAAATCTGAAAATATTAATTCGGATAGTGATACGGATGATGATATTGAATGTCTTCAGGACCAATTCCAATGTGCCCAAGATTTATCAAAAATTGATGTACAAGAATATTTTGATTTGAATCCATCACAAAAACGCAAGAGCAGTCAGCAAAATTCTAGCAAACGTATGCGAAGAAATTAGTAAGTTATTTTTATCTTATAAATGTCTATGTTGTTTTTTTTATCTTATAATAAATTTCTATGTTATATATTTAGTTTTTTATCTTATATGTCTGAATTAACAAATAGTATAATAAAAAAGTTAAGAGAGGTTTATCACATTTTTAAAACTAAAAGGGAAATAACTAATATTGAAACATGGCTTAAATTATGTAAAAATCAAGAACAACTTTTACGAAAACAAATTCGAAATTTTAATTCAGTTGGTAAACGCAAGCAGTTAGAAACATTTCTTTGTCATTTGAAGAAACTTAAGTTAGATTTTAAAAGATTATCTAGCAACTTAAATAGAAATAATAATAATAGAAGTCAACGTGTTAAATGGGAAAATTATAAATCAGCATTTAAAAGTAGAATATCCTCATCAGTTATTCATAATTTACAACCGAATGAATTAGATTTAAATTTTTTTCTTCAAGATGCATATTTTCTATTAAAAATTAGGATAAAAAATGTATTTAGAAAAATTAATCATTGCTTTAAGATGAACACTTCCCTTTGTTGTGAATTTGAGAAAATGATCATAAATTCAAAAGATTCCAGTGTCAGTTATATTACAGAAATGAAATATTTCAATACTAAAAATGTTTATATAGTTGATCCAGATTTAACGATAACACCTGAATGGTTTCATTCAAATATTTCAGATTCTCTATTAAATCAAGTCAGTGAATTTACTACAAATGGTTCCGGTTGGACTTTAAAAGAAATAATTCATCTTTGTGTAAATTTTAATTCATGCAATACAGCATTTATCGCCGGGTCAGGAGGATTCATTGAACCTCCAATTCAAATAAAAAATAAACAAGCCATTATAAACTTGCCTAGTAACAATCATGATTGTTTTTTAATGCTGTTGTTAGTGGTATTTGCAAACCAAATGGTAAACTAATCGATTATCATCTTATCCGAATTACAAATCAATTTTAAAAACTGACGGCTTAAAAGTTCCTATAACTTTAAATCAAATTTCAAAATTCGAGAAATTAAATGAGATTTCTATTAACGTTTATATGTTAAAGCTTAAACAAGGTAAATACACTGTGGTTCCATGTTATTTGTCAAATCACGTATTAAATCAACATGTTAATTTATTAATGTTAGAAGATAATTATTTTGACGAAATTGACGAAATTAACGAAATTGATGTTAATTCAGTAGAACTACTAAATAAAAAAATAACTGATAATGATGTAAATGTAGAACCTAAAGCTCATTTTTGTTATATTAAAAGTTTATCGAGATTAATTAGCTCACAGGTTAATAATCATCAGAACAAATTAATGATATGTAATAGATGTTTGCAATATTTCTATAAAAAAGATGCATTAGAAAAACATTCAGAATATTGTAGAGAATTAAATTCATGTAAAACTGTTTTACCTAATAAAAGTAAAAGATGGGTAGAATTTGAAAACTATAAAAATAAATTAAACGTTCCATTTGTAGTATATGCCGACATAGAATGTTATTTAAAACCTGTTTCAATTAACAAAACAAAATGTAAAACTACAAAATATCAAAAACAAACCTTTTAGTATAGGATATTATTTTCATTGTATTTTTGATAACAGTTTATCATATCTTAAACAGTATAGAGGTCATGATTGTGCTACTTGGTTTATAGGAGAACTTGAAAGTATTTCTGAATTTTGTGCTATTTATTTCAAGAAAAATGAGCCCATGAATAGATACGATACCGCTAAATGATCCTGCTGTTATTTGTCATATATGTGAAAAATCGTTTACGGCGACTAATAGAATATGTAGGGATCATGATCATATTTTATCAAATTTCAGAGGATATAGTCATGCAGATTGCAATTTGCATTTTAGATTACAACCCATAATTCCAATACTTTTTCATAATTTTAGTAATTATGATTGTCATTTTATAATAAAAGAAATTGCGTTAGGATTTGAAGGTAAAGTTGATTTAATTCCGTTGGATAATGAAAAATATATTTCAGTTATAAAAACGTATAAAGATACAAGAATTAAACTTCGTTTTATCGATTCATTTAGATTTATGAATTCATCTTTAGATTAATTATCTTCTTTTCTAAAACCTAGTGATTTTATCATTCTTAAACAAATGAATCCGGATTTGAATGATGAACAATTAAAATTTTTAATGCGAAAAGGTGTTTTCCCCTATGAATTTGTTGATAGTTTAGAAAAATTAAATGAAACATCACTTCCGGACATTAGCAAATTTTATAGTTCGTTAACATGTACTAATATTACTCAAGATGATTATAATCATGCTCGAGATGTTTGGACAAATTTCAAAATTAAAACTTAGGCGAATATAGTGATTTATATTTGAAAACTGATATTTTACTTTTAGCAGATGTATTTGAAAATTTTAGAAAAATGTGTAAGGATATTTTTGAATTATATGTCATGCATTATTATACAATTCCAGGATTTGCTTGGGATGCTGCGTTGAAGAAAACAAAAATCCGTTTAGAACTAATTACAGACGTAGATATAGCTTTATTCATTGAAAAGGGTATTAGAGGAGGAATTTGTCAGGTATCTAAAAGATATAGTGAAGCTAATAATGAATATATGACAAAATATGACCCTTCGAAACCATCAGTTTACTTAATTTATTTAGATGTAAATAATTTATATGGAGCTGCTATGCGTGAATCTTTACCTTACGGAGATTTTCAATGGCTTGCTCAGGATGAAATAGCTAATTTAGATATTTTAAATATTCCTGATGATAGTGAAAATGGTTATATATACGAAATTGACATAAATTATCCGGAATCATTACACGATTTTCACTCAGATTTTCCCCTATGTCCCGAAAATAGAATACCACCTGATTCTAAATATAACAAGTTAATGTTAACTCTTTATAATAAAGAAAAATATATTATTCATTATCGAAATTTAAAACAATGTCTTTCACTTGGTCTTATTATTACAAAGATTCATCGTGTTTTAAAATTTAAACAGAAACCTTGGCTAAAAGATTATATTGATTTAAATACGGATTTACGTACAAAAGCTGATAATGCATTTAAAGTATATTTTCATAAACTGATGAACTTGTCTGTGTTTGGTAAAACCATTGAAAACGTTAGGAAACGACGTATAATTAAATTGATAAGCAGATGGGAGGGTAGACATGGGGCTGTGTATTATTTATCAAAACCAAATTTTCATAGTCGTACAATAATTTTAAAAAAATTAGTATCTATTGAAATGAATAAAACTGAAGTAACTTTAAATAAACCTATTTACGTAGGTATGTCAATATTAGATATTTCCAAAACTTATATGTATGATTTTCACTATAACTATATGAAAAAAAATTTAAAAATTTCAGACTTTTATATAGTGACACTGACTCTTTTATTTATGAAATTATAAATGATAATATTTATTCTGCAATAAAAGAAGATATTCATAAATTTGATACAAGTGATTATAAAAAAGATAATATGTTTTCTATACCTTTAGCTAACAAAAACAAATTGGTTTAATGAAAGATGAAATGTGTGGAGAAATCATGACTCATTATATAGGCTTAAAAGCTAAGATGTATAGTGTAAAGGTAAATGATAGAGATAAAATTAATAAAGTCAAAGGAATTGTTAAGAGTGCTATTAAAAAGAAATTAAATTTTGATAATTTTTTTTCTGTTTTAAAAAGAGGAGATTCTATAAATTGTAAACAAAGTTCGATTCAATCGGTCAAACATAAGGTTTATACTACATCACAATTAAAGCTTGCATTAAATAATTTAGATGATAAACGTTTCATCTTGAAAGATAACATAAATACATTACCATGGGGACATTATAAGATAAAAATGTAACATAGTTTTAATTTTAGAATAGAAATGTAACATAGTTTTAATTTTAGAATAAAAATGAATTCTTTCTGATTTATTAAATGTATTTCTTTTTGAGTGAAATGTAATATAGTTTTTAATTTTAGAATAAAAATGAAAACATAATTTTGTATTGAAATAAATAATTTTTTATCTGAAATGTAACATAGTTTTAATTTTAGAATAAAAATGAAAACATAATTTTGTATTGAAATAAATAATTTTTTTATCTGAAATGTAACATTTAGAATAAAAATGAATTCTTACTAAAAATGAAAACATAATTTTGTATTAAAATAAATGTATTTCTTTTTGAAATGTAACATAGTTTTGTATTAAAATAAATGTATTTCTTTTTGAATTGTAATATATAAATGATTAATAAATATTTTAAATGAATGTTCTTTCTTTTTTTCTAATCATAATATTCAGAAACGTTTGCAAGAGCAGTACTAATTATGAGTGAAGAAGTAATTAAAATAAATCGACGAAATATTAGATTAACCTTAAAATTATTAAGAAAAAGTAAGGATAATAAAAGTGTTACTGTTGGGTCAAAGAGACATTTAGAAAAAAAATTAGTAAATTTACGAAGAGAACAAGCTCAAATAAAAAATGTTAAATTGGGGTCTAATTTAAATATTAATAATAATATATCGTCAGTAAATAATAAACGTATTCACTGGAAAGATATAGAAAGTGCTTTTAAGAAACGCATTCGAACTGGGGCTGTGATCAATCAAAATCATAATGATATTCAATCATTTTTTGAGGATGCTTTCTCATTAATTTATAAACGAATTAAAAGTGCTATTAGAAAATTTGATATTTTGAAAGTTAATTTTACATTTTGTGGTGATTATTCAAAGGTAAATAGTAATATGAAAGAGATTGAAGGTACAACTTATAAAAAATTTTTAATACTAAAAATTATCAGCTTGTTAAAAATAGTAATATTAAAGAAATGTATAAAGCTGTATTAGATGAAATAACAAATCAAATGTCGGAATTTGAACAGTCAGGTAGTGGTACTACTTTAACAGCTATAAATTATTTATCTGTAAATATGATGAAAACAAATATATTAGGTCATTGACATTGAGGTGAGGTGGGGTGATAATAAAATTAAAAATAAACTTATTATTCTATCACAATCAAAAGTAAATTCATGAGTTCATTATGTATACTTCAAAAACAATAATTGCTCCTAACTGTTTCTTAAGATTGATGGTTATTGTAAGTACTGTAACATCGAAACCAAGTTGATGATTTCGATTCATCTTTTAACTCACAACATTTCCTAAACGGAACAACATCCCTCGAAAGATCTCGAGAGAATAGTAATATACGTGTACATTATAATGAACCTGAACATGAATCAGTTCCGATATTTAATTATTCAAATGCATTTAATCGACGTCATTTTAATCGAAAGCAACAGAACTTACAATCATTAACAACTCAGTCGCTGAGTGATGATTATAACTCATATCCTATTAATAATAGAGAAACTAGTACTAAATCTTCTCATAAAAAGCCTATAATTACAGAAAAATTAAGTGAAGTTGAAACTAATAAAAAAGACTGTAAACAGGAATGGAATGAGTATGACGACTTGATGGATAAATATGCTGTGATGGAAAATGATTTAAAAACGATGCGTGTTAATCATGATTTTACTCTACTACAACTTGAACAAAGTAAATCTGAAGTAGAAAATTTACAAAAAACATTAAATTCGACAAAAGTTTCTTTAATCTCATGTAGACGTTTCTGCGGTCAATCATTATAGAAGTAAATATGTTAACATTAAAGGAAATCGTTGAGATACCTGTTGCTATATTAAAAAAAAATTTTAAATCTGATATTGCTCGTAATTTTAATCATTTATCGGAATGGATGCAGAAAGAGCTTCGCGATTATCAATATTGTCAATGTGTGCAAAGAACGACAGGGGACGTAGTGGATGGACCTCCACCATTTAAGATAAATTGCAATCGTTGTTGCTCCACTCATTCATCATGTCTCTAGAAGCAACTGTTCTACCTTATCTAATCTTAGCGTTAGTGCAAAATAATACATTGTACGTATATAATCCAATATCTGTAATACGTGAATGTTATATGTGCATTGACTTTTCTAATAATTATACAAGTGTGAATAAAAGTTGTGAATGGCCTCATGAATGGACTAATATGAAGTTAACAAGCATCAATCAAAATAGTGCTTTTACATTTGCGAATAATCTTACAAAATATAAAGACAATAACAAGTCTTTGCTTTATTTTAGAATTAGGTATTATTATGCTAAAAGTAATAAATCATTTAATGCATACTTTGAAAGTGGATGGCATCGTTTGTTATGGAATTTTAAAAATCAAGAAGTAACTCACTTATCAGACTTAACAGTTAACGATGTAATGATAAACTCAATTCTATTATTGTATTTAGTTTCAATTATATTAGTAGAAATAACTGTAGTAAGTTCTTACATTATATACCGTCAATTCAAATATCAAATAGATTATTAAGTAACGCCCATGCGTATTACATATTTTAAAGTTATATATATATTAGAAAACTATAAATATTTTAGTTTAGTACTCCTTAGTTAGTAGTTAAAAATGAATTTCAAGAGAAACGATAGTTATAATTATCAAGACTGGGAAATGTTTACTCCAGAACAAGGTAAAAAATATATATATTAATGAAATAAATAATCTAAATGTAATTATTTCTTTCTTCTAGAAGAGATAAATGGTTATTTATCTCAACTTCCTCTTCCGCCTACTAATTATGCATCAACAGTTCCTGAAGTAGTTAGAATAGAAAAAAATGATACAGAAAATGTTCAATTACTCGTTAATACGTGTTACCCATTACATACTATTTCAAAAGATGATATATGGAGTGATCATATTCATTCAGCACATGTTGGAATACATCCCTTCGATCCGGACTTTGAAACATTTATAAAACTTGAATGTGTAAGTAACATATGTAAGAATAATGAAATTTTACTTAAATGTAATTTATGGGATGAGATATATGATATACGATTGGAGAATAAATTTAGACGTTTTTTCGATAATAAACGCTCACAAGAGGAAGATGAAGAAATGGAGGATACTGCAGGAAAGAGGATAACAGTAAAAACGTATTTCGAAACCTTAAGATTAGAATTTAGAAAAGATTACTATAATAAATGTGCGAATTATGTAACAATTACAAGCAGCTCCTAATTTCCTAGCATCCCTCTTAATATTATTGTTTTGCTCATCTTTTATAGTAGATAAATATGCTTCACCCTCCATTCGCAACTTCTTATTTATTTGTCTTTTCCATGCCGTTGTGTCTTGTTTCTTCTTTCTTTTAATAGATCTCTCCCTTACTAAATTTTCGTTTTCAATATTATCTGACTCTGTATTGCTTGTTTCTCTTTCACCTTGCGCATAGTCACTGTGGGTTTCAGAATTAACGTCATCTTCTTTATCGTCACATTGAAGCATTTCTCTTGCATCGTTTTCGTCCCCATTCATATAGTCGTCTTGTAACTCTTCTTCCTGGAAACATTTTTTATTTTCTAGTTTAACACACATTGATTGTCATTTACCTCAGTTATAGTATATTTCCCTACATCATTTTTCCTTTTCCGTTTTCTCGACCATCAGGTTTCCGAGTACACTCATTTAGTATCATGTATTCTACTGAACTATTGGCTGTAAGGTTGATGTCTTCAAACACTACAGGAATATCATCAAACATGATGCCAAGCTGATCAATAGATTTCTCGAAGCATGAAGGCTCAAAAAAACTTGAAGATGGTTCATCCAACTTTTTTTCTGAGCTAATAGCAGCGCTAAGAGCCATAATTTTAGCTGTTCGCTGTGACATCCTAGAAGATCAAATTAATGTCAGTTTAATCGTTAATTTCACCAATTACGTCGTGCGCATTTGTTTACTGTGGAGCGTAAAATTATATGATTGTATAGATGCTTTTATAAAAAAAAAGACTGCAGTTAAAGCATTGGAACAACTAGCTGTACTTTCTTAAAATCAATATTATTAGAAAGGCAAGAATCAAAAAACATTTCAATAGGGTCTAAAAAATTGAAACATTTCAGGTTTGTGTAATTTAATAATAATTACAAAATGTTGTAACCCTACAATACACATTATAGACAAAAAAAGATGCAGAATGTCGTATCCCACTAAACACATTTTTCCGACAAATTTAACCCTATAACGTAAAAATTATAAATCTTTTATCAACAACTAAATATGACAAACTATATTGTATAGAAAAATACTATAATTAACACAAGTACTTACCTAATAATGTTGTAAAACACTGCATTAAACCAAAGCGCACTTGACTCTTACTAACCCAATAGCAAACTGTGGCTTACGACGTTTTACAAATCAAATAATGCATTCCGTTGATACGACATTTTGTTTTGGTGCGTAAAATGAATTTTTCAGATGGCTGTGGCTTACGACGATTTTCCAGAATGTGCAGGTTAACGCAATGCTTCGATTGGCGCCAAAATCGAATTTTTGAATATTTGGTGGGTTACGACGTTTTGCACTTAAGCCATCGATGTGTTATAATATTTATTTTAATAGATGGCATAGACTTTGACAGGTGGTTTATCATTGTTTTCATTATTAACCTAGGTCAATAATAGACGTGTCTGGCAAATAGAGAAGGTATATAATAGGGGCTTCTGGCAAGGGGTTAAGAAAATCAATTTCTGCAGTCACAAACAATGCCAATAATTGTCTTTTTTAAGGTTAGTAGTGGAAAAAATAATTTAAAGTTAATAATAATAATTTAATTTTTCTCAAAAAATATTTATTTATTCATCAATTTCTATTTTGTCCCCTTCAAAGTAGTCCCCCTCAGATATAATCCACTTGTGCCAGCGTTTTTTCCAATCCTTGAAGCAGTTCTGATATGCACTTTTTGGTATGTCCTTGAGCTCTCTCAGCGATTCGGTTTTATCTCCTCAATTGTCGCAAAACGGCGTCCTTTCATGGGTCTCTTCAATCTTGGGAACAGCAAAAAGGCGCAGGGAGCCAAATCTGGTGAATACGGTGGCTGAGGCATGATTACGGTGTTGTTTCTGGCCAAAAAATTACTAGCAATGACGAGTGAGCAGGTGCATTATCGTGATCCAAAAGCCATGAATTGTTTTCCCACAATTCCGGACGTTTTCTTCGTATTGCTTCTCGCAAGCGGTGCATAACTTCAAGATAATACTCCTTATTAACCGTACGACCATGTGGAAAGAACTCCTGATGCACTACGCCACAGTAATCGAAGAAAACTGAGCAAAACCTTGACATTTGATTTTTACTTAAAACAATTGCACCTGCAACATTTATACTGAATAAATTCCCGTTTGTTGAAATATGTTTATATGCAGGAAAGTGTTCTCGTGTGAAAAAGTACTACTAATCACACAATAGTACCTATGTTTCTACCTAATATACTTTACAAAGAAAGTTTGTTGTAATTAAAGAAAAAGACAAGCTGTTCAATAAAATTCTATTATCAATTACCATATTATTAGAAAATCTTATAAATTTTTCTAAACCCACATACATTATTCTAATTTTGTTGCAATAATACTTAAATATTATTTATATTAAAAACAGTGTAGTAACCAACAAAACATAAATTAATAAATTTACTAGATTATCATTGCTAATATACATGAACCATTCCATAACTGAATGTCCAACATAAAATATACGTAAATAGCTGTCCAAAAAATCCATTTGTCAGCAACGATTTACGTGATATAAAAAACTGCTGCCATGTTGGCCCTGCTTTTAAAAGGAGCATAACCCAAAGTCCTGTAACGGCAAAGATATAAAATGCAGCTCCGTACAATCCTGTTAGTCCCAATAAACCTAAAACATAATCAATAATTAGTGTATATATACCACAAATAATCTAAAGTAGTTAATTGGAGCTTTTAAATTAATAAGTCTTAATAATAATAATACACTTACCAGCTGTACATCCTGATAATGCAGCCATAGATGTACGACAATATTCAACAACCGAAGAATTATTTCTTATAGCTGCTTCACTATACGCCACAACATCTGAAGCTTTCCCTTGCTTGTTTTTGGTCGACATTTTTAAATAATATGATCTTTTTCAATCAATTTTAATGTTAATTAACCATCTGTCACAAACAAAATGTTAGGTTAGGAATGCTAGAATAATTCATAGGGAAATTTGTCATGCAACAAAGACAAACACTTGTTATTCTAGTGATAAATTAATCAATAAATAATAAGTTGGCAGAACTGCGGCAGCGCGAAAATAAAACTTTTGTTTTGCTAAACTTCAGCACAGAGGTTAAGTGCAATTGTCAACATCTTAACAGAATCGGAATTGTAATAAATATATTAATTAAATAATTCACAATGTCACATTTGTTAAGTGGAAGTCAAAACTGTACACCTGAAACTGGATTAAATTTGAAAAATACCTCTTGTAGGAGTGGTAGATTAAACAAATCCTTGTTTACTCCATGCAGACGATTAGGTCTATCAAGACATTTTAAAGCAACTCCAAATAGTAGTAGAAATCACGACTATTCACCTAATAGTTCATGTTTATCGACTCCATCAAATTCGATTTCTCAAGTTGAGATTAATATAGAAACTCCAACTAATGAAAAATCTAAAGATGCAAAAAATGATACAGATATCAATTTTCAATTACTTTCTAAAGAAGAGAATACCATACAGGATAGAGAATCTGTATCAAAAAATAAAAAATCTGTTAAAAAAACTAAAAAAAGTATAACATGCAAAAATACAACTAATGTTAAAGAAAAACCATCTTTTAAAGAATTTGATAGTATGAACGATAAGACTGAGCACTACACTGTTAATATTGAATCAAATGTAGAAAATCCAAAGCATGAAACATTAACGACAAGTCCAGAAATAATTAACGAGAAACAAACATCAGAACCTGTATCAAAAAATAAAAAATCTGTTAAAAATACTAAAAAAAGTATAACATGCAAAAATAAAACTAATGTCAAAGAAAAACCATCTTTTAAAGAATTTGATAGTATGAACGATAAGACTGAGCACTACACTGTTAATATTGAATCAAATGTAGAAAATTTAAAGTATGAAACACTAACGACAAGTCCAGAAATAATTAACGAGAAACAAACATCAGAAGTTGAAGAAATAAAGAATCTCGACACGAAAGGTTCATTTATGAAACAACTATCAGGTAGTAGTTCTAATAGTGAGAGTGATCAACCCATCTCTAATCAAGTTGATTCAAAAATTAAGAAAGAATCAACTTTGGTAAATTCGCAAGTTTTAAAAGATATACAAACCTTAAACGTCAACACAATTAAGAAAACAAAAAGTTCATTTGCTAAACGTTTGTCTATGAAAAAGACGAGTAGTCAAGATGATTTAACAGATAAAGAAGATTTATTAAGTACACCAAAATCAAGTACATCATCCCTCGCAGCCGAAGAAGTTCTCAAAGATTGTAGTGTCGATTTGGAAAAAATGGTTTCACTTGAAGAAACTGAACTAGTTTCAAAGAATGCCAAAAAAAAGCGGCGTATTATATGCTCATCTGACGAAGATGATTTTCTGTCATCACAATTGGTAATGAAAAAGCAAAATGAAAATCAGCAGCAGGATGATGAAAATTGGGATGAAAGAATAAATGAAATTCATGCTCGAATTAAAAAGAAAAAAGAACATTTAGAAGAATTAAAACGTGCAGCCATTTATAAAAGACTGCACAATGTTACAGAACTTAATAAAGCGACGGAAATCTGGAAAAAAGGTTGCCAAGATGGTTTAATTCATCTATTACAGAAAACAAGAGAACATGTAGAAATAGATATGCCTACTTTAATGAAAAACTTGAATATACCACCTACGATAGTCTACAGTAAAGAAACAGATAGTTTTATGTAACATTTTTTTATTATTTTCTTGTAAATATATTGTAATTAACAGAGTAATATAATAAATTATATTTCTAAATTAAAGTTAAAATCTATGTGGTCTAATAGGATTTTCTGCATCAAACAGTTTAGGATCTTTAAGAAAGCATGGTTCTTTTAGGTACGCTGTCATAAGACCAGCACTTTGTGCTTTCACTATCTCAGCTTCAACTTGTTTATGTTTATCCTCGCAAAGGCCGGTTATATGTCGTCCATAAATTCTTCCTGTATATGGTGATTGAAACTGTGAAAGAAGTTTAACGTTTTTGTAATCTGGTGTTGTATTAAACTTGCATAGGATGCACTGTTGTTTTTCCTTTTCAAATGGGTTTTCCATGTCAAATAGAGGAGTATCAGCAGATGAATGTGCAGTTTTATAAATAACTGGAAAATATTCTTGAATTTGATTAGTCCTCATTGGTAGCATACCTACAAATAACAACGTATAAATTTTGATTTAGTCCTATGATCACCGCATTTGCAGGTGTGATTTTAAATCAGGATTAAAAATAACTTTCTATAACATAAAAGATGAAATTTTGTTTTCATTAGGAAAACTGCCAATATAATTAGCTGTTTTTATTACCTGTAAATCGTTTCAGAGCAAACATCTTTCAAGAAAAAAATGTTCTTGAAGTTTATTTTTATTAAATATAAACTTAGGTTATGTAGACAGGACATATGCTAAATATACAGGTCTACAGAAACATCATAATTATATATGATGTATAGTATGTTACAAAAGTAGTTTAATTAAGAATGACTAGGGTCATTCCATGTGAAATCGATCACTAAAACGGGTCGATCTAGCGGATTTCAATGAAGATCAATTATGAGGTAGCAAGCAATTAAAGAACATAACTTTCATTCATCAATTTGTTAGATTATGAAGAACTTCGGAAATATTCAAACTGAAAAAATTATCAAAACTGCTTGCACGTCTTTAAAGAAATATAAATATCTGAAAAAGTATTTATTCACAATCGATACATAATGTGTTCATTACTGACGTTTAAAAAGTTAGAAAGTAGTTTATTATACATCAGAGTCAATAATAAGTTCTCTTGGTTAGTAATGAGTTCTCTTGGTTAGTAATATCCATTACTTACCTTTTGCTCGTTCTAAATATTCTCAACAGATGGCAGAAGTTTTCGTATCTATCTTTACTTTTAGCAGGTAACAAACAGTCAGTCACTGTTTTAGCAACTTCTCGCTATTCCGGTGGTGTGCAACTTACATCAGTTTCACTATCAGGCATTTTAAATCGTGTAAATTGCAATTAGGAGCAATGTAATTAAATTTGGTTTAGTAGTGACACGAATTTACTTTGACAATTGTTGCAGCAATTGTCATTTTATCGCCACCTGAATAAAAACGCTGGTGTTGTGTCCTACATATATCAAGTATAAGGTATCAATGTCAGAAGGTCAGAACATAATTATGTACGATTGTGAATAAAATAGTATACATACCTCGGCGGGAAGACATTACGCGTCGAGCAATTGCAGCCCTTGGCGCTTCGCGCCTCGGGCAGCAGCATTGCTCTCCGCGTAATGTTCTACTTCCCGCCTTGGTAAGTAATCTACTATTACCCTAGAACAAATATTTTTGTTCAATCCTGTCGTTGAAAATTACTGTTTCTTACCTAGATACCAAAGGTGAAAGCATTTGTTTTGTCCATTCAATCTACTTACATAGCAACGGGTGAGCGAAAGCTGTGGGTGAAAAAATTTTCACTCACTCCCGATAAGCAAAGTTATAAGCTGAACATTTAACCAATTTTATTCATAACAGTAACACGTATCAACAAAATTACTTATAAATATGAAAGTTAACATTACAATTGTTCAAGATCGGTTGATTAATACCAGGGAATTGATCTTTGTCGACAAATAATCACAAATTGATTGTTTGTTTTATGACGAATGATGAGAACCATAACAACGAAAACCGACTACTAATTTTTCTAAAAATTTAAATTTATTTATTTATTTTTTTAATTTCTAATAGCAGGATTGAACAAAACGTTATACAGCACTCGTGGGAAACTGAGCCACTCACTTGTGTGGCGTTCAGTTTCTCCACTTATACTGTAATATACTAGTATTTCATTCTCCCCTTTACTGAAATGAAACTTTCTATCTTAATAAGGCAACCGAAAGTGAAAGTAAAACATGCGAGGTGGTTGCTAGGTATGAAAAACTTTCGGTACTTGGACAACGAAGTAAAACTGTCAATTTTTTTAAATAGTTATTTACATTACAAGCTGCGAAAGTTTACTTTTATGTGCAAGGTGTTTTTGATTGGCCGAGGCGAAGCGTAAGCGTAGCCGAGGTTAGTTTAAAACACCGAGCACCTGAAAGGGCTTTCGCAGCGTGTAATGTATTAAACTTTTCATTCTCTCCTTGACATTTATTAACCACCGTAAATAAATAAATAGAATGATGATTCAGTTATTATAATAAAATAATGTTTGTATATACAACAGTATTGTTACCAAGGTAATGTTGACAACAGCCCCCTTATAATATTATATTTTTAAGAAAATTGACAGTTTTACTTCGTTGTCCAGGGCCCGAAAGTTTTTCATACCTAGCAACCACCTCGCATGTTTTACTTTCGCTTTCGGTTGCCTTATCAAGATAGAAAGTTACATTTTCGTAAAGGGGAGAATGAAAATATAATATTATAAGGTGGCTGTTGTCAACATTACCTTAGTAACAATACTGTTGTATATACAATAGTATATTATACACCAAGGTGGTGAAGACTGTCATTATTGACCGAGCACCAAGATTATTTCGCGAGGGGCTTTGCCCCGAGCGGAATAAGGTGCGAGGCCTATTAATGTCTTCACCACCGTGGTGTATATACTATTTTTTCCACTACTAGCCAAATTTAAGGCAAAAATTAAAAATTAAAATTTTCTTGTAAAAATCATTCTTAAATACATATGAAATACATATCTTAGAAAATTCCATATCAGTATTTTTTGACCACTGATAGTCTTATTTTGATTGACAGGAGGTAATTACACTGGAAAATTCTTGACAATTTATTTTCATATTTGATTTTTCTTGAATTTGAAGTTTGATGTGAAATCTTCGTACCGAATCTCACACGCGCTTGAATTAGTAACCAGAAAATCTGTCTCGATCAGGAATGTTTAAAGAAAATTATTCCTCATCTGTGACTCGGGGCACTTTTCAAAATATTCCTGTCCTCGAGATTGTAAGAGACACCTGTAGGTGGTGAGCTCGAAGAGATAAAGGTAAACCACGCCGGTTTTTGTCGTTTTTCTCGAAAACTATTAGGTTTATCGAGATGAAGAAGATTAGGTAAAATAAAGCTTATTTAAATCCCTTTGTCAAAACCCATCAGGCGAGATTATTGATATTCTTGGTGCCAGTAGGCTGAAAAATTCTTTTTGCTTAAGTTAATTAATGAGTTAATTCTCAGGAGAGTACACTGTACAGAATATCGTATTACCGGGGACGCTTTAAAAAAGTCAGTAGCGTACGTTCGGATAGTACTTTTTAACATTATGTAAATTTATCATCGTTGAAAGTATCTATTCAACCCTAATAATGAGGTATAATTAAAAATCTCATTACGTTTTAAATGGCATAGGGTAATGAATACATTTAAAGAAAAGTATTTGCAAAAATTTTAACTATAAACCGTTAAAAGTAAAAATAGGGAATTTGTGAAAAATAATGTTTCTCGTTTCAAATTAATAATCATAACTACACAAATTATAACTGGTGTTAATTTACATTTTTAAGTGCATAAAACTGATACTAAATAATGGCAATCCTTTTTATATATTAGGAATCGTACTGTATAATAATTTACCAATTTCAATAAAACAATTAATGTATAAACAATTTGTTACTGTTGTAAAGGAATTACTTAACTATTATAGTAGTTCTTAAGGATTTTTGTTTATAACAATATTCCTGCTTTCATATGTTTAATTTAATTTATATTTTTTGCCGTTTACTTGCATCCATGTTACATGGAAAACAAAAATATGCCTAACTGTCAGTCAAATAGTATTTTATAGGTGGAATGAAATAATTCAACTTTGACGTTAATAATAATTGTTCTTATAGTATAAATTAATTTCATTTTCCCTATTTTGTACGTGTATTCGATTATAATCGAATACACATTAAGCATCAACGTTAGCCTTCTTAAAGGACATTTTGTGACGCTACTGAATCATTCCAGTTCATCAGTTGTTTCTGTTATCAGATAAATTTCTCGAGTCGACCACGTGATCGTGGGGTGAACACTGCGTGATTTGTGATGCTTTTTACAATTCTGCCCTCGTGATATCGGTAATCTTAAATCCTTCATTTGTTGGCGAGACTATAGTCAATTTTTTTATTCAACCCATTATGTAAAGGTGTTTCGTTTGTTTTGAAATCCTAATCTCCTTTATTTATAAGATTAGTAAATTTTTTTCTGGAATGATTTTTGCTGTAAAACTGAAATATACGATTTAAAACGAAACTGTTGCCTTACTGTGGCGCCCGTACAATACGAGCAAATCAGGAATTAAATCGTGTATTTCAATTTTACATCAAAAATCATTCAAGAGAAAAATTTACTCGATACCAAGGTCTTATAAATAAAGAAAATTAGGATTTCAAAATAGGCGCAACACCCTGTACGTATTGGGTTGGATACAACAATTAACTGGTACAGTGTACTCTCCTAAGAATTAACTTGCTAATACGAATTTCTCAGCCGACTGACACCAAGAATATCGATCATCTCGCCTGATGGGTTTTGACGAAGAGATGCTAAGGTAAAAGATGACTGGACCACGATCGCGTCCGGATCTCAACAAATTTTTCTTAGCTACTTCATGACGAATATGAGACCAAAAAGTTACGCCCGAATGTTCCTTGAGCAAATTTACTGGTGCAAATTGCTGATCCATGTATGACATACCTTCTTTCTTCGAATACACAAAACAAAGGCGAGGTACGAAAAAGCATTTTTGGTAGGGATTTAAATAAGCATTATGTTACCTAATCTCCATCTCAATAAACCTAATAGTTTTCGAGAAAAACGACAAAAACCGTTAGGGGACCTGGTTTACCCTCACTATCTCTTCGAGCTCACCACCTACAGGTGTTGACTTTGAGGGGGTGATTTAACAACCCACAAGGAAGCCCTATGCAAAAATCCACGGACTTACCTCGACTTTCCGCTATTTTTTGTAATTTGACTGTACTATAGTGATTTGACTATTATTTTTGACTTCAATATTTTTGACATACCTATCATTTCTGAAATTTGAATAATGTTCTCTTTTTATTGCAGGAAGTGTATGCTGTAACACTCCAACTAGCCTCACAGAGCAGAACCTTATTAGATCTGTACTTCGAGAAAGGTATCCTAGATCAGACAGTCAGAAAGAGCTTATGTCACCTTATAGTTGACGAGAGCTAAGCGAGGAACCATGGAAAAAAGTCGCGTCTTTAGATTTACATTTTTATTGGAATCTTTAGTTTGTACTTATAATTGTCACATGTTATCATTATTATAATTTTGTTTATTGTTTCCAGCCTTACTTTGTGGAACTCCATAATCATGAAATAAATAAAGATTATTAAAAGTTTCACAGTTTTATTAAAATACAACCTGACAATATTGTTTCGACAGCTATGCTGTCATTATCAAAGGTAATATAATTATAAACAAACACGTCGCTAAGGTAGATACAAAAATAGGTAACTAGATAAAATAATAATAATAATCAGAATTAAATATCTAATACTTCCAGTAACGGAGAATTACTGAGCTCAAGTTGTTCATTCATTAAAGGTACCCTGAGTTTGTGTTTGTATATCTCAAAGGCTTCTAAAATGTCTAATTTGCGTTTGTTATTACAAAAATGTAGGAATTTAATATTATTTTCAGGAGGCATTGTGTGATTTTGTTCTAAAAGGTGTTTGGCGTAATTCGATTTTTCAGGATGTTTATTTTTGTAATGACGTACGTGTTCTTTATATCTTATGTAAAAATTTCGAAGTGTTTGTCCAATATATACCGAACTACAAAAAGAACAATTTAAACGGTAAATGTCCGATTTCATGATATCATGTGTTCTGTCTTTCGCATTAAATAAAAATGAAAAAGTGTTAGTGTTGGTTTTAAATGTGATTTTATAATTGTTGGTTTTTCTTAGTATATGTGCAATTTTTTCTGATATTTTGCCAAAATATGGCATAGATATGTAATTTGTGTCTTCTGTTTGATTGTCAATGGAATATATTCTTTTGATAGCTAATCTATAATCTTTTTGTTTAATTAAAGTGTCAATCATGTTCGGATTGTAATGATTTGCATGTGCTAGTTGTTTAATGGTTGATATCTCTTTGCTAAAATCTGATTTTGTTAGTGGAATAGTTAAAGCTCTGTGTACTAATGATCTGTATGCTGCTATTTTATGTGTATTATGGTGATAAGATTCATTTGGTATTGTTATGTCTGTTTGTGTTGATTTTCTGTATATGGAAAATTCAAATAGATTGTCTGCGTTAATCTTGATATTTAAGTCTAGAAAGTTTATAGCCCTGTTTTGTTCTGTTTCTAGTGTAAATTTTATATTAGGGTGGATACTGTTAATAAGAATTAAAAATTCAACGATAACCTCAAAAGAACTGTCAAAACAAGCTAAAATGTCATCAACATAACGAAACCAGAAGATAATGTGTTTAGAGAGGTTTAATTCAAATATTCGATCTTCAAACTTGTCCATAAATATGTTAGCTAATAGAGGACTTAGAGAATTACCCATAGGTAAACCATCCTTTTGTAAATAAATTATGTTATTAAAAGTGAAATAATTTTGACTTATACAAAGGTCAAATAATTGAATTAACTCGAACTTTTAACTAATTCTATATTACTATTAATCAAAAAACTATCTAATAAAGGAATACATTTTTGTGGGGGTATTCTGGAGAACATGTTGCAAATATCAAAACTAACAAGTTTTGAATGTGATGGAAGATGTATGTTTTGCAGCTTATCTACTAATTCTAATGAATTTCTAACAGAGTATTTCGATTTGTAACCTATCGTGTTAATAATCTGGTTCAGTTTTTTGGATAAAATGTGATTAGGTGCATTGATGTATGATACAACTGGTCTTATTGGCATATTCTGTTTATGTGTTTTGACTAGTCCATATAGTTTAGGTATTTGTGGGTTTTTATTAATGATTTGTTGCTTTACTAATTCTGAAAAGCAGATATTGCAGTTTTCTAAACCTTGTTTTATTTCTTTTTGGAATTTTGTGGTTGGGTTTTTGTTTAAAGTTTCTAAATTTTCTTTATTAATAAATTCATTAACTTTTTGTATGTAAATATCTTTTGAAAGAATTACCAAAGTGTTACCTTTATCTGCTTTAACAGAAATTAGATTGTTCTCTGTGATTTTCTGTTTTATAGATTGAAGAAGTGATATGTTAGATGTGTTGTACATTTTATCCTGTTTCAAAGACATCTCTTTTAACAAATTCGAAATTTTGCATAGTTATTATGATCTTTCTTAAGTATAGTTTCGCATTCAACGGCCAAAATTTCTTTAATTTTGTTGGTAAATTTTGGAAAAGGACAAAACTTGAAACCTTTGTTAAGAAATTGTGTTTCTCTGTCATTGAATGTTATATTCGACAAGTTTATGAAACGAGGATAAAAGTTTGCAGTGTTCTGACAATTAAAGTTATTTTGTAGTGTACGTTTTTGTTGTACAAGTCGATGAAGTTTATTTTTCTGTGTGGTGTATTTTTTGAATTTAATGTGACTGACGGTTTCTCTAATGTCAAAATCTAAGATGTCAAATTGGATATTGTGTAATTTATGAGTAAGTTCTGTATGGAGTAACTTTATATAAATGTGCATATTGTCTCTTATACTAAACCATTTCTTCGATTCTTCTTTGAGCCATCTGTTTTTGGCATTCCTATTCACTTTTTCGGTAATCGAATTCTTGGTTCTGGTAGTGATGTTTACGTAGTTAGGAATAACCTGACGTTTCAGACATTCTTGGTTAAACCAAACATTCTGACTTGCGATTCAGTGTTTGATCATAAGTTTCTTGTATAACTTGGCTTGTTTTTCTAACGAAGACGAAATGATCTTGTTTATTGTTTCCAGCCTTACTTTGTGGAACTCCATAATCATGAAATAAATAGAGATTATTAAAAGTTTCACAGTTTTATTAAAATACAACCTGACAATATTGTTTCGACAGCTATGCTGTCATTATCAAAGGTAATATAATTATAACAAACAAACACGTCGCTAAGGTAGATACAAAAATAGGTAACTAGATAAAATAATAATAATAATAATCAGAATTAAATATCTAATACTTCCAGTAACGGAGAATTACTGAGCTCAAGTTGTTCATTCATTAAGTTTTTTAAGTAAACACCGTTTTATTTTATTTGTCTTGCCTTCATTTTTGAACAATAGCAGTTTTTTTTATTGAATTTGTTTCTTTTCAACTTTTTTTGTGTAAGTATGATATTGGTGATTTGAACTCACTATTATTGATAGTTGGCCATATTTACTCTTCAGAATTACTAGATTTCCATCAATTTCTGAAAATATTTTTAGCTATCTCTGTGAGAAAACCTTATATAGCAGATGAAGGTAATACACATTGAAATGAGGTATAAAAATTGAAAACATTCATATTTTCAATGTGCATTTTCCTCCCATATCATTACAGGGTTTCTCCTAGAATTAGCTTAAAATAAGACTTTGAGGGAGTGGGGGAAATTTGGAAATTATGAAGAGAAAATTAGGCAAACTACCAAAAATAGTGAGTTGAAATCACCAATATCATCTGGTAGAAACAACCAGAAAATATAGAAATGTGAACTTGAATAGATGGGTAAAAGCAACTAAACAGAATGGTATTTTAGTTATATGCAATGGTCATGACTGCTATCATATGTAGCTGATTCCACCTTAGAAAGATGCTGAATTAACTTGACATATAGGTATTTTTACTATCCAATATTATTACATGAGCCAGAAAATCCAAGCTAATGCAACTACATCGTGAGTTACTCTTACTAGTCTACTAGGTTGATTTAACTATATGAGCTTCATTTCTAACTGTCTCATTTTGTATATCTAACTATACTATTAAGACTATTTTAACTATATGCAAGGCTAAAACAACCTAACTCAGTATGGTAAATTTAACTATTTACCGGTTGCTTCTACCATATAGGAGTGTGATTGATTTAACCTTATTAGGTAAATTTAACCAAACACATTTTACTAAAATCGTATACTTCGTGTTACCCATAAGTATTGTTGTCACTTTTTGTACCATATTTTCGGGTTGCTGCAACTCATTTTTGGTTAATTTAACCTGAACATTTTTTTCAGTGATGTTTCTTTATTGCCCGTCGGGCCATAAAGAGACCCTTGGGCTATAAAGAGACGGTTATGTTTAGATGAGATTAGCGATAATAGTCTAATTATAATATATCTGTGCATAAACATTAAAATAATGGACCATATTATTTTATTTATTCACTATTATAAAATACAAAATCAGTACAACTAATATTTTCCTTGATCCAAACATTAAATTTTTGAATCATTTCTTGACTCATTTCATTTTGATATTGATCCGTTTTACCCGATCTCATAAAGTGTCCTTCTTCTTCTACTAAATTCAGTTGCTTTTTTAAATTAATTACTTTCTCACTATTAACGGCTTCGTTTTCTTTCATTGTACTAAAACTCAGATGTTTTGTTAAAGTTTCGGTTTGTTCCTTCGATATAGTTTTATCTAGAAATGAAGCAACCTTTTTAATTGCAGACGGTAAGTCGGATTTTAGTTCTTCATATTGCAGCATCAAAATGTTTGAGTAATTCCTCCTTTGCCAGTAACCCAGTAAATTGCTCCAATACGGTGTATACGGTGCTGAAAAGAATACAACTAAGTTAGTGGCCGTAAACTTAATTTTGAATAAAAACACTTTGGTACCGCGCTACCGTACCGTACTTGGCGCTAAATGTTTCATTACATGTTTCTCAGTAGTCTAAGGCCAGTAATAGACGAGCGTACAACACGCTGCGTGCCGCGCTCTCTGCCCCCGCCGTTGTTGAGTACACGGACGCGTTTCTTAAACCACTTAATTTGTGAAAACTACAAACTACAGCCAGTATAAAAAGGGATACTGTGCAAGCTGGATGCATTGCAGCTTTGTGCTAGTGGTAAAAGAATGAATGCGTTAGTGGGTACACCCCATCATCAGTACCAGGTTCCAAACAGGACATTTTCATTTGAAGTTTTCCTATCACAGAAAATATCCTGAAAAAATTCTTCTTATATTTTCGCATGTCTGTCTATCTCAATTATAAGTTCTTCTGTTTCAAACATTTCACATTTCGGTTCTACTGGTAAATAGAAAATAGCTCAACCTTCTCCAGATATTTTTCCAACATTTCTTACTGAGTTAATGTAGATACTAGATCCACTTCCATTACTAATAAACCAATAGTCTCTGAATTGGCCAGGAATTATGGTCCAAGTGTACCCAAAAAAATATAACGATACATTCAAAAATTCTATACAAAATCACAGTGGATTTACTTATATTGTGAATAACTATACCAAATTTAAAAAAAATCATTACAAAGGAGCCATTTAGACACCCAAATATGGTGCATAAATCGTAATCGCATGATTAATAATCGTTGTTTTTTTTTCATAAATAATACTATAATGAGATAACTTTGGTTTTAAATTGATACTCCAGGAATGTTAAAACTTGCTTACCTAACTTGTTTTGGAAAACGATGTTTAATAATTAAATTATTTCACATTTTTTACGTGAAAAATTAATTTTAGAGAAACTATAGATTCAAAATTAACCAAAAAAATACCACTTAAGTTTCATAGTATTTGAACTACATTCCCAGAATTAAAAAAAATCGTATATGTCTAGGGACTAAATTATTGCCGAAAAACCTGCTTTTTCGGCAAAAAGCAGGTCATAACTTTGAATGTACAGTTTCTCTAAAATTAATTTTTCACGTAAAACATGTGATATAATTTAATTAAAAAAAGATTTTTTTCCAAAACATTTTCAATTATTATATTATTAATGGAACAAACAACACACGTTTTCTAGGTACCCTTGGACCTTAACTAGAAAAGTGATACGTCACATTTTATGTTGGTAGCCCTGAATATTTCTAAACAAATTTCATCTTGAAAAAATCTACAATAGTCGCGTTCGGCATTTCACATCTGTTTACTCCAAAAGCTCAGTTTCTATGGTATTCATTGTTGTAAATAATTGTAACAATAGAGCTTACAGAGTAAAGAGTTGAAATACCGAAGCCAGCAAATACATTTATCACCCATGTTATAAACAATACTTTGAAATATTTGGAGCTATATACCAACATAAAAAATGACGTCATTACTTTTGCTTCCGGAACCCGTATGGAACCTAAAAAAATCCTAGAACCGGAACCGGAACCTTAATGTTTAGAAAATTAAAATTGAAACCGGAACCGAAACGCTTATTTTGAATTTCCAAAAACCGGAACCTATATTTGTAAAGGATTCCAGTCCCTAAAATAAACTAAAGGATTTAAATAAAAGTAATGCACTGAGTTAAATATTCACTTATAATATACCAAGTGCATTGATTATTGCCGGAAATTTTTTGAGTGACATTTCTGCAACGTCATAATTGCACGACACGGAGTGGAGTGCAATTACGTTGCAGAAATGCACGAAATCAAAATTTCCAGGCAGAATCAATGCACGAGGCTATATTCGGTAAAAGAATCGCACGACGCACAGAAAAAAATGCATTATGATTAATTGGTTTTATGTAGCTATATATGTTACAAGTATAATTTCCAAAAAATTACTCCTTGGTAGGATATATATATATAAATTTCCGGAAAATTGTGTGATTGTCATGGATACAATTCAATTTGAATTTTTCTATTGGTCCTCGGCATCGTCGTGCGATTCTCAATATTATTGCGTTTTAATAATTTAATAATCAGAACTGTTGACCATGTCTGTACTTGTCCGCACAATATCGCTGCTGTATCCACCTGTGTAATAAGCAATGTATTGCATTGCCAGCGTTTCCTACACGACGCGTTGGCAACACAATCATCTGCGTTCTGTCAACGGATACGCACGTGTTCACCGCTTGTGTATTTGCTTGAACCAGAATATACAGTTCTCAACACGACGGAGAAAACGCCGCGTGTTGTACGCTCGTCTATTACTGGCCTAACATTGATCATGCAACTCAAATGGCTAGTTGTGTATTAAGAATGAAAAGAGAGAGAAATAGTATATTAAAGTATTAGTTTCACAAGACACGTTTTTAGCGCACGCGTCCTAGTCATGAACAAGTGCGCTAAAACGTCTTATGAAACGAATACTTTATACTATTTTTTCTATTTGCCTTATTTCTAATGATTCTAAAAAAGAAATAATTTAATTTTAAATAAAATTTGTTAAAGGAACTTTGTTAACTTTTTTAACAGTTGGCAACACTGAAAATCCAGATTCCGCATTTGTTTTTCTTTACAGCATAAATAAGTTTCACATTTTAAAAACAGCTGTTCAATACTGATATTAACTTTAAAAAATAAAATGTTACTGTTTTCCGTATTCTAATAAGTCTCTTTAGGACACGCACAATGTGTGTCCTAATGGCTTCATTAGGACAAGCAAATATAAAAAGAATAGTAAAGACATTTCAATTTTATAAATCTGTAAGCAGCACATTAAAAGAAATCAATAGTAAAATCAGCCTACGTCGGTATGGGACGATTCGGCGCTTACAATTCGGCGTGGACAACTTGGCGCAGTCAATTCGGCGCCGTGCCAATTCGCGTTAGCTAATTCGGTGCCGTGCCAATTCGGCACCAGAAAGATCTAACCAAACTAAACATTTGTAATTTATAATTTAAATTCTTAGTAACGTTAGTATTTCTGTTAAATTTTACTTTATAGCTTAATTGCTTTTTTCAAATTCCATTTACATCAGGTTGAATTTTTCTTGGTAATTATTACCTGAATATTAATCCTGTATGTTATTTACTTCGCCTCTCTAGTCTTTTACTAATGCATAAGATAATCATCATATTAAGATGGTTGGTAAAATTTCCTAGGAAGAACTTATGCTGTGGCTTTTACTAATAGGGCAGGTTTTTGTATTAGTTATTTTATTTTATGCTTGTTGATAATAAATTTGTAGTAAGTGCAATATTTAATATTAATAAATTAATACAAATTGAAAGTTCTTGGCAATTAAAATTATTTAACTAATTAAATTTATTAATTTTAAGCAAATACAAGATATGTTTTGATATTCATAGCAATAAATGACCGTCCCACGCCTCTATTATTTTAATAAATATTTAAATAAATTTACTTGCTTAATAACGAGTGGTGTGTATGACAAAATACAATATAGTACAAATTAGTAGTGTTTGGCGCAGAATGTGTCCGGCGCCGAATTGTCCGGCGCCGAGTTGTGCTAGATCCACCTACGTCGCCTTGGCGAAACAATAAAACTTACCATCGTTTATTTAATTTTGAGCAATTAATAATTAATGATTATTGAGCGGTTAATTTTCAACTATCGAATGACAATTGTAAAGGACTACTCTTAAATGCTGGAATAGAAAAACTAAATTTCAAATCTGAGTTCATCATCACTCGCTAAAGACACCGTGAGAACTTTGAAACTAAAACTGAAGAATTTCCTAATTCTGTCACAACTAACTAAGAGTATAGTTAGGTAAAATTCAATAAATAACAGTAAACGCTAACGAAATACTAAACATAGATATGCAATCATTTGTTAAATTAGAAATTTAAAACAATTTGACATTTATTTCGTACTGTTCCGCCCAACAATGAAACTTCATTGTAGTACTTTTTTATACGTAAGTACGTTTTGATATAAAAGCTTTTGATAATTGGTAATTAATTTGTTTTCTACCATACTATTGCTACCCAGGAGAAAATCGATCCAACAGATCTTCAAATAGCTGGTTTTAAAAGTTCTAGTAACCCAGGTGTAATAATTAAATGTAAAAATTAAAAATTAATTGATGCTGCAAAAAACAATTTAGGCCAGAAACATAATGTTAAAATTTCTAAACAAAGAACGCCGAGAATTAAAATACTAGGGACGTCAATAAAAAGAGAAGAAGATGATATTATTCAGAAAATCAAGCTACAGAATTCTATTAAAAATGATGCAAACACAAAAGTCGAGGATGTCTACATAAATAGTGAAAAAACCGACAATCGAGAGATTTTTCTGTTATTTGGAGGTGGACGGCGAGATTTACAGTCTTTATTGACAGAAGGAAAAGTAAACATTGAATGGGATAGATGTAAAGTTTTCTGCGTGCTAGGTGTAAGAAGTTCCTATAATTCCAATGGTTACGGTCATAATAATTTTACCAGATATTTCGAAACCAGAACAATCAGGTCAAAAAAAGCATACACGGAAATTAAAATGCAAACGTTATTAAGGCAGTGAAAACTTACAAACGTAAACGATGTTGATGTAATCAGTGCTGAATAGCAAGAACATTTACAAAACTGCGTCACTGGTTTAATTAGCTTTAATGCCATATGAAACAATAACAATGCTTAAGCAAAACAAGTGGTACAAGCACGAACTAAGATTTCTTAATAGTCAGCAAGATCATCTGTATCAGACAGCCAGATTAACACGTGACTAAATAAATTGGGAAAACTCACAGAACTGCAAAAAATAGTTATAATAAGTTGGTTAGAACAAGTAAATGTCAGTAAATTACGAATGCGAGATTGAGGAAAATGTTAAAGCACTTGTTAAAAAATATAAAAACTTCAGCTCATCACTTTTAATAAAAAACAAATTGACGATCCAAAACAATTTTATGAAAATTTTAATAATTATTTTATTACTAGCGTTGAACAGATTCATATAAGTATTAATAGCCATAGTTTAATCGATTTCAATAATATAGAAAGAAACTGCGACTCTTTTCGAAACTTTTCTCCAATTTCAGTTCAAGATCTTCAAAAAGTCATTAGAAATATTAAAAAATAAAAATTCTACGGACGGGATCTTAAAAAATATAAATAAAGATTGGATGCTTATTATAAGAGACGTGTTGGTAAACATTTGAAAATTTAAAATTTTCGCAAAATTGAAAAACCGCTAGTTATTCTGGTTAGGTGTGATGGGTTTAGGCCCATAATATGTCGCCTACATAAGAAAACAATTATGGAGCAAATTGATATATCTTGAAAATAATAAATTGCTTTTAGAATACCAATCAGGTTTTAGAAAACATAACGCTTTTGAAACATCGTTAAGTATAGTTATAGCAAAATGGAAGGAACAAATGGATAAAAATAAGAAAATAGTGCCGGTCTGTTTGGACTTAAACAGAGCATTTGAAACAATTGATAGAGACATTTTATTAAATTAGGAAAAATGGAATGATACGGGATTAATGGTTTAACCAATAGGTAGTCTAGAAGTTATTTTACTAATAGACATTAAATTACCAAGTTTGAAGAAGTCGATTCAACCAGAAGGCAATGCAATCTTGGCGTGCCACAAGGGTCAATCTTAGGTTCTTTATTATTTATACTTTACATATGATATAGACACGCAACTTAATGTCTGTGATATAAACGTTTTTGCAAATGATATGCTAGAATTTAGCAAACATGTAGATTATGTTGTAAAGAAGACAGCTGAAAAGTGAGGTTTCTTAGGTATAATACATTAAACATATGGTTTAGAATATTAGTTTATAAGAATGTTTAATAATCCTGTATCCATCACTCTAAATGGAGTTAAATTTTAATCCAAAATTTTTTTTATTAAAAACACAGTCTTCTCCATAAAAATTTAATTTTAAATTTCGTTACATATACATATGTTTCGGCATCGTAATAAATAAACTATTTGCCTTCCTCACTTATTTTTAAAGCTGAAACAAAAGGTTTGGTATATTTTCTGATTGGCCGAAATAAATTCCTGGTCGGTTTATAAAAAATCTGGTTTGATTTAATCGTCCTGGATTAGCATCAACTTTTACTCCCATGGATGGTACTGTTCATGAATGAATTACATCAGTAGAAGAAACAAGAAAACGAATTTGTGTTTTGTAAGGTAATGATAAACGATTGTCCACATCAAGAAGGCGAAAGTCATGTGATTTGTTTTCGTTTGCAGGAATTATATAAGAATCAAATTCAATATCCTTGAAATCTGATAGTTCGTATGACCAGTATCATTGGTGTCCTATTGCTTTAACTGTTAGAAGAGGGAAATTGATTTCATCAAGAAGATACAGAAGACGTAGTGATGGGAGGGCAATGAAAATTAATGTTACTGCAGGAGCAATCGTTCAAATTAATTCGATCGTTTGTCCTTCTAATAGGTATCGATGTGTATACTTGTTCGTAAACAAAGTACCTATAATATATCTCACAATTAAGGTAATTATCAATAAAATTATTATAGCATGATCATGGAAAAATGCTAATTGTTCTATTAACGGCGAGGACCCATCTTGGGTATTAATATTTATCCAAGTTGCCATTCTAAAAAAAGTTTAAACTTTATGTATGAATCTTAAATTCATTGCACTAATCTGCCATATTAGATTAGTTAGTTAACATTGGTAACTCAGAATATCTATGTTCAGCTGGTGGGAATTTTTGCAGTCACTCGATTGATGTTGATATTTGATTGGAGAAGATATTCTTTCGTAGAGAGGTTATTCTTTCTCATATAATGAAAATAAAGAACAAAATTCTTACAGTTGAAATTAAGGATCCTATGGATGATACAACATTTCAAGTTAAATAAGCATCTGGATAATCAGAGTATCGACGAGGTATTCCTCTTAGTCCTAGGAAGTGTTGAGGGAAAAAGGTTATATTAACTCCAATAAATATTGTTAGAAATTGGATCTTGAGCAATTTATTATTTAAAGAGAATCCTGTGAATAATGGGAATCAATGAATTAATCCTGCTATGATTGCAAATACAGCACCTATTGAGAGTACATAATGGAAATGGGCTACTACATAATAGGTGTCATGTAAAATGATATCGATTGATGAATTAGCTAGAACTACTCCTGTTAGTCCACCAACAGTGAATAGGAAAATGAATCCTAAAGCTCACAATATTTGTGGAGAATAATTGATTTGTGTACCATGAAGGGTAGCTAGTCAACTGAAAATTTTAATACCTGTTGGAACAGCAATGATTATTGTTGCTGAAGTGAAATATGCTCGTGTATCAACATCTATTCCGACAGTGAATATGTGGTGAGCTCATACTACAAATCCTAAGAATCCAATTGCTATTATAGCATAAATTATTCCAATGCAACCGAATGTTTCTTTTTTACCTCTTTCTTGTCTTACAATATGAGAGATTATTCCAAATCCTGGAAGAATTAGAATATATACTTCTGGATGACCAAAGAATCAGAATAAGTGTTGATATAAAATAGGGTCTCCTCCTCCAGCAGGATCGAAGAAAGATGTATTCAGATTTCGGTCTGTTAGTAGTATAGTGATTGCTCCTGCTAGAACTGGCAGGGATAACAAAAGCAATAGGGCAGTAATAGCTACTGCTCATACAAATAAAGGTATTCGATCAAAAGTAATACCTGTTGATCGTATATTGATTACTGTCGAGATAAAATTTACTGCACCTAAAATTGAGGAAATACCTGCTAAGTGAAGACTAAAAATAGCTAAATCGACAGAGGAGCCTCTGTGGGCAATATTTGCTGATAATGGTGGGTATACTGTTCAACCTGTTCCAGCACCGTTTTCAACAATTCTTCTTATTAGGAGAAGGGAAAGAGATGGAGGTAATAGTCAGAATCTTATGTTATTTATTCGTGGAAAAGCCATATCAGGTGCCCCTAACATTAGAGGTACTAATCAATTTCCGAATCCACCAATTATGATTGGTATAACTATGAAGAAAATTATAATGAATGCGTGGGCAGTAACAACAACATTATAGATTTGATCGTTTCCAATTAATGATCCAGGGTTTCCGAGTTCGGCTCGGATCAGTAATCTTAACGATGTCCCTAGTATTCCGGCTCATGCACCGAATAGGAAATAAAGAGTCCCAATGTCTTTATGATTTGTTGAAAATAATCATTTATTAAGTTAAGTGGCTGAGTCTTAAGCGATAAATTGTAAATTTATTTACGGATTTGAATCCCTTGACTAGGTCTTGTAGTCAATAATGATTTTGAATTGCAAATTCAAAGGTGAGTGTAAGCTCTAAGGCTTAAAGGAGTAAGTCTTTATTGGTAACTTTGAAGGTTACTAGTTTAGTTTAACTTAAATCCTTCTTTTATACCATATTAAATATAATTGTGATAAAAATTAGTCTTGCAATTGAGACAAAATTTAGAATAGATAAGAATGTACTGTTGAATTTTGGGTGCCATGTTTGTCAATTTGGTTCATTAATGTTTATTAAAATAGTTGTAAGAGTGATTCGTATGTATATATAAATAGTGATTAGAGTTAGAAGAATTATTAAGATTGGAAGAGCAATTATTTCGTTTATTACTAAAGCTTGAATAGTTAATCATTTAGGTAGAAATCCTAAGAAAGGAGGAATTCCTCTTAAAGATAAAAAATTAACAATAAATCACAATTTTGTTATTGGATTTTCATTTATTGATTGATAAAGCTGATTAAGAAAGGAGATTTTTAGTTTATTGAAAATTAATACTAAATTTAGAGTTACTAAAGAATAGATTACGAAGTAGTACAATCAAATAGTTTCTATAATTATTATTGTTCTTAGTATTCATCCTATATGATTAATTGAGGAATAAGCTAAAATTTTCCGTAATCTAATTTGATTAACACCTATAATTCCTCTGACTACTATAGATCTAAGAATTATTGTTGCTATGAATAAATTAAAGTTTATATTATATATTAACAGGACTATAGGGGCAATTTTCTGTCATGTTAAGATTAATAAACAATTTATTCAATCAAGTCCCTCTAAAACTTCTGGAAACCAAAAATGGAATGGGGCAGTTCCTATTTTAGTTAACAGAGCCGAGTTTATTATGAGCAACCTTGGTGATTGTAAATTTACGAGGCTTGTAAATCTGGTTTTTGTTATTAGCAAGATTATTGATGCTATAATAATGGTTGATGCAATTGCTTGAACAATAAAATATTTAATTGCTGCTTCAGAAGAAAGAATTCTTTTGGTGTTTTGTATTAAAGGAATAATTGATAGGAGGTTTATTTCTAACCCCAATCATATCCCTAGCCACGAAGATGAGGAAATTGAAATTAATCTTCTAATGAAAATTAGTGATAGGAATAGTATTTTGTAAGTTTTAGTAATTAAAAAGAAAAGTATAGACTTTATATTCGGGGTATGAACCCAACAGCTTAGATTAGCTTATCTTTTTATATGTTTTAGTATATGATGTATTAAAGTTTTTGATACTTTAGGAGTTGGTTTAATTCCATCAAACATAATGAAGGTAAACAGCTACATAATTTACTCTATCAAAGTAACCCTTTTTCAGGCACTTCATTAAAACTTTTATTGTGTACTATAAAGTTTACAACTAAGGAATTCTTTTTTATAAATAAATTTACGTTAACAATAAATTGGTATATATTGATTAAAAGGATATTGAGAATATTAGAACTGAAGTTAATAAATTTATTAGTAAGATAGAGAAACACGTTGTATAAAATATGAAAATGGGGATCATAGAATAAAAAAGTTTTGTGTAACTATTTACTGATTCAAAGGGTGAAATTGATTAGAGATTAGATAAAGATAAATAGTTGTTATTCAAGATGCAGGATATACTTACATATAATAAATAATCGCTTAGATGTTTATAGAAATTAAATATGTAGATGGGGATAATCAAATCTATGGATCATTTTGATACATAACTATTTACTTCTGTACTATAGACATATCCACATATATAAAAAGCGGCAACATCCGATATAATCAACCTCATTTAGGGATATATAATTAACAATAAGTACCAAATGTATATGAGAAAGAGAAGCTTTTTTTTTTTCTAGTAAAGATAGTACTTTGTTTTTTATAATTTATGTATTTGATAACCATTAGTCATTTTATAATCAAAATCTGACATAATTATTTTGATAAATTTTGTTATACTTACTTAATTATTGAATATTTAGTTTATTTATTTGTATTTGAGAATTGAAGGCTTAAAAATTCAAATATTTTCAAAATCATAAAATTTCCGGAAATTTTCCGGAAATTTTGCTATTTTTGGGGTTTTTTTCCTCTATAAATGTTTACCAAGTATATCGGTATATACTTTAATAGATATAGCAAGGCTATCTATCTATAGTTGTATCTATAAACATTATTATACTTATTATATATATATATATATTAATACACAAATAATTTAGTAATACCTACATTTAGATGAAATGTAAAACTAAAGAATAAATCATTATTAAGATATAAATAATAATGTTATATACATATACTAATATTAACAAAATAAAAAAATAAAGTTAATTTGTAATTATTTATATATATAACAGGCATATGCTATATTGTTATTAAGATATACATTAAACACCTCTGTTATATTAGTTTAATACTGGTTTATTTGTAATAAACCCAGTATATAATTTCTATATATATATATAAATATTTTTATGAGAATGTTATTTAGTCTTTTGTTTTTAGGGGGAGATTTATTTAGATTTTTCTTTTATATTAAAGTTGTTTTTATTTCTTTTTTATTTATTTGGGTTCGTGGAACCTTACCTCGTTATCGATATGATAAATTAATGTATTTGGCATGGAAAAGATTTTTGCCAGTATCTTTGAATTATTTATTGTTTTTTTTTGGTTTAAAATTCTTTATTTTTGTTCTTTTTGTTTAGTTAATAAAATTTAGTATAAGTTAATAGGATAGTTATATCCTTTGGGGTATTTTCAAAATACATACTTTAACAAGTTCATTAACTAGTTTTTGAATATTAATATATCTCATAGTTTTGAGACACTAAATAGTACTGGAAAATATAAAAAGTATAAAATTGTTAAGGTTTGACCTGTGATAATATATGGATCTTCAACAGGCCGAGCACCAATCCAAGTTAGGAGTAGAGTAATTGAAACAAATATTCAGAATAGGATTTTGTTTATTGGATAAAATTGATTACTTTGTATCTTTTTTTTGAAGGCAGGTATAATTACCAAAATAACGATAGATATAAATAGAGCAATAACGCCTCCTAACTTGTTAGGAATTGAACGAAGAATAGCGTATGCAAATAGAAAATACCATTCTGGTTGAATGTGAATAGGGGTTACGAGGGGATTAGCTGGAGTGAAGTTATCAGGGTCCCCAAGCATGTAAGGATTTCATAAGGTTAATAAGACTAGTCCTATTAAAGTTAAATTGAATCCTATTAGATCTTTGAAAGTGAAGTATGGATGGAATGGAATTTTATCAATGTTTCTGTTTGTTCCTAGGGGGTTATTTGATCCTGTTTGATGAAGGAAGATTAAGTGAATTAAGGTTAGAGCAAGAACTACAAAAGGGAAAAGGAAATGAAGAGTAAAAAATCGTGTTAGAGTTGCATTGTCTACTGCAAATCCTCCTCAGATTCATTGGACAATAGTTGTCCCTAAGTAGGGAATAGCAGATAGAAGGTTTGTAATTACTGTAGCTCCTCAGAATGATATTTGTCCTCAAGGGAGGACGTATCCTAAAAAGGCTGTTCCTATAACAGCTAGGAAGATTACTACTCCAATTATTCATGTTTCATGATATATAAATGATCCATAGTATAATCCTCGGCCAATATGTATATAAATACAAATAAAGAAAAAGGAAGCTCCATTTGCATGTAGAGTTCGTAGTAATCATCCATAATTTACATCTCGACAAATATGAATTACTCTATTGAAGGCTAAAGAGATGTCTGGACAATAATGTATTGCTAAAAATAATCCAGTTACAATTTGTAGGATTAAACATATTCCTAATTCTAATTATTCTTTGTTGGGCGGTTTGCGTAGAGTAGCTCAGACTATTTCCTATGAGGTTAGTTTAGCATTGATTTTGTTGTCTTTTTTAGTTTTGATTTCTAGAGTTAGAATTTTTGATTTAGTATTGTATCAGTGTTATGTTTGGTTTATTATAGTTGGATTGCCTTTGGCTTTGGTTTGGTTTGTTTCTAGACTTGCTGAAACAAATCGAACTCCTTTTGATTTCGCAGAGGGTGAATCAGAACTTGTTTCTGGATTTAATATTGAGTATAGAAGAGGAGGATTTGCTTTAATTTTTTTAGCAGAATATTCTAATATTCTTTTACAACTAAGGAATTCTTTTTTATAAATAAATTTACGTTAACAATAAATTGGTATATATTGATTAAAAGGATATTGAGAATATTAGAACTGAAGTTAATAAATTTATTAGTAAGATAGAGAAACACGTTGTATAAAATATGAAAATGGGGATCATAGAATAAAAAAGTTTTGTGTAACTATTTACTGATTCAAAGGGTGAAATTGATTAGAGATTAGATAAAGATAAATAGTTGTTATTCAAGATGCAGGATATACTTACATATAATAAATAATCGCTTAGATGTTTATAGAAATTAAATATGTAGATGGGGATAATCAAATCTATGGATCATTTTGATACATAACTATTTACTTCTGTACTATAGACATATCCACATATATAAAAAGCGGCAACATCCGATATAATCAACCTCATTTAGGGATATATAATTAACAATAAGTACCAAATGTATATGAGAAAGAGAAGCTTTTTTTTTTCTAGTAAAGATAGTACTTTGTTTTTTATAATTTATGTATTTGATAACCATTAGTCATTTTATAATCAAAATCTGACATAATTATTTTGATAAATTTTGTTATACTTACTTAATTATTGAATATTTAGTTTATTTATTTGTATTTGAGAATTGAAGGCTTAAAAATTCAAATATTTTCAAAATCATAAAATTTCCGGAAATTTTCCGGAAATTTTGCTATTTTTGGGGTTTTTTTCCTCTATAAATGTTTACCAAGTATATCGGTATATACTTTAATAGATATAGCAAGGCTATCTATCTATAGTTGTATCTATAAACATTATTATACTTATTATATATATATATATTAATACACAAATAATTTAGTAATACCTACATTTAGATGAAATGTAAAACTAAAGAATAAATCATTATTAAGATATAAATAATAATGTTATATACATATACTAATATTAACAAAATAAAAAAATAAAGTTAATTTGTAATTATTTATATATATAACAGGCATATGCTATATTGTTATTAAGATATACATTAAACACCTCTGTTATATTAGTTTAATACTGGTTTATTTGTAATAAACCCAGTATATAATTTCTATATATATATATAAATATTTAATATACTAATATTATATTGATTTAGTATAACTATAAATAAATATTTAATATTTCCTTAATGACTATGTTATATATATAAATTTAAATGTTTAATGATTATATACTCATTAAACATTTATATAGAAATAAATAATATTACTGCGAAAATTAGTTCTAGCTTTAGTAAATATAAAGATTTCTTACAATATCTTGTTGATAAATAAATTACCCATAAACTCGGTATAAATTTATATAAGCAAGAAAACTTAAACTAGAAATTTTAATTAAAAATAGAAAACATAAAATTCAAATATTTTCAAAATCATAAAATTTCCGGAAATTTTCCGGAAATTTTGCTATTTTTGGGGTTTTTTTCCTCTATAAATGTTTACCAAGTATATCGGTATATACTTTAATAGATATAGCAAGGCTATCTATCTATAGTTGTATCTATAAACATTATTATACTTATTATATATATATATATTAATACACAAATAATTTAGCAATACCTACATTTAGATGAAATGTAAAGCTAAAGAATAAATCATTATTAAGATATAAATAATAATGTTATATACATATACTAATATTAACAAAATAAAAAAATAAAGTTAATTTGTAATTATTTATATATATAACAGGCATATGCTATATTGTTATTAAGATATACATTAAACACCTCTGTTATATTAGTTTAATACTGGTTTATTTGTAATAAACCCAGTATATAATTTCTATATATATATATAAATATTTAATATACTAATATTATATTAATTTAGTATAACTATAAATAAATATTTAATATTTCCTTAATGACTATGTTATATATATAAATTTAAATGTTTAATGATTATATACTCATTAAACATTTATATAGGAATAAATAATATTACTGCGAAAATTAGTTCTAGCTTTAGTAAATATAAAGATTTCTTACAATATCTTGTTGATAAATAAATTACTCATAAACTCGGTATAAATTTATATAAGCAAGAAAACTTAAACTAGAAATTTTAATTAAAAATAGAAAACATAAAATTCAAATATTTTTAAAATCATAAAATTTCCGGAAATTTTCCGGAAATTTTGCTATTTTTGGGGGTTTTTTCTTCTATAAATGTTTACCAAGTATATCGGTATATACTTTAATAGATATAGCAAGGCTATCTATCTATAGTTGTATCTATAAACATTATTATACTTATTATATATATATATATATTAATACACAAATAATTTAGCAATACCTACATTTAGATGAAATGTAAAACTAAAGAATAAATCATTATTAAGATATAAATAATAATGTTATATACATATACTAATATTAACAAAATAAAAAAATAAAGTTAATTTGTAATTATTTATATATATAACAGGCATATGCTGTATTGTTATTAAGATATACATTAAACACCTCTGTTATATTAGTTTAATACTGGTTTATTTGTAATAAACCCAGTATATAATTTCTATATATATATATAAATATTTAATATGCTAATATTATATTAATTTAGTATAACTATAAATAAATATTTAATATTTCCTTAATGACTATGTCAGATTTTGATTATTAAATGCTTGATGATTATATATTCATTAAACATTTATATATAAAGTACTATCTTTACTAGAAAAAAAAAAGCTTCTCTTTCTCATATACATTTGGTACTTATTGTTAATTATATATCCCTAAATGAGGTTGATTATATCGGATGTTGCCGCTTTTTATATATATGGATATGTCTATAGTACAGAAGTAAATAGTTATGTATCAAAATGATCCATAGATTTGATTATCCCCATCTACATATTTAATTTCTATAAACATCTAAGCGATTATTTATTATATGTAAGTATATCCTGCATCTTGAATAACAACTATTTATCTTTATCTAATCTCTAATCAATTTCACCCTTTGAATCAGTAAATAGTTACTCTAAATATTATTATTAAATAATTATATATAAATAAATTATGAATACTATTTAAGTAAATATATATATATTTTTAAATAATTATTATTTTAAGTAAAATAGTAAATTATATATTAATTAAATATTCAACTACTAATAATATCAAGTTTATAAAATTATTATACCTTAGAAAAGTTTTATTTTACTATAGTACTTAGTACATAGTGATTTATATGTATATATATATTAAACAATTATATACGCGCGCGCGAGCTGCCTTAAAATGGGGATTAATGGGGTTTGCTGTAGCCAAGTTAAACTTCTTGGTTGTTTGGGACTTTTGGTTATTTTTAGGGGGGCTTAAGAATTAAATTTAAAAGTCGGGAGTAACAAGAGAGGAGGGGTGCCTTTTTTGTTACCAAGAGAGCTTTCTTGGGGGTTTAATTTCAATTTTTTATTGGAATTAATTGATTTGTTTCTCAATTTATAGGGGGGTACGCGCTCAATTTGTTATCTTGTTTAACTTAGGGTTGTATAATTAATATATATAGTTAATTTTGGGTTGCTTTAGTTGGTACAACTAAAAAAAGTTTTATTTTGACTTTAATTTTTAGTCTATTGATTATTTACATGTTTATTTTAATTCTTATATAGGTGTTTTGCAGTATTTAATATTAGGTATTCAATTAGTTGAGATCTAGAAATCAGTAAGAGTTTTAATTAAACTTGTGCCAGCAATTGCGGTTATACAAGTAAGGCTATTGAAGTTTATTGGTTAATAATTAGTTGTTAAATGTTTAGATTGATAATTAAATTTTTTGGGTGAAATTTTTAAATTTATTTAAGTCTTGAAATTGTTTACGAAGTTGTTAAAGTTCATTATTAAACTAGGATTAGATACCCTACTATTTGAACTGTAAATTTGCTATGCCTGATTATTATTAGAATATTTTCTTTAAAATTAAAAAATTTGGCGGTATTTTAGTCTGTTCAGAGGAACCTGTCCCGTAATTGATAGTCCACGATTTGCTTTACTTTCTTTTTTAGTTTGTATATCGTCGTGTTTGAATATTTCATAAGAATAATAATGTTCAATTTGTTTTATAAAAGCTGATGTCAGATCAAGGTGCAGCTTATAGGAAAGAGGGAGATGGGTTACTATATTATTATTTTTGGTTTGTATATGTTAAATTGTTGCACTAAATTGGATTTGATAGTAATATTGTTTTTATATTCGATGTGATTTTGGCTCTAAAATATGCACATATTGCCCGTCGCTTTCATTAAGGTGAAATAAGTCGTAACATAGTAGATGTACTGGAAAGTGTATCTAGAAAGGCAAATTATAGCTTAATAGAAAGTTTTTTATTTACATTAAAGAGTTCATTGTGCAATTCAATGTGATTTGATAAAGATTATATTATTTTGTTGTTTTTCTGGAAGAAGCCTTAGTTTTAGTAATTTTGTTGAACAAAAGTTTATTATTATAGTTTATTAGTAGAGTGATTGAATTTTGAAATATACTTTATATTTGTTAAAGAATAATTTATTTTTTGTACCTTGTGTATCAGGGTTGATTAATTGATGTTTATGTATATAAATTTCCCGAATTAAGGAGAGTTAAGTATTTATATTTATAATTGTTAAATAAATTTATTTAATAAGTACTTAGAAGCGAAACGTTATTCGTTCCTTGTTATATCTGGTTTTTTAAGAAAAGAATTTAATTCTTTTATTTTTTATCATTTTCTCTTTTTTTTGGGAGTTTGTATAGAAATAGTAAATATTAGGGGGGATGAGCTTCTTATTATAGTTCTAAAAATAATTTGTTTTGGTTAGTAAGTATGATTATAATTGTCAATCTTTAGAATAATTTTATATTTGACTTTCTTTTGATAAATTATTTATATTTATTTTAGGTTTTATATTAAAAAGTTTTCTTTAATTATTTTTGTTAATTTATTATGATTAAATTAGTAAAAGTTTATTTTTTTTGTTAGGTTATTTTTAGGTCTAATAAAGGAATTCGGCAAAATAGTTTTCCGCCTGTTTATTAAAAACATGTCCTTTTGAATATTATTTAAGGTCTAATCTGCTCAATGACGATTTAAATTGCCGCGGTATCTTGACCGTGCGAAGGTAGCATAATAATTAGTTTTTTTATTGAAAGCTGGAATGAATGGTTGGACGAGAAAACGACTGTCTCTGTTAGATTTATTTTTGAATTTAACTTTTAAGTAAAAAGGCTTAAATGTTTCTTAAAGACGAGAAGACCCTATAGAGTTTAATATTTTTAATAATTAAAGTTTTTTGGAATTTCTTTCTTTAATTTTTAATAGTATTTAGTTGGGGTGACTAGAAGATTTAATACACTCTTCTAAAATATTTATATTGATTTGTAGATTTATATTCTGAATTTTTCAAGTTTAAAATTAATTACCTTAGGGATAACAGCGTAATTTCTCTTTAGAGCTCTTATTGTAAGGGAAGTTTGCGACCTCGATGTTGGATTAAAATTAATGTTGGGTGCAGTAGCTCAATTATTAGGTCTGTTCGACCTTTAAAATTTTACATGATCTGAGTTTAAACCGGTGTGAGCCAGGTTGGTTTCTATCTTTAGATTAGATTTACGTTTTAGTACGAAAGGACCGGGCGTTTAGTAATTTACTTTCTTTTGAATGAAATTATTACTTTGGCAGATTAGTGCAATTGATTTAGGATCTTTTTATGTAGTTTTATATTACAGGTAATACTTGTTTTTGTTTGATTTTTTATTGGTTTTTTTGAGAGCAATTATTCTTGTTGTTTGTGTTTTAGTTGGAGTAGCTTTTCTTACTTTATTGGAGCGTAAAGTATTAGGTTATATTCAGATTCGTAAGGGTCCTAATAAGGTGGGTTTTATAGGAATTCCTCAGCCTTTTAGTGATGCTATTAAATTGTTTAGTAAGGAACAAACTAATCCTATTATATCTAATTATTGATCTTATTATTTTTCTCCTGTTTTTAATTTATTTTTGGCATTGTTGTTGTGAATGTGTATTCCTTTTTTTTCTGGATTTATTCATTTCTCATTAGGAATATTGTTTTTTTTGTGTGTATCTAGATTAGGGGTTTACACTATTATGATAGCTGGTTGGTCATCTAATTCGGTCGAAACTAATAACAATATTTTGTTTCTTACTTAAGATAAATTGAAATGTCAATATTTTTTAAATGCAAATTAAATGTTGTTTAATTAAACTATTATCCTAGTATGCTCAATTTAGGGCTCCTTGTTTTCATTCATGGTAAAGACCTCCTAGAAGGATGATAATAAAGATAGCAGTGATGATTAAAAATCTAGTAGTGTTTGTCAATTTTATTGTTACTACTAAAGGTAAAAGAAGAGTGATTTCTACATCAAAAATTAAGAAAATAACTGCAATTAGGAAAAATTGAAGAGAGAATGGAATTCGGGCAGATGATTTAGGATCAAATCCACATTCGAACGGAGATCTTTTTTCTCGGTCAGCAAATGTCTTTTTTGAGATAATCGATGTTAATACAATTATAATTGAGCAAATTGTTATTATGATTATTGCTAGGGCAGAAATTATTATTATTATTTATACTAGTTAGATAGATCTTTTGATTGGAAGTCAAAAATATTTTTTATACTATATAAATATCTACCTCATCAATAGATCGTAATATATAAGAATAATCAGACAACATCTACGAAGTGTCAGTATCAAGCTGCAGCTTCAAAACCAAAGTGGTGGATTTGTGAAAAGTGGTTAAAAATTTGACGGAATAAACATACGGAGAGGAAAATTGTTCCAATAATTACATGTAATCCATGGAATCCTGTTGCTATAAAAAATGCTGATCCGTATACTGAATCTGCAATTGTAAATGCAGATTCAATATATTCGTATGCTTGGAGTATAGTAAAATAGATTCCTAGGATAATAGTTAGTCTTAATCTGTAAATTGTTTGTTTGTAGTCATTTTCTATTAAACTATGATGAGCTCATGTAACTGTAATACCAGATGAAATTAGAATTAAAGTGTTTAATAGGGGGATTTGTATAGGGTTAAATGTTTCAATTCCCTTAGGAGGTCAAGTTATCCCTAATTCGATTGATGGTGATAGTCTTCTGTGAAAGAATCCTCAAAAAAAAGATACAAAGAATAATACTTCAGATGTAATAAACAAAATTATTCCTCATCGTAATCCTATAGCGACTGGTATAGTATGTAGACCTTGAAATGTTCCTTCTCGGGTGATATCTCGTCATCATTGATACATGATTAATAGTGTGTTTGCTGATCCTAATAGGAATAAATTAGGATTATATATATGGAATCATTTAATTAATCCTATTATTATAATTATCGCTCTAAAGGCTCCAAGAATGGGTCAAGGACTTACTTCTACAAGATGAAATGGATGATTTTTGTGAGCTGACATTAGTTTACTTCTCTTGAGTAAAGAGTACTAAGAATAGAAAATACATATGATTGGATTACAGCTACAGCTGATTCTAGAATTAAAAGAAGAATTTGAGTAACTACTAGAAGATTTAATATAATTAATCTTATTGATGGACCAGTATTTCCTAGAAGAGTTAAAAGGAGATGACCTGCAATTATATTTGCTGTTAGCCGAATGGCTAGAGTTCCTGGGCGAATGATATTTCTAATTGTTTCAATACATACTATGAAAGGCATAAGAATAGGAGGAGTTCCTTGAGGAACTAGATGAGCTAGTATATGTATTGTGTTATTAATTCATCCATAAATTATAAATCTTAACCATAGAGGTAAAGCTAATGTTAATGTTAAGGTTAAATGTCTTGTTCTTGAGAAAATATAGGGGAATAAACTTAGAAAGTTATTGAACAGAATTAAAGAGAATAGGGCAATGAAAATTAATGTTCTTCCCTTTATTTTGTTAATTTTTAATAGAATCTTAAATTCATTATGTAGAATTGTAGTGATTTTGATTCAAGCTAGGTTTATTCGTGATGGAATTAACCAAAATATTGATGGTAAGAAAATGATTCCTAAAGTTACTCTTAATCAATTTAAGGAGAAGTTTGTTCTTGTTGCGGGATCAAATGTTGAAAATAGATTTGTTATCATTTTCAGTTTAATTTTGAAGTTTTTTTGATTGATTCTTTTTGGGAGTTATTGTAAGATATCGAGAAATAATTTAATGTTCTCATGATTAATAGTATTATTACAAATGAAATAAATAAATTTAATCAACTTAATGGAGCTATTTGTGGTATTAAAAATTATTATTTGAGTAATAATTTTAGCTTGACAAGCTAATGTTATAATTTAACTAAATTTTTCATTAGAAGTAGCTGCTAATCTACTATAGAGTGGTTTAAGAGACCAATACTTGCTTTCAGTCATCTAATGAGAATGATCTTACTCATTTAATAAAATTCTTTGGCGAGATTCTCTCAATAATGGAAATGGGCTACTACATAATAGGTGTCATGTAAAATGATATCGATTGATGAATTAGCTAGAACTACTCCTGTTAGTCCACCAACAGTGAATAGGAAAATGAATCCTAAAGCTCACAATATTTGTGGAGAATAATTGATTTGTGTACCATGAAGGGTAGCTAGTCAACTGAAAATTTTAATACCTGTTGGAACAGCAATGATTATTGTTGCTGAAGTGAAATATGCTCGTGTATCAACATCTATTCCGACAGTGAATATGTGGTGAGCTCATACTACAAATCCTAAGAATCCAATTGCTATTATAGCATAAATTATTCCAATGCAACCGAATGTTTCTTTTTTACCTCTTTCTTGTCTTACAATATGAGAGATTATTCCAAATCCTGGAAGAATTAGAATATATACTTCTGGATGACCAACAGAATGATATTTGTCCTCAAGGGAGGACGTATCCTAAAAAGGCTGTTCCTATAACAGCTAGGAAGATTACTACTCCAATTATTCATGTTTCATGATATATAAATGATCCATAGTATAATCCTCGGCCAATATGTATATAAATACAAATAAAGAAAAAGGAAGCTCCATTTGCATGTAGAGTTCGTAGTAATCATCCATAATTTACATCTCGACAAATATGAATTACTCTATTGAAGGCTAAAGAGATGTCTGGACAATAATGTATTGCTAAAAATAATCCAGTTACAATTTGTAGGATTAAACATATTCCTAAAAGTGACCCAAAGTTTCATCAGGCTGAAATGTTTGAAGGGGATGGAAGATCAATTAGTGAATTGTTTGCTAGTTTTAAGATTGGGTGGGTTTTTATAATTTTCATTATAATTTTTGTCGTAAAGGGCCATAAGTGATATTTGTGATTTTTACAACTGCGATTAGTGCTAATAGTAGGTAAACAATTAAAGTAATTATTCAAGAGTTTAATGGGAAATTAAAATATTTTCTTATTGATAATGAGAAGTTAATATTATTTGTATAGTTTGTTATATCAATGGTTGTGGTATTTTCGTATAATATGAATTGATCTAATAATAGTAAAGTGAGTCTTACAAAAATTATTGATGTGATTGTCAAAGATAATTTGTTAGAGAATATAAATTTTTCGTTTGAGGCTACTCTTGTTATGTAGATGAATAAAACTAGTATTCCACCAATTATGATTATGAATAGAATATAAGAGAATCATAGGGTGTGTGATATGAGACCTGTTATTATAGCGATAATAGTAGTTTGAATTAGAAGAATTAATCCTATTGATAAGGGGTGATTTATAAATATAAATGTGATTGATATTAATCAAGATGTTAAATATAGGATTGAAATAATACAGAGAATAGTTTAATTATAAAATTTTAATTTTGGAGATTAAAGATAGGAGTTTTCCTTTCTCTGAAGTTCTAAAAGTTGAACTTATTTCTGATTTACAAGACCAGTATTTTATTTAAATTATTAAAACAATGTCAATTATTAATTTTTACTTTCCGTTTTTTATATATTTTGTTGGTGTTGGAGTGTTTTGTTTTAAATGTAAGCATTTACTTTTGATATTATTAAGATTAGAATTTGTAGTTCTTTCTTTATATTTTGGTTTATATCTTAGTATAATAATTTATAGTTATGAGTATTATTTCGGGATAGTATTTTTGACTATGAGTGTTTGTGAAGGTGCATTGGGATTGTCAATTCTTGTGTCAATAATTCGATCTTATGGTAATGATTATTTTCAATCTTTTAGAATTTTATGATAAAGTTTTTATTTTTTATAATTTTTATGATTCCTTTGGGGTTTTTAAGTAATTTATATTGAATAAGTCAAACTTTGTATTTTTTTTTATTTTTTATATTTTTGATTAGTTATTGTAGATCAGGAATTTTTAGTGATTTTAGTTATTTTCTTGGGTGTGATTTTATTTCTTATTTTCTTATTTTATTAAGTATTTGAATTTGCGGATTGATGATTATGGCTAGAGAAAAAATTTACAAGGAGTCTTATTTTGATAAGTTTTTCTTATTTGTAACGATTACTTTACTTATTTCTTTGTTTATTACTTTTTCTTCTGTCAATTTGTTTGTGTTTTATTTATTTTTTGAAGTTAGTCTTATTCCAACATTAGTGTTAATCTTGGGGTGAGGATATCAACCTGAACGAATTCAAGCAGGGATGTATATATTTTTTTATACATTGTTTGCTTCTTTACCTATAATGGTAGCTTTATTTTATTTATATTATAGCTTGGATTCAATTGATTATTATTTTTTGGACAATAAATTTGATTCTTTTCTTCTTTATATTTGTATAATTTTAGTATTTTTAGTTAAAATTCCTATGTTTTTTATTCATCTTTGGCTTCCTAAAGCTCATGTTGAGGCTCCTGTGTCTGGATCTATAATTTTGGCTGGTATTATACTTAAGCTGGGAGGATACGGATTTATTCGGTTGATACCAGTATTTTTGACAGTTGGTGTAAAATATAATTTTGTTTTTATTCTTATTTCTTTGTTTGGTGGATTTATTATTTCTCTTATTTGCTTGCGACAAAGTGATATTAAATCTTTGATTGCCTATTCGTCTGTGTCTCATATAGGATTAGTATTAGGAGGTATTATGACTATAAATTTGTGAGGTTTATATGGAGCTATTGTAATAATAATTGCTCATGGATTGTGTTCATCTGGGTTATTTTGTTTAGCAAATGTAACATATGAACGTTTAGGTAGTCGTAGTTTATTTCTTAGTAAGGGATTAATTAATTTGATGCCTAGCATATCTTTATGATGGTTTTTACTATGTTCTTCTAACATGGCTGCTCCTCCATCATTTAATTTGATAGGTGAGATTATGTTAATTAATAGATTAGTATCTTGGGGACTTATAACTGTTGGTTTATTGATGCTTAGGTCTTTCTTTAGAGCTGCTTATTCACTTTATCTTTATTCTTATAGGCAGCATGGTAAAATTTATTCGGGAGTATTTGGGTTTAATTTAGGGTTTATTCGGGAGTATTTGCTTATATTCTTACATTGGTTTCCTTTAAATCTTCTTTTTCTTAAGGGGGATTTCTTTGTTGTTTATTTAAATAGTTTAAGCTAAAATTTTGATTTGTGGGGTCAAGGATGTAAATATTTACTTTAGATAATTGTGTCTATTTGTTTAGTTTATTTTAGTGTTTTTTTATTTTTTAGTTTAGTATGCTTTTTTAGAAGAATTTTTTTTATAGTAAGTGATTACAGAATAATAATTGAATACGAGATTTTCAGTTTAAATTCTAATGTTGTTTATATGTCTGTTCTTTTTGATTGGATGTCAGGATTTAACTTTCTGATATGAAAAGTTTTTTTAAATAAACTTTTTTTTGTTATTGATAACATTTTGGAGAATGTAAGGTTATATTTAAACATCTAAATTATCTTACCTAAAAAAACAATTCTATCCCTAAAGGACCCAACTTTTACATTTTAATAAATTAATTATGTTTCATTTTGCAATATGTTTTACTTTTCATTGTAGAAAAAATATAATTATTAATGTGATTACATGTTATATTGAGAAAAGGAAAACGAATAAAATGGATGCACCAGACTTGATAGTACAAAATAAAAACACGACCTCTATTGGTCTTTTTATTAATGAACCGAATTTAGTAAACTGTAATTCGAACACTTTTTTAAAAATTTAATTATCATATAAAGCTAAAGAAGTTTTGATTAACTTATTAATAACACATATAATCTTAATTTTCCTAATTAGATTTTAATTTTAAATAGTTAAGGATTGTGGGCATTTTTGGTATGACCTCATTTAGTAAATTTATCTTTTCATCTTTTAAATGTTTATTAATTTCATAATCTTCCAATACTGTTAATATTTTTGGTTTATTGCATTTGTGTAAAATTGTAAATTCTTTATTCTTACTGATTTCATGTCCACTATTTAAAATGTGTTTAGCAAAATTTGATGTTTGTGAATTGTTATTTTTAATGGATCTGTAGTGTTCATTAATTCTGATATTTATTTTTCTTTATGTTTTCCCAATATATATAGCATTGCAATTTGGAGTATTGCATTTCAATTTATATATCCCACTATTATCTTCTTTACTATTTCTTTGTTTATGATTAGTTAATGTATTATATAGGTTGTTATTGACTTTATAAGATATTTTTATTTTTTCTTTTTTAAATAAACTACCTATTATTTCTGATGTTTTCCCCATAATATGGTAAAGAAAAGTATTTGTTATTTGTGTTATCATTATCTAAGTTTAACCCTGTGTTTTCACGTTTTTCTTTTTTATTTTTGTGTTTACTTACTAAGTTATCAATTTCTTCAATAGTGTAACCTGCTTCATGACCTATTTGCTTTATAATGTTTAATTCATTGATATAATTTTGTTTATTCAATGGGAACGATATTAGTCTATATATATATGAATGTAACGCCGCCAGTTTTTGGTTTTTTGGAGTACAAGGGATAATATTACTAGTATGTGTAGATTTTCTAAATATAGTAGAACTGCCTAAAGTGACCACCTTTGGAACTGACCCAAAATGGTCAATTTCAGCAGGTGGTCACTATGTAAAAGTGTGAATTCTTTATACACTACAATTTGTCGATGATGATATGAAAGAGTTTGTCAAATACATTAATTCTTGGCATAAAAATATTAATTTCACGGTTGAAAAAGAACTCAATAAAACTTTAAATTTTTTAGATATTAGTATTTCACATAAAAACAAAAAATTAGAATTCAATATATTCATATATTCATTCAATATATCATCAATATGCATCCATTTTATTCGTTTTCCTTTTCTCAATATAACATGTAATCACATTAATAATTATATTTTTTCTACAATGAAATGGGAAATATATTGCAAAATGAAACATAATTAATTTATTAAAATGTAAAAGTTGGGTCCTTAAGGGATAGAATTGTTTTTTTAGGTAAGATAATTTAGATGTTTAAATATAACCTTACATTCTCTAAAATGTTATCAATAACAAAAAAGGTTTATTTAAAAAGCTTTTCATATCAGAAAGTTGTTAAAATATACCAAACCTTTTGTTTCAGTTTTAAAAATAAGTCTGAGGAAGGCAAATAGTTTATTTATTAAGATGCCGAAACATATGAATATGTAACGAAATTTAAAATTAAATTTTTATGGAGAAGACTATGTGTTTTTAATAAAAAAGATTTTTTATTATAAGAATGTTATTGCCCCGCTATTTTGGATATTGTTCCTCCATTCTATTGCTAATAAAGAAAACTGATACAAAAATTACAAAATAGAGCTATGAGGGTATGAGGATTATTCTGGGTTGTAAGAAGAGCTAAAATATCCCTTATGCTGGATATGGTAAATTTTTCACCATAAAGGAAAGGATTTATTATAAAACTATGTTTTTTATTTTTACGATAATGAACGGACAGTTACCACATTACATGCAGGCGCGTGTTGGGTCAATTCTAGGGCCCGGGGAAATATTACCTTAGAGGGCCCCACCACCCCACTTTGGTTAATTCTTTTAAGGACAATTTATTTATTTAGATTAATTATTAGATCATCTATTATATGGGATTCATTAGTAAATGTCATTACAATTTTACTTTCCTCTTGCGGAAAAACTTGCAGAGAATGAAGGTTATTGTGGCCACAAGTTTGGGAAACGAGAGAGCCATGGAGGTCCCATCCACCACAAACTATGATTTAGCAATTGCGAGGGCAAAAGTCTGCGCGAGGCATTATCAGCCGGATTATCTGCTGACGGAATGTAGTACCATGACGAATGAAAGCTACTCGATTAGCCACAAATGTGTTGGAGTCTGGGAGTCTTCCAAGCGATCGTATCGTCAAACGTGATCTGCTTCTTCAAAGCATAAATGAGACTTTTCACCAATTCTGTTGCCAATACAGAACGCACAATTCCAAACGTGGGATAGTTTTGAGAGGTACAACTCTAGTTTTCCCGCACATCAAGAAAACTCTGATAGAGCCGTCAGAATATTGAACCCTTAAATACGCTACAGCAGCGGACTGCAACCATAGGGTCGGGACCCAATTTTGGGTCACAAAAGTTTAAAAATGAGTCGCATAAATATTTATTTTTATTATTTAAGTTAAGAATATATGCTATAAGGTCGTGTAATCTTAAGTAAACCCCCCCTCTCCCTCTCGCATGGGTTGCCTTATCATTTTATTGATATTTCTGAGTCGCTAGATAAAAAAAGGTTGCGGAACCCTGCGCTACAGCACTGTAATCAATTTCAAACGCATTCGAGAATGCATGAAGTTCTTTTCCGACGCCTGAGTCTAAATTAATAGGCGAGGCAAATTAGTATTGGTACTCAATCGTCGCAGAATTTAATGCTCTACATTTTTGGTGATATAGAACTTTTCGATTAAATGCTTAGTTTCAGAGGAATTCGAGAAGTTTTTTTAACATTATCATTTAGTACCGCTCGTGGTGCATACAAGATTTTATTTTTTACGAGAATATGCAAGTAAAAACTTAGTTTTAATTTATAATTGTTGGTGTTGCCAATACCGTTGTTTATATTTATAAAACTAGCGATTTTTATATCTGTCAATGGTAACAACTTTTACTAAATTTGAAAAAGTCGAACAGAGATATGAAATTTTAAATTCAAATGTTTTTGTTCTTGGTCGTGACCAACATGAAACATGGAAACAAGAAAAATCCTAATAGCATATGTCATCTAATGAATTAATTGTATCTAAGAAATTTCTCTAGAAGTCGGCACAAAAGAATTCGTAGATCACGTGCTTGGAAACTATACGTTGTAATTACTCATGTTATTTGTTGTGTTGCAAAACACTCGTACGCAGACATATAGTTTCTAACCGAATGATCCAAATTACTATTGAACATAACGTCGGTTCCAATTGCAAAGCAAACGGTGAGCGGGTGTTATTAATTATAATGCCCGCGTATAATGTCCTAGTTGTTATGGACTTATTTATATAGTTCACGTGTATAAACAACAAATAATATGTAAGTCAAATATAAAAACTATACAAGGTCCCCATTATGTATGGAATATAGTATATATCTCGGTAAATATCGACTTTATAAAAACAATTGTTATATAAAAGTTGTTTAACATTTTATTTTCCATAATAAGATAGCATTCAATTATCTTTATTTCAGAAAACAAATGAGTAATGAATAACACTTTAATTTTTTTAAATAGCAATGTACCCTTTCATCAGGCTCATTTGATAGAGATTTTTTTCTTTTTTCGATGACCTAAAATCTTAGTGCCCTCATATCAGAAAATTTTTGAAAAAAATGTAAAAATTGTTTATGAAGTTAATTTCACCAATAACATGAATCTAGATATCCGAGATCGTAAAGTATCTCGAATTATGACCCTAAAATAAACAGATGTGCATCTACATAATGTACAAAACAAAACAAATGAACAAAAAACAAAATAAAACAAATGAACAGAAAATTATGTACGTCTCTCATAAAGCTTGAAGACAAAACGAAATTAGCAATAAAATGGTTTTCATGGCAATAAGTGTTCAAAAATGTTCACCATTAACTGCAAGACAGTGGCCCAACCTATCACGAAAAGCTTGAAAAGAATTTCTGAGCGATCTGGGAGAAATTGCTGCAGCTTCATTTTGTATCAGTTGTTTTAATTCGGCCAGATTCTGGGGTCGGTTTGTATACACTTTTGATTTTAAATATCCCCAGAAGAAGAAATCGCAAGGTGTAAGATCCGGAGATCGAGGAGGCCACTCCACAGACCCTCTTCTGCCTATCCAATGGGCTGGAAATACCACATTGAAATATCGGCGTACATCTAAATGATAGTGGGGCGGTGCTCCATCTTGTTGAAACCAAAGATCATCAAGATTTGCTTGGCAAGCTGGAATAATTTGCTGTTGCAATAATTGCAAATAACGTTTACCAGTTAGAGTACCACGAATAAAGAAAGGTCCAATTATGTGATCTGCACAAATTCCCACCCGTACGTTTAATTTTTGTGGTGTTTGGGTATGATTTTGGATCATCCAATGGGGATTGTCAGCGGGCCAATATTGACAATTATGCCTATTTACATTTCCAGTTAAACAAAACGTAGCCTCGTCAGAAAAAAACAATATTATTAAGAAAATTTGGATTGTTGTTGATTCGCTCCATCATAAATTCACAAAATTCAACACGTCGATCGTAGTCATCTTCGGATAATTCTTGCAATAAAGTCGGTTTGTACAGATGTAATTGTTCTGAATGTAATATTTTCTGTATTGAACCTTTACTTATGGCATGGTTTAAACTTAACTGACGAGTTGAAATGTTTGGATCTTCTTCGATTTCTATTAAAACATCGAGCTTTTTATCTTCATTTGTCGCAGACCTCTGCGGACTAGTCTTCACCAGATCTTTAACATTGCCAGTTTCCCTAAACCGTTTCAAGGTTTTGCTAACTACTGACTGGGTGATTGGTTCTCGATGTGGATAACGCTCATTAAAAATTTCACATACTTCTAATTGTGTTCGTTTGCGATCCCCATAACCGACCATAATTAAAATTTCTATATGTTCAGTTTCTGTTAAATGAACCAGTTTTATTTTTCCATGTACCAACAACTTAATTAAATAAACAAACTTCTGTCACAATAAAAGCCTACAATCAATTGTTAAGACAAATGAAAGAGATCTCGGATATCTAGATTCATGTTATTGGTGAAATTAACTTCATAAACATTTTTTACGTTTTTTTCAAAAATTTTCTAATATAAGGGTACTAAGATTTTAGGTCATCGAAAAAAGAAAAAAAATCTTTATCAAATGAGCCTGATGAAAGGGTACATTGCTATTTAAAAAAATTAAAGTGTTATTCATTACTCATTTGTTTTCTGAAATAAAAACAATTGAATGCTATCTTATTATGGAAAATAAAATGTTAAACAACTTTTATATAACAAATCTTTTTATAAAGTCGATATTTACCGAGATATGTACTATATTCCATACATAATGGGCACCCTGTATAATGAACTAACGGGTGTTCATTTAAATTCGTAATCTAGCAACCTTTGGATTATTGCCTGTCTCTATCTGCGACGTATTATATCTGTCGCTCTGTCTTCTTTCATTAAAATTCCAAAGGTTGCTAGATTACGAATTTAAATGAACATGCGTTATTATAGTTCAATCATAAATACAAGAAATTAGTCATCCCGAATCAGGTGGGCGAAAATGTAAAATGCATCGAGAATTACGCGAAGGCCTGCACGCTGTAATCTAAATAATAAGATAAACAATACATGAGCTAGAAAGATTTAATAGCAAAATTAATTAAATTTTAATTTTAGTTAAAAATAAAAGTAAAATCAGTAATGAAAATCTGTTGGTCCTATGGTACGTCACTCAATTTTTAGCAACGTGTTTACACTCGTATCCCACCCCGGATCGTATTTGTTTATTCCGGTGTGATTACGAAGATCACGCATTTCTTGTATTCACGGTTGAAGTGAGAATTCAAAAAAGAATAGCAATTTAAACGAAAATGTAATTTTATTAGAAGTAATGTAAACTAAATTAATTTATACTTGTACTTCAAATTCAGATATAGCGGTAGGTAGCATAAGTATTGTCGAAATAAAGAAACTCACTAACCCTTTCCATTTAAAAATAATGTACAAAAACCTTCTAGATTCCCTCTATACCCTTCCATAAGTTTAGCGTGATGGTAGTAAGAAACACATACATCTTTTGGATTCCTCATGATGTAGAGTATCTGAAAGAAAAAAATATTTATAATAAGTGTTTACTTATAAACATAATTTTACCTTTGGCTGCTTCTTTTGGTTTTGTATTTGTTCGGGCAATAATGAAAATGGTAGATGCGTCTTTATTAATCTAGGTTCTTTAAGGCGTTGTACGAAACCAATAGAATCAGTTATATATTCAGGGCCTTTTTGTTTCAATATTTTTACCATTTCTTCTTGATCGTAAGATCCAGATATTCTGAAATAAGTGGGCTATAAGCTTATGGCAAATCGTTTTCCTATATTTCGAAAACTGAATATATTTTTGGTTCGATCGGGCGTTTTGGTTCATTTACAAGCTCTACTCTCAGGGCGGTAAGTTCAACTTACCGCCCAAGGTTCGGTAATAAAGTACCTCGTCATTTAAGTCGAAAAACACTCACTATCATTCTAAAACTCGTCCAGATTGAGACAAAAACTGTTTTTGTTTTTTCAACTCCATAACAACCAGCCACATTAACCGACTGAAAATTCACATTTCGTCGGCTTCACATGAAAAGTGCATAAGTCCGAAAAACCTGTTTACGAGAAATATAACATTTTTCACGTTGCCTGTCAATGCATTTGCACTTGCGCCTGATTTTATTTTTGCCATTTAAGCGACTTCTAATAATTATTTTCGGAATTTCTCATTTTTATTTTATAGAAAAAGTAATAACTAACCAGACAACGTTAAAATCCCAATTTTGGCACTTACGCAGTTTTCATATGAAGCCGACGATTTTCAGTGTGATGTGTTTAATGTTTACTCTATATAATTAAAATTCACTCATAGATCCAATCGGGCAAAAAATAGTGTAAGCATTACGGGCGTTAGATACACTTTACCACTCTCAGCTAATATGGAGACCTCCGCTACGCGTCGGTCTAGTCACTATTAGTCTCGATTGGTAAAGCGTACCTACCGCCCTTAATACTTAAATAACTATTATTTCATTTCGTATTTCAAACAATTCTTTATATACCACAATTAGTAATATAAAGTATATCTTGATCTCCGTTGTCAATGATACCGGAGTTCAAGACGTTGTTGATCTCCGTTGTTGTTGGCAACGTAAATAATTTGATGTTGCATTATAGCCACATGTATGCATGCATGCTGCTTTTTATCTCCTTAGTTACGCGTATGATGACACAGACAAGGCAACTTGCTTCTTTATACAATAACTTCGGATGAATTTTAAAAGGGAGAAATTAGGATTGAAATACGAAATAAAATAAAACAACTTATACAATACGGAGATCAAGCTTCTTTAAATCCTCGAAGATTTTAATAACGCCTCGGCTGGCGCCTCGGCTGGCGCCTCGGCGTTATACATCTTCTTGTATTTAAAGTATCGCTTGATCTCCTAATTACATAATATATATTATGCTTGCATAGTTTTTTAAGAAAAGCCTTACGTCACTAATTACTTCCATACTGTTAAAGATTAAAATTATTAGTCAAACTTACAACGGGATTTATATATTGCGCTTGGCGCCAAATATGAATTTCCAAATCAGATTTTTTTAAGAGCCTACAGTACGCAGGAGCATTAATCGTTTTAGACATAACTTCGAAATAATCTTCTGTCATGTGGGTGAATTTGTTTGCTAAGATTACACGCCCATATTGAGAAATGGGTATCATGAATTTCTTTCTTACCCATGTCCCTTCTTTGTTATAGAATTCCAACGAAAATATTTTGAAAGTAAATTTTATATTGAGAGCATATTATTTCATTCATTTTCTTAATAGAATTAATAATAATTGTTGATTAGTGTAATTAGTAATGTTGTAAAAAAATTATAGAGTAATTAATAATAATAAATAAACAACCAAAAATATATTTATAAAAAAATTATTTATAAAACATATTTAATATTGTTAAAAAGAAATTACCCAAACTGGGATTAGAACTTGCGTTTTGTAATTGCAAGTCTAGCGTGCCCTGCATTCAGTTATGGTGGTAATACATTACTAGGTGCCAACTGCTTACCCTAATGGGTGAGCTTTAGTAACTAACGCACTCTTAAAACACTGCTGTTTTTACTGATTGTTGCTTTTGTTGAAATACGAAAAAAGAATTCAAGCTCGGATCCTCACCTCTCTTTTGGTCATCCAGCGCTAGGTAGCGCTGGCTGTTGAAATACTAAAAAAGAATTCAAGCTCGGATCCTCACCTCTCTTTTGGTCATCCAGCGCTAGGTAGCGCTGGCTGTCAAAAATATACCGAGACACATGAATGAATGAAAACACAATGCTTGTACTTAAATATTTTTAGATGATTTGTATTTATTTGTAATTTTATTGTAAACTATATTTTGTGAAAACATTTCCATACAAATCACCCTCGCAGAAAAAATGTTTTAAAATTAAATTATTGAACTAAAAAAAATGTTTATTTAAAAAACATATATTACATATTTCATAATTTTATTTAAAATAAAATTACCGGAACTGCATCCACGTGCGAAACAATATCACGGGCATACCTCTAGAGTAGGCGGAGCCAAATTTGGTATTTAGCAAATGTTAAGAGTCACTACATCTAGTCGCCTTGAACGCGCTTGTCGATCAGAGTACCGCAAAACGCAGCCATATTGGGGCAAAAGAAGCACGAAATTGTTCATTTTTGTATCTGTATTGCATTTAATCAAATCCACGTTTACTCGAAACGGTTTTTCTTATTCTGAAAGATCAAACCTCTAATATGTCAAATACGCAAAACGTGGTATTAATTTGTCCATTATTAAAAATCACCCTTCTCCGCCCCAATATGGCGGCGTTTTGCGGTACTCTGTTGGACCAGCGCGGCCTAGGTGACTAGATGTAGTGACTCTACAAATGTTGTGACCGCAGTGGCCTCTTTTGACACCAGTAATAATCGTCTCCCGATCTTATTAATTCATCTATTAAAATGAAACAAATAGCAAAGTAAAGTATGATTAATAAGCTACTCCCGCGTTTTGATTGTTAAAAATTACGTTTACTTTAGAATTTTTTAAAAATCAATTGATTTTCCTATGTTTTCTTGTATACTTTTTCAAATCCTAACTAAATAAAAATGACAACAACATGTATTTCTATCTCTGTCTGGCATATCAGTACCGATCGCATGAAAGTATATAAATGTATATCAGCTACATTGGTGACGTAGAGCTTTTCTTTCCTGATTTCTACTTTAGTATTGATCTGTTAAATCTTCCCATCTGATCCAGTTGATCAATATTTTTTGTAACATCTATATCGTTGAATCCTTTGCTTGTTTACTCTTTTTGGAAGCAATCACTAATGGTAGAATTGTCAATTAATTATTAGCGGGAAGTATTAAATAGGTAATCTAATACGTGATTGGTATAATAATAAATATATTAATTAATTTATTATTTACTACTTTTAAAAACTTACTCCAGAAATGGAACACGTTTCTGCAGTATCTCTTTGGCTTTTTCATAATCAAAGTTATTGCAGAGGATCCATACCATTTCAGATAGCCACGTAGTTCCTGAAAAAAGAAATAAGCTCGTGAAACTGCAAAAATTGACCAATTAAGTGCACAATAATAAGCAAAGGTAAGTATGAAAGTATATTATTGAATTTAGTTTCCTTAAATCTTCATATTTTGAGGCGTGTGTTGAGAGGTCGACTATTGACGCGCCGTTTTTGTCGCAAGGGGCCTTCCTAATATTCCCCAGAGAAGCTTTATAAGAACAAACGATAAGATAGTAGAAGCAAATCGACCAGCTATTGTGATTCCCGTATGAATTGAAAGGTAAAAATGTATGGATGTTTTTATATGATGCCTATGCCTTGAGGAACAAGTTCCAACAATTCGTCAAAAAATCGTCCTGTACAGGGGTGCTGTAGGGGTGATTTTAGGTAAAAATTGACAATTTCTAAAGTTCACACTTTTTAATATTTATATCGCAATATCTCCAGAATTAATTGCGATATCGTTGTGGTTATTTTTTAAATTAACGCCCAAAGATGAGCGCTTCTAACTATATAAGGTTTAATAAAATTTGTTTAATTAATTTAAACAATAAGTCTAAACTTGAAATTTAGCTTTTGGTGCAAACTTTTCTATTTTTGTGAATGAATTAATGGAAAAGCTTTTAAAAAGTTTTTAAAAAAGAATTATAGACTTATGTATAATAGTTTTCGAGATATAAATTTATTTGTGAAGCACTGGAATTGCGCGTGGCACACCTACACCTACACACGTTATGTATGACATATCTTCTTTCTTCGATAACACAAAAAGAAGGCGAGGTACGAAAAAACATTCCGACTTTTCTGGTGGGCATTTAAATAAACTTTAATTTACCTAACCTCCTTCATCTCGATAAACCTAATAGTTTCCGAGAAAAAAATGACAAAAACCGTTAGGGGGCGTGGTTTACCCTCATGATCTGCTCGAGCTCGCCACCTACAGACGGTGACTTTTAGGGGGTTATTTAACAGCCCTCCGGGAAGGTCTATGCAAAAATCCACGGACTTTTCTCAACTTTCCAAATTTGTTCTAAATTGACTGGACTAATATTAGAGCTTTGAACTTTCTATTGAAGATAATCTATAAGGATTATGCGAAAACTTTTTAAATTAAATAAACATGGATTTAATTAATTCAATACAGATAAAAATAAACAATTTCGCGCTTTCTTCGCCCCAATATGACGGCGGTTTGCGGTATTCTGATCCACCAGCATGACCTGGTTGATTAAAAGTAATGACTGTATTTGTATCTAGAGTTACTGCATCTAGTTACCTAGGCCAGCTAGTCGAGCAGAGTACCATAAACCGCCGCCATATTGGGGCAAACGAAGCACGAAATTGTTCATTATTTGTTCTGTATTGAATTTAATCAAATCTACGTTTACTTTAAAAGGTTTTTCTTATTCTGAAAGATCAAACTTCTATTATGTCACACGTAAAACGTGGTTTTAATTTGCCCATTATTAAAAATCACCCTTCTCTGCCCCAATATGGCGGCGGTTTGCGTTACTCTGATCGACCAGCTGGCCTAGGTGACTAGATGCAGTGACTCTATTTGTATCCAAAATTCAACTCCATCTATCAACGTGAACCATTAATTAATTTATGGTGCAAATTCCGAAATTTGCGTTGTTTCAAAATAATATATTACTGGATGATCATCAATGATTGTAATTTTCAACTGTTAACTGCCGCTCTACTAGACAAATTGAAGAAAGCAATTTCTAAAAAACGATCTGGAATGGCCCATAAAAAAGCTTGGGATTTGAGGTTGTCCTCACTCACCCTATTGACTTCCACTTATTTCCCAAACTCAAATTTCTCCTTGCTGGAAAGAAGTTTCGGTCGGATGAAGAACTTGTTGCAGCATCGGAGCAGTATTTTGAGGAGCTTGAGAATAATCATTACAAAAATGACATAATGGCACTTCAGAAATGTTGGTCCAAATGCGTTCAAGGGAATATGTTGAAAAATAATACAAACTTGTTTCATTTCGAGTCAAATCATCGACATATTCTATTTTACAAAAGAGTTGTTAACTTACCGGATTTTGGAAAAGAAGTAATAAACACATCACTTTGGTACACTTCTAGGTTTCTAATATTCTCAACATATTTTTCAAAACTTTCCGCTATACACATTTTGTCTTCGCCTACTGTTATGTAATTCTTTCGAAGGGTGTATGTATAATCGCGGTATAGGATGGTACTAGCCACATCTTCATCTTCAATTACCTTCCTGATTTCTATTTGATCCATTTTACTAGTTCTACAAGTTAAAATGTATTATATACAACTTCGCTAGAGAACTAAAATTGAATGCCCTTTTTATCTTATGTTATAGCGATCTTATAATTATTGTGCCGTAATTACAAGGTTAGGTACTTATAGTATTATATTTACAGTGTTGTTGATGGTTGTTATCCTAATTTAGAAAAATATTCTCTAACCATTTCTGGAAAACATATAATCGACAATTTTAAAATCTTCCATATCCACAAATAACAGTGTGTTTATCAATCAAAGTTCATAGATATAATTTCCACATATGCGTTTGGAAATATTGCCTTTGCTGATTCTAAACTTCAACAAACTTACCTAGCTCCGAACAGTTTAATCAAATAGGCATTGTCCACTTTTAATGTATTTTATCCAACACCTCTTTATAAATACGAGGTAAGCGCCATAAATTGTCGGCCTTATATAGAAAAAATAAACTTGGTAAAATATAATAATTTTTATTTTTCAATATAATCTCCCCTAATGTCAATACACTTATTACAACGAGGAATTAATAATTCAAAACCCTTGTAAAAATAATCTGAAGTTTTTCCTTCAATTTACTTATTTTAATAAATCTTAAAGATTGGATATTAGATAACACTGCTTTAAGAATTTTCTTCCACAGGTTATACAACCATATTAATATATATTAACAATAGATATTAACAATAATAATAAATAATTTATTACAACAAATTTAGAATAACATTAATTACACAGCCCAACACACATTTTGGTGCCAGGGTTTTTGTAACTGTTTCTATGTAAGTTTTGGGTGCAGAATCCAAAACTGTCCTCAAATTTGGTCTATCAGATCTAGTTTTTGAGATACTGTATATTGGCCTTTTTTTAGAAAGAAATAGTCTAATTTTTTAACTTTTATACTTTTACGTTATTACTATTACTATATGCTCCAAATTGCCAGTAAAAAATCACAAAAAATCCAAAGTAAGGTATTTATTTCACAAAAACAACAAATAAGTATATACGAGGGTGGTCCCAAAAGTACCCGACCCAACAAAGAAAACACAAAAATTTTGGAAAAAGATTTATTTATTTTTCAACGTAATCTCCTTTCAGCTCTATACACTTTTCCCAGCGGTATTCAAAAAGTTCGATACCCTTTTTATAATAAGAACTGTCTTGCTCCTCAAAACAGCCATTAACTGCTGACATCACTTCTTCATTGTTGGAAAATCTTTGACCACTGAGCCATTTTTTCAAGTTTGGGAACAGAAAATAATTCGAGGGGGCTAAATCTGGCGAATATGGTGCATGAGGTAGCAATTCAAACTTTAATTGATTAATTTTGGCCATTGCAATAACGGATTTGTGAGCTGGCGCGTTGTCGTGGTGAAACAACACTTTCTTTTTAGCCAAATGCGGCCGTTTTTGCTTGATTTCTTCGCTCAAACGTTGCAATAAGTTTGCATAATACTGGCCGTTGATAGTTTTTCCTTTTTTAGCGATAGTCAATAAAAGTTATTCCACGCGCATCCCAAAAAACCGACGCCATAACCTTGCCTGCAGATGAAACGGTCTTCGCCTTCTTTGGAGCCGGTTCTCCCTTTTGAGTCCATTGTTTCTATTGTTCTTTTGTCTCGGGTGTGAAATGATGGACCCATGTTTCATCCATTGTTACGAAACGGCGCGAAAATTCTGCTTTGTTGCTGTGAAACTTCGCTAAACACTCAATTGAAACATTTTCACGACACTGTTTTTGCTCGAGTGTGAGCAAACGCGGCACCCATCTTGCACACAGCTTTCTCATGTCCAAACTTTCGGATAATATGCGATGTACCGCACTTTTTGAAATTCCCGTAATGTCTGCTAGCTCGCGCACTTTCAGTCGACGATCATCAAGTACCGCTTTGTGGATTTTCTTCACCATTTCTGGAGTCGTCACCTCATTTGGTCGACCACTGCGATACTCGTCTTGGCAGCTCGTACGGCCTCGTTTAAACTCAGCTACCCAAAATTTAACTGTTGTAAACGAAGGAGCAGACTCACCCTGAGTAGAATCCAGTTCAGCTTTTATATTGGTTGGGCTGAGGCCTTTCAAATAAAAGTATTGTATCACATAACGATGACCAATTTTCTCCATTTTCACAAATTCACTGACAACGTTCACTATTGATGGCTGCCAAACAAATACTGAACCACGTGGCGCTTTCAAGCTTGAAACATATGCTTTATAGACTGCGTACTTTCCAATACAGTGATATTTTCAAACAACTACCGCCACCTCTTGGTCAGGTCGGGTACTTCTGGGACCACCCTCGTATTTACATATCATTTAAAAAATTTCTTTTATATGACTTTCTAGTATGTTACTTACTAGGACGGTCTCGCTGAAGGCTCCAGCAGTAGTCGGCCATCATGTGGCTACCCCATCTTCCTTGATATCGATCTTCCATAGTTTTAATGTCCTGGTGGTATCTTTCCCCCTGTTCTTCACTCAAATCAACTAGGTTTTCTGGAAACCGATCTAAGTGGCTGTAGAGATAGTGAACTTTTATGTTCATGTTACAACCGAGAATATTAAAGTTTGAAAGCATATTTTCCACTAATTCTATATAATTCTTTGCCTTATGATTTCCAAGAAAATTTTGTACTACTTGAACAAATGAACACCAAGCGTTAGATTCAATCTCATTCATTGATGTAGTAAATTGTGGATCTTTAATAAGCTGCCTTATCTGAGGGCCATCGAATATTCCGGCTTTCAGTTTTTCCATGCTAATCCCAGGAAATTTACGAATCAAGTAGCCAAAACAAAGTCTATCTCGATTTAAAGCCTTCACAAATTGCTTCATAAGTCCCAACTTGATATGCAAGGGTGGAAATACGATTTTCCCTCTCGCAACAAAAGGTTCGTTGATTACGTTTTGCTTTCCTTGAATCATAACATTTCTTAAAGGCCAATTTCTGTTAACCCAGTGCTGATCCTTAACTCTACTGTCTCAAAGACATAAAAACAAGGATATTTTGTATATCCACTTTGCTGCCCAAGCAGGAAGTTCACAATTTTTAGGTCGACACAAATCACCCACTGATTTTTTCTTCTTCACTTCACTTTCTTAATACTTAATTTTTTTTCAGGACTAGTGATATTGCCTCATATTCCTCCTTCATGCTGGTAGAATGATCAATGGGTATTGAGCCATATTTATTACCATTGTGTAAAAGTACACATTTCAAACTACGTCTTGAACTGTCTATAAAAAAACGCCATTCGTCTGGTGTGTATTCCGACAAACCCATTTTTTGTAAGAGTCCTCTTATATCGTTACAGAATACCAGGTTATTTTCCTCGGAGTAAAAGGGCAGCAGATCCTTATCTCTTTTACGATAAAATGTAATATTGGTACCTGCCTGAAGTAGATTCTTCTCATTTAATCTGGAAGCGAGTAATTCAGAAGATTCCTTTGAAAGATTCAAGTCTCTAGCGAGATCGTTCAGTTCTTGTTGATTGAAACGTTGGGGACTTGCTAAATCTGCTTCGAAATCACTGTCGTTTTCTGATGCCATACATTGAATTTCATCAAACGTGGGTAGCTATGCATCAGCTTCCTGGAGCGTAGGCAGACTGCTGAATCATGGAATGGATATTTCTTCACTATGCAGTACAGGCCTCTTTGCTGAATCTAGATCAGGATATGTCCATTTCCGTCTTCTTTCTTGGTTCTCTCCAAACCATTGGTACTCCTTCTAGGCATTTTCTTTTTCCAATTGTCCACTGACGCAAATGTTCAACACATGTTTTACATACGAAATGTGGAGCCCAAGATTTATCCTGGTCTCCCAAGTGAATACCAAAACAGGCCAGAAAACTTCTTTTCACAAAGCCAGAAATAGGTTTTCTACTTTCTTTAAAAGTGTACTCGCCACATACATAGCAAAAAACGTCTGGATGATTCACACAACTACGTTTGCTTCTGAATGCCATGGTTTTAATTAAATGTTTTATCACTGAACAATACAAAATGATACCACAACTTCACCTACGTAAACTAAATAGGTAAATGTACGTAAGCAGAGATACGAGTTAATATAGCTGCGTGTTAATTAGGTTTTGATGGGGGTAACTATAAGAATGTTGGGTTTTACACTAATGGATAATACCAAGTAACGCAAACTGGCTAATTAGATTCTAATTTCTTTATATAAACTGTACCTCGTAAAGCAGAGAGATATATATATATATATATATATATATATATATATATATATATATATATATATATATATATATATATATATATATATATTGCTGTGGATGGTAGTTTCAAAAGTTTGTAAAATTTTGAAAATTTTGTGAAAATCTAAAATCTTTGTTAAATACTAACACTTTTGAAATATTTTTATCAACTTTTCCAATTAAAAATAAATTTAAGTTATTTTATGGTGTGTCATGGATTATATAATCAATGTGTATACTTTTTAATAAGGTTAAATAGTACATGTTTCTTTAGTTATTATCAAATAGCTTACTCACCGATTACTTAAGTATACGTAACATCCAGTTGTTCGCAAGTTTGTTATGATGTAATTCAATTATGTATAATCCCAAATGTGTATATCGACGGGTTATGTGATTTTTTAAAGGTTTTGTTGATGTAAATAGATCGTTGTTATTGCGTAAAAGTATTGTGTAATTAATCTGTAATAGATGTGTCACTTTTATAAATAATATTAATCTGCTATTATGTATTATATGAGTGTACAGTTTGTATTAGATGATAAGGTGACGTGAAATTGTGTAATATAATTATGTAAATAGTCAATAGTATATAAGCTTAGAAAATAATAATTTTTGGGACACTTACTGTTAAACGACGAAAGAGTAAAGATATTATAGTAAATCAAGCGACAAAGTAAATTCGTGGCTGATAATATTGTAAAAATTTAAATAGTCTAGAATTAAATAGACAAGTTAAGTTAGTTGGTGATTTGAATACGGCGAAGGTGTAATAAGTATAAATTGTAAAAGTGTATATGATTATAAAGAACCACCTTTAAGATAAATTACTTGCTAAAGTTAGGCAAGATAATAAATCAACGTTAAAACCATAAACGGGTGTTTTATTTAATTAAACACAAAAACAACTATAAGTATCTTACGAAAAAGGGAAATTGAACCCGCAGTTAATAAACAAAAGTGAGTTCCAAAGTCAAGTGTGTGGATGATATTATATGGAAAATCCATGCAAAAGGAAGAAAGTCAACCCTGAATTGGAAACCAGCCCTGGGTCAACATAAAGTGATCTACTCTGCCTATGGTTTGGGAAAGAGGACATCTATACTAAAAGAAAAAAAAGAAGTATTATAAAAAGGTAGGAAGTTATTTCCTTTTTGTATTGGCTTTTGCTGAAGAAAAGACTATCGTTTGTAAAGTGTAGTAAAGTGATTTGAACAATTTAGTAATAGTTAAAATTAATTAAGATTTCAATTTTAAAAGTGATTTCAAACTTCAATTTGTATATTTTTAATACCACAAGAAACCACATTCACCCTGAGATGAGTCTTTATTAAATATAATTCTGTTAATTTAAGTTATTTAACTGGCGCCCAACTCTCTTACGTAAACTTGAGTTAATCAAGAACTAACGTAACATTAATTTTATATAACCATTGCATTATTAAATCTATTAAAAGGTAATTTCAAATCATATTAGAATTTATAAAAGAGGGAAGTTGAGAAGCATTTCCAAAGTTCACAGTCATTTTAAAAAATCAATTTAATTATAAAGTAATTATCTACGATCGAACGGCAATTATTCACAGTTTCAAAATATATAATAAAATTATTAAAAATAATTTATTATTTTTAATTAACCAATATCACTGCATTTATTTATGTCGCTGTCAACGCGGGGCATTTGTTAATGTCGGGCAAAATACTATATTTTTTTTAAATGCAATATCACTGCAATATATATATATATATATATATATATATATATATATATATATATATATATATATATATATATATATATATATATATATATATATATATATATATATATATATATATGTATATATATATGTATATACACGAGATAATACGACGTATTAATTAGTTTTTTATTAGTGTATAGGAATGTCGGTTTTTACAGTAATGAATAATACCAAGTCAATAATACCCATCTCATTAGATTTTAATTATTTAGGTATGAAATTTCATTTAGGCCTCTAAAGATATCACTATTTCAATATTTTTGCGTTTTATCAGAACTAATATCAATTAGCACGTATCTCAAAAACTGGAGCTGCTACGAAAAAAAGCCAGGTATTCTTGTAATCAGCACATCAAAAATATTCAAAATCAGTTCTTACTTTTCCGGCACCAAGACAAAAATTTTATTTTGTTGGGCTGTATTATTATTAATAATATTTAGTATTCACTGTGTGATGATGAACGGCGAGGTACGTTTGGTAGAACGGTTGGACTGGATCCAACGCAACCATTTGATATTCCTGACTCTCATTGGTCTATAGGTCGTTTCATCATGAACCTCATAATAACCAAAAACTTGAATTGAATAACTGGTATGAGGCTATTACGGCCGTTCCAATTTCCAATTTGTCAAATAAATAATAGGACCCTTCAGAGGTGTGCGAAGCCCGGGGTTATTACGGTCGTTTAATTTTTGAATTTGTCAAATAAATAACAAGACGCGGCCTACTAGATTCAGAAGCTTATATGAACCTAGTAGGCCGTAAACAAGTCGAACGGTATTGCCATCTACCAAGAACTCCCAAATGTAAAGCTGTCACATATATTCGTAAATGTTATTTTAGTACTAAAGGTAGGATAGTTTGTAGGTGGGGGGACCCAACATGTATTTGATTTAGAAGACCATGGCCCCGAGTTGAAGAAGGTGTGTTCTAGCGACCATTTCTAAAAATATGGCGACGGAAATACGAGGTTTTAAATAATTTTATCTTTTTTTTGTATAGCTTAATCAGATGTATCACCTTCAAAGTAGTTCCCTCTGTTAATACATATCTCCCAGCATCTCTTCCATTGTTTGAATGAGTTCTGAAACGCCGTTTGTAAAATAGCCTACAGGTCCCGCAGCGAATTTTCTTTTATCTATGGATTGGAAACGGCGTCCTTTCAGTGTGGATTTGAATTTCGGAAATAAGAAAAATCTGATGGCGCTAGATCAGGCAAATAGGGTGGTTGGGGTACAACAGTTGGCGAAAAACTCTCGAATGCGCCGGGGCATTATCCTGGTGAATCATCAATGTTCCATTTGCCCAAGCTTCAGGCTTCTTCTTTCTCACATCCTCCCTGAAACGCTGTATTACTTTTAAATAAAACTCTTGATTGACGGCTTGATCACGAGTGACGTATTCGTAAAGAGCAACACCACTAAAATCAAAGAGGACAACGAGTATCAGTTTGATGTTGAAGCGACTTTGACGTGCTTTTTTTGCTCTTGGCGACGATTTTCCCATTCACTGCGATAACTGTGCCTTTGTTTCGACGTCATACCCGTAAACCCAGGTCTCATCACCTGTTATGACGTTCTCAGGAAACTCTCATTCTGATTTGATCGATTCAGACGATCTTGACAGACTTCAACGTGTGCTTTTTGTTCATCTGTGAGCAATCGCGGAACGAATTTTGCAGCCACCCGATGTATGTTCAGTTTTTCAGCCAAAATCGTATGACATGAACTTTGCTAATTCATACGACTTCAGCTATTTCACGGATGGTCAACCGATCTTTCAAAATGATCTTTCCACAACACGCACTTGCTCAACATAAACGTCATCACTCGATGTTAACGGCCGTCCAGGTTTTGCATCGTCTTCAATGGAAGATCTGCCTGCTTTGAACCGTTGATACCACTCATAACTTATGCATTGCGTCAGAGAACATAATTTGATTCAAATGTCACATTATGACAAGTTAATTACACATTTCTTAAAGATTTTAAATGCCGTTTATTTATTATATCCTCTCAACAAACATATGTATTGTCATGATTTTTATGACATGATTTGGAATATAGGCATCCCTAAATACAAACATGTTAGATGGGTTGCATAACTTCTAGGGGAAATAATAATTTCAAGTTAATTATTAATCAAAATAATTAAATATTTCATTTTCTTAAAGAAATACTCTATAACACACCAAATAGAAAAAGTATAAATTTTAACGTTGATTTTTCTGTTTATCTTGATAAAAGTCGGTTATGTACCTAACGATTGGATATCGTTACATGATTTTTGTAGATAAATAAGTATTGAAGGCATTTCAAGGCTTGTTTTGACCTGAAACAGACAAGGTGCATGTTAGTGGAGATATATGCAAATATTTATTACTTTACCTGCTGGTTTCATTTATAAAGATTTTCTTGGAAGTTAACGATTTGGTAGTTTCTTAATAATTTTGTTGTTTTTCAAGAATAAAAAGTCTATGGGCTTAAATATTTTATTATGATGTCAAGTAGTTCCTTGATATAACTGAGACATAAATGCAAATATGGAGATTATTTCTTATACAAGGTTTATAGGTTTAAAAACACATATTTTGCGTTTTACCTTGATAATCTGAAATTATGTGATTTAGTTGTTATTTTGTAGTTTGGATATCTAAAATTGTGTAAATATTATTCAATAAGATGTAGAAAAGGATTTTGTAATCATAAAAAGAGGTAAAACAAAGGCTTTAATTAATTAATTCATATTTTAATGTATAATTGAATGCATTTGAAAATTGACGGTTGACATTTAATAGCCATCTTATTATTGTGTTTTAGTGCAAGTATTTGGTATTTTTGAAAAGAATTTTTTATCTAACTATAGAATTTGCTTAAACAATTATTAATAATTATAAACAATTATGTGGTTATGTAAATATAGTCTCAAATTATCATTTGTCACTAAAAAGATTACTAGATTAGTATTTTGCTTTTGAAAAGGTATAAATATAGCAAGCAATTTGGCGACTCTCTCGTTCATTTCCCTGTCTGTAAATTTAGTTGTGTAAAGCAGTGCATATATGCCCAGAGCAAAGTGTTAAATTTAAAGGTTATGTGATGACCTCAAAATGTAAACAAAGTCCAAACGTCAAATTTCTAGGTTATGGTATGATGAAACGTCAAAGTGTTTGATATTTGTGAAAGTTCTTTGAATTTAGTTAGTTGTTTTAATAATAAACAATTTTAATTAAGGCGATAGGACACTTTTATGTCACATTAAATGATCATTACAAGGCGCGTACTGCGTCGCGACTACTTCTGCTAACATCCATATACAAAACATCAGAAGGAAATAGACTGAATCATTTGTATTTTTATAAATCTGCAACAGTAGCAAAAAGAAAATGTTTATTAGAAAAAAAAATCAATTGGATAGTTAAAGAGTTATAGAATGGAGGAAACGTGTTAAACTGAACAAATTTGTAATATTTGTGTAAATAAATGGCATTACAAACAAAACTTCGTTACTATATGACTGAAGATTTAACTGAACCGCATCAAATACTTCCCTCTAATCTATAAACAATAAACATATAGGTAACTGCCCATAATTGTATTTTATGCAAATTTTGTTTAATTAAATAACAATAACGAGATTAAAGTAAAAAGTTGATTTGTCCATCTCAGTTCCCCTTAATGATTAGGCTAATGCATTATGTTTGTCGTATAGTGTCGAATTCTAAATGTACATTTGACGTGTGCTAAAGAATTAAAATCGCTCATATAAGATACACATACTAATGTCGATAATTTCTCGTAATAACATAGTTGGACAACATATTTATGTTTTTCGTATGTATTTCGTGGCCCGCGTGCGGGCTTCGGACGAGCTCGGGCGCTATTGGCTGCCGATTGCAGTCGAGTACCCTTCTCTGTTTGATTAGGCAACGCACAGTAGGATAAACAAAGAGAAATTGATTTTTTACTACAGATGTTTTCTGAGAAATAGAATAATAATTACATTAAGATCAATTCGTTTGAAGCGTGGTCGCGTCCTATGCTCTTAACTAAATAAACAGTGCTGTGAATTTTATTAGTGATTTAATTTTCTTTTTTGTAAAGAAATTTTTTTTGGGTTATTAGATTATTAACCCTCATTATAATTTGGATAATCAAAAGGAATTTATCAACTTAACAATTAAATGAACATACATTATCTCAAGAAGACAGCTGGTATTTAATAATTTTTGCAATATCAATTAATAATTAATAATTGGATTTTTTTATGAAGAGAGGTGAATTTGTGTATTTCTAGCATTGTGTAATTAAACCTTATGGATGCAAGAGGATTTGCAGGTTGTTACTAATTTCAGTCGGTAATTTAAAAGGCGCCAAAAGTTTGATTATTTGTACATATTTGAAGGTATTTATTTTAATTTTAATTTAGTTTTTAAGATAATATTTATGACAGGGATATTACCTCTGAAGATAAAACGCATTAGACTGTTTTAGAATTAATCTTTCTTATATTCAAGATATCCAAATTTCAATTTTTTAAATTTTTAGTATTTGAATTCAATTTTATTTATTTGTTTATTGTGTTGGGATAAATAAATTTTGTCGTTTAAATTTTAAAGTAACTTCTGGTATATTATTTTGTTTTGTGCATGTGGTTTAATTATGTTTTATAGATCTCTATTTATTTATTGCCCTATGGAACCGACCCGCCTGGTAGTCTCAGTTGTGCTTGAGCCTAGGTTCACAACAATTTATTTTAGCCGGTGAATTTTTTCTATTATGGTAAAGATAGGTGGTTTATATTTTGTATATGTCTTCACTGTGCTTTTACCGAAGTCTGTTTTATATGTGTACTCTAAACAATTAAAGCAATTTTAACAATTTATCAGTTTTCAGTCGTCATCTTAATCGAGGGATAAAAGTCCCCTTTTATCACCTAGGGAGGATATTTTATAGTAGTATGTAACTTGTGTTGTGGTACGATTAATAATCTCACCTTTTGTGATACTTATACCTTGTCTCTAAATTATAAAGAGTAGCTAAGACAGACAGGTTTACATAGCATAATAGAAAACAGTTAGCGGCAGATTTGATCATATTACATAGAGAATATAATTCACGTGTCACATGGTACATTTTTTATTAATTTCATTGGTGAAAGTACAAAAACAAACTCGCAGAATAGGCTATCAAATCGATGATAATTCTATCACCGCATGTTGACTGTCACCTGTTTTTAATAAATAAAATTGTTTACTGTCAAAGTGACAGAAAGTTTCAGTGTTTATTTTCTTTCAACGTTCATTATATTCTCTCACCAAATATAACACGTGTTATGATTAATCAACGATGATACCACTAGTTAAAACCTTTAGAAAATTGAACTCGTACTTCGCACTCGGTCAATTTTCGTCGGTTTTAACTCGGGCTATCACCGATGATAATCATAACACTAGTTATATTATCCCCGAGAATACAGGTTACGTGGAGTATTGATTACATACAGTGAGATCAGAGTCAAAAATGGTTGGCAGTCCTTCAAAAAAGTGACAAATAAAAATTCATTAGCGTCACTAAGGATAACTTTTGGAATACAAATATGAAATTTAAATAAAACAACTGCAGAATACATATAAATTTTTGAAGAATAGTAAATGCTTAAAATGTAATCCCTTGTTTTTAATATAAACACTAAAATTTAATGTTTTGATTGATTATTTGAAAAACACTAATTAAAGAAATATAACCTGAAAAACGTCACATGATGTTAAAATAAGCGACGTGCGGCACTGGTTTATTCAGTGTAGCCAATATAAAGTTATTCGAATTATTTAATTTAGGGAATGTACGCGTTGCTAGACTACATTTCTAATCTTTCATGTAAACAAAATTAGTACTGGGTTTTAACTTGTGAAAACCAATCACAGCAGCACTTGAATCACTCCTCCTATATTGAGACAAAGTATAGTATAGCTGAATATATACGATAATAGTTATTTAAGTATTAAGGGCGGCAGGTACGCTTTACCAGTCGAGGCTAATAGTGTGGAGACCGACGCGTATCGGAGGTCTCCATATTAGCCGAGACTGGGAAAGCGTACCTAACGCCCGTAATGGTTACACTATTTTTTGCCCGATCGAATCTATGAGTGAATTTTAAATATATAGAGTAAACATTAAACACATCACACTGAAAATGTGAATTTTCAGTGCCTGGTTGTTATGTAGATGAATAAACAAAAACAATTTTTGTCTCAATCCGGACGAATTTTAGAATGATAGTGAGTGTATTTCGACTTAAATGACGAGGTACTTTATTACCGAGCCTTGGGCGGTAAGTTCAACTTACCGCCCTGAGAGCAGAGCTTGTAAATGAACCAAAACGCCCGATCGGGCAAAAAAGTCATTCTTATGATTTAACCAGATCTTATTTTCTATAACAAATAGCATGCTTTGCAGGTGAATATGCTTTAATAATTGGACTATTTGACGACATTACCAAATTATTATACTTACATGGCTAAGAATGGTTAATCTAATCAACACTATCACATTGAAATGAATCAACTGTGCATGGAGATGTATTGTAACTTGAATCTTCAGCAAGATAAGGTCAGTGTACATAGTATCTACTCAACAAACCCTTCAAAATTTCGTGAGTGTTGTGTACAATCAATCGGTTACAAGACAGTTATGTGAAGAATTTGTTACTATTTAAACAACTGTTATAAGAAGTTCGGTATTCTTTATGTAGAAATCGAATTGAATTTTCTTTTTAGTGCTTCATACAGTTTTTGAGAAATATGGTCTCGTAAGTCTGAATGTTAAATACATACATTCAACGTTTTGCTGTATATCATATTGAATTTGTCCGTAACCTCTTCAAAGTAGTATAGATAAAAAATAGAATTACATTCACTCTCGATTAGTTTGTGTAGTGCACAACCATTTCTGTCAGCGTAGAAACGTTTACTAAGTTTACAGCAAGGTAGAGCCGACAAAATAAGCCTTAAACACTCACGTTCTGTACAATTCGGCGAAACCATAGATTTCGTAAGGAGAAATTTGGAAACATGCAACTCTCAATATATGTATGGTGTTCAGAATAATGAATCTTGAAACCAATTACATCATAATGGCATGTTTAAATTCATTTACCTACACTTAAATTTTTACTGCTGACTGTAAACATTTATAGGGTCTTCTATCAAGCACCTTCAGCATACATTAGGTTTACATTTCATGATCCATTCTTATGTAATAAGATCGTTTTATCTTATTGACAAAAAGTAAAATAATGGGCCATATTATTTTATTTATTCACTATTATAAAACACAAAATCAGTACAACTAATATTTTCCTTTATCCAAACATTAAATTTTTGAATCATTTCTTGACTCATTTCATTCTGATATTGATCCGTTTCACCCGATCTCATCAAGTATCCATCTTCTTCTACTAAATTCAGTTGCTTTCTTAAATTAATTACTTTCTCACCATTAACGGCTTCGTTTTCTTTCATTGAACTAAAACTCAAATGTTTTGTTAAAGTTTCGGTTTGTTCCTCCGATATAGTTTTATCCAGAAATGAAGCAACCTTTTTAATTGCAGACGGTAAGTTGGATTTCAGTTCTTCATATTGCAGTATCAAAATGTTTGAGTAATTCCTCCTTTGCCAGTAACCCATTAGATTCTTCCAGTATGGTGTATACGGCGCTGAAAAGAATAAAACTAAGTATGTATATGACATAACGTATAAAACAACCAATATATTAAAGATTTTTATACAGGGTGGGATTAAAGTATGGAATATTAAAAAAAAGCGAACTCAACCGGTTTTTTTAAAAACGCTGAAACACGTCGATTTTGTTCTTTAAAAATACACATTAATATGTGCGATTCACCTTCCGACTGTCATTTGTTTCTAAGTTATGACGTCATCACAAAAAGATTTAAATGACAATATAGATTTTTTATAGTGGAATCCGATAGTGATTTTCACAACATAACACGATATGATTCACATTCACATACGATAACAAAAGTTCTGAGAAAAATCGATCGTTCAGATCTATTTTTCTCAGAATTTCTGTTATGCAGCCTTATGATTTATTTACATGATCATAAAGGGAAGAGAAATCACTATCGGATTCCACTACTAAAAATCTATATTGTCATTTAAGTTTTTTGTGATGACGTCATAACTTAGAAACAAATGACAGTCGGAAGGTGAATCGCACATATTAATGTGTATTTTTAAAAAACAAAATCGACGTGTTTCAGCGTGTTTCAGTATGCAACCTTATGATTTATTTGCATGATCATAAAGAGAAGGAAAATCACTATCGGATTCCACTATAAAAAATCTATATTGTCATTTAAATTTTTTTGTGATGACGTCATAACTTAGAAACAAATGAAATTCGGAAGGTGAATCGCACATATTAATGTGTATTTTTAAAAAACAAAATCGACGTGTTTGAGCGTTTTTAAAAAAACCGGTTGAGTTCGCTTTTTTTTTAATATTCCATACTTTAATCCCACCCTGTATTTGCGTGTCCTAATGAAGCCATTAGGACACACACTTTGCGTGCCCTAAAGAAATTTATTAAAATACTGGAAACAGTAACTTTTTATTTTTTAAAGTTGATATCACTGTTAGACAGCTGTTCTTATAATGTCAAACTTATTTAACAGTGAACTCTTGTAACTGGAAGTACTAGAATGCAACGCTCGCTAAACTATCATTGCAAGGCGATGCACACCGTCGCCTCGGCCGTATCCCCGTTATGGGCTTAACAGTTTTACTTTATTATTAATGAAATTGTAAATTTTGATACTGTCATCATGGGATGCATTGTGTTGTGTATTAAGTGCAATATGCTTACGATAAACTTAACGTAATAAAATTCAGTTTCATACAATTTTATATCTTTACCTTATAATATCCAAAAGACCCAGTAAATGATTATTTTTGTTAACAAAAATCATTCTTTGCTGAAAATACTATTCCATTTATATCTCATTAATTTCTTTAACAAATAAGGTACTATTTATTCTATGAAATAAAATATAATTATCTATAGTTTGTTACACGATTTGATGTCAAGTTTATAAGCTATTGATATTATTTTTGAGACGCCATTGTAAAATAAAAGAAGGATAAAATGTGAAAAAGTATTCGTGTTGCCAACGTGACAATAATTTAACGTGGCAGTAAATTCAAATCGTCATCATCATCAAATTGTTCAAATAAAGGGTACAGCTAAGTAAAAATCGATAAACAGTAAACACGCTAACGAAATACTAAACACAGACATGGAATTATTTTTTCAATTAAGAATTTAAGGAAGCTGTGGCCCTAGAAAAAAATGATGAAAGTGTAAAAAAAACTCGTGCAGTTCAAAAACTGCATTTAAAAATAACATGCGTCCTTATGCAAAATGGTAAGTTGTTGACACATTTATTATAATAACTTCATAAAAATAACGAAACAAATTTGTTATCAAAACATTTTACGCAAAAACGTTGTCAGATTGTACAGTTAAAGTTTTAGATTTTTTAGACAGATAGTTTTGCCAAAAAAAAATTAATACGAAGAATTTGTCAATTGAACGCTTGATATGGCTCGCAAAGTAACACCGTCGCATTACGGCAAACAAGAAAAATACTCTATATAGCTACATGCAACGCTACTCGTAATTTACATCTCGAAAACACAATCAGTTGAGTTAAATAAAAAGATACACGGGTCAGGATTTTCTTACTGCTACGTTTTCAATGAATCTGGAGAAATACTGTTTCATCCATCGTTTTATATACATATATTTGTAATAGTTGCAAAGATAACCTCAAAACTGGAGTCATTTAGTGCATTAATTTGTTTTCATCAAAACAACAAACGAAATACTGGTACCAACTTAAGCCACCGTTGTCACTTTTTCGCTACTCTAGAAGCGTATAATTTATTTATATTCTAAAGAGATTTGTTTATTTTTTAGTGCTTACATAGTAATATTTTCTTATTTTAAGTAATAAAAATGTAAACTTCAATAAAATTTCTGATTAGAAGAAGTTTGGACTAGACATTCAAAAGTGAATCTCTATCTTTAAAAAGACTGATAATTAATTAAAAACATATATAAATATTAACTTAACTTTTTTCATGTGGATTCTGATCAAACTGCTATAGTTTGAACCATTATTTGAAGCAAAACTATGTAATTATTTCTATTTGTCAGTTTCATAGCACAGCTTCAGAACTTTTAGCTTAGTCTATCCCACCACAACTTCCTTAAAACAATCTGACAATTACTTGTGTTACTGTTCCTCTCAACAATGACACCTCATTGTAGTACTTTTTGATAATTGGTAATTAATTGATTTATTTTCTACCATAATATATGCTCACCCTTTTCATTTAAAAATAATGTACAAAAATCTTCCAGATTTCCTCTGTATCCTTCCAAAAGTTTAGCGTGATGGTAGTAAGATACACATACATCTTTTGGATTCCTCATGATGTAGAGCATCTGAGGGAAAAAAATGTATAGTACAGAAGTTTTACTTATAAATTTAATTTTACCTTTGGTTGTTTCTTTTGGTTTTGTATTTGTTCGGGCAATAATGAAAATGGTAGATGCGTTTTTATTAATCGAGGTTCTCTAAGGCGTTGTATGAAACCAACTGAATCAGATATAAATTCAGGGCCTTTTTGTTTCAATATTTTTACCATTTCTTCTTGATCGTAAATTCCAGATATTCTGAAATAAGTGGGCTATAAGTATATGGCAAATCGTTTTCCTATATTTCGAAAACTGAACATATTTAATGGTTGGATAGTTTTCTAACGTTGCTTTACCTAAATTAGTAATCACTAAAAAAGCCTTACGTCACGAAATTCATGAATTGCGCGAAAGCTTTTTAAGGGCCTGTAATATGCAGGCGAACATTCGACGTTTTAGACATAACCTCCAAATAATCTTTTGTAATGTGGGTGGATTCGTTTTCTAAAATCATGTATCTCTTTCCTGCTCATTTCCCCTCTTTGTTATAGAATTCCAACGAAAAGATTTTGAAAATATATTGCTGTGTTATTACAACAGTGGCTCATTTATTGGTATTGTCAAGTTTTGCGTTTATTGGTCAATACATAATTTTTATGTATTAATTGAGTTTGTGTTCATTAATTTAATTAATCTTACTAAAAATTTGAGAAAACTTGGGTAAAAGAAGATTAAATTTTATAGATAGAGAAAATTGTTAAAACGAATTTAGCTAGATAGGTAGTGCGGAATCACAGTGTAAGAATGTAGTAGGGGACAAACTACATAAAAAGATAAGAAACACAAGTAATCTAAAAAACAAAATAAAAAGGTGTCAAAAGATAATAAAAAAAAGAGAATATTGACTTACGAAAATTAGAGAGAATTTAATTTGAAAAAATAATTATTATAATAAAAGAAAACAAGAGTAAAAGAGAAAAGGTAGTTGTGGAAAAAGAGTAGTAAAATCAGTTGTAAGAAGAAGGAAGAAAACAATTCAATTTTATTATAAGGGACGAACATTGTATTTAGCCCCAAAATATGAATTTAATAGGATGAGAGTACGATCTTCCATGGAGTTAACAATTTCTAGCTGAAGATAGATGTTGGTAAATGGAATTGGAACTCTTAAAGTTTACAAATGACAAAGAAGATATTTCTAAAGGAACGCGACAGTTTTAAATAAGACTTTTTTATATTTTAAAACAATAAACTGTAACAGAAAATCATTATTAGGAATTGTTAATTGAATTTAATCTTTAATCCCACTTATTTACCCTGAGTTTAATGTTGTTATTTTTTGTGTTCATGCTTATTTAAACGTTTTTATTGTTACAATAAATGAGTAGCTGTGGTGTTAAAATTATATTTATTTATTCACAATATTCTATATATAACACTACAATATATTACATTGATAGCACATTATTTATTCATTTTCATGCGTAAGTAAATTAATAATAATTGTTGATTAATTAATACTACTCAATTGATAAGTTAATGTACTGTAATTACTAACTAATAATGGATTGTAAGGACTGTGGCTTATCACAACACTATATATATAACGGTATCTCCTAACCACACATTGTATTTGACTAATTGCCAATACGTATTTCGGTAACGATGTTACCTTTTCTCGGCATAAAACCCAAACGGTTTTATGCCCAGAAAAAGGTAACACCCTTACCGTTATTTATAAATCATATTAAATATTTATAAAAAGAATTTACCCAAACTGGGATTAGAACTTTCGTTTTGTAATTACAATGCTACCGTGCCCTGCATTCAGCTATGGTGGTAATATTATTTGTATTTATTTGTAATTTTATTCTAGATTAAATTTAAAAAAAATAGTTGCGATAACTGAATTACATCCACGTCGAAACAATATCGGGCGCAGGCCTCTAAAGTAGGCGAAACCAAATTTGGTATTAAGCAAATGTTGTGACCGCAGTAGCCTCTTTTGACACTAATAATAACTAAAAATTCAAAGAATAGTATATTCTCTAACGAGGTTAGAAGAGATTCGATGCGAGTGGAAGATTTCGAACGCGAGCTGAAAGCGAGCGTGAGGAACCACGAGCATCGAATTTCGATTCTAACCGAGTAACAGATCGTGCTTTCTCCAAGACCACAAGAAAATTTAAACTTAGCAGTATTTACAATTTGAAAACAATCACAATAACCATAAAAAGGATGACATTTAACGTAAACAATCAAATCAAGGCTAACCGTTTTTTATTACACTGTTACAGAATATTCATTCCATATCTAGTGATGGAATGAAATACATGAAAAACACATAAGTAGGGTAGTGTTTTGGAATATTTATTCTACAACAAGAGTTAGAATATTAAGTTCTTATTATCAAAATTAATTTCAGAATTTACAAATTCCATAGTGGTCGTGGAGAAAATTAATTTCCAATTATTCGTCTCTGATGTTATTAATTCATCTATTAAAATGAAACAAAAAGCAAAGTGAAGTACGATTAACAAGCTACTACTGCGTGTTTGATTTTTTTTTAAATCAATCGATCTTCCTATGCTTTTTTGCATCTTTTTCCATGAAATACTTTTTTCTCAAATCCTAGCTAAATAATAATGACAACAACATGTATTTCCAAGGTGCGGGAAGTTAGACGCATTTTTTTTGAAACTAGGGCTCATAATATACCAATTTCTAGCGCCCAATTAGCGCCATTTAGCGCCTTTGAAATTAGAATTTGTGCCGCTCTCTGGAACTCAGAAATTACAATGCGGCCAAATTCACGTGAACTTGGCCCACACAATTTTACTTTTCAAATTTTTTAAAAAAAATTTATCACCATCATCTTGCTCTAAATTTGCGCCCACCAATGCAGTTAGAGTTTTTAAGAAATGTTGCATTTCTAGAGAGAAAAAGATTTTTTAAATTTTACTAAAGTGAAGTTGGCCGCACTTTTCTTCCGAAACCTTCTATTCCTAATATCAATATTTAGCTCTGAATTTGCGCCAATTAGGGCCCACAAATAGAGAAATGTTCTTCTTAGAGTTAAAATGTTAAAATCTTTAAAAGAATATGTAATTAAGAATTAAATTAAACGTGAATTGGCCGCACTTTTCTTCCGAAACCTTCTATTCCTAATATCAATATTTAGCGCTGAATTTGCGCCAATTAGCGCCCACAAATAGAGAAATGTTCTTCTTAGAGTTAAAATGTTAAAATCTTTAAAAGAATATGTAATTAAGAATTAAATTAAACGTGAATTGGCCGCACTTTTCTTCCGAAACCTTCTATTCCTAATATCAATATTTAGCGCTGAATTTGCGCCAATTAGCGCCCACAAATAGAGAAATGTTCTTCTTAGAGTTAAAATGTTAAAATCTTTAAAAGAATATGTAATTAAGAATTAAATTAAACGTGAAGTTGGCCGCACTTTTCTTTCGAAACCTTCTATTCCTAATATCAATATTTAGCGCTGAATTTGCGCCAATTAGCGCCGACAAATATAGAAATGCTCCTCTTAAGGTTAAAATGTTAAAACCTTTAAAACAGTATGTAATTATGAAATTAAATAAACGTGAAACCGAGTATTTTTATAGAAATAAATGGTTTATTAGTCAAAAATGAGTGTCTTTAAGCGCTTAATTAAGCATCCCACCAATTTTCCAAAATAAACCACACTTTCTTCTTAATACACCACGTATATATCCGGTTTCATCTAGAATGGGCAAGGAAACCAGCGTCAATAACGATCATGGTATCTGAAGTACTGCTTTGGGGAATAACAATAAGAAATCGACGGCGCTAACATAGCGCCAATTAGCGCCGTTCAAAAATGTACTTCTCTTCGATCTGTCTCAATTTTAAAAATTTTGAAGGACAACCATATTCAATCGACGGCGCTAATTTAGCGCTAATTAGCGCCGTCCAAAAAAGTACTTTTCTTTGACCTGTCTCAACTTTTAAAATATTTTAAATATATCCATACTCAATCGACGGCGCTAATTAGCGCTAAATTAGCGCCGTCGATTGCGTATGGATATATTTAAAATATTTTAAAAGTTGTGACAGGTCAAAGAAAAGTACTTTTTTGGACGACCCTAATTTGCGCTAAATTAGCGCCGTCGATTGGGTATGGATATCCTTTTAATTTTTTAAAAGTTAAGACAGATCGAAGAGAAGTACATTTTTCGAAGGCGCTATATTAACGCCGTTGATTGCGTATGGATATATTTAAAATATTTTAAAAGTTGTGACAGGTCAAAGAAAAGCACTTTTTTTGGACGGCGCTAATTAGCGCCGTCGATTGGGCATGGTTATCCTTTAAAATTTTTAAAAGTTGAAACAGATCGATGAGAGGTACATTTTTGGACGGCGCTAATTGGCGCTATACTAGCGCCGTTGATTGCGTATGGATATATTTAAAATATTTTAAAAGTACAGACAAATCGAACATAAGTACATTTTTGAACGACGCAATCTGGCGCTATATTAGCGCCGTCGATTGCGTTTGGATATATTTAAAATATTTTAAAAGTTGAGACAGGTCAAAGAAAAGTACTTTTTTGGACGGCGCTAATTTGCGCTAAATTAGCGCCGTCGATTGGGTATGGATATCCTTCAAATTTTTTAAAAGTTAAGACAGATCGAAGAGAAGTACATTTTTCGAAGGCGCTATATTAACGCCATTGATTGCGTATGGATATATTTAAAATATTTTAAAAGTTGTGACAGGTCAAAGAAAAGCACTTTTTTGGACGGCGCTAATTAGCGCCGTCGATTGGGCATGGTTATCCTTCAAAATTTTTAAAAGTTGAAACAGATCGATGAGAGGTACATTTTTGGACGGCGCTAATTGGCGCTATACTAGCGCCGTTGATTGCGTATGGATATATTTAAAATATTTTAAAAGTTAAGACAGGTAAAAGAAAAGTACTTTTTTGAACAACGCTAATTAGCGCTATATTAGCGCCGTTGATTGCGTTTGGATATATTTAAAATATTTTAAAAGTACAGACAAATCGAACATAAGTACATTTTTGAACGACGCAAACTGGCACTATATTAGCGCCGTCGATTGCGTTTGGATATATTTAAAATATTTTAAAAGTTGAGACAGGTCAAAGAAAAGTACTTTTTTGGACGGCGCTAATTTGCGCTAAATTAGCGCCGTCGATTGGGTATGGATATTCTTCAAATTTTTTAAAAGTTAAGACAGATCGAAGAGAAGTACATTTTTCGGAGGCGCTATATTAACGCCATTGATTGCGTATGGATATATTTAAAATATTTTAAAAGTTGTGACAGGTCAAAGAAAAGCACTTTTTTGGACGGCGCTAATTAGCGCTGTCGATTGGGCATGGTTATCCTTCAAAATTTTTAAAAGTTGAAACAGATCGATGAGAGGTACATTTTTGGACGGCGCTAATTGGCGCTATACTAGCGCCGTTGATTGCGTATGGATATATTTAAAATATTTTAAAAGTTAAGACAGGTAAAAGAAAAGTACTTTTTTGAACAACGCTAATTAGCGCTATATTAGCGCCGTTGATTGCGTTTGGATATATTTAAAATATTTTAAAAGTACAGACAAATCGAACATAAGTACATTTTTGAACGACGCAAACTGGCGCTATATTAGCGCCGTCGATTGCGTTTGGATATATTTAAAATATTTTAAAAGTTGAGACAGGTCAAAGAAAAGTACTTTTTTGGACGGCGCTAATTAGCGCTAAATTAGCGCCGTCGATTGGGTATGGTTGTCCTTCAAAATTTTTAAAAGTTGAGACGGATCGAAGAGAAGTACATTTTTCGAAGGCGCTATATTAACGCCGTTGATTGCGTATGGATATATTTAAAATATTTTAAAAGTTGTGACAGGTCAAAGAAAAACACTTTCTTTGGACGGCGCTAATTAGCGCCGTCGATTGGGCATGGTTATCCTTCAAAATTTTTAAAAGTTGAAACATATCGATGAGAGGTACATTTTTGGACGGCGCTAATTGGCGCTATACTAGCGCCGTTGATTGCGTATGGATATATTTAAAATATTTTAAAAGTTAAGACAGGTAAAAGAAAAGTACTTTTTTGAACAACGCTAATTAGCGCTATATTAGCGCCGTTGATTGCGTTTGGATATATTTAAAATATTTTAAAAGTACAGACAAATCGAACATAAGTACATTTTTGAACGACGCAAACTGGCGCTATATTAGCGCCGTCGATTGCGTATGGATATATTTAAAATATTTTAAAAGTTGAGACAGGTCAAAGAAAAGTACTTTTTTGGACGGCGCTAATTAGCGCTAAATTAGCGCCGTCGATTGGGTATGGTTGTCCTTCAAAATTTTTAAAAGTTGAAACGGATCGAAGAGAAGTACATTTTTGGACGGCGCTAATTGGCGCTATATTAACGCCGTCGATTGCGTATGGTTATATTTAGAATTTTTCAAAAGTTGAAACAGGTCAAAAAGTACATTTTTGGACGGCGCTAATTGGCGCTATACTAGCGCCGTTTATTGCGTATGGATATGTTTAAAATATTTTAAAAGTACAGACAAATCGAACATAAGTACATTTTTGAATGACGCAAACTGGCGCTATATTAGCGCCGTCGATTGCGTTTGGATATATTTAAAATATTTTAAAAGTTGAGACAGATCAAAGAAAAATACTTTTTTGGACGGCGCTAATTAGTGCTAAATTAGCGCCGTCGATTGGGTATGGATATCCTTCAAATTTTTTAAAAGTTGAGACGGATCGAAGAGAAGTACATTTTTGGACGGCGCTAATTGGCGCTATATTAACGCCGTCGATTGCGAATGGTTATACTTAGAATTTTTCAAAAGTTTAGACAGGTCAAAAAGTACATTTTTGGACGGCGCTAATTGACGCTATATTAGCGCCGTTGATTGCGTATGGATATATTTAAAATATTTTAAAAGTTGAAACAGATCGAAGAGAAGTACATTTTTGAACGGCGCTAATTGGCGCTATGTTAGCGCCGTCGATTTCTTATTGTTATTCCTCAAAGCAGTACTTCAGATACCATGATCGTTATTGACGCTGGTTTCCTTGCCCATTCTAGATGAAATATATACGTGGAGTATTAAGAAGAAAGTGTGGTTTATTTTGGAAAATTGGTGGGATGCTTAATTAAGCGCTTAAAGACACTCATTTTTGACTAATAAACCATTTATTTCTATAAAAATACTCGGTTTCACGTTTATTTAATTTCATAATTACATACTGTTTTAAAGGTTTTAACATTTTAACCTTAAGAGGAGGATTTATCTATTTGTGAGCGCTAATTGGCGCAAATTCAGCGCTAAATATTGATATTAGGAATAGCAGGTTTCGGAAGAAAAGTGCGGCCAACTTCACGTTTAATTTAATTCTTAATTACATATTCTTTTAAAGGTTTTAACATTTTAACCTTAAGAAGAGCATTTCTCTATTTGTGGGCCCTAATTGGCGCAAATTCAGCGCTAAATATTGATATTAGGAATAGAAGGTTTCGGAAGAAAAGTGCGGCCAACTTCACGGTAGTAAAATTTAAAAAATTTTTCTCTCTAAAAATGCAACATTTCTTAAAAACTCTAACTGCATTGGTGGGCGCAAATTCAGAGCAAAATGATGGTGATAAAATTTTTTAAAAAATTTGAAAAATAAAATTGTGTGGACGGTGGTCGGAAAGAAATAAGACGTCCGTGGACCAAGTTCACGTGAACGTGTAAATTCTAGAGTTCCAGAAAGCGGCGCAAATTCTAATTTCAACGGCGCTAAATGGCGCTAATTGGGCGCTAAAAATTGGTATATTATGAGCCCTAGTTTCAAAAAATGTGCGGTTAACATCCCGCACCTGTATTTCTACCTCTGGCTGGCGTATCAGAACTGATCGCATAAAAGAACATATTTACGCATTTATTATTTACTACTTTTTAAAACTTACTCCAGAAATGGAACACGTTTCTGCAGTACCTCTTTGGCTTTTTCATAATCAAAGTTATTGCAGAGGATCCATACCATTTCAGATAGCCACGTAGTTCCTGAAAAAAGAAATAATCTCGTGAAATTGCAAAAATTGACCAGTTAACTAAGTGCACAATAATAAGTAAAGGGGAGTATTAAAGTATATCATTGAATTTAGTTTGCTTAAATCTTCATGTTTTGAGCTGTGATCTCCCTAATATTCTCCCAGAGAAGCTTTATAAGAATACACGATAACGGCTAAAAGATAAATTTAATTTTATAAAACACAACATTTTAAAAAGAGCTACAGATGCACAGTGTTGAGCTTCAGACGTACAGATAATCATTTTGTAGAAGTTGTAGTATTTTTCCAATAAGCGTTATCAAAAATAATCATTTAGCTCATATCATACTTGAAAACCGAAAAAATCGATAAGCGTAAAATAGATAAATAACCTAGATTTAATATCATTTTTCAGACGAAATTTGCTACTCAGTCGTTTCGCAGAGGGCGTTCATTTCCCCCCACTTATGCATGAAAAGGACGGTCTGGCACCCACGCGCGACTTTCCGATGTTTCTGGTAATGATAATTTGGTATTCCTTATCATGAAGAAGTAGGGTTACGTGACATACTTTTTTCACTTAAACGTGTTATGGACGGACGTGGACCAAAGTTAATACATGGGAAGTTACCTCACTGTCCTATACAACGCATGTTAAACGCGGGAACGGAAAAGAGTAATGGAAGGGGAACAACGAGACGGCTACGTGACTACATTGGTGGACCTTTACTACCGAATATATATTGCATTATTAGTTGTATTAAAACGGTAATACTTTTTTCTGATTAAACTATTTAGGTCGAACAAATTATACATGCGTGCGTTATACATTTTTGTGCCTTAAACTTTCAGGTAAGTACCAAATATCCAAAATATCCTAGTTACGCATTTGTAATCGTTTTAAAAGATAAAAATACTGTTACTTATATTAAAGTGACGAGTTCTTTAAAATGATAAAGAAATATACATAAGAAATTAATAATAAAAAATAAGAATTTTGTTAGAGAAAGGAATGATTTCATAAGAATAGCATTTAAATTACAGAAAAATACTACATAAGCAAAAAGCTGTAAAAATGAATTGAATCCAGTTCATTTATATTGTTAGATCGCTGTTCTAAGAATTACTTTCCGGTTATCAGATGACATTATTTTTTAGTTTCGTTCTTTATTTACTTAAAATTAAAGTAGATTTTGTTACTTATAGTAAACTGATTTTGTATTGAAAAGCCTGTTTTCTAAATTATTAAATTATACATAAGAATTCATTTTTTGATTAGCAAGAAATAAATATGAAATAAATTACAACGCGTTTTAGTTATGATGTTAGATGCTTTATTGAAAATAATGTGTTATCACCAAATTATTATAGATACATATAACTGGTTATACCTATCACCAGTGACGTCACGCTTCCAACTGCTAGAAAGTGATCGTGAGACAACTTCCACAACTTTGAGGACGGACTGGTACCCACGCGCGACTGCCTAATAATTCTGGCATCCATGCAAACAGTGAAATATAAATAAAAAGTGTGTCAAACGGAACTTTGCTGTGACTTTAAACGAGTGCCCTCGCAAGGCGACTGAGATGCAAATTTCTTATGGCCATATTCTTGTTCCTTGTATCCAATACGATACGATTAATAAGTTCTGGAATGGCAAGAAATACAGTAATGATTTCCTATTGCGGCTTTCTAACTATTATTCAACATGCTACATACGAGGATAATTTGACGGGACGTGTGACTAGGGTGACTCATAGATAAACAATTTTAATAGATGGTAGTGTTTCATACTAACATTTGTATTTAGTGTCACTACTTCTAATCAACCAGGCCATGCTGGTAGATCAGAATACGGCAAACTGCCGTCATATTGGGACAGAGAAAGCGTAATCGTTAATAATGGGCAAATTAAAATCGTTTTCTACGTATTTGACATATTAGAGCCTTAAACTCCCACTATAAAAATTATGTAAAAAACTTTTCCAACTAAATAAACGTGGATTCGATTAATTCAATACAGATAAAAATTATAAACGATTTCACGCTTTTTTCGCCCCAATATGACGGCGATTTGCGGTACTCTTATCCACCAGCATGAGCTAGTTGATTAGATGTAGTAACTCTATTTGTATCCAAAATTCAACTCAATCTATCAGCGTGGACCATTAATTAATTTATGGTGCAAATTTTGAAAGTTGCGTTTCAAAGTAGTGTATTACTGGATGATCATCAATGATTGTAGTTTTTTAACTGTTAATTATAATTATGCCGCACTACTAGACAAATTGAAGAAAGCAATTTCTAGAAAACGACCTATAATGGCCCATAAAGAAGTTATGTTTCATCACGATAACGCGCCTTCTGATATCAGTCAAATTGTTTACAAAAAATTGGAACAATTTGAATTTGAGGTTGGCCTCACCCACCTTATTGATTTCCACTTATTCCCCAAACTCATTATTTCCTTGCTGGAATAAAGTATCGGTCAGATCATGAACTTATTGTATCAGCATATCCGAGCAGTATTTTGAAGATCTTAAGAAAGATCATTACAAAAATGACAGAATGACACTTCAGCATCGTTGGTTCAAGTTATAATTGTTCGCGTTGTCAAGCACATTGTTTATAATTACAAAACTAAGAATTTTGATGTTTGTCGAATGGCAACAACTTTTACTAAATTTGCAAAAGTCCAACTGAGAGAGATATGAAATTTTAAATTCACATATTTTTATTGTTAGTTGTTACTACCAGGAAAACGAAAAGAAATCTTAATAGCACATCTAAAGAGTAAGCGGGAGAGTAAGTTAGTTTTATCCAAGAAATTTTTGCAGACGTTGGCACAAAATAATATTACGTGCCCAGAAACTACGTTGCAAATACTCGTGATTTGTTGTGTTGCAACAGACTCGGACGCAAACATATACACTACTGTTCATGGAAAGCTGAACACCCCGAAAGAATTGATGAAATAAAAACTCAAAAATTAGTCTAAAGTATAATATCTTTATTGAAAAATATACAAGACTGGACTTGATTGACTTACATTTAAGGCTAGGATCAATACTGTGGATGTGACAACCACATTTTCTAATAACTAGGGCTACTCTGTTTTGCATGGAGTCAAACAGGTGTTGATACTGTCTTGAGGTACAGCACTGCAAGCCTCATTTATCTGTCCCCAAAGTTCTTTACCGTATCCCACAGATTATCGATGAGTGATAAGTCGGGTAACCTAGCGGACCTAGGCAACACTGCGACATTATTCTGGGTTAAGTAGGACCCTACTTCACCAGCAGTATGTAGTAGTACGTTATCATGTTGAAATGTATTCTCCATCCCATGTTGTAAGAATAGTAAGATTTCCGGCTTCAGTACTTCCTGTATGTGCCCTTGAGAAATGATAGTGCCTCGAATGAGTGTAAGACGATTGCGCCGAGTATACGATATGACACACCATACCATAATGCCATCAGTTTGTGCTGTGTGGCGTGTAACAATTCAGTCAGGATTTTGTCTTTCGCCAGACCGCCGCCTGACAAAGACCCTGTCATCATTCTGATACAGACAAAACCTGATCTCATCGGAGAAGACTATCCCTCGCCATTCCACATTTCAAAACCAACTTTTCATGGTCCAAGTCAACCTTGCACATCGATGTTAAACTGTAAAACCTCGGCTCCACACATGCGTATATGAATATTCGTGTGCAAACACTAATATTCATGATTGAATATTCGTTTGCGAATGTATACGAACAATTCCCTACACACTTCGCATACTGTAACCGAATAATCGCGTATAGTATATAGAGGCTACCACGTGGGGGTTAAGACGAATGTTTGATCCCTTTGAATCGCGCTAATTTACCGCTACAAGTGGGATCGTGCTCGAGTTCGTGGACGAATAGCAAATAGTCGTATTCGTATATTCTATTCACATTTCATGTATTTGTGTACGAATGACAAACATTCGTCAACGAATAACGCAAGTGTGGAGCTGGGATAAGATGTAGCTACAAAAGGGGAGGCCTGGCTCGAAGTCCAAAGTTAAGCAAACTATAACTTATAGTGGCTGCTGAGATTGGACAAAACTGAAGTCCAACTCCGTGGATGTTGGAAGATCGGTTAGTAACAACCATTCTCCAAGTAGGTGATCTTCACGTTTACTTGCGACTTGAGAAGAAAAGAGAAGAGTTCTGTAGTTCATTGTCTCCATGCACGTTGCAGTTTACAAGCTCCGGCCAACTCTTCGTGCAGTTTCTTGTATTAAAGGACCCACGTTTCACGCAGTCCCACTATAGACCTCTTTCAAAGTCCGATATTTGATGAAAGTCTAAAAGGCAATTTCTACGAAGCATTTTAAAGATACTGTACTTTTTATTGAAGCACTTTGCGTGCTTAAATTGTTTTACAATAATTAACAAGGCGTTAAAATAAAATAATGCTTTTACGATTGTTATGATAAGAAACCATCTTGCAACAAAACTGCAAAACCTAGCACAATGAAAGTGTTTGAACATAAAATTGATTTTATAACTTTCAAAAATTACATGGTTCGGCTTTCCATGAACAGTAGTGCAGTTTCTAACCTAACGATCCAAATTACTATCGAACGTAACGCCGGCTCCGATTGAAAAGTAAACGCCGCTAAGCGGGCGTTATTAACTATATCGCCCGCTTATAATGCCCTGGTTGTTAGGAACTTGTTTATATAGTTCGTATGGCAGATATAAACAACAAATAATATGCAAGTGAAACATAAAAAGCTTAATGGTCTGCATAACTCATTTGTTTCATTTCGAGTATCACGTTCCGTCAAATCATCCTCGTATTCTATTTTACATAAGAGTTGTTAACTTACCGGATTTTGGAAAAGAAGTAATAAACACATCACTTTGGTACACTTCTAGGTTTCTAATACTGTCAACATATTTTTCAAAACTTTCAGCTATACACATTTTGTCTTCGCCTACTGTTATGTAATTCTTTCGAACGAATGTAGAATAATCACGGTATAGGATGGTACTAGCCACGTCTTCATCTTCAGCTACCTTCCTGATTTCTATTTGATCCATTCTACTAGTTCTACAAGTTAAAACGTATTATATACAACTTCGCTACAGAACTGAAATTGAATTCACTTTTTATCATATGTTATCGCTACCTTATAATTACTGCGACGTAATTACAAGATTAGGTACTTATATAGTATTATATTTACACTGTTGTTGATTGTTGTTATCTTAATTAAAATCAATATTCTCTAACCATTTCTGGAAAACGTATAATCGGCAATTTTAAAATCTTCAATATCCACAAATAACATTATTAATATATTTTAAAAAATTTCAAACGCTCTTGGCAATACCGATTTTACCAAAAAAGTACCAAAGTACCAAAAAAGACTAGTATCATGGTCAATCCATACAAAATCGATCAAAATAATCAAAAGTTGACCACCTTCGATTTTTTTTGTTTTTGCCTGAATATTCCCTGATATTTCCAATTTTGAAAAATGTTTTTATTTTATTTTTAACTGTTTTTGTTTTAGGGTAGCACTCATTTGTTTACATCAACCTACTGTGTTTTCCGCAAAAACCGAGCTTCAGGAAAATTATCATAACTTAGTTAATATTTGTGCGATTGCTCTGAAACAAGAAATGACTACTCTATAAAACCTATTCTATACGAGAAGAATAATTATGTTTACTTACCTATAAAGAAAATGCCCAGAATTTGCTTCCGAAGATGAACTACGATTTTTGAATAAATGCAGACTCTAGCTAGAAGAATAACAAAGATGAATTATAAAAATCTCACAGATTGAAGTATTCGTGGGATAGGATATTCTGTAAAAAATCGAAATGCGAGTTTTTCTGGTAAAAAAGTTACAGAAGCATAAATATCAGTAATAAATTCTTTGGTGCAGTTGGATTTTGATTAACGAAAATTGCAAATTTATCTTTGACACAAATAAATAATTATGATTTTGTTTACATCTTGGCAAATATTACGTAAAATTGTGATAACTGATTTTTAAATTTTTAAAATGCAATCTACTCTATATTGCATTTGAGAATAATCACTCTGGAATGGGACGTTCCAGCGCAAGGACGTTTCGGCGCGGAACTTTTCTACGCGAAGACGATTCGGCGCAAGCCGATTCAGCGCGAAGACGTTTCGGCGCGAAATACCCCATCAATATTCTGTCCGGACAAATAAGCAATTCTTAATTTATGCATGAATGCATTCGAACACACGAACAAGTGTTTACGGCAAAAATTAGAATTGTTGCAATGCCTTTCTGCAAATTATAATTTTGTTTTCATCAACTCAAACCCGTTTAGAAATACACAACAATAACTAAAACAAAAATTTAGGAAGATTTTATTATTTTATTTCCTGGCCGTAATCTGCAGACAGATGATTGGTCACACAAACATACTTTTTTGAAAATTTGAACAATTCTGCATATTTTTGTGCATGATACGATACGAGAAAAGAAATTAAATTAACCCCCACTTATAAGAGGTGTCCAAACAAATAAACAATTATGCCTTGTCGGAAGGGATTACTGATTTACAGAGAAATATTCCAATATTTCAATAATATTTCTTACGTAATCTTGAAGACTTTCTAGTAAACACCTGTGTGAAAGCAATTATTTTCGTATTTTTTAAGTTATATTATATAACTTTCCGATATTCTTAGTTGTATTAAAATTGTTATTTACAAGATAAAATACTTCAAATTGTACTGTTGCTTTCTGATGCACATGTTAAAGTTTTCTAGTAACTTCAATTTATGTGGAAGTTAAATTATCCGCTGCTAGTCTAGACCGAACACATGTATTAGAAAAATTACAGCAAAACCGAAACAATATATATTGTAAGGAATGGTAAACCCATATATGCCGTCATCGAACATTGTAGATGTATGAGTCATCAACACCTGCATGTATGACTCATCAACACCTGCATGCATGACTCATCAACACCTGCATGTATGAGTCATCAACACTTGCATGTATGATTCATCAACACCTGCATGTATGGTTCATCGTATGTTCCAGAACTTTATATGAAAGATATAAATTGAGGTGGCGGGTAGCAGGAGCTCAGTTAATGTTTAACCGGTGTAGTGAAATGCACTCTGAATAATTAGTTAATAGTCGAATATTAGTGAATAAATAAATGTTAATAATTGTTGTAATACATAAATAGTTCTTATATAAATATCCTCAAATAAATTTGTAAATATCTAGCATTTAAATAGTTCGTTAAATAGTTTATAGTTACAGTGTTTTTAATTAAGTGTATTGTAAATAATATCTCTTTTGTGAATAGACGATTTTAACAGCATTTCTGTTATTATTTAAAAAAACGTTACAGTATAATCGTGCCGAAAGAGCTGCCCCAAATCGGTCGCGTCGAATCGGCTCCTAGACCGACTTAACCTAATGTTTTTACTTGGTTATTCTCAAATGCAATATAGAGTATATTGAATCTTAATTTAATAATGCTGTATAAATATTTATTTAAAAAGGTGTCCACAACATTCTACAACATTATATATTATGTATTGTTATTGCTACAACAACAGTTAAACTACTTTTTGGCTTTTTTCTACTTTTTTGTAAATTTCTTATAAATAAACCTTTCCCAGAAGCAACTTTATAATTAAGATTAAAGTTAAATTCTTAGTGCTACAAAAACAACACAGAAAAACTGAAACATCTGGCGAGATTATTCCAACCTATTCTAGAAATGCCGCACGAAAACAATGAATCAATCAATCAATCAATCAGACTTTTTAAGCACCAGACCAGAACGATCTGCATCTGCCAATACAAAGATTTAAAAAGATTCGATCAGTAATTACAACTGGATTAAACTCCAAGAAAGCCCCAGGTTACGATTTAATCACGGATAGATTTTCGAAAGAAAACCCGAACGGAATGACTTCTCCGTAGTGGAGATTGCAATATATTCCTATACATTTCCCATGTCGCCTTTGCGTCTCTGAAAGTTCATAACATTGATTGCTGTCAAGCCGGCGAGGGCACATGCTACTCTTCCCTCTTCTGCTACTAGCAGATATGAAAACATAGCTCATTCTTTAGTTGCAGCTATTTATAGTTACTATTGGATATTCGTCCTATTATTACTTATAATAAAATAAATTATTAAATTTATTTTATTTAAAATTAAATACACTGTTTTATTATCTGATATATGTTGTTATTCTAAACAAAACTTAATTATGTTAAAGTAATAATTTGCCAAATTGTGGGAGGATACTGCTCCAATGCCCTCTTTGCAAAAGCCGTCACTGCAGCTAACACTTATCAGTTACATATCAGTGCGATATTTGGCGATTTACAAATCTTCCTGAGGTTAGAAATTTTTAGTTTGGAAGTTCAAGATTTTTTTTACAATAGACATTCTATTAGACAGATAACTTCAGTAGTGAACATCAAAAGGTATCAGAAATATTTACCAACTGCATACCTCCCTATACATAAACAACAACCAAGAAATAATAAATTATGGAGACAGTGAGCAGAAATTATTATTACTGGAAAACCATAAGCAGAACCGAGACATGTGAAATAAGAAAGAGTGCCCAAAACAGTTTTATTTAGTTTAGTTATTGTCATTCATATTCAAAATTATTACGAGCGGGTGGCAGCCGAAGTGATGGGCCGTAATGATGCGCGGTTTACATTTGCTATAATTTATTGCAGTTAATAAAAAACCGTAAATTGTGTTGTACTGTACAATGAAATAATAGTTATTTATCTTATTAGTGGGATAAAGGCCTTATTAACAGACGAACGCGTTGAATTGCAGGGTAAGAGCATGAGTATGTTAGTAGCCTTATCACATATGTTAAGATACTTTTTAACTACGACTGCCCATAATTGAAGAAAACTGTATTATTTAATAAGTTAAAACAGTTTTTTGACGTACATCATGAAGTTTTTTATTTAAAATCAGAGCAGCTTAGAATCCGAAGCCATAGCAACTAGGCAATTATGATCAGGATTTCCTTATCCCAGTCAGTGTGATAATAAATTTCATTATGTCACTCAAATGAATGACATAATGAGTTCTTATCCAAGCAGACGTAGATAATAGTATATTATTTTTTAGTAACATGATATGGATTATTTTCGTCCTAGATACCAACTATGAAAAGCAACTCATATCTCCCAAGGGAGTTTTAACACCATCCATACATGAAATCGGTCATATTCTTTGATGTACAAATGTTCAGACTTCTTCGGAACCAATAACTCACTGGCTTTTTCCGCTTTTATAATCACACTGTGAGGAATAACGCTGCTGCTTTCAGACATTTTTTTTGTTGATTGAAAAACAAATTCATGCAACTGTAGCAACCATCGTAACAACGGCACAGTCAAACCACCTTTGATATTCACAATTTATTTTAATTTTGAATGTTTTTTTACGTTTTAAGTTGAAAATAAAGAATATGATGCTACTAAAAAATAAAATATTTAATGCACTACGGGAGATATTCTGTTTTTTGCCCTCGGTAGACTTACAGACCGCGGGCCTTCGGCCCTTGGTCTGTAACACGTCAACCTCGGGGGAAAAAACATTCATATCTCCCTTAATGCATAAATATCTATTATATACCCAGGGACTAAAGTGCATCTTTTAATCCCGAGTGTGAGGGATTAAAAGGCACTTGGCCAGGCTATGTGGCTTATCACTTGTAGTTTTACAAACAAATCTACTAAGGAATTATGGTGAGAAAGCTAAACTGATTTTGAAATGGATTCACTTTTTCTCTCTCCTTCAGAAGAGCACTAGTTATAATTTTATTAACATGTTTTATATTTTTCACAAATCTTGTATATTGATTCACTTATGTTTCCCCTTTTTCAGTTTCCTGTCTGGAAAATCGCCACGCAGGAATCTGCCTACTACTTCTGGACTTTGAAACTCTCTTCAGGATTGGATGCTCAGCCAAAGCTAAAACGTTGAGGTAAATGGTACCTACTTAAATTACCTTTTCACACTACTTCTTGAATAACGTTCAAGAATAAATTTTCTTTCTTTCTTCTTTTCTCGGATCTCGGTTTCTTCGGGTCTGGCAGGTCTAGTCTACTCTTGTCTACTGTTTTATTTTCCTCCTTATAAATTTTCTTTTCTTATGGTTGAAATAAATATACACTTTTTACACTTGATAAACTATTAAATTTTTATTATTCTTGCTTTTTAAACATTTCTTTATAAGAAAAAATATATTTTACAACCATTTTCTTATCTTGCTTATTTAACTACCTTCATGGTAACTGCCCATTATTTTAGATTGCACTTATTTTTCATATTGTACTGTTGTTTATCTTTCATTTCAAAATAGCTTGTCTTTGATCATTATTTTAATATTATGATTATTGTCAAACATGTAACTGCATTTCAAGACAGATATTATTGTTTTAATAACCGTAGTCAAGACTATTTTTTTTATTGTTATATTATTGTCAATGAGATATATAATGCTGTATAATTTTGCTGAAGTAATACATTTTCTTTCTTTCAGCTGTAACTGCAAGTGAAATTTCTATAAACCCAAAAAAATTCCTAACCAAATTATTATTATGTGTACATCTATCAAATTAATAAAATCAACTGAAACTTGAATCGTTTTATAGTAAATTCTTGATAAACGTTCAATGAGCAATTATTAAAGATAAACGCAAACAGTCAACATTTAACGTTTCTTCATTGAGTAACAATAAGAATTCGTGATTTTAACTTCAACCGCTGAGTCAATTAATTCTTATTAATATTATGATGGAAAATCATTACAAGATATTTGTTTAATTAGAAGTATTCTAGAATAATGAAAAATACATATGCAATTTACAGCCTTAGTAGTGTAATGTCTAGCGTGCCGGACTTTCACCCAGGCGGCCCGGGGTCGATTCCCGGTGCCGGCAGATCTGGTTAAGGTTTTCTGCAGTTTTCCTTAGCTGTGACACAAATGTGGGATTTGCGCTGTTCCATCTGTAATTCGGCTGCAGCCGCGCTTAGGGCCTACGTAATAATAATAATCGCCCCCTCCCTCCCGCACAAGCTTATAGCTTCTGGGGCCTGGTTTCCAGGTTATGGGTTGTAGCAATTATTATTAATTTAGAAAAGTTAAAAAACCATAAATGAAATGAATTTATTATAAAGGAGATATACCAATAAATTGATGATTAGTGATATGATTGAGATTAGAATACCGACTATAAGATGGTGCACGGTTTACATTCGCTCCAACTTATTGCAATAAATAAAAGATGGACCACTTAAAAATCATAAAAATAGTCATTATTCCAAATATACATACAGTACCTTTTTTGATTTCGCTTTGTTAAGAATTGAGTTATTTCATGATTATATTGGAAATTTTTGTAGAAACAAAGAACAAAGTTACTGAAATTCTACTAATAATAACAGATTTTAAACAGTTTTATTTCAAACCCATTTTATTTATGGCATTTTATTTTTTAAAATGTGTTTATTGTAAAGGTACTTAAATGAAATAAATATTATTAGCGTCATAACGTCTTATACAAGTCTATTAGTTTAATTAGAAGTATACTAATAATTAATAAAATAATACGCAATAAGAAAAATTAAAAGGCCATAAATGAAATGCCAGTTATATAGTATATTGGTTTTTGAAGACCAGAATTTTTGGAAGCATTTTGTTTATAAAATACAATTCATCAAACTTGACAAATAATATATATCTAACTACAATCGGCAAGTTGTTACTCCACTCCAAAATATCTCTTCTGGTATTCACTTCTGTCTTCTATCTGGCTGTCAGGGCTGAGCAAAATACTTTTTAAATACGTATTTCTAATACAAAATACTTTTGGGTAGAATAAATGAAATACTAAATATAAAGTATTTCGTCAAAACTGCTACTGTTACGTTTTAAATGAATCTGAATAAATAGTGTTTCATCCATCGTTTTATATACATATATTTGCAAAGATAACCTCAAAACTTGAGTCAGCGTCATTTAGTGCATTAATTTGTTTTCATCAAAACAATAAACGAAAGACTGCTGCCAATTTAAGGTAACGTTGTGAATTTTTTACTACTCTAGAAGCGTACAATTTATTTATATTCTAGAGAGGTTTCTTTATTTTTTAGTGTTTACATAGTAATATTTTTTTTTATTTTTTTTATTTCACGCCTACATTACGGGGGAACCAACTGCTAAGGTCATCTGTCCCCCATCTAACATGCAACACGAAGACACACACCCATAGTTGAGGTGGCGGAATTTTCCAATTAGAAAAATCCCGCCGCCCCAAGTGGGATTTGAACCACGACCCTTGGAACACGAGTGATGCACTGAAACCACTCGTCTACCGCCGGCCCATAGTAATATTATTTTATTTTTACTAATAAAAAAGTAAACATGAATGAAATTTCTAGAAGAATTGTTTTTGTCGTCGGTTTTTCACGTTCTTAAGTTTGAACTAGACAGTCAAAAATTATTCTCTGACTTTAAAAACGCTAATCCTTAATTAAAAACATATATAAATAATAACTAAACTGCTTTCACATGCATTCTAATAAAACTATTATCGTCTGAGTCATTATTTAAAGAAAAACTATGTAATTATTTCTATTTGTCAAAATAGCAAAGCTCCATAATTTTTGGCTCAGACTATCCCACTACAACTTCTTTAACGTAATAATCACAAGAGTAAAATTTATTAAACGTTAACAACGACGCTTCGCAACCAATCAAGAAAGAAATTTAAAATTTTCTTAAATAACCCAGTGGGATAAAGTTTACTTAAACGAAATTCCTCTTTTGGAATTGTTCAATATTACAATAGTTTTTATTTCTATAAAAGAGCTATTAAAAAAGTAATTTTTATTGCAATTATTTTGCTAATAATAACTCTAAATATTTCTAAATAAACAAATGTATTTGGGTAGACATTTAATGGCAATAATATTAATTTCATGTGATGAACATGAACTCGAATGACAACAGGGCTGCCAGCAGGGCAAGCAGTAAGACCGGCGCACACAGGGCTGAAACCTGATTCTAGCCGGTCAAAACTCCAAAAATCGTTGTTAAAATCAAAGGTATTCTAAGAATTAGTATTTTAGTAGAAAACTTAGTGAACTCGTAACTACCTGCCGTTTACGTTACGGCAAATAATAACCATAAAAAAGATCCGACAAGTCCAGGTCAGTGTTAAAACACTTCCGAAGGCGCCAATCTGTGTAGATGTATTTCTAGTTTGTTCGTTAACGTGAAAGTGTTTTTTTGTGGAACTATTTTCTTATTGATTTCAATAATTTACAAAAACAGAATTCAAGTGCTAAAAAGTCTTATAAAAAGGTAAGTTGATACCCTTCTAATGTAGAAAACGGTGAGTTTTACTTTCCGAATAATAAATGTTTTAAATTGTGGTTTATAAGTTGAAAATCTTGCAAGCTATTGCGTTTGTATTTTTAATATGCTTTTGCTATAGTATAAACAATAACATATTTAAAAATCAACTTGCACAATGAAGTATAAACTGAAATACAATCGAAATGAAAAGGGGTAGTTATTAAACGATTAGCAATATAATTTTTGCACGTTATTTCATTTTTAGACATTAAAAAAGCATTGTAAGTTGTACAATATTTTTTAAAATAAAGAAGAATTCGTGTAAATGCTATTTATTTTACGGCTTTGCGTTATTTCCTAATAATATAATTATGTAACTAACTTTTTCTTGGAAAAAGTATAAAAGTATCAAACTGATCCAGCTCTAGTGGCTCAAAAGGATTTGTTTTCTTTCTTTTCTAATTATTTTATCATTTTTATACTATTCCAGTAATTTTCTTTCAGTTAAGCCTATAAAATAATTTTGACCGGCTAGAATCAGGTTTCAGCCCTGTGTGCGGCGGTGAACAAATGATGTTAGAGCATGTAATGAAGGTTAAATAGGGGATCTAGACCTACGACCTTAGACGTTTGGATCTTCCGTAGTGCAGGCGCAGAATAAGAAAACGCAAGTGGTTCATGAAATAAATCCTCGCAGTTGACCAGCAACACAACGTTATGATTTAGAAAAATATATATGGGTCGTTCTTTCTGAACTCAACCACCGGCTAGGTTCGAAAATTGACGCAACTTAGAAAGGACAGCGGGGGCTTATTTTAAAGCTTGAAACCTCTACTTTCAAATGTCACATGTCTGCTATATGAAAAAATTTATATCTGACTCCTAAAACAGGGTAAAAACGTATCCAGTTCAAAAAAAATTTTAACACTGAAAAAAATTAGAAAAAGAAATATTTTTTATAATTTTTTTTAACGGCATCGCATTCTTCGTCAAATAATGCATAAATTTTGTCCTACAGTGCTTCAAATTTAAGCAAAATTGGAAACAATTTGCCATTTTTGAAAGTTTATCATTTTTTTCATCGAAAATTATGTCACATAGAAAAAAATAATAGAGTAAAAAAATGATTATTTTTATTCAATGAATGCCAAAAAACTACATGAATGATTTACAGACCGATTTAAAGCGATCTTGAAAATTACTGTTATAGGTGTTGCCTATCTATAGACTTGAATAATATTAATTAAAACCTTCTAAAATGATGAAAATTTGCAAAGTCGCTTTAAATCGGTCTGTAGTTTTTTTCGTATTCATCGAGTAAAAATAAGCATTTTTTACTCTTTTTTTTCTATCTGACGCCATTTTTGATGAAAAAAAGATAAACTTTCAAAAATGGCAAATTGGTGTTCTCAATTATGCTCGAAATTGAAAAGCACTCTAGGAAAAAAACGCAGTGGACAAAATTTATGTATTCTTTGATGAAGAATGCGATGCCGTTAAAAAAATTTAAAAAATATTTCTTTTTCTAGTTTTTTCAACTTTTAACAGTTTGTTTGGAACTGGATACGTGTTTGCTCTGTTTTAGGGGTCAAATATAAATTTTTTTATATAGGAGACATGTGACATTCAAAAGTAGAGGTTTCAAGCTTTAAAATGAGCCTCCGCCGGCCTTTCTAAGTTAGGCCAATTTTTGGATCTAGCCGGTGATTGCTTTCAGAAAGAATGACTCATATACATATATAAAAACACGACTTATTTACTACTTACGTGGTCCAGTATGTGTATTTTCTATTTGCACAGGCGTGTACTTTTGCATGTGTGGTCTCGCAAAAGACGACATTAGCATAAACTGCTTTAAAAATTAATAATTAGAATGTTGACAAATTCTGAAAAATGTTCTTTATTCAACCCACGTTTATATTAACTAATGTAATTAAATAATCAAAATAAGTCTATTAAATTATTTTATTTTTATTTTAATTGGCCAGAATATGTCATACACTGTATGTCTACGATTTGGAGATCTTTACTACAGTATTTGTCCTTATCATTTCCTCATTAGTCCTCATCAAGATAAGTAACTGAAGTACCTACAAAAGACAATCTTCGACATATAATTTGGAATTTGGTAGATTTGGCAGATGTTGGCTCTTGCTGATACCTTCTGATATTCACTTAATAAAACAGTTGTAAAAACACATTCGATGAAATGTCCAATATACATACTTTGGGTGTTTACGAACTATCCAACATAAGTTTTTTCTGAAGGCATTTTGTGCAAAAATAATTAAATTAGACAGATACACATTATACTCAAGTTTTTAGCAATAATCACTTAACCTTCTAGAGTATTAATCGAAACACAAAATAAGAGAAAGTATACCTAGGCATTTAGTATTTACTGAGATGATTAGGAATACTAATTCAAAAAGAAATACGTATCTTTACAACTCTAAAACAAAGACAAATACAAAATGACATTATCTACACAATAATAAATAAATGTACATAATGTAGTTGTTTGAAATGAACTGCTGAATATACGACGTAATCCATTTAACCAAGACACATGGTACTGATAAGAGATGAAGTGCTGGAATTTTCACAAACCGAAAAGTAAAGATGAAAATGATAAGCTAGTTTATTTATCAAAAGAAAAACGATGTTATATACTTATCTCTGTAATTTATTTTGTTTGGTTACTAGAGAGAATGCTGAATTATATTGGTATCCCTAACAATTTTCAATTATTACTAACAATATTAAGCATTTAAAAAAACTTGCAACCCAGCCATTTCGTGAAAAGTAAGTTGTAAAGTTTAATTTTAAATAATTTAAATGTTTTCAAGAAGTCTGCTATGCATGATTGTGACAGTGGCATGTATTGTATTGTTTATTTAATTGTTTGTACAAATCATTGCCTAAATAGCCACTTAGATCATGAGATACTAATTAGTTGGGCAGAAGATATTATCTCTTGTTAAAAAAAGTCAATTGCACGACACTTCTTGCAGTTTTTTGATGTAAATGTAAACCTTGATATCTCAAGGATTTGTTCTAGAGATGTTATATTAATTTGAAATGCATGCCTATTTGAAATTAAAAATCTAGTTACATAGTTACATTTTCATATACCTACACTGTAAAAAATGAGTTGAAATTTACCTTGGGAAAGAGTTAACATTCCTCTCTTATTTGCGGTAGTTTTACTCTAAAATTTAACTTTACCTATACGTTAATAGTTGTTTTACTATTTGTGGTAAAATGTTCTTTAATTGTGTAAAATTACACAAATATAAGTAATTCTACTACATTTAACTGGTTAAAATCACTATCCATAATGTAAATTTACATAACTCAGGAAACTATTCCTTGGAAATTTATTATTACTCAATAACTTGATTAATTTTTAGTGTAATATTAAAGATAAGCTGAACTTTAACAATCATAGTGTAATTTTACCCTTAATATGTTTTTAACCGATGAGATACTATTTCGCTGATTGCACTTGTTTGTTGATGAGTGGTGACCTTCGTTTCGTGAAAGAATTCAGAAACCCATTATGAACAGTCCAAATTGGGCTTTTGGGGAATGGTCGGATGATTTCTTGTTACAGGTTTCGCAATCGGCGAGGCGTACTCTGTCGATATCGAACGAAGTGTTCATTGCTCATTAATATTTTGTTTTTTGTTATAGTGTAGTGCAGATTTATTAAAGGCAAATATCTACACGTATGGCCCAAGCTATGAAGAATTTTATTTAATATTAGAAGTTAAAAAATAATAATCGGTAAGTATATGTTAAAATTACAAATTTAAACCAATAAAATAAAAATATTTAATTTAATGTTTTTCTAGGATGAATCAAAAATTGAAAAATTCGAAATAAACTAGCATAACTGTAATTGAGAAAGGTACTCGTTTATAATTGTTTATATAATTTATAATTTTTAAATTTTCTAGGTGGAATCGAAACTTTATCTGAATGTCTTTGAGAGACCAAATATTTCCGAAAGCCCCTTAAAAGAAGTTCTGTTAATGTCTTATATTTTATATAAGTACATATTGCTGTGATATTTGCAGGTAGAAATGTTAAATAGGTAATTTGGGTTGCCTATCTTTCAGGCGTTCGTAATTGAATCTTTGTTAAAAGGTTTATTTAATAGTATCAGAAGTATGTTTGAAGCTAGCTATATACAGGAATTAAGTTAAATACATTCTTTTTGCGATAATTTCTTGTTAAAGTTACATTTCATGCAAGATTATTTAACGATCCGATCTATTCATTACATAACCTCCATTTTTTGAAAATAATTTTCAAAATGGGTTTCTTTAGAAGAATAATTTATTCACATTATGTTAACATGCATAAAAAGTTTTATATTTCAACAAAAGGATACTATTTAAGTGTGTATATAATTTAATAATTGTAAATTTTAATACAACGGTTGATACGTGAATTGTTTTTCTTAATCTACCGTCAATAGCTCAAACTTGGTAAACGGCACCTAGAATAAAATAAAACGGGCTATTATGAGTTAATTAGTATATATAAAAGTAACTTACCTTGCTTAATTTTCAATAGGGTGATTTTTTTTCTTCTGCGATACATGGTATTGGTTTGTCGAGCCACCGTTCTAATTAAATTAATTTAGGTTCATGATGTTATTGTGGAATCTAGTTGGATAACATCTTGGCTGTGTAAGTTGTATAAAGTTTTTGTAGTTCTATAGTTGTTTTATCAGCCAATTCAATTTAAATATGTCCATATACCTGTGCCGAGAATAAAGTTAATTTTGTATTGTAGGTGTTTGTTATTGATGTCAAACGATTGGGAAAAGTTAGATAATCAGATTATGTAAAGATTAATGGGTTAAATTGGTGGTTGGACAGATTTAAATGGAATTTATTGCAATTTTTGTCAAGCGTGAATATTTGATTGTTCGACTCAAAATTGTGAGGTTTTTGAGATAAAAATGTTATTTTATTAGTTTAAGGTAGTGTTTGGAATTCTTTTTATGTGTCTAAATCTAAAATTTAAAGAAAATAATATTTTATTTAAAAATAATTTGAAATGTCAAATTTTGGTCCATGGAAAACTTGATTATGTTATTTTATTGTTGTTTCTATATGTTTTAATGCAATTTGTATTGTGAAAAACAATTAGTAATCTCTAGAACGTATTAGAAGGAGGACGTGTTGTTCTCATATTTAATAACCTATAAAAAACAAGCATTTTAATAAAGTAGAAAGATAAAGTGAGGTTACAAATTTTGAATAAATGAAATTCATGCATATAAATGGATATAGCTTACCTGTTTGTCATTATATCAAGAAAATAATAAATCATAGAATTGATTTGGATAATTTCAATACTTATGGAACTTTTGAGTTTGAAATATATTTGAAGAATTTAATTTTCTGCAGACTTGCATTTTAAAAATCTCACCAACAGTCAAGAGTTTGGTTGTGGTTACCATAGCAGTATTTTCAAATTTAAAGAAGTGCCTAGTGTGCGACCGAAAATTGTAAGTGAATTTAAATTTATACTGACCAGTAACATAAAATAAGGTAAAATAAAATAAAAAGATCATTTCGGACAATTTTTATTTAAATTATAAAAAAATATAACAAGACTTAACGATTGAGACAATTTAAACTATTTTTTTTATATAAAAAAAAAGAATTGAGAAAATTCGGCTACATTAATTTTTAATTAAATTATTATTATAAGTAGTTTAGTTATAAGGTACAAAATTGAAGTAGAAATCCCAAACATTAACATAACCTATAAAAAAAATATTAAAAGGCTGATTAGTAGTTTTTATCAATTGTTTATTTATTATTTGTGTTTAAAGAAATAAAAATTTGTGTTTCTTTCTATATATATAATTTTTATTTATTGTTCGTTTTTCTTCGTTGTGTGGAAATAATTTGTGATTTGCAGCTTGTTACAATTTTCCCAGCTCAGGTGTTACGATTAAAGGTGGACCCACTGATGTTAGAAATTGGTAAGGTAAGGTTATTGTACTATAAATTTCAGAGATATTTGTCGACTGCTTTATTGAAACTAAAGTTGGAGCTAGTGACGGGGCAAAAATCTGTTGTTTAAAAATATATTGTAGTGGTAAACTGTTGTATTATGGTTTTATTTTATTAAAGTACTATACTACCACGATAATATGTTCAATAAAAATTACTTTGATTTTATTTTGTTTCATACAATCCATTTACCAGTGTAAATAATATTCAGAGGAACGATTAAATTTGCAAGTACTTTCGCAAGTCATCGTTACATTCAAGAAGTATTTTCACATTTGTATTTTAACCCTGAAAAGTACTATTGCCATGAAATATTAACTTTGTCATGTAACTTTACACAGGTGTTTTAATGTTAAAATGTAAAATTACATTGAGATTGTAATTTTAAGCTGTAAATTTATTTAAAAAGGATGCTTTACAATGCAAATTTAACCTAATATTGTAATTTCCCACTTCCTATAAAAATGACACTTTGAAGTAAAACCCCAAAAAATGGAGGTAACATAGTTGCCTTCATTTTGAGGGTAAATTTACCGGTAATTTTTTAGAGTGTAGTTACTTAATAAATAAATAAAATTATTATGTCAATTACAATTTCCCTTCTTAAAATAAAGTTATTTCTTGGTTTACATTTATTTGTTTAAACTAACAGTACAATACATACACTACAAATTTGGCGACGAGAAAGAAAGAACCAAAAGGAAAATGGGAAAAAAGAAAAATTCAGGTACAAGCAACTCAGAAGATGTTGATAATGATAATAATATAGTTAATGAATCATTTAATGGAGAAATTAATACAGCAGGAAAAAATCCACAAATACAAACAATACATACACTCTTTACAATAGAAAATTTTGATAATACGAAGATGAAGTTTGATAGATGGTTACAAAGGCTAGAAAGTGCTTTCGAGGTATTTCAAGTGCCATATTCTATGAAAGTCCCTTATTTATTACATTATATGGGACCAGAATCTTATGATGTACTTTGTGATAAATTATCACCAGAAATGCCAAAGGAGAAGACTTACGAAGAACTTGCAGATGTTATGAAAAGTTACTACAATCCAGGACCTCTAGAGATTGCAGAGAATTTTAGATTTCATCGAGGAAAGCAACAAGATGGCGAGACTATTCAAGAATATGTGACAGTTCTACAGAAATTAGCAATTAATTGCAAGTTTGGGGATTATTTAAAAACTGCACTACGCAATCAGTTTGTCTTTGGTTTGAGATCTGAAAAAATTCAAAGTAGGTTACTGGAAATTAAAGATTTAACATTAAATAAAGCAGTGGAAGTGGCAAGTAGTGCTGAACTTTCAGCTAAAGATACAGCACAATTAAGACATGTCAATTCAGACATATGTCAAATCGATAATTCCAAAGTCAAAAACCGAAGTTCTACTAGTTATTTCCGCAAAACTAAAAATACAGAAAATGTTAGGTTTAAGAATCAAAGTAATTACAATACTAATCAGCAATGTTTCAGGTGTGGTTTAAAAAATCAGTTTGCATCAAAATGTTGTAAAAAGAATTTATATTGTAGATTTTGTTTGAAAAAAGGGCATGTACAACAAGTATGCTTCAAAGCCAAAAGTCTCAAACAAACAATGTTGAAGAAATTTTAACCATACAAGCAGAGGAACATTCTACATTTCGTAAAAAGTTTTTACTTGATTTACATATTCATGATGTTACAGTTAATTTTGAGGTCGATAGTGGAGCTGCTGTAACACTAATAGGTTGTAAACAATTTTCTAATCTTTTCCCTAATGTTAAATTACAACAGACAACAATTAAGTTAGTTACATATTGCCAAAATCATCTAAATGTACTAGGTTTTGCAAAAGTTAATGTTACATACAAGAAAATACAAAAACAATTAAACTTGTACGTAATCAACATGGATAGAAAACCATTGTTAGGCAGAGAATGGATAAGACAGTTAGGTATTAATCTAGCAGAGATTTTACAAGTTTCAATACAAACTACGCAAGATAAATTACAGTCATTACTTTCTAAATACTCAAAAATATTTGAAGACAATATAGGTAAAATAACAGGTATACAAGGCCAATTAAAATTACGGGAAAGTGCTAAACCTGTTTTTATTAAAGCTCGACCTGTACCATTCGCTTTGCTACCAAAAATTAATAAAGAAATTGACCTTTTGGTAAAAGAAGGTGTATTAAAAAAGGTTAATCATTCAGAGTGGGCTACACCCATAGTACCAGTGGTCAAAGCAAATGGAGTTTTAAAATTACCCTTAATCCTAATCTAATAATAGACGAACACCCTTTACCGTCTCTATAGATACATTATTTTCAGGTTTAGCTGGTGGAGATAAATTAAGTGTTCTTGATTTATCCCAAGCTTACTTACAGTTAGAAATTAAAGAAGAAGATAGGAAATTACTTACTTTGAATACACATAGCGGTTTATATGAATGTACACGTTTAATGTTTGATGTTGCTAGTGCACCAGCAATTTGGCAGAGGGAAATTGAAAACATTTTAAAAGATATTCCTGGTACAACTGTTTTCCTTGATGACATTAAAGTTACGGCTCCTGATGATAATATACATTTACAAAGATTAGAGCAGATTTTTCAAAGATTATCAACTTACAACATCAGGGTAAATTTGAGTAAATGTCAATTTATGCAAAGTAGAGTATTGTGAATATAAAATTGATCGAATGGGTATCCATAAAACTGCAGAAAAGATTGATGCCATACAAAATGCACCAATACCTAAAAATATTACAGATCTTCCTGCTTTTATTGGTTTAGTAAATTATTACGGTCGATTCTTTGAAAACTTAAGCGACATTTTACAACCGCTATACATCAATTTGTTGAAAAATAATGTTCCATTCAAATGGAGTCAGAAATGTCAAGAATCATTTGATTATATTAAAAAAGAAATTCAATCTGAGCGTATCTTAGCACATTTTGATCCTGAGTTACCTTTAGTTCTTGCAACAGATGCAAGTCCATATGCAGTCAGCGCAGTTCTTTCTCATTTATATCCTGATGGAAGTGAAAGACCATTACAGTTTGCTTCTCAAACATTAACACAAACTCAAAGAAAATATGCTCAAATTGATAAAGAGGCATATGCGATAATTTACAGCGTTAAAAAATTTTACCAATACTTGTTTGCACGACGTTTTATTCTTCTTACAGATCATTTACCTCGAGAAATGGAGATTTGGTAAGATCCAACATAAACTAGGATTATTACATTATTTAGTTCGTTTAGATGATGGCAAAATATTAAAAAGACATATAGACCAAATTCAAAAAACTGGAAAATTACAACCACCTTTTCATGATTTAAATGACAATCCAGATAATGTTCTAGCTTCAGCCTCTAGACTTGATTAGTTCAATAATAATTGTTATTGTCAGTAGCTTATACAAAAATCTTTCAAAAGTAAAGAAAGTTCCGAAGCTAAGTAATTATTGAATTTTTCTTGGCAAAGGGAAGAATTGTTATATTTGGAATGCATGCCTATTTGAAATTAAAAATCTAGTTACATAGTTACATTTTCATATACCTAGTTACTTAATAAATAAAATAAAATTAATATGTCAATTACAATTTCCCTTCTTAAAATAAAGTTATTTCTTGGTTTACATTTATTTGTTTAAACTAACAGTACAATAGATACACTACAACAGTGGCGTGCGGTCCATGGAAGCAATGGAAGCAATGCTTGCCTTGAGAAGTTATTAAAAATAAAAACAATGCTAACAAAAATACTTTTGTAAAATTATGGTTATCGTTTATTTAAATTGAGATATTTATCAAATTAAAGCTCAATATCAACTCTGTACAGCAAAAAGTATAATTATTTAGAGTACTATTTTAAATTAGGCTCATTAAACTTGCACGGAAAGGTAATACCGATTCAAATGTGATACATACACTTCATACTCTAAAAAATTCCCCTTCAATTTACCCTAAAAAATGGAGGCAATTATGTTACCTCCATTTTTTGGGGTAAATTTACTTCAAAGTGTAATTTTCATAGGAAGTGGAAAATTTCAATATTAGGTTAAATTTGCATTGTCATGTTTCCTTTTTAAATAAATTTACAGATTAAAATTACGATCTCAATGCAATCTTACATTTTAACATTAAAACACCTGCGTAAAGTTATAACTTTACCTAATATTGAAATTTTCCACTTCCTATGAAAATTACACTTGGAAGTAAATTTACCCCAAAAAATGGAGATAACTTAGTTGCCTCCATTTTTTAGGGTATAATTCACCGGTAATTTTTTAGAGTGCATATAAGCACTGCTTACAAATGCTCTTCTCTTAGCCTTGGAGTGAATCAGCGAGCGTGGGGTGTTATAGTAGACGGATGCTGTTAACATTGTTTGGTCGTTATTTTTATTGTGCTTCGTTCCCAAATGTTTATTTATCATAATTTGGTTATTTGTTCGATTTAGTGTTACTTAAGTAATGTAAATCTGCGAATGAGACTGTATTTTGTCGCATTTTATTATTTTAATTTATAAGTTGTATTTGTTTAAAGACAAATAGTTCTATTTAGTTTGCCTGTATGCAAATTTAAAATTGCATTATCGTCACGACTGCAAATTCAACTGCTTCGGTGAAAGGTTCGAGTACCTTCGATATAGCCGAATCGGGACGATTTTTTGTTCAGTTTGTAAATTATTAATAAGGAATTTTTCGCATACAGTTTTGGAGAGAAATTACAAATTATTAAGAAAGGCAAATCAAAACCAGATCTTTCAAATTTAACAACAAAGATTAAAACCTGTACCAGTATTTTGCTAAGACCGGAAAATTGATACGTAGTAGTAGTTTTTTTTAAATAAAGAATGATAGTCAACCAATTCCATAAGTATAAAGTGCAAAAGTGCTTATTTGAAAAACTTTTAAGTTTAATAATTATAACACTGTTTTTTATTGTACCTAGCAGGGGCGGATCCAGAGAAGTATTTTGAGAGGGAAATCTTTGGAAAAATAATTGTTTTAATAAATAATAATTAAACAAACATTATTTGTTTCTATTCTATGTAAACTTATTTCTAAATTGGGGGGGGGGATTATTCCCTCCCCGTTAATCCGCGCCTGTACCTAGGTGTATTATAATTAAAATCGTGGTTGCTTCCCTAGCCTAAATTCTCACCGCACGCCACTGCACTACAAGCATTGTATCAGCGTATAGTAATAAGAAGTACGGACAGTTGCTACCGGCGTCTTTGATGTTCATGTACCCAATTTCAATGGCCTTCAAAGGCTTTGGCGTGTAGGTTCAGCTAGCAGTAAAAGATGTCGCTGTAAAAGGAGGCAAATTCAAGAATTCGATTTACATCCACAATCAAATTAAAGGACCTAGGATAACGCAGGTTAAAGAAAATAAAAAGGCATTTCCACATTTTGCATTAATAAAACAAAACTAAGGAGAGGAGAATGCCCTACAACAAGCCAGCAATAATAAGCATTAGTTTAAAGTAAAATGATAAATTTAAAATATTAAAAATTATTCGTAAAAGCAGAGCAAAATTTTACTTTTAGCTTTGAATAATGACAAATTATAAAAAAGTATTTAATTAATTTAATTATTTAAAAATTATACATCGCGAAAAAACATTTCTACGTGCTGAAAAATTTAAATTTAACCCTTTGTGGAGAACTAAATTGATCTTTCTTTCATTTTTTCAAAATTCTTTGTGCAATAATTTGGAATGATTCATATCAAGCTAATAAGATCTATAAACTTTTTAAAACATTTTAAAAGCAGTTTAAACTACTTTTTTCTATCAATTTAGTTTTCAGCAAATTTAAATTTTCAGCACGTAGAAATGTTTTTTCGCGATGTATAATTTTTAAATAATTAAATTAATTAAATACTTTTTTATAATTTGTCATTATTCAAAGCTAAAAGTAAAATTTTGCTCTGCTTTTACGAATAATTTTTAATATTTTAAATTTATCATTTTACTTTAAACTAATGCTTATTATTGCTGGCTTGTTGTAGGGCATTCTCCTCTCCTTAGTTTTATTTGTTTTATTAATGCAAAATGTGGAAATGCCTTTTTATTTTCTTTAACCTGCGTTATCCTAGGTCCTTTAATTTGATTGTGGATGTAAATCGAATTCTTGAATTTGCCTCCTTTTACAGCGACATCTTTTACTGCTAGCTGAACCTACACGCCAAAGCCTTTGAAGGCTATTGAAATTGGGTACATGAAAAACGAATAACTGTCCGTACTTCTTATTACTATACGCTGATTGTATCGCATTGTATTGCTCACACGTCGGACTACACTTTTAATCTAAACAAAATTTTCATATGATGCTTACTTACTTATGGGTGTAATTTAACCCCAACGTTTAACGTTTTTACAAAAATCCTCGATTTTTAGAGGTGCATATTTCCAGATAAAGGTGTAGTCTTAGGGCCGATTTTCTTTTCAAGGTACACAGTTATTAGAGGTAGAGTATGTTATGTGTGGGCAACGGAATTTTGATTCAGAGAAGGCCTTGGAAATTTTAGTTACATCTGATATTAATTTTAAGTAGGTAGTAGAACTACTACAGATCATTGAGAACTACTCTGTTACTAACTGACAGACCTACTTTAAATGGCGCGCACGCGTAGCATCTTAGTTCGGATTTCGGAGCTGTCAACAATCTTTAATCAAGAAATTTTTAACTAATACAATTAAATTAAAAATTTATTTAAAGAAATGAGTTATACGAATGCCATTATTAAAAACTGATTTTTTTCTGATCTTTTTTAAAAAACAGTTAATCTAGCAGCGCTCTTCAAAAAGCGACAGTTTAAATGAACTAATTCATATGATTCACAATTTCACATGACCAATATGTCCGATAATAAGGCCAACTCTGAATCAAAATTCCGTTGCTCACACATTATAATATATATTAATTCTGAAACTTCACTATTTTAGTATTTATGGACTTTTGAAGTTCTCGTTTTTTCAATTTTTGGGAACCTTTGGCCCTCAATATCTCAGATGGACACGAATGGAATTTTTTATATTATGTGCAAATTAAGTAGTATGATAGAAACTGTGGTAAAAATCTAAACTTTGATATTAGCCTGAGAACAGAGTTATGCTCAGTTGAAAACTGTAAACAAATTTTGTAAATAACCATAATCAACAAATATATAAATCTGATTTTACAATATTGCATCAAAATGTAAGAAGTAAGTATAACAAAAAACCTAGATACTTTTAAATTATATTTATCACAAATTAAATTTACATTTAATTGAATTGTTTTAACAAAAACTACAGCTATAGACGACGTAAATATACCGCATATACAAGAAAAATAAAAAAGAATCTAGGTACTACGGGTCTAAAATACATAATAACGGAACTAGAGCCACTTAACGGGTTCTGTCCTGTTTAACAGTCTACACTCAATCATTCGGACAAGCTTCTGACTGTACCAATGGAATTAAAAAAGCTTTATATAATTCGACTCTAGTTAACAAAATCAGTATTAGAACCCATCTTAGAACTTCAGTTGGTATCGGATATGAGGTCATCGGAATCTTTCCAAATGGAACCATTATGTCTTAAGTATGGAAATCGATAGCTAGTGTGATTTTGAATAAAAAAGTATCAAGGTGCTACTGGTCTAAAATGCATAATAACGGAGTTAGAGCCACTTGACGGGTTCTGTTCTGTTTAACAGTCTAAAAGAGAAATAGAAAATTTTTTTATACATGTGACTGCACAAAACTGATTATCAGCTAGACATTGAGCAAGGCAGGACTCTCTCGGATTATTACCATCTAAATCACAACCTACAATAACATCAACTTGGTGATGTTTAATCAGTGCTCAAACAACAATAGTTATCTCTTCATCACCATTCACTTATCTCCTAAATAACTTTATAGAAAAAAAGGTATTGTCCGAACAGCTTTAAACAAGGTGTAATAAAACCATTATTTAAAATAGGTAGTAAAAATGATGTTATTAATTACAAGTCTGTTACACTAATTAACAACTTAGCCAAAATATTTGAGAAGGTAGTCAAAACTCGACTCATCTAGATAAAAATCCATTTTGGAAAATCAATTCGGATTCCAAGAGGGTAGGTCAACAAGTGATGCAATCTGTTCATTAATTTCAAATATAGACAAAAGCTTAGATAGTGGTTCTCTGTCTTTGGTGGTATTCCTAGATCTTGCTAAGGCCTTTGATATGGTCGATCACAAAATATTGTTGCAAGATCTAAGAGTACGAGGCAATGTTTTGGATCTATTTAAAAGCTCTCAGCAAGTGGGCAATATGTAACAATCAATTAAACAGCAATAAACTAAATATAGAATATGAAATTCCCCAAGGAACCGTCCTATGTCCTGTATTATTCATAATATACATGGACAGTATTTTAAGACATAATATAGTAGGATCAATTATTAGTTTTGTGGATGACACTGCAATTTTTTACAAATAGTCTGGGAGCAGCGTACCTAAATTCGACATGTTGTCCGGAGTCGATGACACACAGTTTTTTATGTAGATTTTCCTGCTGAATCCGATTCCGGAAGGCGCCCGTCCATTTGGAATGGCCTTGACCCTTAAAAAGTCATTTTTATGTAAAATTCTAAAAAATCAAAAATGCGCTACTGTTTAGTTTGCATCGGCATAACTTCGTCTTGGATAAAGCTAGAAAGCGTTGTAGAAAGTTAGTTGTTATTTCAAAGAATTTCTCCAGAGTTGTAGATTGAAATGTACTACTTAAAATTTAGTTTTAAGAAAAAAGATCTGAGAAAATTTCCATTTTGTTATACTAGGTATATGTCATATTTGTGCACTAAAATTTTCACCATGCGAAAAACTTTTTTATTACAAGAGATATGATCGAGACTATATTTAGTAAAAGTCCAAAGAAGTTTTTGGTGAAAAAAAATCATAAAAAATTTATTATTACAGAAATATCAACATGATAATAAAAAAAAGGAGTATATAGAATTTGGAAATAACTGATCATTTACAATTTTTATTTTTGCTTCAAAACAACATTCTAAACGTGTAACAAGTAGTAATAAATATTTATTACTCTAATTCTATTATTCTAAATAAAATAAATACTAATTTTAAGTTTAATACTAATAGGTGTGAACATATGTTGTTACAAAATTGCTTTCAATGAGTATTTGTAGGCATGCATACATTACATTGAAATGGTTTCTCACTAAGGTCCAAAATGTGTGGACATATGCTTTTTTCAACTTTGCTTATAGTTAACATTTGTAGTTATAAATATTAAGTTCAAATTGTTTTTCATCACTATGAGTGAGCAGGTGGTTTTTCAAAAGTGCTTTTTGTGAAAATTTGTAACTGCAATTAGTACATTCGAATGATTTCTCACCACTGTGTGTAAGCATATGTCGTCGCACATGTCCTTTAATTGAGGATTTATAATCGCATACATTACATCCAAATGGTTTCTCTCCACTATGAGTCAGCATGTGTTTTTCCAAACTTTCTTTTCGTGAGCATTTATAATTACAAATATTACATTCAAATGGTTTCTCTCCACTATGTGTGAAAATGTGCTGTCGCAAATGTCCTTTTACTGAGCATTTGTAGCCACATACATTACAAATGAATGGTTTCTCACCACTATGAGTGAACATGTGTTTTTCCAAACTATCTTTTTGCGTACATTTGTAATTACAAATATTACATCCAAATGGTTTTTCACCACTGTGTAAAAGCATATGTCGGCACAAATTTCCTTTTGTTGAGCATTTGTAGTTACATACATTACATCCAAATGGTTTTTCACCACTATGAGTGAGCAGGTGCTTTTCCAAATGTGCTTTTTGTGAACACTTGTAATCACAAATTTTACATCCAAATGGTTTCTCACCGCTATGTGTAAGAATATGTTGCCGTAGATTTCCTTTTTTTAAACATTTATAGCCACATACATTGCATCGAAATGTTTTCTCACCACTATGTGTAAGCAAATGTTTTTTTAAACGTTCTTTTTGCAAGCATTTATAATAACATATATTACATTCAAATTGTTTATCATCATCACTATGGGAGAGCTGACATTGCATATTCCTGTGTATTGAGCAACTACCTATGTACGATTGTTTAGTATCATGAATGCACTGATAATTTTAAAATTCATTTAAATGATTAGGAGTATATGCTTCCATTCAAACTTTTGAACCTGTGAACTGTAGTTTCCTTTTTTTTTGTTGTAGCAAACCAATTTTTGTTGTAACCATCAACTACAAACAAACAATTAATAACACGGATCTATTCCAATTATTTCACACTACTTCAAAAGAAATATTAATTACAAGTGCCTGGCGTACCTTACATAATATAAAAATAATAGAAGTGAAGTGTTTAGTGTAGTACTTCTCAAGTAATAATAAATACTGAACTGGTATATTTTTGCAACATTGAAAAAAATAAATGCTGCAAGTAAGCAGTGAGCTCAAATGATATATTGTAACATTTGTAAAGATAATTTGTTGAAATGAAACAGCAAGTCGACTAAAATGTTTCTAATCTTTCCATAAAAACGCACAAATGGTGTTTAATGACAGTTTATATTGTATATTATTATTATTATTAGTGTTATTTATTATTATTGATACGCTACTGGCGTCAATCGGCTTCTCTTCAGTGGCGTAGCCAGGTTCGAGAAGCGAGGGGGCATATTGCTTACAGAAGCAAAAATCATACGGTGATAACACGGCCTCCTCGATTTGAGAGACAAACGTCTCTTACGCGTAGGGTTGCCAACTTTTAAAAGTTGGAAGTAAGGACACTCAAGAATTTCCAGAAACGTTATTTATTATATTCATTTAAATAATAAAAGTTTTCCAATGCTATTTAAATCAAAACGAAACGTTAATCAAAACCCCCCTTCTATTCCCGGTTTGGGTATTTCTTTTTAAATAGAATATTTAATGTATTTCAAAAACAATTTTTTTATAATTATAATGTTCGTATCAAAAGAAATAACTTACAATTAAATACTAATATGGTATGCATAATCATTTAATTTTATTTTTATTTAACTTAAATATACATAGTTTCAACAACCACTATAAAATTAAGGGATAATTAAATTTTATATAATTTTTCTTTTTTATAAATATTATATGCAAAAAAATTTTTATATATAAAATAAACAATTTATTAAAAAACCAAACGAAAAAGGATGATAAATTAGATACATATGTTAAATAAGAAAAAGACAGGAATAGCCACCATGATTGACTAGAAGGCGCGTGAATTTACGACTACAAAACCCCGGGTATGTTCCAGGTTTGGGTAATTTTTTTAATAAAATATTTAATATATTTCATAAATAAACATTTTTTTATAATTATAATATTTATAAAAAAGAATAATTACATAAAATTATCCTTTAATTTTATAGTCGTTTGAACTATAAAAATTAGATCATTATGCATACATATTAGTATTTTATTTTATTTCGTATTATAACCATCAAAAAGTTTTTATAAAATTTTATTTAAAAAAATTACCGGAACTGAGAATAGAACTTGAGTTTGTAATTGTTAAATTCAGCGCGCTTTTCAGTCTGCCATACTGTCTCATGTCTTTTTACTTCTTTAATGAATGTTATTTATCATCCTTTTTTGTTTGTTTCTTTTTTATTATTGATTACTTTTTGATGATGTTTATTAATTAAGTACGTTTACTTATTAATTGTTTAATATTAATAAATCAACAATTAATATTAAATCATTTACGCATGCTATTTCTGATATCACTGTCTGAAAAATCTCAGTTTCTCTGAATCTACCCGTCTCCAAAATAATGTGTGGTGAGGAACTAGTTTGAGAGGTTCCCATTACCGCTGCCTCTTCAGCAGATGCTTCAGGACTGTAAAATCAAAACTTGAACTGCGGCGCTAGACCATTAATAATCGTTAACGCCGCTCAGTTAATAATTAATAAACCGTAGATTTTCAAGATTGGCTGGTCATTAACGACATTTGCCGGTTTACTACATATACAAACATACGTTTTTGTTTTTTCTTCTGAGCTTTTAACCATATTTTCGTCATCGTCCGGTAAATTATAATCTGTAGTTACAATCATTTTAATGACTTTTAACAACAATAATGCACTAAATTACCTAACTTAATACAGCTCATAAAATGTCAAGGTTTAATTAAAATATTGGATCATTTTTGTCGATTGTTTTAAATAAGGACAAAACCCGTCCTTTCCTATAACAAGAAAGGACGAAGAACACAGTCTTAGAAAGAAGGACTGTCCTTCCGAAAAAAGGTCAGTTGGTAACCCTACTTACGCGGCCAGTCGAGTTGAAGAAATTTCTGTTTTTGACAGGTTGTTACGTATTGTGGAGTCATCTGTTGAGTTCTGTAGTGATTATGCAATACTGGCGCGCAATCTAGATTGCTGCTTGTTTACTTTTAATAAACATTACAGCTTTCTTGAGTAGAGTCACTGCATCTAGTCACCTAGGTCAGCTGGTCATCAGAGTAACGCAAACGCCTCCATATTGGGGCAGAAAAGGATGATTTTTAATAACGGACAAATTAAAACCATGTTTTACGTGTTTGACATATTAGAGATTTAATCTTTCAGAATAAGAAAAACCTTTTAAAGTAAACGTGAATTTGATTAAATTCAAGACAGGACAAATAATGAACAATTTCGTGCTCCGTTTGCCCCAATATGGCGGCAGTTTGCGGTACTCTGGTCGACCAGCTGGCCTAGGTAACTAGATGCAGTGACTCTATTCTTAAGGGCGCGTTATCGCCATCAGTGTTAATAATAGGAAACTTTAGAAACTATAAACACCTAAAGTTGGCGGTTATGGTCCGCAAACGGAATAACTGCTTTAAAACTAAAATTTGAAAATGTAAATACAAATATTATTTGATCGCATCGCAGTTCTCTGCTCACAGTGTTGCCAGACATGCGTGAAATATTTTAAGTTTAACTGAAATTCTTAATTTTTAAGTGCCAAGGAATAATTTAAGGTAGTTGAAATCAAAAAGGGGAATATAAACTGCTAAATATCTTTAAAAATATCAGTGGATCTTGCTGGTTTTAAGAAAAAGAAAAGTATTACTATATTAAAATATTGAAAATATATATTCGTTTTAAGAAATTTAATCAGGACTAATTAAGAGTGAAATAGTGTATTCAAAAATTAACCGTCACATGCGCTTAAGTAAAGGAAAACAACTTTTACTTCGGGAATTTATTAAATAATAGTTAAAAAATTAGGAAAGTTAAATTACTTTTAAATAACAAAGTAGTAACAAATTTTATTTTCGTAATTTGCTGAAAGTTTGCAGGGACAAATTTTTTGCAAATATTTTGAACAAATTTGTCAAAGGAAAACTTCAATCTTTTCCGAAAATTTTATGCAAATTTTCATGTTTGCGAAGACAACTTTTCTGCAAATATTTTGGTTTGCAAAGGCATATTTTTTAGAGTTTGCTGCAATTTTTATTTGCTATGCGGGATGGTCTGTATTGTGTCGCCCCATTCAAAACATAAATAATGCTTGGAACTACAAAAGGCGAACGGCCGTGTAAGAGATCTTTGTCTCTCACAAATCGAAGAGGCCGTGGGTGATAACTTATTGGGACGCGCCAATAAATATAGATGGCGTTGTACAAAATCAAAATGTCTTCGATAGGCAGCCCCATCTTTCCGCATAGATTCGCTGGGCTTGAGCCCAGAACCCCGGATTCATGGGCTCCCCTAGCCCTTACGACAGCAGGCCAACCAATAAACAATTTTTCAAACAGTAAAAGATCATATGACTATTACAAGCTAGTTTAGTCTAAGCTAACCTGTAATAGATTGTTTTGTTTACTTTACTTATCAAATAATAGCTAAACTGTTTAACTGTTATTCGGTAATTAATCAGATTTTTTTATACTGTTGGTTCATATTAACATAATACTTGCAGTGATTACAACAAGGATAATTTTGTGCATTTTGTACATCTACTGCATCAATACGTTATAAGTACGTAATTAAAACGGAACAGTTTTGATGTAAACGATCTTTATGAAAAGATTTCAAAAACTTACTCCTTTTTAGACTTTAACACAGTGTTCTACAACTTTCTGAAACATTTTTAGATAGATTTTTATTAATAAGAAACTGTTCGGTCAGAAATGGTATAAACCGTATATGTTATCAAATGGCATAAAGTTCTCTATGTTCTGGTACAGCAAATTTTGTATTTACTAAATCGGCGTGAGACTGATGATGTCATCGTCATAACCTATCAAGGTCCGCTGCAGCCGACCATTGTTTCTCTAACATAAACTCCGTTAGCTTAGAGATTGGTAATCTGTAAACGAATCTGTGAAAGTGTACTTTCGTTGCCTAGGAAGCTGAGACGGATGCAGGTTTCTGCTGAAGATAACGAGTATATTAAAGAAAGAAGGAATGGTTTATATAAAGGTTATAAAAGGTACAAAGGATGGAGAAATATGAAGCGGAGACTCTAAAGAAATCCTAGGAACTAATGGCAGTGGGACGTGAAAGGTTACTTTCAGAAAAAAACTGAAAGAAATAATAAGCTTGTCAACTCCTAATGTTACAAGTTGAATAGAAAAGATTAATCGTAAGAAGGCGTGGTAGAGAGCTTCTAACTAAGCCATGGGTCTACAAGGTCCTTAGAGCTAAAATATATACACAGCGCTATTAAATTAAATTGCAATTCGTGCACTTTCCCTATGTTGCATTTGAAAATAATCGAGTCAAAGCATTATGCACACATAGGCAACCAATTATACAGCACGCTCTTTTATACGCTTTACATATTGTTGTGATAATGTGGGGTCAAGAGTAAAAAGAAATTAATTGAAAGTGATTAATTGTAGTGAATAATAAACCCTCCAACACTTAATGAAATATGAAAGGTTATAAATTGCAAAATAAACCTGTTATTGTTGATACTCACAAACACAAAATCATGGTAAAACAGTCTGAAAATATACACAACTAAATATCACTTACCTTTACAAAAAAATTCTCCGGCTATAATTTCTAAACTGGAAAACAAGCTCCATAAATGAATGAGACGAAATCAGGCGGGTCGCTAATTAATTAGGAAGCTATTTAAATTATATCTGTAAAACGTTGTTAATGGACCAGACACAAATAAGTTTCTTTTTAAACATTTAAATGGATAATTTTATTTATTAACACAGAAAAGAAATAAAAATTTAAAATGCCATGAAGAGAAAAACAACTACTAAAATTCAAATGAAAGAAAATCAAATTAAATCTCGCTGTCAAATATATTTAACAAAATAAGAATTAAGAGACATTCTAATTCTCTTTGTCCCTTTTAATTCCTATCTGATCAATCCAACAATCTTAAATTACTATTAATAAAAAAATTTGAAAATTATTTTAAATTTTAAAATTATTTGGCGCCACACAAAAAAGTTAATCATCCTAATTCGAAAGTTAGCAGATTCCTGTTATAGTTGGTAAAGTTACCTGCTTATTTGTTGTTAAGATGTTCACATTCCATGTCATTCTTCAAATCGATTATGTTTTTGATTTTTAAAGATAATTATAATTATTAATGGAACAACACGTATCTTCCATGACGTAAGTACATAAAATAATTCGTTTATTTGCATTAAGATTCCATTACCTTCCTTTAATTCGTTCCATACAAAATATAATTTCCAAACATTTCTCCAAATAATAATAACAGTCTGATCACCAAGTTTTAAAAATGCACTTTTGTTTATTTCACTTTAAGTTCACTTTGATTGTTCATTTTAATTATTATTAATTAAATTATTAAGAATTTATCTAAAAAAAATTTAAAACAAGATGACAGTTGTCATAACCTCACTTTGTTGACATTTGAGTGACGTAGAATTCACCAACATAACCTGGAGATTTTACCAAAATAACGTACAAACTAACATGACTTCTGCTCTGTATGAAAATTCAAGAGAAAGTGACCAAATTTTCGTGCTGTTTTTATAATAATTGGAAAACAATAATTGCGAATCGCTAGTGATTTTCCTAGTTGGAAACTAGAAACAAAACATCTTTTCCACCAAAAACCTTTCTAACCAAATTGTTGATAAAAATTTAAATTAATTGTTTAAATAAATGTTAAAAAATGAAAGAGGAAATTTTCTTCTTCATTTTGGTACCTAATACGGCTATTAAAAATGCAAATTTAGAGTTAGGATTCATTGGCAACCATCTTGAATTTTTTGACAAACATTAATTCACAAAAATTCAAATAAAAACATTTTAACATTTTGCTACATCCTTTTCTTATAACAAAATTAATCCTAAGATGCTATCAAACAAAAATTACATAACTTTTGACACCAAAATTATGAATATAAACTAAATTTTATCATTCTAGCAGACCCTGCAGAAACGTTACAATTTTGGGATTTCAAAGGTCTAAACCTTCTCTATAAAAAGTTCCCCACTTTAACATTCTAGTGTCAAATGCACCCTAGAAATTGGTTAAACAATACTGCAGTAAAATATTTTACTTAGAAATTCAAATAACATTGAAAAATAACTATTTACTAGGGAAAATTATGACTCATCAAAGAAATAGAACATTTTCTTGAAATTCATTAATAAAAACTGTAAGTAAAGTAATAAATACTTGTGTATATCTTCTCACCTACGCCTTTAAGATTTTCAGGTGAAAACATGCCATAAGATGGTTTCAAAATATCTAACTGTGAGAAAATCAACCAACGACAGAAAATCGTTCATCTTAAAATTGAGTTTGTGAAATTCAAGTAAAGAATCTCTTTAGAATTCATCGCCTTCCATCTCACAGTGTTGTAATGTGTATTCTCAACATTTTTAATACAAAATTTTATTGTTTTAAAATAGAAATTATGAAATCCTTTAATAATTTCATCTTTCGTCTGGAAGATAAGCAACACATCGTGCATACGTGTTATGCGGAATGCCTATATCGCAATACATTGTGTGGTAAAAAATAGCACTCTATTTAGTTACGTATTTTTGTTAATATTTTTGTATTCTAAAAAATAAAACTTGACAAAATAAATTTTCCTTCGACCAAAAGATCTTCAAATCACAATTGATTTTTATAACATGAATCTTTAAAGAAATTTGGGCTAATTAATGGTTTCGGAAACAACATTTTACTCCTCTTCAGGAAATGGTAAAAATGTTTCACAACTGCATATATTCTATTTTTGTTAGAAAAGTAATTAATTTTATGATGTAATAAACTATAGATGGCTAGTGATAAGTTAATAACACGTAATTTAACACACGTTGCCAAAACCAGAATTAATTTTAAAAAAGTGTTTTTGAAACATAATATATTCAACATAAAATGGAAATATATGAAGATTTGGTTCACTAATTGCTTCGTTTGTTCTGGTGCATTATAAAATTAATTGAAATTATGTCTACATATATAGAATGACTTAAGAATTTGCTAGTCTCTGAATCTTGCCCCCCATATTTATCTTTAGCAGATGAACCATTTAATTTGATCTTGTTAGTCGGTTTGTGAAGGCCATTTAAAAATATGTCATGGACTCGGTGATGTGATGGTCATGGAGACCAGGTTTGTAAAAAATGTTAGTTTTAATCAACAATTGAGCAATAAGTTTAATTTTGTTTATTGTTTCCAGCCTTACTTTGTGAAACTTCATAATCTTGAAATAAATAAAGATTAGTAAAAAGTTTCACGGTATTTATTAAAATATAACTTGACAATATTGTTTCGACAGCTAAGCTGTCATTATCAAAGGTAATATATTATAAATGTATTACAAAATATATTTATACTTTCAAACAATATTTGTCAGGTTATATTTTAATAAATACTGTGAAACTTCTTAATAATCTTTATTTATTTCATAAGTTTATCGTTTTCTGCAGTAGTACACAAGATGGGTGGTCAAAGCTACATATGTCAGCTATGTGTTACATTATTGTATAACTCAAAATGGCCAAAATGTCACCTTATGAGATTGTCTCTGCAATAAACTATTCAAATGTACATATAAAAAGCTTATTTATTGTCACAAAATATTAAAAGCCTTTGTACACAATAAAAAGACAGATGTTCTATATATTTCTAGCTTCTACTGTAGTTTGGGTTGCATAACCTAACACCCTTCACTAGGTACCTGCTTATCAAACTTAATTTGCACCTATAATAACATACTCATTTACATAACATTATAATTTAAAAATAAACTTTTTAAAAAGTATTATTATTTAAATAGCAACGTAATTATGGCATATTATTTATACATGGATTTTTCTCGATAATTATTGTTTCAGTTATAGTATTTCTTGTTTAATTTTTCTTAAGTAAAAAATAAAATGTTAAAATTTATAGCTTTTCTTGCATCTCTTGAGTGACTCGTTAAGATAAAATTATTATTAACAAATATTTTAGTTTTGAAAACAAGCTAATCAAATTTATCCTATGACTTTTGCTCCTGATAACCCCATATCAGAAAAGAGATTTATTTATAAATCGAGACAGGGGTTAAAGGTTTATAGATATCCTTAATCTATTTCCATTTTATATATAAACATATTTTTGGTTATCACATCTATCACATGTTGAGAAAATAAAAGCTTGTGCTTGTGTATTAAGAATACTAATCATTTTTAAAATTATACATACTATATGCAGACTTATTTTTATTAATAAATAATATAAATTATTACTTTAAATATTCATTATATAAAATTTAATAACTAACACTTATTAGGTTTATAAAAATAGTGTTCTGATTGAAACTGAGGAATTTTTTGTAGTTTCCAAAACAGTACTTCTAAAAATACAGTAGGGTCCCTATCTTTAACTAGAGATAAATTTAAAGAGTGTCCAAAATTAGGTAATGTCTACATAGAGATATTATTTTTAGTTTTCTTATATAATAATGATACCATATAATTTAATAAATCATTAGTCACGATTACAAATTAAGAAATTTTTGCAATAGCCATTAAAGTGTTATTTCTAGAGATAGAACTTTCAATAATGAAATATTGAAATCTATAATAATTATTATTATCTCTGCAGATTTCCTAGAAATACATTAGTTATGTAGTTATGTAGCTTTAATCATGTAGATCCATTTATTTTGGACTATAGTAATCAGTTTTGCATTTTTACTGTTTTTGTTTAATCCAATCAATGCTCTTGGATAGGCACTTCTCTTTTTTATTCTAAGGATGGTAGAAAAGCAATAATTTTAGATATATGTATCTGGTTTTCCTTAAAAGGGTATTATTAGTTATTTAGTTGTTAGATATTTACAGTTGACAAACATAAACAGTATCCAGGTAGTATACTAGAGTGTATTTTAACTGTAGGGTAAGTGTTAAGAAAAAAATAAATAAATGCATTTACCAAACTAACTTTGAAGAGTTGAAGATACAGTTCTTCCACTCGATCTTTACCCACACGTCATAGATCTTATGCGTACGAATTAATAAACAAGAATTTCTAATAAAATCAACGACTAGTTTCATATTTTTGACATTTTAGCCAAGTTCACAACCATTAAGAGTCGTAAACTTTCGGATAACCTACAATTTTTAATAAGTTAGTTGTTCCAAAAAATAGTTTTATTTTTTACTTTTTCTAATTACAGAAAATGTGTGATGATCTTCAAACTACACATTTAGTAAAACTGTTTTAAGAGTGAATAAAATGTACTTAATAGAAATAAAAAAAAGCATAACCTTTTCAGATTCTTCTTAAGCAATTGATTATAAAAATGAAAATGTTCCTTTACAACCCCACTGCATACTTTGCATCTCTCTTTTTAACTTGTGCAAGGGAATGGACAAATTGATTTTTTACAATAAAAGGATAGAATTTACCAAAGAATCATTAATTCCTTGGTACGATTTTCTACGATCTATGAAATTATACTTTTTCATTAAATGAATCGTGCAGTTCTCACTCCTTCCCGCACTTTTTAGTTTTTTAAAAAAGCAGTACTAAAAATAAATTTTTCGAAAATTTTAAATTATCTCTCTCACTTTATATTGCTTTTTGTGCAACCTTTCAATTTTTAGAACTGTTAAACGCCAAGATTATATAGAATAAATTTGTAATTACAAATAAAAATTATTTCGGTTTTAAAATATTTATATTGCTTTTAGCGCCATCTCTCGAGAAAGCATTGCATTACCACTTAAAAAATGTACTTTATCTTTTATTCTTTATTATCTCACGTAAGTAATAAGGATGTGAACATATGAATTGTCTTTACTAGCTACACATAACTGATGACGTGTGGGTAAAGATCTAGTGGAAGAACTGTAGATTGATCATAATCACAAAAGTAAATTTTGATTCTTTACTTAACAAGTAGAAATTGTTACCCCATTGTCCTATATTTTATTCAAACATGTAAACACGCTTATACGTATATTCCCTGTGCCGGCTCCACACGGTAAACAAAGGATGCGTCGCATCGAGGCGCCATACGCGAAGGGCGCCGAAATTATCTTGTGGAACAGTCTAATACTGTAGAAACAGTGGCGTAACTACCGCCCCGCAGACCCTGCGACGCGGGGGGGGCGCAACCCTCCGAAGGGCGCCGTCTGCTTTCGTGAAACTTTAGTTCGTTGGGAATAGAAATCTTAAAACAAGCATTGGAGGTAAAAAACATTCTATGGGCTATTCTACGGTAATGAATTATTATTAATATTGAATATTTTTTTAATTTAACAAAAGTTACCTGCGTATAATTGTATACAGGGTGACTGACCTTTCATTGTCCAGGTTATATCTGCTGAAGTATTAAAGGTAGAGGAAAGAGTTAAATGAGAGACTTGATTAGCATAACCTGATCTATAAAATAGCACAAAAGAATATTTTTCTTATTTTCCGGAAAAATATCCAACTTTAATGTTTTTAATTGAACGTCCTGTATATTTTTGCGAAATTAAGTTTTATAGTATTTTGTGTCTCAAGAGCAGAAAGTTAGCATTTACAGCCTACAGTTGTTTGATGTACGAGCGAAGCGAGGGCAGCAGGCAACTAAGGACTGCAAATGCTTTTCTGTCCGAGTGACATACAAAAGTTTTTCGCCTACCTGTCTGAAAGTTTAAAAAAGAATTCGAAGAATTAATCAGTAACGTAACTTATTAGTAAATTAAAAAGGTATATGTTAGAGGGGATGAGTGTTGTTCTCGAAGCTCAGGTGGTGTCCAGCTGAACTCATCGCTTTAAATATCGTTATTGGTGTCTATCATTGTAGTACAATTTATTTAAATCATAATTTCCATTTTTTAATTAAGTAAGTATAGCCATATTTTTAATTATACCTATGTAAACAAAGTTTATAAACAAAATACAATGACAGTACGAAAATAAAAAAACAAACAACAAATGAAAATTCAGCTTATGATCTATGAAGCCTAGAAAAGTTTGACGAGTTTTTTACATTTTTAGAGGTTAAGTAAAAATAAGTTTGAGATTACATTTTCCGCCATAAATAGTCCAGTGTTAAAAGTTTTACGAATAAGTTTTTAATGTTAAAAACTAATAATTTCATTTTTTGATTAAAAACTTTTTCGAATAATGTACAGAAGTTGTCAAAGTATGGCAATTTAAAAAACATTTACAATTTTTACAGCATCTCCGGAGATAAATAAATCATGTTTTCATCTATACCTAAACCAAAAAATGAAGAAACTAAACCGGAGTGAATCTAGCAGCCGCAGACTAGCAGTCGGAGTTGATTGTGAACGAGTCTTGTTCCCAAATTGTCAAATTTAGACGTTTGAAATAAAAAAATAGACATTGCAAGCTGTCAAAGTTTTAAAAGGTTTTTCACAACTCCAATTGTTAATTATTAAACTACTATTAATAAATAACCTTTTGATAGCAAAAGTGTGCACGACATTAGTTGCTGCTTAACAGACAATTAATATTTATTAATTGTAGTTTAATAATTAACAATTGGAGTTGTGAAAAACCTTTTAAAACTTTGACAGATTGCAATGTTTATTTTTTTATTTTAAACTGTCTAAATTTGACAATTTGGGAGCAAGGCTCGTTCACAATCAACTCCAACTGCTAGTCTGCGGCTGCTAGACTCACTCCGGTTTAGTTTCTTCATTTTTTGGTTTTACTATAGAAGTAGTATCCTTCTTAATATTAAGTACATGCATTGTGTTTACATTCATGTGTCTCGGTATAGCGCTACCTAGCGCTGCATGACCCAAACTTTATTGAACTACGCGATGTAAGAGAGAGAGGTGAGAATCCGAGCTTGAATTCTTTTTTCGTATTTCAACAAAAGCAACAAGTTACTAAAGCTTACCCATTAGGGTAAGCAGTTGGCACCTAGTAGATGTTATGGATTTGAAATAAGAGGACAGAAAAAAAACTTGACATAAGAGGGCTAAAAACAAGACATTTAGAAAGCACTTTTTAATCAGGTAGGTGAAAAAATATTTCTTTTTACAATGATTACAAGTGGCTTTTTGCTTTTAAATCACACTGCCCACTGATGCATTTTCAAAACGTCATACTGTCCAAAATGTAAGGAGAAACGACAACGAATCCAATTTTCACAGAAATGGAATTTTTTTAACAAGCTTAAGTCGCATTATTGGGATAATAACCGTTGCAAAATGGTTGAAACTCGTGCGCAAGTACATTTTTCAATTAATGTATGTGTAGCGATACTTGACAAAGAAAATCTTAAACCTCATTTTCACGATAGAACTGTTACCTAGGACAGAATTTATTATTTTTACAAAACATCAATCTTACACGGCGAAACTTGTAGTTTCAACACGACATAGCACCACCTAACAATGGAGCCGGGTCAAAAACGGATCGGTAACAGAGGACCCGTTTAGTGACCTCCTAAGTCACCTGACTTGTCCATTCTTGATCTGATCTGATAATTTTACTTTTTGAACTGTAAGATGTAATTTGAACGCAAAAAGCCACTTGTGATATATCATTGTAAAGAGAAATTTATTTTGAACTTTAATCCGTAAAAATTTACAGGACTTTCCATTTAAAAAATTAAAGTAAGATATTTTTCCGGAAAATACATTGGTCATGAAAAAACTGTTTTGCGCTATAAAATTATAGATCAGGTTATGCTAAACAAGTATCTCTTTAACTTTTTACTCTACTTTTCAAAATTTTGCAAATTTTGTTCTGAAATTGAAATTGTTACATTTTTTTTGTATTATTTATTGTTATTGTCTTTTTATTGTGTCTTCATTAACAGCTTCAGAAAAGGTTAATGTATTTATTTACTTATTTATTTAACACTTTAATTGCTTCTAATAAATACAGAAATGGAATTGAAGAAAAAATCATCCGGATCCGAAAATCAAAAAAGAAAGGCAGCGAAAGAGTTAGAAAGGGAAAAACTTCGAGAACAATTGAATAAATATTTTATAAACTCTGCTGTAAACAAAGGCGACGAAGAAAATATGAGCGAACATCAAAAATTTGCAATTAAACTATAAATATTTGCGAGAACAGGGCTATGATAATAGAACGAATATGCGAGGCAAGAAGAACGGTGTTTAGAGGTATATTTTAAATGTAAACCCCCGCGCATTTATCTTCCCCTGCGCAGCCTGTACTCTAAATTGGTTATGTGCGATGCAGTTAATGTAAATAAGCACTGTAAATTTTTTCAGTATTATTCAAGAACTCTAAAAGTTTTTTATAAGATATTGGGCCATAATTGAGATTGCATACTAGCATTAAAAAATTTGTCAACTTGTAACAGACAGTCTTTCTGTCTATTTTTTGTTTTCGCAACTCCTTGTATATTGGACACCCTGTATACTATAAAAAGTCGATTTTCAATGTTTATTTGCAACGCCATCTAGGTCTAGTATTATTAAATGCAAAATTATCGAGTTTTCTTTGTATAAGTTAAGTTTGAATAAGATAAGTTAATTCTTAATGTATTTTTCTCTTGTGTTAATTAAGTTTAACATTCTAATTGCTATTTTCGAATCACTTTGGTTGTCCGTTTTCATTAAATTTAATAATATTTTTTATGGCGCCATCTATATTTGGTATTTCAACTACAAAATATCAATTTTTCAATAATCCCTATTTGGGCGTAAATGTTTTCTGGCGTTCTAATTCGTTAAAAAGTAATAAAATAATAGACGTTTCTTGTGGCGGGAAACAATCCCCCCCCTGCGACCCGTTGGTATTCTACAACACGGGCAGTCTTGTAAAATTTCCTTGACAATGCAACACGTTAGTTTTGTGGTTGATTAAACTTTTGATTTGATTAGTTAAATTCCCTTTTGATGGGCCAATTATAGCTTGATTAGTGCATATAGTGGTTTTGTGATATTTTTTAGCGAACGATCCTTTTGTAAATTAAAATTAATTAAGTCGTATTTGAGATCGACTATTTCTTAACAAAGATTGGTTGGACTTGCAATAATATCAATTGAAAACGAAATTTGCGACAAATTAGACATCAATATAATTTGCTTCTATGAAAACAAGAAAAATAAATTTATAATAATTACCCTTTATTATTTAAATTCTTTATGACTGTTATGTATTAATATAAGTATGTATTATTATATGTGTACTATTTATACTTAAAAATAAAATGTAATATATTATTATAATATATAATACTTATAAACACTCAAGTATTTTCTTATTACCTATTATATACACACACCTGGAAATTGACATAGGTTCACCTAGAAATTGATATAATTTTTGAAATATTTTTGTTAAAACGTATCTTACCCTAAAACCACTTTAAAGGCTTATTTACTAAACATTTTTATGTGTTCTCCTACCTTTTCAAAACATCTGCATGTTTGGTACAAAAGGTAATAACATTTCAAGATAAAAGTGAAAAGTTTTAAATGTTTGTAAATTGGAAATTGAAATAAGTTCACTAATTAAAATTCACCATTTATTAAACAATTATCAAAACCATAAAAGATCATTAAATTGATAATCAGTAGCACCACCATTATGGTTAATCATTTGAAAAATCCGATTGCTCATGCTTAAGACGAGATGATTAAGCTCATTAACAGTGACATTACCAAAGCCTGCAAAATGGCTCTCCTAAGATCATTTACAGTGCGGAAAGGTTCATTTCCACTGTAAATCTTTTGAACGACAATGTCCCACATGTTTTCCATTGGGTTAATGTCCGGAGAGCATGATGGTCAGTCTAAGGTTGGAATTTGTGACGCTACCAACCCTGCTGTTGTGTTCCGATAGAGGTAATCAGGTGCCTATCCTGTTGAAGAATTAGGTTTTCATGCTCATGATCCCCATAATAAGGAATTCACTTGCCATCCTTGTTAAAGGAGTTGCCGTCCAAAGCTTGTTTATTCCGTTAAACCCAGCCTAAATTATAAGGGAACAACCATCAAAGTTTCTACGTGAAAAGCTCAATGGTTTCTTTCATGTCATGAAACCCGTCGGTCAAAATTAAATATTTTCTTTTCGCTCCAGATTATCTCCAAATAGCTTTTTTTTATTAATTTAAACAACAGGGAATATTAAATATGTGTTATTAGTTTCGTCCAATCAGGTTTTCAACTGAAATTGCAAACATCTTTCTTTTAACGGAATAAACAAACTTCGGATGGCATTTTGTTTTACATGGATGGCAAGTGAATTCCTTATCATGAGGATCATGAGCATGAAAACGTAATTTTTCAACAGGATAGGCACCTGCTTACCGCTGTCGGAACACACGAGCAGGGTTGGTAGCGTCACAATTCCCAACCTTAGACTGGCCATCATGCTCTCCGGACATTAACCCAATGGAAAACATGTGGGACATTGTCGTTCAAAAGATTTACAGTAGAAATGATCCTTTCCGCACTGTAAATGATCTTAGGAGAGCCATTTTGCAGGCTTTGGTAAGGTCACTGTTAATGAGCTTAATCATCTCGTCTTAAGCATGAGCAATCGAATTTTTCAAATCATTAACCATAATGGTGATGCTACTGATTTTTAATTTAAAAATTGCTTGTTTACTATTTTTAATTTATTGCAATGGACGCACTTAAAATTTAAAATGCGATTTTTTCGAAAACTAGCAGGAAGCGACAACATGTTCTAAATCATTACAGCTACCCCCCCCCCATTACGAGGTTTCTAGTTATATTAGTTACACCCTGTATAAATGAATGCTTATAGTTTAATTTCACTTTTCCAAATACCAAACAATACAACTTCTCATACACATATGGAAAGAACTGGCTCCACAAGACAAATTATGGTCTTTCAATGTTAACTTTATTAAGACAAATGTTAAATTAGTTTTGTGGAATTAGTTTAGAATAAGTTAGGTTAAAGGTTGGCTTAGGTTATAGTTAGCTGATAGTCAATGGTGAGCTGTGAAGATTTTAATCAAGATTTTGCAGTTTTTGAAACTCTTTTAAATTTATTTCTATATTTTTATCTTTTATTATCTCTTCTTTTTTTATTAATGCATTATTATTATTATTTATGCATGAATTAATACATGATGCATAGAAGTTGATGTATTGAAAACACTGTTGCTTTGCTAAGCAAGAACGCCGTATCTGAAAAGATGTAGTCTAGAAATATGCCTTTACTACATAAATAGTTATTTATGAACCGAGTACGCGACGTCTTTATGCGCGCATGAGCGCATTTTTTTAAGCACGAACGATGAAAGAGCAAGTGATTCATTTGGACGAATTCGTTCGTGAGCGTGAAGATGACTTCGCGAATCGAATTTTGTACAAAATTTTTTGAAACGAACTTTCACAATAAAATAATATAACTAACAACAATCTTTAATACGGTCTCGAATTCAAAGTAAACATAAAACCAAGTATAGTCTTTAGCAAATGTCTTGTCCCGAGCTGGGAACACATTTAGCAAATCTGGTAACGTACCTACGTTTCGGAACAAAATTTCTTTTTCCATTGTTTACAAACAACATGGCAGATATAACCAGTTTTAAAGGTTGCTACCATACCTAGAGTGGCTTTGTATAACAACAATAGAGTAATAAAAACTTCTACTATCGTTTCTTCTATTTTAAGAAATAAATATCATATGCCTTTTTTCTACTTTATTATAAACTCTGTTAATTTATTTAAGAGTCTGATTGTTTATTTACAAAGTTTAATTATTTTGAAGACACTAGAAAAACTAAACTTTTTAGTACTAACTGTAATCAGTTTTTTATGTAGAAAATAGTAAAAATAATAAATAATCAAAATTAACAATTATAAAAAGTAAGGTAGAATGATTTATCATTCATTCTTCAGCACGGAATATAACACAACCACGGCATATGCAAAAATGCTTAAAAATATTTCACTTTGTTGTTATGTTACAGTTTAATTTTACCGTTTTAGTTTCAAAGAAGAGGATAAAGGTTTTGTCAGTGGAGGTTTGGAATTTCCAAATCCTTAGAAAGAGTGAATGAAAGTTTCTTGTCAATTCTTGAATGAAAAGATTATAAAATTATAATTGTTCATTCGTTAAAGCGGAAAGTAAGTCTTTGAGTTTATCTCTGAAGCATATGAATTTCCGTTGCAGGTAAAAAATAACAGTTATTCAAGTAGTTCCTACAAAATTTATTTTAATATGCATTTGTTGTGACTAATTAAATATGAATTTCTAAATCTAGCGAACAAATTAAAACAAGTTTCAGGATTAAATTACTATGATCATCTCATCAAGACACTCTTAATATAAAATTGCAAAAGTAAAAGTTTTTAATTTCAATGCTAATAAAAATTACTACACATATTAACGGGAGTAAACTAGGTTCACTAGATTCACCCTTTAGTTATTCTCTTGTTAAAGGTGAAGAATGAAACATAAATACCCTACACAACTTTGGTTAACTAGTAGGGTAACTTCTATTTAAGAGGAACTATTTTATGAAGTGTGTCAAAGAAATTTTGAATAGAATCAGTAACTATAGATCTACAAGCATATTTTCAAAACAAACTTTAATGATTCTAAATATCTTGGCCAGATTGTTGTTCATCTCTGTCTAATGCGGTCTTTTTCTTACACAATATAAGGGGTATTTTGATTCTTAAAGCAGCAGCGCTCTTACTCGGGACAAGACATTTGCCAAAGACTGTACGCAATGCCATTATCTGGTTGCCAATAGATACCGCTCGCACATCTAGCAGCAGAATTATTAGTTATTACTGTGTTTCTTTTGCGATTTCTAATATTCAAATGGGTAAAATGGCCTTTTACTAGCCTAAAAGTGCTAATTGCTTTTTGCATTATCCACATTATAATATAAGCACAAACTTTCTTTGATGATTCTTCGATTTACGATATGCATTGGAACATGACCAAGCGTGAACGAGTTTGTTCTCTTGCGTTCTGTTCTTCATTTAAATTATGCAAACAGGACGAATTCATTCGTTCGTTGGTGGTCACTATAATTTAATTGTACCTTTATATGAACAGAGCAGAACGAGTTTGTTCGTTCGGTGGTGCTCGCTATAATTTAAATGCACCTTTATGTTCGCAAAACATGATTTTTAAAGCGGCGAGTTCAAATAGGAATTTTAATGCATGACAAGAAAAAGATATGGCATACTTATTTCTAAGTTGGTGTACTGTAGACACAGCGTTCTTGTTTAGTACGGAAAAATATCGTGTAAATGTTGGCCTCTGGCAGCAATTTAAGCACGTGCTCTAAAAAGAACATTCCCCTAGTGTCATGATGTTAGAATCACGAATGAGAGGTATTCTTAGTATCACTATCTGGTATTAAAAACTGAATCGGTATCTTTAGCTGTTGATTATAACCGTTACGCCTCTCGTATATTCTATACATCTTTACAAACCAAGCTAGCTATATTAGCTCGACGTACCGTCTCGGTCAACACAATATCGCGAGGCTTGGAAACTTTACCAACGAAACATGTATACTATTCTATTCACAATAATTAGACTTAAAAAATCAAAATAAAAAGTAATTATCAATTTTAAAATAAATGTTCTGTAAACTGTCATAATAAATTCCAAATGACCAAAAGAAATTTTAAATTAGATTTCATTGTTTACCGCTAGGCGACAATATAAGGTATGCTCTCATATCTTATCCCCTTAATTTTCAAATAGTTGCGACAACGATTGATCTCGCCGCTGGAGCAAAAGCACCAGAACGATATTGGCGACATTGAAAGTTACTAGATTTGACATTCCGTTTTACAATAAATGTTAGGTTTAATAATTATAGTCATGCACAAAAATATTCACAATTGAACATTAATTTTGTAATGGACAATCGTGTTCTGTAAAAACGATCATATTAATATAATGCACCTATAAATTTGTAATCTTTAAACAGCATTTTATTAAATTGGGGTAACAATATGCATGTAGTAAGTTTATTAAAGTCTGTATCAGGTTTACCCCACAATGTTGCTACTAGTTGAAATAGAAGGGCTATGTACTCTCAGTATTTTCAAATTGGAAAGTAATTAATTCCATTGTAATTATTAACTATAAAATACGGAAAAATAAAAATTAGACTAATATTAAATAAAGAAGATATTTTTAGCGTTAAATTATAAAAACCTAAATTTAAATCGAATAAAGCGACTTGTTTTAAATAATTTAAAACTAAAAGTTGGCCAATACTTTAGTGGTCAGTTTTACAGACATGTTTGTAAAGGAAATTGTTAACGACATTGCTGTTGCTATAGCAATAGCTTACTTTGCAAGGTTTTTACAATTACAGAAATGTAAAATTGTACATATTGCAAAATGATTGTGAATAATAGTTATTTACGTGGCAAGCTTTGTAAATTAATCTTTCCGGTGAGCTGGAAAGGTTGTAGGGCGACCATCGAAGGAGCAAGTCTGCATAATCCAGGGAGCCCAGTAAAAATTAATTACAACGCCTGCCGCGTACAAAGTTTTATTCCAACTTCACATAACGTTTTTAAGTTAATTTATTATATATTATAAAAAGACATTTTGTAATCAAAGGCTGTAAGAGCCTTAAGAGGTAGAACAATAATGATAGCTAGACGTTGTCAAGGTGTTGTGATTAAACAACAAATTAGTTTCCATTAGCTTTTTGTTGATCAGCATTCTAAGGTTTTACAGATATTTTTTAGAAGTCTGTAAAAAATTGTGTAACTACTCCTTGCTACTACTATCATTTGAACTACATATTTTATACTAATATAAATTGCAGTTAAATTTCCGACAGCTAAATATATAGAATTGAGGATGAAGAATTTGAATGAAATAATTCTCTAGATGTAACTAAGAAAGCACAAACTTTAAGTCAAGATTTCTTGTATCACCGGTTACTATCAGAAGAATTTTTGTCACTGATAGTGTGGTTTGACTGCGAATTTCTAGTAACAAGCCGAATTATCTGTTTATTGTTAAATTTACCTTGTTGTTAATTACTTACACTTGCTGTTACGCAGAAAAGCAACCCAAGCTCCTATTAGTTTTTTTTTTTAATTAATTCAATTTAATCACTGATTATAGTGATTATACTAATTGCGATATGACCAATAATTAATTAAGCTACATTTTGCAGATGTTTGATAAATAAGATGTCTAGCTCTCCTCAGTCTATTATTTATTTTTGTAATAAAACATTGTGGGTCTTAGTTACCTTATACGTGCATAACACTCCTGCACAAGCTTCATAGCTTCTGGGTGCTGGTTCGCTAGGTAGTAACATTTATTATTTTTGGCTTACATGTAAGCTTAAATGAAAGATTTACTGGTATTGGTAGTTGTCACAAATATGTTTTGAGTTTAATAGTTACTATTGGCGTTGGATTTAAATCTTTATTACAGTCGACTTCTCGGCGTCCTTTTAAAAGGATATCTCGTGATGACCCTGTCCTCACGACTAGCTGGCTGGCAGCTCACAGAATTAACTGCAGTTAATAGTGGTTTACCAATTTCTCAATTAACGCCCCGTAACAAGCGGTAAGTAATTATTGTATATTTCTTAAACGCTAAATTTGACGTAGAATCAGAATTAGCAATTAAAAACATAGATTGCCATTTAAAGAAAATTCATCTAATCGCTGCAATGCCCATGTCGTTTACAATAATTACAACAAATTGCAGTACAATCGACTGTCTTTGCGCCCTAAACACAATATTGTCAAAAGCGCTGCCATATGCGAAGCCGTTGGTTCGTGAGTTATTATCTTCTTTTAAGTGAGACACCTGTGTACTGGTTTGTATCACAGAATGTACGATACACGATAAACTTCGGTAAAATATTTCTAGCAACATAAGATTATAGTGCTTTAGGAAACTCTGCTGATTTAAATGCCTGGTATAGATTAAAAATTGAGTTAGTCCTACCGTAACATCCCTATATGTGCAAAAAGTAATTGGATCAGAACAATTCATGGAACCTGGAAATTAAACAGTAGGGTTCACTTGTTAACGATAACATGCCTTAACACATCGTTTTACAAATTAATAATAAATTGTAAAATCTTACTCCCTTACACTCATAGGTTTTAACATTAACAGAAAAGTGAAAACAAAATTAGTTCCAAAGTAATCTGATACAGCAACCTTTGGAAAGTATAATACTTTTTCCAGGGAAACTATATTGCTATATAGTTACAAAATTTTTACTTGGATAGAAAGTTGAAATAGGTATGTTTTAGAAAATTTGGGATTCCAAGTTGATCCAGTGTGTTGTTTAACGTGGTATTCTTTGCTTTTTATGGGCTTATTCATCAATCCGGGTCAATCGGGAAGCTACTTGACATTTACAGTAGAATAAACTCAAGTTTGCTTTTTTTGGAAGAATAGTAATAATTCAGAGTAAACTTCTTTACTTATCATAGTTATTTGTGGCCTTTGAGAAATGCTTTTCTATTAGGAAGGTATAAATTACTTACATTTTAGATGACTAGCTAATGTTTTTAGCTATAGTGCTTAGTTCTATTAACTAAAGTTTTCCTTGACACCAAAACATTTTCTTATCACTGCTTTCACTATAGATAATAGTTTATTCATAGATCATGTTAATTGAAATCACACGAGCATAAATAATATTTATTTAGTCCTTCAGCTTCATAAATATCCCGCGTCTGGTCACTAAGGTAAAGATAACAAGAACATTACAGAATATATTACTTTTTGAATTTTAAAGACTTGTTTTTAAACTGTAATGGAAAATGCTGTTTGTGTACTGTGATTCGTCAATCGGTCCGCGCAATCATCAATCAATCATATGTTTATCATAGGTAAGATAAATTTGAGCCCGAAATAGAAGATGAAATTGGAAAATATTTCATTTAGCTAATTTTTCTTAACCCTCGTGTTACTGAACATTCAAACACATATCTACTGAACGAGGTATCCGCGTACCTACAACTTCTATGTCGGCTTGTTAGCAATATTTCTACACTATTATAGTTTATATTATTTTATCGTAATTTTTTTTACAAATACAGTCCCTGCTGTTTGCTCTATAAAAAATTGCAGAAATGGTATAAGCCAAAAGTATGTATAAACAGATATATGAAATATGGCCAGGAAATATGAAAGTTGGCAATGATATAATGAACAAACCATTTTTGCTACCAAATAAGAACGTAACAAAAGCGATACAAAATAAATCATTGCCAAAGGTGGCCTATTAACTTATTAGCTAAAAATCTGCCTCAGAAATCGATGTAACTGTATTAGGGACATGAAATACAAAAACGGCCAAATTCTAACTTAAATATCCAAAAATCACTGCGTGGACAATCGAGTCAAAGTGCAGTAGTTGGCAGTTGTCATGTACTGGAAGTCATAAACAAAGAAAAATCGAGATTTTTCATGGTCTTCTAAAGCGCTGCATTAAAGGTGAGACCTCTTTCTACTCAAGAGCCACAAGCTGTTAACAGAATCGCATTGCTTTCACAAAACTAACATTCCAACAATGAGATAAGTAAACGATTACAATAGGAGATCGATTGGTTAAATTTTGGCTTTCCAAGTGTGGAGTTGTTGTATTTAGTATTGTTAAGCAACTGTAAGCTTTCTTAAAGCACCAAAAAGAAATTGATTTAGATAATATAATAAAAGTTAAGCTGCACAATGTCAATGAATTGCTGAACATCCGAAGGAAGACCATGATGTTTGGGAGCATTACAGAACACTACCCTTCGACAGAGGTTTCCTTTAAAAAGCTTGTACGAAGCGATTTGAGTCGGCATTGTAATTTACCAGAGGTGGACTGACACAATTCGTAAAATGTCATTAGGTACAGGGTTATTCATTAAATTTTCACCACTCCGTTATCTTAGTTATTATTGGAGATAAAGAAAAGTTTTATATAAAAGTTGTATTGTTGTACTTACCTATCTTTTTTTAATGTCATCAAAAAACAATTCATGTATAGGTTCCATGAATCACCCTGTATATGAAATATAGGGTGACCTACACAATATACATGCAATTGTTTTTTCTGATGACATTTTTAAAGAATATAAGTATTGCCCCGCGCAAGGCAATATTCTATGGTTCTTTTAAAACAGTAGAAAATGTTAAACATTTGATCCAGCGATTTTGGTATACGAGAAGAACTCAAAAAACTGAAAAATTATTATCAAAGCTAGACCTTTTTTATTTCCAATTTTTTTAATTTAACTGCTGTATAGAATCATTTACTAATCCGAGACAATTGAATTAATATAGTAGTACTATTTTAGCTAGGAAGATAAGCTAAAATAATCTGTTCAAACCCAAAGAAAATTTGTGAATCAATAATTGCAAAAAAATCATCATTCACATCGCAGTTGAACAATTAAAAACCGTATGCACCAAAATTTAGAGAAACTTATTAGGAAAAATAATGAAGCAGTAAAATAAACGCCAGATCTTTAACGCATTCATTTCAGTGTCTAGTTCTACATTTGGTAGAATTCGAATAATGTATGTTACAAACAGTTCGTTTATACAGCAGCAAAATCTTTTAAAAATAAAAATCAAACAGAAATTTTGATTCAAAACAAAAATCTGCTATTTTTCCCTACTCTTAGTGCGATTTCAGTTTTTCCAGCTTACCACGAATACTATAATTGCGAAATAATTTTTTTATATTTGCGTGTCCTAATGAAATTTTTTAGAATACTGGAAACAGTAACATTTTATTTTTTAAAGTTGATATCACTGTTAGACACCTGTTCTTAGAATGTCAAACTTATTTTTTTTTATTTTTTTTTATTTTTTTATTTTATTCCAAACAAAACAAAAATTTATTTTATGTTATTTACGCAGTGGACTCTTATAACTGGAATGCAACGCTTGCGAAACTAGTATTGCAGGCTACATAAATGCGTCGAATAATAATTATTCTTAATAAGGGCGTAACAGTTTTTACTTTATTATTAACGAAATTTTAAATTTTGATACTGACATCGTAAGGATGCATTGTGTTGTGTATCTGCAATTAATAGCTCACGATAAACTTAACGTAATAAAATTAAATTTTATAAAATTATACATATATCTTTACCTTATAAGTTATAATATCCAAAAGATCCAATGAATAATTATTTTGGTTAACAAAAATCATTCTTTGCTGAAAATACTATTGCATTTATAGTTACCTCATTAATTCCTTTAACAAACAAGGTGTTTATTCAAATTTTGTTTATTTTTTGTTTAGGCAAATTTGAACGAGGTCCTGCTGCTTAGCGGGCGTTGTGTGTATGAGATAAGAATGGACATTTCTACGTCGCGCGGATTACCTAAAGTTAAGCAAGGTTATGTAAAAAACAAAATTGCATAATTTCTAGTGTTGCCAACTGCTATGTTTTTTCGAAAAAACAAAAATAGTTGTTTTTTTAAATAAAACATGTTTTTTAATCGAAAATGAGATTAAAACACCCCAACATGTTTAAAAATTGATTTCTACTGTTTTAAACTAATACAAATTTTGAATTTTTTAACGAAAGCTTTTAAGAAAGATATTCTTATTAAATTCGGGCACAAATTATACCATCATGAATCATGATTATGCAGGCCTGAAACAATTCAACAAGTTCTTATTCTAATCATCACTATTTAATTTCACGATTTCCTAGTAAAGAGTAATAACACAAGGAAACGATAATAAAAAACCTGCTTCAATCCTTGCTAACACAAAAGTATTAAATATTGTTAAGTCAGCACCGTGAAAATTGTAATTATAAATAAAAAGAGCATTATTGTTTTTAAATGCGTGTTCAGACCTCTAAAAAGAATTCAGAATTATTAGTAAACAGAAAATCAGTCGAATATTATATATTCAGGATGATGGGTCGACGAAAGTGCCCTATATGGCAGCATTTTTAACAGTTTTGTTAAGGATGCTGTTGAACTTCATAAAATTCGTGCCAAGGGTATTCATTGCAAAAAATTAATGTGCACGTAAAATTAGTTTGAACTGTCAAAGACTATTACTAAAATTTATATTGAAGGGCAGTATTTTTCAGGTATTTTTGTTTATTTAGATTTACCATTTACGTGACCTGTCATCTCTGTAAATATTATTTCCATTATTTATAGCCAGTCTTTTTTAAATGCTCTACATTGTAAAATAAATATTTAAAACATTAATTTAATATAGTGGCAACAAAATTGGTTGATTTTATACAATGTAATCTAATCATTTATCTACTTTATAATTTGATTTAGTATTAAATTAGAATTGTTCTTATGGTTCAAGTTTCAATCTTTTCCAAAGTAAATTTAAAAAATAAACAATCAATAATTTGTCTATATTTTTTTATTTTTTAATTTATAGTTGTAATACTTATAATAATACACATTTCAGACGTAAACTGGTCATTTAAATTCGAAAATGCAGGTTAAGAATTTAAAATTTTTTCTCTTTCAAGTTAAAAAAGTCCTTTTAAAACAATTACAAAAAAACAAATAGTTTAAAAATAAATATTTTAAAACTTAGTTTGATGTTGTAAATTAGTTTTAAACAAGTGTTTTAAACATATCAACCCTCCTTGGCATGGAGTCAGGAAAACGACAGTAGCAAGACACCCAGTCATTAGTGATGAGTCCTGGTTCTGTTTATGGACACAGTTGTTGAGAAATGAATGATAATGACAATGAATACTACGGTTTGGGACACTATACCTCTTTAATCAATAGTTCTCTAATATCGATTACTGATTAGTAAATGGTCGGATAGCGGTCCCTACTCATCCAGCCACTAGTACTGTTGAACTATGACAACAAGCTTGACAGGAAATAACACAACAATAAAATTACTGCTTAAAATAGTCAATTTTGGAAAAAGGAAAAATGGATGGTACGTCCGCTATTAACTTGGTACCGTGGTCACAATGCGATTTGGTTATCTATCCAATACTCTACCATATACCACTGTCTAGAAGTTACCGACTTTTTCACAGGCTGCTTTTGGTATTTTGGTTCAAAATTGTGCAATTCAATTAGAAATGCAACAACTACTATAATATAAACCTACGTATTACGAATTCTTACCATTGTATGGTAGCAACTAATAACAGGTGAAAAAGAAAACGAAAGGTATTGAATGTTATTTATTTGTAGACACCATGCATGTATAATAATAATAATTATTAGTAGTAGTATTAAGGAATCTTGTTGAAGAATGGCAAACATCAAGTTTTAAATAAAACCATTGGATAATAAGAACATTGTGACAAGTATAATTATACAATCTATCGAATGGAAACAAGTTTCCTGAATGAATTACACGTCCAATGGCACCGCTAGATTGTATAGAATAACGATGATCACAGATTTATAAAAAAAGGAAAGAAGTTTTGCGCTGAAACGTTTAGTTCTGCAATAAACAGACACGTTAAGATAACAATGACAAATTATTGACGCCGTTAAGTTAATTTATTTTCTAATTCTGCATTGATTGATGATAAAGTAGTTAATTTATACTCCTACATCTCGGTAAGTGAATTAACCAGGAAATTCCACGTTTCAGGGCCGAGTTGAATAATACAAAAGGATTATCGTACATTATCGATTTACAGGTTTTAAAATCGCTTGTATTTATTTATCGTCTAATCTTGTATCTAGCTAAATTAGTTTCTAATAACATAATTTAAGATGCAGGAGAAGTTGGAATGTTCTGTTATGTCTATGCAAGCAGAAGTTATAGCTTTGAGAATCTGTACAACACATAATAGTACAAGAGATGTATAAATAGAATAGTGGTTGTTATAAATTTTGTAAGATGAGTTTCAAGTAATAAAAAGTAATAGCAAGCTTGAAAATTTCATAATTTAAATTTTATTAACGGACGTTTTACAGTTATCCCTGAAATGCTTTAGCCATTTTCTACGGTAATCACTGAAATCAATGTGTCCGTTATTAAAGGTGTTTATTATTATTGTATTTATGAATTTATGTTGATAGATTCCAAAAGCTTTTAAGATTCTTCAGGTTCTATAATAAAAGGTGTTTGGCCTAATTATATCTTTATATCTTTCTGGGCATTTATTTCTTCAGCGTACATATCTTTTGTACATATTACCAAAATTTCTACGTGTTTGGCCAATGTCCACCGAGTTTCTTCATGAACAATTGTCACATCTTTTCATTTTTTATGTGGGTTCATTGTGGCTCTATCTCTGTCTAAGAAATCTACCTGGTGTTGCCATTTTCCATTATTTATATTAAGCTAATACAAGATTAGGTATACTGTTGAGTTCACGCAAAAACAATAATAATAAGATTTGAGAGTCAAAACATCGCAAGACATAATATCACAAAGAAATATCAGCATAAAGGACAAATAATGTAGCAAAAGTAGAACCTAACCTATTATCTCTAATATAATCTCTAACGTAGCCTAACCTCTAACCTAACCTCCAAACCCGTTCCGGTTATAAATCGTTGCAAGGTGAATGATTTTACCAATCTAAATCTATTTGCGATGTTTTGTTTGGAAACATGCAATGTTTCCGCTTGCGATATTTTTTTCTGATATTTGTTTGTGCTGTTTTGATCGGGTACCCAATAATAATAATTTGTGATTCTAGTGACTAACTTTTTTGTTCGAGGGTTTTAAATTCTCAACAACCAAAATAGTTATTTATGATACAAGGACGAAAACTAAAATTTTTCGGACGCATGAGTCTGAAAGAAAATGTTTTCCTGCGTGTGTCATACATTATTTTTTACTCGACTGTAATCAGTTTTAAAGAATCACTAGGGAAACCTCGTCAAGACATGACGGTCAAAAACATTGAAGGATTTCCCTATATACAACATTCGATGTGTGATTACAATCCTTCCGATTTTCGTTAGTCATTATTTAAATAAACGCAACCAAATATAACCAGTTGAAAATTCTAAGCCTAGCACTCCTCTCTCCCAGCTTACCCTCCACCTCTTCCGACATATCTTCCTCTATGGCTTACCCCTCCCCTCTGGTTTATTCTACATACATACATACGGAAATTCTACCTTACGAAATGATAAGAATAAAATCATAAATCGATCTTGTTTAAAACATTCTTGAAAACGTCTATTAGTACATATTTCAAAAACATAACATTAACATAGTGTTGGCAAATTTCCTGAGTTTTATACAAACAATATGAAATTGCTCTGAATAAGCAATTGCCATCAGCTATTATTTTAATTCGTCTGTTTCCATAATTTTCAACTATGCAGGTTTTGTCTACGCAACCTAACAATTTTTTAAACATTAACCGCTTATTAATAATGGAAATGGACGGCTGCATCAACCTTTTATATTTATAAGCGGGAGAGCGGGAGTACTTACGAAACTCACCACCAGAGAAAGTGAGAGGGCGTCCCAAGTGAATGTCCGATTCGTCCGTCTCAAATTAAACATTTTAGAGTTTTTCAAATTAAAAATATAAACATTAAAATTTTTTTAAAACTAAGTAGTGTTGATTAATCTACACAGCGAAAGCTTTAATATAAAAAAATAATCGCTCAGATCGGCCCGGTGGAACTCTCAAACGAACTGGAACAAAAATAAGCCTTGTGTTTTAAATATATAGATTTAGTATTTTTGTTAAAATATATCCAACAAGTTATTCTTACGTTTCGTTTCTTTTCTTTCATCTAATAATAACCTTTGACAAGCATCTTTTACCACAGATAAAAAACAAATACATATATTGTAAAGTTCATAATTTTTCTTCTTTCAATGTGTTTTAGTAAGTGTTTTGGTTTACATTTACTTTTAAAAATTCTTTATAAATTATTTAATATAATATTTATAATATAAAAACCTAATTAACAATTTCTTTCTAATTTAATCATACGGCATGAAGTTAGATCATTTTACGTCATTTATCAATTTACGTTCTGTACTTTAGCCGCAATCACATGACAGGGAGAGCTCAACAAACATAAATTAAATGATGATGAGCTAATTTAACACAAGTACTTTTTAATTTAATAGTAAATTTGATAAGAAATCAAAATGTAGATAATACCTGTAAACAGCCTCTTAAACAAGTGTCCAGAATTTTTCTCAGTCCAAGACCGTAATCAAAACAAATGAAATCCACTGTTGATGAAAAGATCCATGTTATGTTCAAATGTTCTAAGACTGAAACATGATTTTACGTACAATTTAATAAAAAATAAATTAAACTTAAAACAACAACCCTTTACATAAAAATTAAAAACAATTATTTAGTGATTATGATTAATAAATAAACATCCGTACAAGGTGACACGTGTCAGCTTCGGTGGATTAGTAGTTAGCATGTTAACCTCCTATTAAGAGCCGCAGGTACGATCGCTGCCGAGATTACCTATTAGTTTTGCATAGCGGAGAGAATTTAATTTATCGTACAACCTTCGTGCCTTTTTTTCGTACAAGGAAGTAAAACCGTAAGGTCCGTGACAATGCGGCACTTTAGTACGATTCCGCTAAAGTAGTGGAGAATTACACCTACCAGATTCGGCTAAATTATAGTAGAGTTCCCTTCCAAGTAGTACATGACATTGGCTAAACATTGTTTTCATATTGGCCCCATATTGGTTCAGTTTGTTATTGCAATATCCTTCCAATATTGACGCAATGTGATTTTAGAAATGTTGCAAGCCAATAGTACCCCAACCTTGATTTACTAGTTTCAGCAGATGTTTGGGTTTGGCAATATTGGCCCTGGATGTGTTTTTACAATGTTGGTTTGTGTAATACTGTTCCAATATAGTATATTAGTATAGGGCCAGTTTTAAAATCGTCGTTTATGTCAAAAATCTGATATTAATCTAGAGATATAAAACAGTTACTTCAACGGTTTAATTCAGCGTAATTATGACATAGACCATTTATCTGAAAAATAGTTTTCACTATTCGCATAACTTGATAGGACGTTGATTTAACCATTACTGTACTTGAGCCAACAAGCACAAAACAGCGTTATTTCTAGGTGGCGCACCTTGATACCTAATCACCACGATCCCCCTTTCAAGGACACGAATTGGTATACGCCCAATTAGCGTTAATTCACCGTAATTATGACAAAAACAGTGCTACCAGTAACTCACTGGTGGGAGCAATCAGAGACCTTGTCCCAGGTAAGAATTAAATTCACCCATACCGGTCCTCATATTACCAGAGTTCCCTCTGCTCGTTGATGAGTAACCTCCAAGAATTTGTTAACCGTACTTTATCACACATTTTTTTCCGACTGTATTATCCGTTACTCAATCATGTTTCTATGCCCCGTTACCAGGTTCCAGGGATTGGGTAGATTGCAGACAGTTTTATGGGTGAACGCCGTGTAGTTTGCACCGTTCACCCGAACTTGATGGGACATAGAACTTGAGAAACTACTACTGTTCTCATTACTTAAAGCCTAATATCTGGGCGACTATAATAGGCAGTTGTTGAAATTTAAAAATTATAATTCAGTAATTTGATGCCCACTATTTCTGTTTGAACATTCGGTCAATTAAGTCCGAATGTCCAAGCTCTCTCATTTTATACGGTCCCCTAAGGGATTCGAATTGAAATACGCTCAATTAGCGCGCAGTTGCTAAGCAGTGCTACCAGTATCTCACTGGTGGGAGCGAGGTTACTATCCATCCTCTACTAGCTCTCCAGGCTAGTACCAGAGCGATAAACGTGCTCACCCGTCGGCACCATCCCGAGAGATGGTACCTCGTCCAGCTTCGGACTTTCCCGACATACCCGGTCGAATCCAATCTCAAATGTGGCAGGACTTGGTTTTTAAGCGGTTTTGCCACCCCGATCTACCATATTATAGGCCTGGTGGGCCCTCGACAGAGCTTCGTTTGTAAGTCTATACGTTATAGACTCCCGGTATGTACCCTTATCAGGTGAAGTTGTCTTGAGAGTGAGAGGCTGTGATACCCCTTTTCGCTTCAACTCCCTCTAAGGTAGAGGTTCTTAGTAAACCACAATACCTGGTGGCATGCAGTTTCCCATTGTTCCAGATTTACCCCTCTGTCCCGGGATAAACCTCACTTCGACTCTCCTCCTTGAGATTCAGTCAGACAGCGGGATACTCATTGCTCCTTGAGAGACCTTGTTCCAGGCGAGAGTCAAATCCACCCACACCGGTTCTCATGTTAGCAGAGCTTCCTCCGCAACGTTTATGAGTATTCGCCAAGAACACTTACGTGTATCTCTACCACATATTTGAGCTGGGGGTCTAGGCGGGGAACTTAGACTTGTTTTCGTTGAGCACCGTTACCCAGACTAAATCTGGGATAGGTTAACTGGGACCAGTTCATTGGCATTGGTGTCGTATGGTCTACCACCAACCCTAGTGTTGTTTGAGTATATATCCCCAATTTTAATTGGGGATCATTTTTCGATCTTTGTGGTTTCCCACTCCAGTCTTCCAGATTGGCATGCCCTCGGCAGAGTTTCGTTTACAAGTCTAAACGTTATAGACCCCCGGTGTGTACCCTTTTTTGGGTGAAGTTGTCTTAGGAGTGAGAGGCTATGATACCCCTTTTCGCTTTAACTCCCTTTAAGGTAGAGGTTCTAATTGAACCACAATACCTGGTGGCATGCAGTTTCCCATTTGGTCCTGTTATACTCGTCCAGGGCCGGGATAAACCTCACTTCGATTCTCCTCCTTAGGATTCAGCCACACAGAGGGTTCCTCGCGGTGGCCTTATGTGGCCTTGTCCCAGGTAAGAATCAAATCCAACCACACCGGTCCTCATATTAGCAGAGCTTCCTCTGCAACGTTTATGAGTATTCGTCGAGAACACTTGCGTGTTTCTCTACCGCACATTTAGTCCTGGAAGCCTAGGCAGGGGAACCTAAGCTGCTTTCATAGAGCACCGTTACCCAGACAAGCCTGGGATAAGTTAACTGGTACTAGTTCATTGGGCAGGTGCCGTGCGGTCTGCTCCACCCACCCTAGTGTGTTTTGAGTATAATTCCCCGAGCTTAGTTGGGGATCATTGTTCGACTTTTGTGGTTTCCCACTCCGGTCTTCCAGATTACAGGCTTGGTGTGCCCTCGACAGCGCTTCGTTTACAAGTCTATACGTTATAGACCCCCGGTATGTACCCTTTCGGGTGAAGTTGTCTTGAGAGTGAGAGGCTGTGATACCCTGTTTTCGCATCAACTCCCTTTAAGGTAGAAGGTCTATGAACAACAATACCTGGTGGCATGCGGTTTCCCATTCAGCCCTGTTATACTCACCAGAGCCGAGATAAACCTCACTTCGATTATCCTCCTTAGGATTTAGCCACACAGCGGGTTCCTCGCGGTGACCTTATGTAGCCTTGTCCCAGGTAAGAATCAAATCTACCCACACCGGTTCTCATGTTAGCAGAGCTTCCTCCGCAACGTGTATGAGTATTACGTGATGGGACAGTTAGATGTAGAGAAAATAAAACATGACATCTGTGCTTCATGTGATATTGTTGCGTTTGTTTTGTAGTTACTGAGTCTTTCGGTGGCGGTTGGTGGCAGGCGATTCGTTAAGCAATTTTATAGTGGTTTCATGAAAGATTTGTTCGTAAAGGAGAAATCTTGTTGTTGCGGTTATTGTTAATTATCAAGTTGTGCATATTGAGAAAAGAACCGCGACTACTGTAATTTTGTTATTAGACATTATTAATGACGCGAGGCATTGCTAATCTAAAATATTGTGATGTACTCTCGGTATTGTAACGAGACGACGATACCTTCTACCAAGATCATGATACGTTATAATTTATAGAGAAATCTCAAGAAAATACAATAACAACATAGTGAATCAATAATATACTTGTATAATGTAACGTTAATTATACAGGTACTTTAACTAGCACTTATTTATTTTAGACTAAAATACTTGTATAAGTTATTGGTGCAATATTGGTATAAGTTATTGGGCTAACATTGGCATATGTTGTTAGACAAATATTGGGATAGGTTGTTATGTCAATACTGCAAAATGCTCACACTTTCCATTGGTCCAATATAGAATAATTCGTTTAACCCAATATATCTTCGACATTGGTCTAATATTGGAACAATATGGCTCTGCTACTTGGGGGCTATACAAGCACAGCAGTCGATTCCATTAAGTAAGGAAGTAAAATCGTAAGGCCGGCGTCAATGCAACACTTTAGTACTATTCCACTGAAGGTGTAATTCTACCAGATTCGGCTAGACCCATGATTTAAAAAAGGCGATAAAAATCGAATGACATGCAAGTCAAAATGTTTTAGGTTGTGGTCTAATTCAGGAAGAAAAAGTAGTGTCATTTGTATCTAGATACTTGTCTGATACTAAAATCCAGTATGGACAAATTGAAAAATATCTGCTAGTAATTATATACGACGTTTCATAATCTAATCGACTTATAGTCGTAAAATTAAAACATATAATGATCATCAACACATTATAATGCCCAATTAAAAAATACTTACACAGAATTTTAACCAATACACTAAAGCGACTGGGACTATTGTTAGTAATCTATAATTTTAAACTAAAATATCTTCCTGACCATTGACACAACAAAAGATTGTTGCAGATTTGTTATCTCGAAATTACACATACACACACCCACACGCACGCGCACACTCGGACACACACACACACACTAGGGTGCTTCTTATTTGGCCCAATAAAAAAAATTTTTAATAATTTTGCGCGTCACCCTTTTGTTCGATCCTAAGACCTAAAAAAGCATTAAATAATTTTTTTCGTAATTTTAATCTTAAATTTAAGGGTCGCTACCAGCAAATGAAAAATCTTTTTTTTATATATTTTTTTATTAACATTAGACAATAGACAGTTACAATTGTAATAAAAAAACGAACAATATTGGGCAAATTAAACAATTTAGCGTAAAAGAAATCAGTAAACTAGGCTAACAATGTAGATTTTTTTGTGTTAGGGTACTGTTGTCGGTGTTGTTTGACGACCAAAAGAAGGTATTGTTTTTGTTCTTCGGATTAGTTTATTATATTCTTCAATTAACGCCACACCTCGCTCCGCAATATCGTTTACAACTCGCATAGAATGTACTATCTCCCTGGCAGCTTTGTAGCCTGCATCTTCTTTCCAAAGACAAACTTCTTTTTTTAAAAAGTCTGCTGAAATCCCAAGAATCTTAAAAAATCTCAATGTGTTGCTGGAAACAAAGCCGTCAATATTTTTTTCAGCTATGTGATTTGCATCTAAGGTTAAGCGCTTGGGACTGTAGTCCAAACCTTCTTCATTTAGCGCGGTCACCATTTTTTGTTTGGTTTCCAAAGAAAGTTCGTCGTCGAAAAAAGAGAGTGCAACAAGCTCTTCGGACAGATACCACAAATGGCCTAAGATCTTTTTCAAGGCCACTTCTGCCATAGCTTTGTTTATGTTTTCAAAGTTTTTAAGCTCCTTTAAAAGCCACAAGTCGTTTCTTGGTGCCAAGCATGCCGCAGGAGCTTGAAACCAGCATCTCACATAAATTACAACAACGAAAACACAAATTTCCGTAATTGCTTTAAGTTCCCGCTTTGTCAATTTAAATTGGTCCTTAAACATGAAAATTTTTAAGCAGTAAATAGCCTTCGCCATCCATCGTGCACGATGAAGACCAGCTGGAGCCCTGAATGATATTCCTTTGTTAGGCACGCCTCCCAAAAATATAATTGTGAGTTTTAACAACTCCTTGTAGTCATCGCGAGGTTGATAATCGGTAAGCTGTTTCTCAGCGAATGAAATTGTGCTTCTTGCTATATTTTCCACACATCTGAATACGTCTGGATCTGACAAGATTGTGCTAAACTTGTTCTGATCAATATTAGTCCAAGCAGTTCTAAAACGTTTGAAAACCAATATGTCTGGCCCACTTGATGGACCAAGAGCTTGTACTACGACTGCTTCTAGCATTATTTCCATTATATGGTGGCGACAGGCTAACCAAAGCATATCTTTTTCCATCTTCTGCTCTAACAGAATACAAGCACCATTTCTTAATCCGGTGTTTACCGTAGTAGTGTCGAAGCACAAGCATTTTATTTGGTCGCTTAAGTTCCACGATAGAATAGCTTCATGAACAGCCGAAGCACATGCTTCCCCTGTTCCTCGACTAAGTTTAGGAACTGACAGAAGTTGATCGACGCCCTTTCCTGACACCAAGATAGGTAGACGATCTACACTTTCGTGTCCTGTAATATCTTCTATCATTTTACCGTCCCAATGAATAGTGAGAGGCACTTCAGGCTTGAATTCACTTTTTAAAGACTCTGCTACTTTTTGCCTCTGCTTCATACGCTGGCGACGAATGGACGATGAATTTATATTGAATTTAGAAGGATCGGATCCAGCACTTTTGAGCGTTGATGTCAAAACGACAGTTGCCTTTCTATCGCTCATTTTAGCAAAATCTAAACTTGCGGATAAACGCTCATCGACAAGATTTTTCGTGCCGCGTTTACGCTTAGGCAGAGGTGGATCTGCTGTCGATGTCGAAGGTCTTTCTGCCACCGACATTTTGCTTTCATCATCACTGCTACTACTGCTAATACTCGAAGAAGAAAGTGTGCACTTTTCAGTTACGGATCTGATATAGTTTTTTTCTCGCTCAAGAAGCCATTGGGCTCGAGCTTGTTTCTTCTGTTTTGTGGCTTCTTTTTTTAATCTTGTCTTGTCTACACTGCCAATTAAACCAGGGCGACCTTTTCGTCGCTGAGCGATTAAAAACTGTCTGTCTTCTTCAATGGTAATCATGTTTAAAGCATCGGCATGAGCTATATCAAAAAGATCGTCCAGTTTATGTTGCCACTCTTGTTCTCTGCTTTGTAGTCCTTTCGAGCGCTTGGTTTTGTTTTCCTTATTTTTTTTTAACTTCTGCCACTCTATAAAGTTTTTCTCAATCTTCTTTATGACGTCTTTCTTTAATTTTGTAGGAATGCCCGCTCGTTCCCATACTGCCATGACATCACACGCAGTAGAAGTTGCCGAACTACGATTGGTTTGTTTCATTTCAATTTTAAAGTGAAAAAATAAACTCAGCACTTCTTTTATCGACGGCAACTTGCTTTGAATTAAGTGTTCTGATGTTTGACCTACTAACCAGGCACTTGTTTTATTTCTTGTCATTAAAGACGAACTACTAGAAGACGCCATGATACAATAATGCGATGCGCAGTAACAGTAAAATGTACGTACACTGTCGCTCTTAGCGCACGTTTTACTAAGTAGTTGCCTCATGCGTAAGATGCTTTTTACAGGGTTGCGGAAGAGTGGGGGAAGGGAGTAGGATCTCTTAATAAGACACAACAATAATGGTTTTTGAGTTAAAATTAAACGTTTACGCGATGGGCGTCGTACATGAAAGTTGTTACTACTAATTATTTTTATTCAAACTTTGACATGTGGTAGCGACCCCTAAAATTCATTTTAAAAAATAAATAAAAAAAACAGGTTTGTTTTTTAGATGATAGAAGGGAATGATGGGGTGACGCGGTTATATTTCAAAAGTCGAAAAATAAGAAACACCCTAACACACACACACACCTTCGAGTCGTTTTTAATTACAAAAGAAAAACTACAACAAGAAACCTAGAATGATCCACGTTTAAATAAAGTTTTGTTCTATTACCAAAATGGTTCGCCAAACAAATTCTAAAGGCAAACACGAGTTAGGTCACGATGTTAGAATTAAGGATGATTTAAAAGTTGAAGAAGGTAATATTTATTCTTTAAATAGAAGTAATTTCAAACAAATAAACACGTAATTTGAAAAAAGTTTATGCTTCATGTTTTACACGAAATTCACCTAGGTATGGTTCATACGTCAATACTAAAGATGTTGCCAAAAATAGTCTTGATTGGTCTGGTATGTAAAATTCAATTGAAAACTTTATTCTGATGGTAATGGCGTGGTATAAGTATGCTAAGCCTACTTAGATCAGGATAATACATGCCTTAAACACAAATATTAGCAACGAATAAAGTGGATTTTAGATCAGATAGATCGTGCAAATCCTATTCATGGTTAATATTATTTATATTGGCCATATACAAGCCTATGCATCGTGGTGAATAGCATATAAATTCTTTTATTAAATAATTTTATAGAGGACTATAAAATTCACGTTTTTTAATATAAGAATGAAACGCTAATATTATAATATTCTGCCCATCTGATTTTATGATACAGACTCCAATCTCTTGTTAATATGTTTTTATCTACAACCACTATAGAAAATTACACATTTCTCACAGTCTAGTAACCTTGAAAATGACTCATTGCTCACAATCTCCAAACTAAACTAAACGGAAATAACCATGGAAAATGATATCACACGATCAGTAGTTCTATTAAAACGCTATAGATGTCAGCACATGCAATTTATAATATTATTAATTATTTTAAATATAAAAGTTATAAACTTTAGTTAAGAGTTAATTTATTTTGTTTAATTAATGTTTTACATTAAATTATATTTTGAATGCACCTTGGAAAATTATCACTTCGGCGGGGAATCGAACCCTGGGCTGTTTGCTTGCTAAGCGAGATCTCTACGTTGCGACCATAATTTAGTTATTATTACTATATAAAGCTATTATAAAATTGTTGTTGAATTAACGTAAAATTGATTAATTTTTTGCATTATTATGTAATTGTTAACAAAATATATTCATTATTATTGCTAAAATACAATAAAAATAATGAAAGCTTTTATAATATACTACATAAGTCACAAGTACAACAGCGAGGGGTACACTTAAAGTTCTCTTTCCTTGTCACATACAATACCTAGGATGTCAGAATATGATTACATTTTGCGGCAAAAGAAATTATACTGATGTAAACATACTTTTGTTGTTTTCGAAATGTTAGATTTATCATGAGTGAATCCGAAGATGGAAAAATGGAGTGTACACTTGCACACCTCCAAACATCGTAGAAGCTGCTCACATTACATTTCTTAATTTATGTATTGTCAGAGATTCACGTAAAAATTATGAATGCGAGTATAAATTCTAGGTTAAATATTGTTTTTAGCTTTTGGTGTTTTATTACTTCTTTTGTGGTCGTAGATAAGGTACAGTGTGTAACACGTGCAAAAACGCCAATTTCACACTCGTGTGATTACGCAACTTCTTGATACTCATGAAAAATTGGCACTTTTCTGCACTTGTAACAAAATACACTATTGTTGATTCCTGTATGTTATCAGATTTTATTAATAAATAAGATATGAAATTCTTTTAAGGAGAGCGGGGTTCTATTTCTCTCTAAAAACATCTCAAACCTTACCTTCATTAGATCAGAAATACTCTTATTAATAACTTGAGCCCCTTCTATTGGTTTAAATCAGAATTATCAACGTTTTAAATTTTTTTTAACATATCCTTAATCTGCTTTTAAACAATAGTTACACTTATTTCACTTGCATAAATACGTTATCAATTTTCAATTTCTTTTGCTTAGCTCAACAAAGTTATTCCTCAATCACAGAATTTGGCTTGTACCTTAAGAAAAAGTAAACTTTCCTGTAGCCGAGATCGGAGCCGCCCAAACAAGATACCTGCTGTTATCCCTTTTTTCAAATAAATCGTTGGGGCAATTTTAAATGTAAGTTTGTATTTTTTTGTATTATTCTTTTCTTTTAATCATACACATTTTTATTATCATTTAATATACTATTTACTTTATATTTTATACATTTTATACTCTTTCGAATTGTAAGAAACAATTTTTTTTTCTTGTTTCTCCTTCCACGACGACCATTATTATCTTTTCTTTTCATCAATATTCTTGAAAGTTAGTTACTACCTGATTAGCTTTTAGGGTATCATTATTAATCAACACAAGATTCAATTTCTATGTCTGCTAACCTCATATGTTGTATTTGTTTTTACGTTTTGTCTTTACACATGTATATAAATCGTAAACAACACTAATCTATTATAATCTTTCTTGTTTTTTAGCTTGCTGAAAACCTTGGATGTATATGAATAGTCATAAAGAAACCTTTTACAGAAAAACAAGACTTTATATACATTAATTCTAAGTGAAGAATTAAATATGTTGATAATTCTTTTTTAGTTAATTTGATATATCCTTTTTTATTTGAATTAAGAGACATATTTTTCAGACAATCTGAGAATTATTATTACAATATGTATAATATTATAAGAGTAGCAATACACACATCAAACATGGCGCAGTTCTGAGAGGATGGAACAGCCTGGTTGTGAAAAGATGTTGTTGAAACGTTATCGTTGCAAATAATATTAATCATTCACAATGTATTCAACTAAGGCTGCCTATTTTGTATTTCGTTTGGACTAGACCCTCTATTTCAATATGTTAAGGCTTAAAGAACTAACTGGAAAAATCTTGGCTGTTCTGGAAGACACTGTATATTTGGGACTGAAGACACAGAATATTTAATAATTATTGAAAAGAATGGGAAACATTAAATGAAATTAAAACCATGACAATAAATTACAGCAAATAGGTACAGACCCCAACGTACTATAGCCATAAGGTAATTAATTACAAAACACGAAATATTCTATTGGCAATTTATTTGACTCCAGAACTGTTACATTATAGTATATCAAATATTAAATATATTATCGATCAAAACAAAGATGACAATGACTTGAAGATTTGTCACAGGCTCCTAAACGATTTCACACATAAATCAATTAATTATTCCTTGATAGGTTCTTCCCCATGAGAATTCGTACTTTAACGTAACAGTATCTTTGTTAGTTCATTTTGTTTAGAAAATACGGCACAGTAATGTGGAGGTGAACATTATTAACAAGCACTTTGTATTGTTTTTGGTACTGAACGTTTATAAAATAATAATAAACGAGCATTAGCATCGATCTGTTTACGTCTAGAAAGTACCCATAAAACGTTTAATTACGTTATTTTTAAAACAAAAGAATGTCTTCCCAACTCTTTTTATAGCCTATATAAATTTGATTTTCGCTTTTTTATCCAAGCAAACACGCTTTCTTTCTGATTAATGCAATGTAGAATAAAAGCTTTCATGTTAGAACACATACACTCAATAAAAGTTTTATTAACCCAATAAATCTTGCTTTTCGTTTTTCTCTTTGTCCGGGAATATACTGAAAAGAGGCTTAAATAATACAATCAATTAACTAAAAAGGAACCACCTTCTCCTCTTACTTACAGAATGAACTATAATTAAGCCGAAAAATGAGAAAGATCGAAATAATCCAAAAGTGAGAGAAAACGTAAAAGTACTTTTTAAGGGGTGTTTAGTAGGTTGTTTCTGGGGTTGAACTGCCACTCCCTTAAAATCCACGGATCGATTATGTACACCACCTTAACACAAGGAGTGGCCAGCCACACGTAAAAAAAAGTTTTGCGACCTTCGAGCTTTCCCCCATATAATATTTTATGTTATAAAAATATGTTTACATACACCCTCCGTATATAAGATAGAAATAAAGTTGTTGGAGGGATTGGTTGAAAGGATGGTAAGTATTAAGTCGGCTTTAAGGATATTGGATGTCGTACCATTATCATAATGAAGTTAGTAGGTGCATCCATTAGATTAATAGTTTTGCAACCGGTATATTTAGATGTTGTTTGCAATTGCCTTTTAAAAACTAGAGTCTCAGTAGCTACCCACTTAGTAGACATGGGGTGATTTGTATACATGTTCGGCAAATTGGTATTTCAACTGAAGAAAGGGTCGTCAAACGGTGACATTAATGCATGCTGCAAACATCCACTAAAAACTGATATGCTTTTCTCTGTTACAGCTTGTTAAAGAATCCAAATTTGATAAATTTCTGATCGTAGAACAGTAGTTTATAACCGCCGTTCTGTGGAATTGGACTGAAGCGACTTTAAGACGCCAGAAAGAATACGTAAAACCAAACTTTCCATAAGTGACATGCTTATTTTATTAAACTTTTAAAGACAACTTTTCTTAAAAACAAAGATTTTCCTTTACGGTAGTAGGACAAGTTGATAGAATTCTGCAACTGGTGCAGATTCCAAAATGATGCCTACGTATGCTAATATCATGACAAACGCGGTATTTCTGGTTTAATAGTTTTTCCTAATTGGGCAATAAGAAATTGCTAATCGCTCGCTTGTTAGCTACCGTGCCCGCACGTAAAGTTCTAAGTAACGATCTTGCAATGTAAATTACTATTATTTCCACTTTCTATGTAAATGGCACATTTATGGTAACTAAGTAAATGAACAGTTACAGCTACAGCCCTGTAAAATTTTATGGACTCCTAAAAGAGACTTGTAAAGTTTAACAATGCGCATCAACAAACGCTAATGAAAACTAATTTGTAGCTTAATCACAACACCATGACAACGTCTAGCCATAAATTGCCCTATCGAGTATATATGCAACGTAGTTTCTGAACGCATGATCCACGAATTTTCTTGAGCTAATTTTCGCAGAAATTTCTTAAATTAAAATAACTTATTCTTTGGATGATGTATCCTATTAGGATTATTTTTTTGTTTTCATCTTGGTAACAATTGTTACCAAAAACATTTAATTTTAAAATGCCAATTCTGTTTGACTTTTATAAATTCAGTAAAAGTTGTTACCATCCGACAATCATAAAAATTCTTAGTGATTGCCGGCCCAAGCCGGCAAACGCTTAATCTCTGGACTATTTTGGAATCTGCAATATTAATGAAAACGGACGCAGGTACGAAATAGTAATTTCGATCACTAGGTCAGAAATTATATGTTTTTTGTACCTATTTCTACAGTAATTAATTGTGCATTAAATGACGTGTGTATTAGAATTTTCTTGCATTCATGTTGGTAACAATAACAAAAACATTTGAAATTTAGACTTTTGCAAATAATGCAAAATTAGTAATAGTAATTTGGATCACTAAACCAGAAATTATATGTTTGCGTACTAACGAGTATTTGCAACGTATTTTCTGGGCGCGTGATCTTCTATTTTTTTGTACCTACTTCTACAGTAATTAATTATTCTTTAAATGACGTGTACTATAAGATTTTTTTTGTATTCATGTTGGTAGCAATAAAAAAACATTTGAAATTTAGACTTTTGCAAATAATGCAAAATTAGTAAAAGTTGTTACCATCCGACAAAGATAAAAATTCCTAGTTTTTGGCGGCCTAGGCCTGCAAACGTTTTGTTTCTGGATCTTTTTGGGATCTGCAATATTAATGAAATCGGACGCAGGTACAAAAGATTTTTTACAAAATTTACATATACATTTCCACTATATAACTTTCTAATTTGAAGATTTACGTAGCAATGCCAGCGGTCCTTCATCCCTATTACTCCCAAGTTTTTTCTTTAGTTCCCTTATGAGGTTTTTACCAGATCTTGATGATACTTCATTACTAATTTTGGTGCATATATTTTTTAAATATTGAAAAGTCTTAGTAAAGCTTTTTTTGCACACTCCTTCATATAAACTGGCCAAAACTTTTCAATGGACCCTCCTTATGGAAAATTAGGCGTGTTATTCTTGTTGGCAATAAAACCTAAATTTTCTAATTATACTCTTCAAGGTTTCTTTTTAGTATACTAATTTAATATTAATTTGGTAATTAGATTTTATAAAAGAAGACAGTTTTTAATGCATTCTTTAATGTATATTTTTTTATTTATCGTACAGTTGGTGACGTACGGTTCTGTACTCTTCTTTCTTCGTCAATGGCTCGCCAAACCAAGAATTTGTTTTAAAATTTGTTTTTATTTTAAAAAGTACACCCTCCCAAACTTGTTGAATGTCCTTGCAGTTAATATAATTATTAATTATTACCATACATTAAAGGCAACTTAAGTTTCATCGTCGATTATCAATTTTTTACCACCTCCAGATCGAACAAGCTTTCTATCAATTCTAAGTACACATTTCTTAGCTCTTTCTTCTTGATTTCCATGATAATTGAGTGCTGTTATTTTTCCGCCTTCTAATACCTTCATTTATTTTCTAGTATTCCATAGTTGGCGGGGCTACGTTAAGCTTTGATGCTACTTTTGAACACTTGCTTCAGGTTCTTTGACGAACAATGTAACCATTTTTCTTACTTTCTTAGGAGTCAAAATATTAGTATTTCGTCAGGAAATTGCTTTAAATCCTGAAGAACCTGGTTCTTTAAATCTGTTTATTGTTCTAATTGTACGTCCACTCACATCTTGATTTTTAAAACGCGCTAAGGTTTGCCGAAAATTATTATTTTGCTGTTAGTCAAAATTAACTATAACATCGGCAGAAATTTTCAACTCTTATTAAAGTTTCCGTCACAGTAACTGAATTGGGACGCGCCAAAGATTCATCCATTCTAGCGAGATTCTATTAAATCCAATTATGCTGTAGGATAAATGTTAAATTTGAAGATTGCAACTAAATCATGCATCTCATTTGTTGCATAGATGATCACCTACCGCATCGGCATATCGTATTGATAAAAATATGACAGTAATACATATTAGTGTAGGTACACATTTTGTCGAAGTTTACACACTTTGACATGTTGTACCCTGTAACGTGGTAAAGAAATTCAGATTCAATTGTAGTGCATTCGTAAATAAAACTATAGAAATAATCTGAGTACGGTCCTTATTTAAGGAAATATTTCGTCGCTTCTAAATATCAAATGTTTTCTCCTTGCATTTTTAAATAAGCAGTTGAAATTTCCATGTATAAAAATTATTTTGGGTGCAGATTTAGTTGAAAAAATAATCTACAGTTTCTTATCGAAGCATTAAAAACTAAAATAGTATATTAAAGAACAAGTTTTATAAGGGTTGATTTGGCGCACGAATCCCAAGTTAGATGACGAGCCGCAGGCGAGTTTTTCTATGGGATGAGTGCCCCAATGCCCTTATAAAACGAGTATTTTATGCTATTTTTTCTAATTTGCGCCCCCTTTTTTCTTATTTTAATACAAAAAAAATATTTTGGTCGTCTAGAGAATTTTGTGTTAGTTGGTAACAGTTGGTAACACTCGGCGCCCACTTGAGTTTTTGAATCATTTGTCATCATCCGTCACTTCAAATAAATTAGTTATTACTTTTGTTACTTTATTAGTGTTACAAATAAATAAAATATGAGCGAAGACAACTTAATTTGCACTCCGCCCGAAATTAGCGAAAAAAAGCAAAGATGATTAAATCGATGATACGTGTCTTGTTTATAGTACCATAAAATTACAAACATGAATTGGACTTACTGATTTGTCCAAGCAGATTTGATGTAGGTACGAGACTTGTTTATGTTACTAATTAGGAATATCCAAAACCTAACCTTCTTTCCAAATAAAAATAGACCATAACTTCAAGTGAAATTTCATGTAAGTAACAATCAACAAACAGCGAACCAATTCAACGATATTAATTAAAAATTTATCGGAGGTTGACAATTTTGACAAATACTTGCAGTTTGAAGTTGTCACATTCCACGCATTACCCATCCAACCCTTAAAAACTAAATAACCCTATAATTCATTAAAGTACAGTGTACTTTTATAGATAACCATAAACGACTCCTACTGATAGACGTTAATAAACGTATTACAAACGCAAATTAGAAAAAAATATATAGTTTATCAAGTTTCTTCAGTTAAAAGCACGTATTAGATAAATAAAAGTTAAATTTTGAACAGGCTGCAGTTTAATTTCGTTATATCCCTTTGTTAAAAATGATATTTCGATCTTGCTAGGCATTTTATTCTAAGAATTTTATATTTGTGTCACTAACAAAGCAGTTTAATGTGTCTAGGCTTAAATTTATGGCTTGTGTTTCCGGCGAAACTTTGATAAGTGTAGATCTTAAATATAATATGAGATTTAAAATTTAGTATTTTTTCATTGGTCAGAATTAGCGTCATCTTTCACACTAGTGGTTGTTTTAAGAATACCCCTATCGGAATTTATGTAAAGTGGAGATAGTTTTTCGAATTCACGAGTCATTCGGGCAGCGGGTCTCGTACCCTGAAGTGGTGTCCGTTCGGACAATGGTTGTCTACCTTAAGTTCTCGCGTTATTATCGAATAAAATCAATTAAGTTGTGTGATTACCGTTTTGCGTTTCTTCGCTTAATAGGGTGAACGGACAAGCAGTCGCTGAAGATGTCGAACTTCCGTAGTATCCGAGACTAGTCCGAAGACGGAGAGGGGGCAGTCGTTAGAGGTGTTGGGAAGCACTAGGATTCGAGACTAGCTTGTGGGCAGACCACACGGCGTTCACCCTTAGAACTGCTCGTTGTCTACCCAATCACAGGCTTGTCTAGGTAACGGATGACGCGCTCAGAAGGAAATGTGTGGTAGACTTATGCGTAGGTGATTCGGTTCACGTTTCACCGAAGTGTTTCTCGACGATGACTAAAACGTTGCGGAGGGAGCTCCGCTAACAAGAGGGTCCGGTGTGGGTGGATTGAGTCTCACCTGACGTCAGGGTCTTTTATAGAGCTAAGTATCCCGCTGTCTGACCTAGACGAATAGAGGAGATTCAAGTGAGGTTTATCTCGGTCAGGGAGTACGTTCGTTACCCATGAAAAATTGCAAGCCTCCAGGTAGCGTTTCGGAGGTGACAGTATGGAGGTCCGGCATATGCTGTCAGTTCTAGCGTCGGATTTCCAGAAATCGTCTAGAGACCTACACTTAAAGGACATTGATGCGAACACACGTAGCCTCTCACGTTCAAGACAACTTCACCTTAATGGGTACACACCGGGACGCTACTTAATGACGCTTGATGGGCCCTATAAAGTAGCCTCGAAACGAAGCTCTGTCGGGGGCACACCAGGCCTGTAACTGGGAGATCGGGGTGGCAAAACCATTTAAAAACCAAGTCTCGCCACACTTGAGGTTGGATTCGATCGGGCAGTGGCCCCAGTCATGGCACGGTGAAGGAACTTCAGGATTCCGATGTACTGAGCTAGGTTGGGGGAATAGTCCTAATGCTGGACGAGGCAATTGACCCCGTATGAAAGAGGACGGGAGGGTGCCGGCGGGTGAGCACGTGTTAAGTCAATCACTCCGGTACTAACCTGGTTAGCTAGTAGAGGGTGGATACGCAACCTCGCTCCGACCAGTGAGTAACTGGGAGTAATTGCTATGCAATTGCGCGCTGATTGAGCGTATCTCAATTACTTCCTCCCAAGAGAAGGAACGTGGGGGTATGTTAACACGGGAACCCCACGTAAAACATGCATTTAATCAATACAGGAAGCTTATTGGCTTCAACCTACCGTTTTAGTTTTGTGTTAATAAAATGAACCAAATCCCGTTCCCGTTCGTTAAAAGTTCTTGTGAGAATTCAATCTATTATTGAATTTTAAAGTTTGTTTCTCGGTTAACGCATTAAAGAATAATTCAGAGGATTACTGGTTAATAATGTAAGAAGAGAATTTAAAGTATTTGAAAGTATAGCCTTCTAATAACGAATTTCAGTTATTGATAAAATTTGAAATTAATAATTAAATTACTGGAATTACTGCAGTTTAAGAATTTTATTATGGTGGTTTAGTGCCGAATTATTATAGAAATAATTTTAATAACTTCATTCAAGAAATTTTAGTTCATCGTTGCAGCATCTTTACCAAAATTCAAAGTTTTAAAGTTTAGTGAATAATGCCTTTTGTTGTGAGGAATTGTTTGTGACATTTTGAAGAATTGTAAAATTCTATTTCCGCGTCAAAGATATTAAGGATTTTTATTTGATAAGAGTAAGTTTATGTAACTGTGAAATTTATTTGTATTGTTTTTTGTCTTATCGAATGTTTTTGTAATTTTACGTATTTTGGTTCTTTGAATAAGAATTCTTATCAAGGTTTTTTAATTTTATTATTAAAATTATTACCATCAAAACTTCATTACTATCATTGGAGATATTCGAATATTTTATTTTTGAATAAATGAACTTATGAATTAAATTTTACCATATTGATAATGGACCTAGCATTAATTGAAATTATTTAATAATTTAATTTGTGTTAACATCAATCAAACTAATTCTAATTAGGTCCTTTTTTAATCTTTAATCAACTTAATCTAGCCCGTTGTTATTTGGGGGTGTGTTAAGAATAATTTCAAATAACTGGCGCCCATCCTTTTTTGTGACTTTTAAACAACTTTACTTTTCCTTATAATCTGTGTGTTATGGAAATCAATACCTACATCCTGAGCTAGAATTTTTGAAAATATGTCTTAAAAAAAGTCGGAGCATTTTATGTATAGTAAGTATCGTATTTTGTGTTCAGTAAGAAAGTTATGAGCTTTATTGTAAGTATTCAGAATAATTTAGAGTAAGAAAAAAGCGTTGTTTCACTGCCGCCCAATCGCGGGGATTTGCTTTTTTTGTGTTAATATAACGTTTGTTTCAACCCTAACTAGACAACTACGCCAGTAAAGATCTACGTTGGCTTCAAAACTTTAAGTGCCATAAATTTGAACTAATTATGGACTAATTCAAAAAACAAAATTAAACACTCTGTTCATCATAAACGAAAATCTTAAGATAAGAATGTTGACTTGAGCTCTACCTAGCACTCCACCATATAAATATAAATAATAAATCAATATAGACTAGACCATAATTTTGAACTAGTTAAAAATTGTCCATTAACATAATTATAACCCATTTTTGAAATCAACCCCTAGATAGTAAATAGGTAGTAAAACTAATCCACATAAATAATGACACAAAATCCGAAATAATAAAATTCAGGAAAAATCGTGTCATAACTCTGGACTTAATTAAGGACTATTTAACGTTGCATAATCAATTTTTGGAATCATCCCCATAATTGGTAAGTCGCCCCCTGTGAATAAATCCTCGGATTCGTCGTCTCAAACGCCATTTTTGAAATAATTCCCTAAATTGTCACTCCTCATAAATAGTTAAGTTAAAAAAAACCCGAATAACCGAACCATGACTAATAATAACTTTTGGAAATCAACCTCAAAATAGAAGACTATCACACATGTATAATGCCAAACATATGATAAATTCAGGAAAAACTTTTGAAATCAAACTCTAAATAGAAAATCACTCCACATCAATAATATCAGAAAATCCAAAGTACTTTTAAGGTTTGAACAAAATTAAAAGCTGTCCAAATAGTATGGAATGGGTTGGTATTCATGTGGGTTAATTCTTCAGACTTTTACGTATTTAATTTCGTGACGTTATTCATAGGGGTAGCGGTGATTTACCAGCCTAGAGGAGATTTCAGAAATAGGTTATCTGCTAATCAATAGTTTTAAATTAATGCAACATTATGGCACGGTTCTATCAGCTTTTTATTATTTATTTTTGTGGATTTATTCACAGGGGGCGATTTACCAATTAAGGCGGTGATTCCAAAAATTCATTATGCGACAATTAAGTCCAGAATTATGACATGATTTTTCCTGAATTTTTACCATTTCGGATTTTGTGACATTATTTATGTGGATTAGTTTACTATTTAGGGATTGATTTCAAAAACGGATCATATACTAGTAAATAGTCTTTAATGAATCCAAGATTATGTCTAGTTTATACTAAGATTTAGTCTAAATTGATTTATTATTTATATTTATATGGACTAAGGAAATAAGATTGTGGCAGGGTTCCTCGATCTTTCCAAGGCTTTTGACGCTGTAGACCATGCTATTCTACTGGAGATGATGGATTACTACTGGGGTGTTCACAGAAGAGCACTCAACCTAATTAAATATTACTTAAGTAACAAGATACAGCACGTAAAAATAGATACAGAAATCAATGACTCTGTAACTTTAACTATGGAATACTTCAAGGCGCTGTCCTCGGTCCAATATTGTTTCCAATCTACATCAATAGATTAGTCGAGTCTGACATCGATGAGAATATTGTCTCATTTCTTGTCGTCCTTGGCCATTCTCTAGGAAAGTTGGAGTGAGGTCAAGAACGTGATTGAAACATGTATTTCCTTGCTTAAGCAGAAGCTGGATGCTAGCCTATTGACACTTGATTCCAAAAAACAATTTTTTTCTGTTTCTCTCCTATTCAAAGAAATAGGCCAAATATCTCAATTATGAAAATCCATGGCATACGTTGCAGGAATTACTATAACTGCAATTGTGAATGTATACAAGCAACAGAGTTTGTGAAATATCTAGGCGTTTACATTGACAACCAGTTGCAATAGCAGAAATCTATAGAGCCCATGGCCAAACTCTTAAGAAGAACATTATATAAATTCAAAATACCGAGGAACATTCTAAATTTAAATACATTAAAAATATTTTACTATGTACTGTTTCAAAGTGTGCTATTGATTAATATGATGGGGAGGATTGTGTGACTCCGTTCTGAAATCTTTGGAAGTTCTACAGAAATATGTATTAAAAATTATATTTAGAAAACATACGTTGTATTCATCAATAGATGAATGCTTTGTTTGCAGAAAGTAATATCTTTACAGTTAGAGAGCTTTATGTATTAACTTTTGATAAATTCATTTACAAAAAGCGAACTTGACTCAGCTATATGATATATTTCCTACACTAACCATTTAGAATAATTTTATAGTTATTTTGCCTTGTGCTGGCGATCTCGTCGTACCTTGCTTTAGTATGTAAGTGCTCACTCAAGGTGGCGGTGCGGAATGTCATCAGGATGACAACAGCTTCTGCCTATTTGTCTGACCGTCATCTCGACGCAAGTCATTTTGTAAGAATTTATATTTAATTGAAATAAATAAAAAAATATGGTCGCGGTGTTAAGATGGGTTCAAGTCAGCACCACCACATTAAAATGCCCATTTCTGATTAATAGAGGTTGGTCCAAAAATATAGCACTAAAATTCTGTATATTCAACAAAGTGGAGGTGCTAACTTTATTGACGTCAAGACAATCTTGGCAATAGCAGTAGTATTTAACAATCCAACAACAATCGTTGAACAATTTGGACAATATTAATAATCTTTCATAATCTTTCAATCTTCTTGTTGCTGTAATAGAACTAAACAAACATTATGTCTGTTACATAACAAAGATCAGTTTTCAGATGTCTTTAAAGATAAATATTTCACCATAATTTTAGATACATATTTACAATATTTTAAATTTATTATAACTTAGTAAATCAGTGTGTTCTCAAGTAAAAGCTTTTATGGGTAATCGGAAAAATATTTTAGCCTTAAAAAAGAAATAAATGTGCAATAAAATGGATGAAATGCATACTGGTACATGTAGGTGAAAAAACAAGAAAAAACGCGAAAACTCTAAAACGCATATTAGAAATGAAATATGATTGGCTTTATTTGGCAAAATAATAAAGCAAAACAACATAAACATTTATAAACATTAATAAGCATTGGGGGGATGCAGCACACCCAAAGATGTCTGGGACTGGCCGCCACTAACAAGAGACAATATAATAATTGTATGCACTGGGGATCCCTCGAAAGGTTGGATTATTGTCTTTGAAATATATTTTTTCTACTCACTGCATGGAAAGTGTAATTTTGCTCCCCTTTTTGAGAGAGCAAAGTAGTCCATTGTCTCCCACGGGAGGTAATATTTTTTACCTCCCGCATTTTAATAAAGCGGCATTTTATTAATGTACATTTATTGTGAAATTACAATTATTTGCGTTATGTATAGTTACAGCGGTATTTAAAAGAAACTCAGATCCAATCGCTGATTGAACGTCTTTTGCTGAAGCAATATTGTTCTTGGTAACAGCTGCAGACACCCCAGTTTGAGGAAACGTAGCGCAAACATGGGTTTCTGTATCTCTGCTTGAAGATGAGGGTATTCCAGGATTCTCTCCTCCGAGGATTTTTTCTGAAGCTCTTTTCTTATTTGCTATTGAGTCATTAATATATCCCTCTGCTACCGAAGTCGATCTCCAACCCCCATGTCTCTTCAAACTAAGAATATTTGCTCCTGCATCAACTAACAGAGTCGCAGAAGTTCTTCGCAGGCAATGACCCGTGTAAGCCTCACTATTCTCTTTACCCAAAAACTTCGCTATAATACTAGGTATTTTTGCTAAACTATTTTTTCCAACAACTTGAACTGAACATTTTCCTTTTCTGTAATTAATGAAGAAACGCCGATGATCTATTGTTGTTGGACGGAGAGCGACATATTTTCTGAATATTTCAACAACATTTACTCCATTTCTTGTTTGCCCATCGATTACAAATGTTCGCTGAATTCTGGTTTTAGAATCAGGAATTTTGACTATCAGAAGAGAACCCTTGTCTGTAATATCATCCACTGTCATTTTCACCATTTCGTCGCATCTTAGGGCACCGCTTATTCCCATAACTAATACAACCTAAAAAAAAACAACAAGTAAGTACCTATTATTATTTAATTATAATTTTAAACCAACCTTCATCATTAAAAACTGTACATCTGGCGCTTCCGATAAAAATTTGTTTACATCTTCTCTAGTAAACGTTTCCGATTTTTTTGCTTTATATCCAGCAGACTGACGTTTAAGGAAAGCTATTAGTTTAGGATACTTGATATCAATATTTTCTTTAACTGATAATGTCGTCTTCAGCATGGAGAATTTTGCCCATAGGGATGAGGGTTTAAGGACCTTGGAGATCTCAGAAAAATAGGCAAGTACAATGTTTTCACTAGTTTTGTTGGCTTTCCTTTCTTCACACCATTTCTTGAACAATGCGTGCTCTTTCAAATATTTTTCCTTAGATTTTTGGGGGAGAAGATTTAGCGACACCGATGTTGCTTCTTCTAAAAGGTCTGGTGGAGTGCAATTCAGCTCCTCCTCACCATTATTTTCATCAAACATAGCACAAAATTGATGAATTTGCAAAAATTGTTATGTCTGTTTATGTCGTCGTCAAGGATACCTACTTACCACATACCACTACGTTAATTTCTCTCAAACGTTAACAAATTGATATAAAAATATGAATTTCTAGACTTTTTATGATCTCGTTCGTAGAAAAAAGCATATATATATCACGGGAGCAAAGTGAATTTCCTCCCTTGGCGCAAGTACGGCCCTCCGCTGCGCGTCGGGCCGCAAATTTGCGCCCGGGAGGAAATTATCCACTTTGCTCCCTTGATATATAAATAACTATTGTTTGGATGTTTAGGTTTATAGGTGAATATAACAGTACAACTAAACAATTATTTAAAAAATTCCGATGGTGTTCAAAAAGTGTTTTGGTATCATAACTGCATTTGTTACGATTGAACTACGATTTGCTCTCAATAGCAACATGAACTGATACAATCAGTACTATTATTAAATAAGTGTGTACACTCCGTAAGATCATTACTGAATGAACCTAGTTTGAAAACTCACGCTTTATCAATGAACATCAAACTTCTAAATCTCCAGTAATAATAATTACGGTCTGTTTATAGCTTCTATTACTATAATTTCTGTTATTAGCGCACATCCGAAGAACCGGTTTTAATATCTTAATAGTCATCTTTCAAAATGCACAAACTCAATAAATAATTTAAATGTTTAATTTTGTTGCATTTCGATTTTGAAACATCCATCCTATCATCGAAAATGTTTTTTCATAATTTTATCAATAATAATTAATTATAAAACTCTCTCTTACCTAGTCACAAACGTGAAGAGAGATAATTAATATGGGTAATGTAGTCATGCATCTATTCAGTATGATATTAATAACTAAATGCCTTGTTGTAAATTCTAAAAAAGCATTTTTTAAGAGTGAAGCTTGATGCACGACGCGAAGCGGAGTGCGCAAACACGAATAAATATTCACAACTAAATAACTACTGTCACTTACAGTACCTAAATCTTTACTTAGAAAGCTTCTAGTTATTTAAAATAGTTTCAATAATATCTTTACTATAACGATGGTATATCACTAGTCAATAAATATTTCAATGTCACTTCCCCTACAAATCGCCTTTACTTGACTGTTTTTAAACGATTACTACCTTATATTCTGAGACGCAAAATCAGTCGCACGAGGTCTATATTTAGCAACAGTCAAGGTAGAAATGCGAGAGATTCTCGTTATTCACGTTTTATCTTTTGCCTGGAAGGTATTTAAGTGGCTGCACCACATTTATATTAATTAAAATTAATTATTTCATAGTTTTTCGTATTACTTTTTTAAAGCGCTGCGTTGAAATATTTTGTTAGTTGTAATCTCTAAATAGGTCTTGATAGAACCAACTTATATTTATTTTGCATAAATTGTTCAAAAAAAACCTTATTTTTTCTGTACTACCATTTGAAAACCTTTTTGATTTAACTATCTTTAAATTAGAGAAGTCTAACTTTTCCACACAAGTACGGTAAACTAAATGTTACTATTATAACAAAATATTTTATTTATTATAAATATTAACAACAGGTTCTTTACAACTGGAAAATATAACTCTGGTAGATGTATTCGAGAAAGTTAAATCTACATACATACTTACATTAGATTTCATTTTTAAGCGGTACTAGTCGAATTTGTCTGGTATGTATGTGTACCTTGGTGTGGTTAGGCCTATAGTCAACCAAAATTATCAAAGTAGCTGTAGCAACTCATTTAATCACAAAACAAATTGCAAATAGCTACTATTTTAGGTTAAATATAAAATGTTACGGATGTTTATTACAGTTTCTAGATGTAAAACAAGAAAGTTGAAAAGTAATTTTCTTTCGCATAAGTTCATTTTTATTTGTTTTTTATTATTTGTTGATTCTAGTTGTGTGATGTGAATTTTATATTATTTAATTAATCTAAAACCAAAATCTCTCGTTTGGATATGTAGATAAGTCAAAGTATAATCCATAATAATTTGTCCCTTTGAAGTGCAAATATTACTAGAAAATAATGTTTTATTAACGTTTGTAGTATCATTACAGCCAAGTATTTCTAACTGGATATGTTATTCGTGCCTTAAATGCTACTACTGGTTTTATGTGTCTTGTGTGTTTTACTGTCAATATTTTTTTTGGTTAATTATTCTAACATAACTAAATGTTTTACTTTGTGATTAAAAATGTCAGAATAGTCTTTTGGTCCGGAACAAGAGGTTATTTTTGGGACAAACTTTGATTTACTATTTGAGAGAGTATTATAATCTCCACGGTGATAAAGTAAATCTCATGATAGGCCGTGTATAAAGAGAACCCTCACCCTTATTTTGTGTTTGAGACTGTATTATAATCTCCACGGTGGCTTAAGCCCATTTGATAGGGCGTGTATAAAGAGAACCTTCAAACCATTATTTTGTGTACACTTGCATGTTTATGTTATTTTTTATGTGTTACTTTTTGCTTGCTTATTTAGATATGTGTTCCTGTTGCTGGCAGAAAACCAATGTCTTGCTAAAGACGTTTTCTGACATTTCTTATTATACTATATGTATCGTCACAAAGTAATTGTTGCTATGTCAAATATGATATGTATAACTTCTGTTCAGTAGTTTATATGCATTGGGTTTAATCTGGCACGTTTACCTTTTCTAGTTTATCTGTAATTCCGCATGCGTGATTCAAATTCACTTACTTTTGATGTTTTATATAATTGAGAGATTTGCGTTTTTAACTATGTGTTTATAAATACTTGTATAACCACACAACTGTATCAACTTGATAAATTGATTTATTGATCTGTATTGTTTATTGTAATGGAACTAATTAATAATTTGATCACTTATTCAACTTGAAGTGAATATTTTCAAGGGAGTTTTTACAGAACTAGCCTTTTATTTTGTATCAGTTTAAATCCGTCCCCCCCTCGCTCATGATTAAGAATAAATTAATAAAATACTACCAGCATATTTAACTGTTCTCTTATTTATGTTTATCTCTCTTTCTCCGTCCTTATGAAGTAAGTCAATCGGTATCAACTATGGTCACATGTTGAAAAAAGTAATTACAACGTAGTTTGTTATTTTTGTTATATTTGCCATCATAAAATTTGTAAGGTTGGCAGTGCTGTGCCAGCTTTTTGTTAAATATTTGAAATTTATGCGGGTAGAGTAAATTGGGCCGTGATTGTCTAGTGGGTGGGACCTCGGGTCATTAAAACCTTTTCAATCCTACATTACCAGTCGCTGATATCTGGCAAAAGAATTTTGAACAAAAAACAAGACACAAAATCAGTTTTAGCCAAGAGAAGATGACTAACCCGCGAGAATGTAGAAAGACAAGCAGAATTATGAAAACTTAGGATGGAAGAAGAATGGAAATTAAAGCTAGAATGTTAACGAAGCGAAGATCAAAAGAGCAGTTACCAAAGATGCAGAATGCAGCAGAAGTAACTTAAACGTTGTTTACAAGAGACATTAGACAGACTCAGAGACTAGAAGAAGAAAGATTCTGGCGAAAGAAGAATTAAAAATCATAAAGCTAGTGCGCCAAGAAAGAAGAAGATCAACATAGGCAGTTAATACAAATGTAGTGTGCAGATGAAAAACGTATAAATAAGGCCATTGGAGAGGCTCAACGACTAGAAGAAAAACAAAAAACGACTGAAGTTATTAAAAGAAGTAACTGAAAGGAAAGCTAGAGTAGAAGCTGAAATACGACCCATCTATAGGTGAGATTGAAAAATGAAGAAAAATCACAAAATGTTAGGCATAAACATGATCGGTTTTTAGACTGTGCTCTATCAGCGGCTAAAAAAGAATACCGAAAATACATTGAACAGCGTAAAGTCAGGATATACAAAGTTTAAGAAGATGACAAAGATACCCAAAGAATTAAGGAAGCCTTAAAAATAAAAATCCAGAGTATATTTCCCGAAAAACAATGTGGTATACAAGTTGATAGAGGAAGAGTCGTCTACTGGTGGTACTGAGAATTTTTGAAACGAGTCACTTCGGTGTGGCAAAAACTCAACTATACCACAACAGTATCAAGACTGAAAAAATGCATTTCAAATTACATACAGTTCATACTCGCTAATAGAAATATGAGCAGAAAAGAAGGATTATTTAAATGTAACACCAAAACAGAAATCTCATTTTTGTCTCGTGCTAATAAATAATTCATACAAATTACCATATTTAATTACATGCTAATACAAATTATAAAAATGCAAAATAGTACGAATGAAATCCTATTTTTTATTTAAAAATTTTATATTTAAAAAGTAATTACAATAAAAGCTATTTTCTTTGTTTGTTGTTAGTGATGAAATAGAGAATGGACACGCGCTAGCAATTAGGAAAACCAATTTTTCTGACTCAGTCAAGTAAGTAAGTCAATTTAAAACTAGTTATCTTCCTAACAAATTTGAAACTTTAACGACACAATCTTGCAACGTTTTTACGTGAATTGTTTTAGTGTCAGATCTTTTTGTAGCTTTTTACTATGTTGCATAAGATCGTATGTTACTTTTAACTGCATCTTTTGCACAAACAAACTTCCTAAACATTAAAGAATTAATTAAATATTAATCAAAATCTATCAACTGCACTCATTTGTGTTACATTTTCGTCATTTTTCTCTAGAGCCTCAACTTAAAACACCTTAAAAATTTCCTTTAAAGAATCTACGAGTAGGCGTATTACATTGTTTAAAAGCTTTGAAAAGTGCCTTAAAAGTTCTATATTTTTCATTTTAAAGAGGTTACCGCAGTTATCGACACACTATCGCTATCTCAGTTATTATTGGAGCTACGAAGTCGGTTAAATTAGCAAATTAACAGTATTTTTTCTGTTGATTAGTTATTTAGGCGAATTATTTTCAAAAGTAACATTTTTTAAATGGGACACCCTGCATAATTTCGTAGAAATCGATGGACAGTTATATACAAAATACATACGACATAAAAACAAAATTTTATGTTCATTACCTGTGTAAAATGAAAAATGTAGAGGTTATAGGACACTCTTTCTATTTTTCATCCAATGCATTTTTACACTGAACTATTACAAAAGTTTGTAAACAGTTTACGTCTGCTTGAGATTCTTCAAAGAAAGTTCTTAAAATATGTACATATATCCTATAAAACATTTGCTAAAAGATATCAAAAATATTTTATAGTGTAATCTCGGCCTTACACTGTCATATTTGTCATCAAATAACTTTTATAAAAGATATTTGCCAAATATCGTGTAATAACGGCCTAAGCTGATTAACATGGCGAAGGCAAAAAACAATTGAACGTCGCGTTTTCGGGTTATTTTCAAAAGTAAAGTAGTCTATAGCATTAATTTTATATTTTCTTTACAGTAAGGAGTGGTGGGGTTATTATATTATATGAATTCTTTTATAATGTAATGTAATGTGATGTGATGTCATGTAATGATAATGTAATGTAATGCATTGTAATGATATGTAATGCAATGTAATGTAATGTTATGTAATGTAATGTAAATCAGTGTAATGTAGTGCAATGCAGAGTAATGTAAATATAATGTAATGTAATACAATACAATACAATGCAATGCAATGCAATGCAATGCAATGGACTGCAATGTAATGCAATGTAATGTAATGTAATGTAATGTAATGTAATGTAATGTAATGTAATGTAATGTAATGTAATGTAATGTAATGTAATGTAATGTAATGTAATGTAATGTAATGTAATGTAATGTAATGTAATGCAATGCAATGCAATGCAATGCAATGCAATGCAATGCAATGCAATGCAATGTAATGTAATGTAATGTAATGTAATGTCATGTCATGTAATATACATATATTTTTATTTTATTCAAATTGTTAATTGTGTATAACTTCCACAATGGTAATCATTATTAAAAGACATATGAACTGTTTACGCTAACAGTGAGGTATAGGAGCTGTGGGTACGATAACGTTACAATTATGAACCAGTTGGTTCGAAATACGTTTCACTTTTTATTTTACCCTTTCATTAATCTTTAATTGATTATACATTTGTGGAGGAAAACACTGATATTATTTCATTTGAACTTTTTTTTCTAGATTTTTTTGCAGCCTCGTAATTTGACGGCCCAGCATTCAGAGGACCATCGTGGTCTCAGCTAGGGCCGGCTGTGCTAAGTGAAAATGCTTTGGGTAAATAAGTAGAAATTACTCGTATTTTTCACAGAAACGTGATTGCTAGTTGAGTATCAGTTACTCCCGTGTGAAGGAAAACAAGCTATATAGAAGAAAATACACAAAATCATGAAATAAACAAGTTTGATACAACTATGCAGATTTCAATAGAAATTAATTAACTTATGCAGATGAGAATGATTATTAAGCGCTGAATTATTACCTGCGTTTTATTTTTCAGTTTGGTTTTACCTATAATACTATAGAACTGCATTTAAAAGGTGTTTTATAATAAGAAGGCTTGTTGTAGAACCTTAATGAAAAGTAGATTAATGCACATGTTCATTAACAATAAATAAGAAAACTCTATACAGTGTAAAAAGGAGGTTGTCTCTTTGTATTTTTAATTTTCTACATAGAGTTAAACAATTAAAATGGAAATTCTGAAAATTATTTTTAGAAGTATGTAGTATCGTAGGGTAATTTTAATTTGCAATTTAATTTATTTAAAAATAACGAAATACAAAAAAGAAATCTTTGCATATTTTACGACACTCCAAAAACCGCTATTTATTACGAAACCAGCTAAAAACCGGCCAATGCCCTCGATTTAATCACCCTGACGACGAATTCTTGTTGAAGATATTTTAACTTTTATGGGACTTTCTTGTTAGGATTTTAGATTTCAGTAAAACACACTACTTTTTTTACTCTGACGAAATTATATTCTATCCATTTGTCTATTTTATAAAGTAATAATATAATAATAATATTATATTATAATATTATTAAATATTATTATTATTAAATTAAATAATATTTGCAAATGATTTCACTATACTAAGTCCTTGTCTAATTGGTACATTCAAATTCTATCATATCTAGATTAACTACGATAGTGCAATTTATAAGGTATAATAATAATAAAAATAATAATAAATGCCAGTACCCATTACCTGGCAAACCAGGTCCCAGAAGCTATGAAGCTTGTGCAGGGGAAGGAGCGATTTTTGCGATTACGCAGGCAAAACTTAGGCTACAGCCGACTTAACATATAGAAATTAACAACTATAATTTCCGACCGATATAAGCTCCGTAGCTCAGTGGTACAGACCCGGATAATCAAATATCTGTTATTGAGCCTGGTTCGAACCACAGTAAACGTTAAGTTAAGTAAAAACCAATTTGAAATAAAAATAGCAAATTAGGGACCACCCTTTTCAAGGGAAACAGAAACAGGAAACAGCTTCCAAAAAGTTGCTAAATAAGTTTATTAACCCTCGGACTACGGAAATAATTTCGGATACGCGAACGTCGGAAATGGGTCTTTTGTAACACGGCCAGGATTTTCTGTTTTTACATCAATTTCGAATAAAATTTTACATCAAAATGCTAATAAAAGCTTACAAATGATAATATATTCATACACAGTAAAAAATATGTAGTTAAATTTAACTAAATTTTAACTAAATGTTTAGTCCCAGACGATCCACTACAAAGTGTTGTACACTTAGCAATACTGGATTTTGTTAGCTCTAACATTCATACCTTGTTAAAATTTACAAAAACTACTTGTTAAATCATATTCCTGGACAAAGAGGACTGCAAAAAATATTGTTACAACAACCCCGTTATGTATTAAATTGACAATTATGTATTGTTGGCAGTTCAACAAAATTTATGAGATGTACGAAATTAGTTGTAGAAATACACAAATTATAACATATATTACACAATTATATGTTATCAGTATAACAACAAGGGTTTGTTTAATTCAAAATATTAATTATGATCTTACTAAGCATTGTTGTAGTTTTAGCATTCTTGTTCGTTTTATTTACTATTTCGGTCAGTTACTGTAGCAAAGATCTATAGTAATTTAACACAAAGATTAGTTAACTCCTAGTATTTCTTTTGTAGTTTTATTATAGGTATTGTAATTTTAACATTCGTCTTTATTTATTTGCCAACACTGTTTGTTACTACAACTAAAAGTATGTTGTTACTTTAACAACAACTATGTGCTTTTTTAGATATAATGTAGTGTTAAAAGAGCAATCAACATTATTAAATAACCTTAACCATACAAACAACTTCAAACATTTTAAATAAAATTGAATAAACACTCGAACCAACTGTAATTTTAGATATGTAATATACTTGCTTTTAAATCCTTTCTAATTTGGAATAACTCTGAATCTGTACTTGCACTTTAAGTTATAAGTAATAACAATTCAGAAGGATCCAGGCCTCGGAAAAACATTTAGTAAAACACACAGGATTTACATTAAGTAAATATGTTGTAAAACTGCAAATTCTTTGGTCAGAGTGTTCGATTTAATTTAAATGGTTAAAGTTGTTTGTATGAAAAAGATATTGGGTTGATAATTTTTCTTCGCATCTTCCAGTCAGGGACATCCAAGCATATACAATAACCTATAGGCTAGCTTTTTTATTTGATTATTATTAATGATGTTCATTACTCTAACGAACGAACTTAATAGGGAAAAGAATAATACCAATTACAAGGGCAATATAAACGTTTATTCTTCATTAAAAAGAAAAATATATAATATAATTATTACATACTACACAAAAGAGTAGTACATTCAGCACAAATTATAACAACATTTAATCATATTATTCTGAAATCAACAAGTAAGAGGTTACATGTTTACTGATTTTCGTTTAAATAACTTCTCATATTATTTACGTCGATATAAGATTGCAAGATCAGAGAATACTAATATTAACAATAAAATCTAAAAAATATAATTATCTCTTGAAATATTACTATTTCATTCTACCAATGGAAGCTATAATAAAAGACATAAAACAAAAGTTGTACTATTGCTAGCATTGTGTATAAAATCTCCTTCTCTCCAGGTGATTTTTCTATGCATCTCAAAGGCCCTACAGTTTACATTATAATAAGACAATAAATAATGCATTTATCAACAATAACATACCTCAGGTGTAATAGATTTTTGACGATTTGAAGTGAGAACTCGTTTGTCCTCTGCAGGATGGTTAAAATTGCCATAACGAAGATGCGTTATCATCATCATCTAGAGAAATATATCATCGCTTGGACTGAGGCTTTATATGCTGATTGTAACAGCAGATTCAAAAGTTTGGAATTCTGTGATAATAGATTTTCAGATAGAACACTATAATCATTAAATCATATAGAAGTTACTTACGTTCACGAATTTTAAATAATATACCTCTAGGGGAAATCTTAATATTCTCTTCTGCAAAATTCTCCCTTAGATTGGCTCCAAATTCGTTTTGAAGTGTGACCTCCACCAATTCAAGACCAGGAAATACTTGCTTTACTATAAATGAAAACTTGTATATAGGTATAGTATTATAATAACAATGCTTTTTGGAAATTTGCAAACATGATGTATCTGCCCAAAAATTCCTTTCCTTCAAAACAACTTGTCCATTGGCGTTTCCAATGATACCATATATCTTATTAAATATACAATTTAGTAAATAAAAATGTTCCTTCGAAAAAAATCTGATAATCTTTTAAAATTTATACTAGTAAATATAATGTATGTACATATATGTACAGAAAAGAGTGACTGGAGGTCATAGTGTCATAGACATAAATTCTCAACAGAGACGCAGGGTTGATTCTAATAGATCAAAGAATTTTGTTATTTGTAAAGCTAACTGCTTAAAGACACAAATGAAAAAACTATTAAAGGAAACAGTTGCAACAAATAACAATATCATTTGACAAGACAAGTATTGGGATGCCTTTATAATAGTTATTTATGGTACAAGTGAGTTAAGTAAGATATTATCCACGAACGGGAAATTTACCCTCGAGAGCTGGCAGGTCCGAGAGGTTAATTTTTCTGAGTGGATAATATTCTTAACTCACGTGTGCCATACAAAATTTTATCCAACACCTCTTTATTTATGTTTAAACATCGAATTTGCAATGTTACTTAGTCTGTAGTTTTGACGGTAATAAATTTAATACTCTGGAGGAATGCTTGGAAGGAATGTTTTTTAAAAATAACCCACATTGCTAGGGGCAACGTAGGTTATAATGTAACGTAAGAGTAAATCACTTTCCTTATTTAAAAAACAAAGCGAACTCAACCAGTTTTTTTAAAAACGCTGAAACACGTCGATTTTGTTTTTTAAAAATACATATTAATATGTGCGATTTACCTTCCGACTTTCATTTGTTTCTAAGTTATGACGTCATCACAAAAAATCACAAAATTTAAATGACAATATAGATTTTTTATAGTGGAATCCGATAGTGATTTTTCTTCCCTTTATGATCATGCAAATAAATCATAAGGTTGCATAACAGAAATTCTGAGAAAAATCGATCTGCTATATTAATATATTGATACCATAATATCAATAACATTAAATGTTCAGATCGATTTTTCTCAGAATTTTTGTTATGCAACCGTATGATTTATTTGCATGATCGTAAAGGGAAGAGAAATCACTATCGGATTCATAGACGCCCGCAGGGATTTGTCCAGGGGGGGCAAGCTAGAATGAACGGTATGCTAGGGGGGGCAAGTCTAGAATAAACGATGTGCTAGGGGGGTAACCCTAGAAAAAAACGCCATATTGTACAAAATTTTCAATAAAATTCAAATTGTTCAGCTTTTAGGGGGGTGGGGCAAGCTCCCCTCCTTGCCCCCTCTTCCGGGCGCCTATGATCGGATTCCACTATAAAAATCTATATTGTCATGTAAATCTTTTGTGATGGCGTCATAACTAACAAACATTTACAAAGTTCAGATCGATTTTTCTCTAAATTATTGTTATGCAACCTTATGATTTATTTGCATGATCATAAAGGGAAGAAAAATCACTATCGGATTCCACTATAAAAAATCTATATTGTCATTTAAATTTTGTGATTTTTTGTGATGACGTCATAACTTAGAAACAAATGAAAGTCGGAAGGTGAATCGCACATATTAATGTGTATTTTTAAAAAACAAAATCGACTTGTTCGGTTTTTAAAAAAACCGATTCTTATCTTGGACACGGTGTATAATATAACAAGTGGTCTAATTTTTTCCGACAAAATTTGTCCTTTCAGATATGAGTAGCTTTGCAACGAAAATTACACGAGTCGACGCAGGAGACGAGTGTAATTTTCCAAAAGCAAATGCTACGAATGTCTTAAACGATAAATTTTGCAAGAAAAAATTAGACCACGAGTTGTATTCGGCTTGACAATCCACCGAGCAAATTTTTATTTAGCGTGTGTAGTTAATATTAATTTAATTAAATTTGACATTTCATTTTGACAAGTGGTTTTTTCTTAGTGAAAAAACTACTAGTGGTTTTTTCACTATAAAACTAATTTCATTCGTCCCAATTTGAAAAATTCTGTAATTAGATTGGTTAAAAATTTTCGAGTTGGATTGTCTTAGTGAAAAAATTTATGTCAAAATGAAATGTCAAATTTAATTAAATTAATATTAACTACACACGCTAAATAAAAATTTGCTCGATGGATTGTCAAGCCGAATTCAACTCGTGGTCTAATTTCTTCTTGCAAAATTTATCATTTAAGACATTCGTAGCTTTTGCTTGGAAAATTACACTCGTCTCCTGCGTCCTCGTGTAGTTTTCGTTGCGAAAGCTACTCATATCTGAAATGACAAATTTTGTCGGAAAAAATTAGACCACTTGTTATATTATACACCGTGTCCAAGATAAGAATGCACAGCATGGGGATCTTGAAAACGGTAAAATATACAGGTTGGCTTAAATTAGGAAAGAGTTGCACTATTTAGAGTATGTTTACATGCCAATCGCAGAAATCCATGATTGTTTATCGTTTTCGAAATTTTCCAAAAAATGCAATTTTTCGGATTTTTCCAATTTTTGTATTTATTTTAAAAGATATTAAAAAACTAATGACACTTTGTCATTGTCACTTTTTAAGCTCTACAAAATGGCGTCTTCAAATTTTCGCCCGATGTTTCATCTTCGAGAAATCATCATCAACTTAATTTTTTTATATGGCCACAAAAGTAGAAACACGTTGTATACGTTAGCATTTTTTATTACAAATTCAACGATGTATCACACATTATGCTTCTAAAGCCAAAAAACAGAGAAAAATGAATTTTAAGATTTTTTTAGATTCTTAATCTAGTAGGCATTGGAAAAAGAATTCAAGATTATTGCAAGTGTTCAAATAAGTTCCCATTATTTTCTAGACACAAGTATGCTGTTTGTACAGTTGAATTTAACACTTTGGCTAACATTTCTGAGGAGATTCTGTTAACTGCTGCTATAACCGATGCCAATAATTGTTCTTCAGTTTCAAAAGTTGAGTCATACACTTGATTCTTTACATAACCCCACAGGAAAAGGTCTAACGGGCTCAAATCTGGTGATCGAGCTGGCCAAGCTACCAAGAGTTCCAATCCATTTTTCAGGAAACCTCTGCGACAAATACTCCCGTACAGTTCTTGAGTTATGTGCTGGGGCACCATCTTGCTGAAACCAGCAGTTGTTAATTATTGCTAGAGGTAATCCATCCAAGGCGTCTTCCAAATCAGTCTGCAGCAGGTCAAGATACCACTCGGAATTTAAATTGTTGTGATAAATCAAGGGTCCTATTATTCTGCTACCTAAAATACCTATCCACATATTAAATCCAAATCGGTGTTGATGCCTTGCATCTTATTTTAAATGAGGATTGTCTGTTGCCCAATAATGTTTGTTACGCCGGTTGAAAATGCCATTGTTGGTTATCATGCTTTCATCAGACCAAATTACTTGAAAAGGAAAAGTTTGATTTTCTTGACATTTTCTGGTATACCATTCACAAAAACTTGCTCGCCTTCTCTCGTTACCAGGTCTAAGACCCTGACAAATTCTAAATTTATATGGATGAAATTTATTCTTTTGTAAAATGAAGTGGGCTCTAGATCTAGATACCCCAGTCTGACGCTCAATTAGTCTTGTGGATATTTCACGATTTTCAACAACGGCTAGTAGAACAGTATTCGCTTTTTCTTCGTTGGATTGTTTTTTACGAGATGAAAGTGGTTTTTTGAATGAACCAAATTCCTTTAAATTAGATACCAAACGTCTAAACATGGATTTCTCAGATTGTCTTCGTTCAGGATAATTATCAGAATACATCTGCTCAGCAGCTACACAATTTTTGTGGCACAAGATGTAACACGTCAACATATCAAATTTTTCTTCGTTTGTGAAATTTCCTCTTTCCATCGTAGCACAAATAAATTAAAACACTTTAACTTCTTATAAACAAAACAAACAACTTCAAAATACGTTAGAACGTTTTTAACAATAATGTGACAGATCAAATAGAAATATTGCAATTGTTCCAATGCCTACTATTTAAAAAGTAAAAAAAAAAACAATACTTATTTACATTCTCGGCAGAAGTGTTAGTCCATGTTTTAAATTCAGCTGTTTTTTTCTAGGCTGTACTTGTGTACAAAATAATGGGAACTTATTTGAACACTTGCAATAATCTTTGAATTCTTTTTCCAATGCCTACTAGATTAAGAATCTAAAAAAATATTAAAATTCATTTTTCTCTGTTTTTTGGCTTTAGAAGCATAATGTTGTGATACATCGTTGAATTTTGTAATAAAAAATGCTACCGTATACAAGGTGTTTCTACTTTTGTGGCCATATAAAAAAATTAAGTTTATGATGATTTCTTGAAGATGAAACATCGGATAGAAAATTTGAAGACGCCATTTTGTAGAGCTTAAAAAGTGACAATGACAAAGTGTCATTAGTTTTTAATATCTTTTAAAATAAATACAAAAATAGGAAAAATCGAAAATCCGAAAAATTGCATTTTTTGGAAAATTTCGAAAACGATAAACAATCATGGATTTCTGCGATCGGCATGTAAACATACTCTAAATAGTGCAACTTTTTGCTAATTTAAGCCAACCTGTATCTTTTACCGTTTTCAAGATCCCCATGCTGTGCATCCTTATCTTGGACACAGTGTATATGAAAAAACGCGAGCTGCTGCATGTGCATGTGCATTTATAAAGATAAGAAAAGAATAACAACAATAACAACATTCTTGCTGTTATAACTAAAACTGAAATTCATGCACACATGGCACTGTTCAATATAACATAATTATTTGTTATTTCACTAAAACATGTTTGAACTTTTCACTAATTTAGGTTTTGATTTCTGTAGCAAGTGCGTTCGATATTTTAACTAGATTATTGTCAAATAACTCATCTAGTTTTGTTAGTCCTTTGAAATATTTTCGTTAAAAAATTCATTTATTTCTGCACAATTGATTCTAAATTTTGTTGAAAACGTAGAACAATAATGTTGTGCATAAATCGCAAGGATTATTGTTTACAGTAATCATCTATTTCGTAACTTCTACAAACATTTTGAACTTCAACAAAATACTTGCTATATCGACAACAAGTTTTTCTTTATTAGCAATAGCACCCGGTAACAAATTACGTGTTATTTGAATTTAGTTGAATTATATCAGAATTTTAGACAATTGTTGCATAAAATTGTAGTGAATGTGACAAAATGTAACTTAACAAAAATTATTTTTTACTGTGTAATATTAATGTTTTTCTACAACCATTTGCAATTATTGGAAAACAAACTATAACAGGTGAGACATTTGACATCCAGAAGTAATGGGTTTATTCAGTAAAAATTCTTGTTACAAATGGGGTAAAAAATTACTTTTTACACGATTTGCACATTTTTTACCGTAACCTGTTTATATGTCCGTCAAAAAATTTAATACAACTATCATGCTTGTTCCTGCATTCGGGAAACATGGTGTCAAGTCACTCGAGCGGGTTTTTCCCGGGTATACCAAGAGAATTTTTCACGAAATTTATCCTAAACCACCTTTATAACAGCTTTGAGGAATACACAAACGCATAAAGCAGTATTTTGAAAAACAGTGGAATTATTTAAAAAAAATGAAAATCCGGGTCACTTTAGACCCGGTTTCCATAGTCCGAGGGTTAATAAATTTAATTTGTAATTTATATTAAATCGTAAATATCAATCAAATATAATACTTTAAACTTAACAGCAAAACAAGCAACAACTTATGTTTCTTTTTTCTTTAATATATTAAGATTGTGTTTTAAAAATCGCATCGCATTTTTAATATTTGGATCGTAACAGCTCGATCAATCACTATCGGTCGATAAACAACATACTCTGCCGTGGTTGATTATGAATAATCGAACACGGTCTATTCAGTCTGAGTTCTGCTTAATTAATTGCACATGTCAATGGCCTACCCTTTCAAACAATTTTATGATCGTGTAACTCGCATATTATTCTGCACAGTTAATGGCCAATGACCACAACGGCCAATCGTTATTTTGACTTTTGTGGCCATGACCGTGTAACCATAACGGACCAACAGCGCACGCATAGCCACAACGACCACAACTCTACCCTTGACCATTTAACAACCAACTACGACTAAAATGTTAGCCGTTGTGGTCACAATCTTTTTTTAATATTTCCCATTTGTACAGTTGGCCGTTGTGGTGATTTTGATTATTGTCGTTACTCACCACAGTTGGCCGTTGTCGTCAACGTTGGCGGACGTTGTGGTCAAAATGGCGGATGGAAAGAGTTTCGAGGTGGCCGTTGTGGTTATGGTGACCGTTATGACGAAGGGTCTAGTTGGGCTATATGATCAAATTGGTCGTTGTGGCTGTATGCGCGCTGTTGGACGTTATGGTCACGGTGGTCGTTGTAGTCATGGCCGCAACACCAAAAATAGCGATTGGCAGTTGTGGTCGTTGGCCATTGTGCCCAGGTTCCATTTTTCTTTAAGATCCACTGAGTCCTGTTAGATTTTACGTGCTATAAAACAACGTCAACGTTTTCGTAACCACTTTCCAGTTTATAATGTCACTGCAAAGTTCCCATTGAAACTTTAAGAACTTTTAAGTTTAACCTCACATTCAACAATGAACATTAACATTATATTTGTTATACTGCAACCTAAAAATTAGAAATGGTATATTTTAAAGTTGTGGTAACCAAAGAATAAAGGGGAATATAGTTCAACCGTGTTCCCTGTAGGAATAGGGGTAGGAAGGGACAAAATCATATTTCGTACAACTACTACCAGTGCAAAAACACAATTAAGCTCCAAATTGCAAACCAACCTACAGCAGATATGCCTCTGTTAGGCAATTCAATTACCAATCAATTAGTGTTTTTGTGGGGCCGACGGAAATGTTTGCCCACGCCGGTGATTTGGAACGATTAGGCAAATTTATTAGGTAATCCAATAGTCTGACGCATGGTGATTTTCTGGCACCGACAGGAATGTTTGCCCACAGCAACTATATTGGTTTGGATTGCCTAATAGAAGTTACTGTCACTTCATGGTAATTTTTAATAGTAACTGAAACTTTGTAGTAGTTCTGATGCAAAACAAGTAGTAAAAATCACTTTAAAGTGATTCTCTCGAGTAGTAAGTTTTACTTAAAATACTACTGTAATAATCAAAAAGTATAATACAAAATATTTGCATTATTAAAAATTCAAAGTGGGGAAATACACATCTCATTTATATTTGTGGGTTTAATATTGTCACACTTTGACTTATACTACTGTAATGTTCCGTTAGTTTAAAGGACAAGAAATAGTTTCAGACAGGTGGCAAAAACTTTCAGTACTACTTTAAAGTTTTAAAAACTTCGGAAGTACCTTCGGGCAAGTTACTGCTACAATCATAATACCACTTTGAAGTTGCAACATCTTTAATGTAATTAGACTAAGTGGAAATACCGTTCCACATACTTTTAAAGTTACTTAGAAGTAATGAAACTATATAGTTCCAATGAATACTAGAAACAACTACACGATTACTAAAATATTTTAAAGTATTAAACTGCAATAATCTAACCTATAAAGTCATCAATTAAGTTGTAGTTACGTAACAACTACTCAAAGTTCCGATGTCAATTACTGCTACTATCCCGTACGTATTGGTGAACACCTGTGCCAATTTTTTCGCTTCCTCCTAATTTTTTCCTGTATTCGTTTAACTTAAATCTAATTTTAGCGTACTAGTACCATAAATTGTAAAAACAATTCTAGTGAATTAGAGGAAACTTACAAACAACTAACCTATAGCGTCACCTAATAGGCACCAGTCAACACCTAAGGGTAGCATGTTTCGGAGCACCATTTCCAATAATAGTCATTTACTTCTTTCTATTTTTGGCTAAATATTTTTAATAAATCTGAATGTAAAATAAAATAAAAAAAGAGATCACTGGAAAATGGGATGCCGAAAGATCTGGAAATCTAGTCTTGGATATTTAGTTTTATTAGCTATACATGATGCAATAGAGTCGATTATAATAAAAGAGAATGAACGGGGTGAAATAGAAAGAAACAAAAGGATAGATTAGATAACTATTTTATAAAATCTTACAAACGGTTTGTCAGTAGTTTCCAGGAATATCTTGGAGAGCCTTTTATATTCTATTCCTACATCTATACCCAACTTACCAAAAAATTAGAAGTCTGCTTTTTAGTTGTTGAAAAAGAATTACTCATATACAAGCATTACAATTTGAGTAGAATTGGTAACTGCTGAGCACAAACGATTATTTATCGATACTACTAACAGTATGGATTGCTACTAGTGTGGCCAAAATAGTGAATTGAAAGGGTGTTGGAAGGACTTTTTTTTACCAAAAAATGCTAATAATGCTAACCATATTTAACACACTAACGGCTCTAGCTTTCGTTAATAGTAGATTAGTTGTTGGTTAGTCTGATTCCCAGTGGAATTGGACCAGATACCAATAAGGTCACTGTTACCAAGAATTCCTAAATAGTAAATAGCATTACTTTGCGATGTATTTTGTTCTCTAAAGATTACTTTAAACATTCTTTAATTCTCGTATTATATCACCGCAATTCTTGTTTCTAATATTTACCATTTCATTATTCTTCCGTATGCTTCCTTCTGGAGTTCAAACGCAACAGCGCAGCACATACATTTTTAAGACCTAACCTCTAACCTCATGGGAATACTTAGGGGCCCATGCTCTGTATAAATAAATATATAAACAGAATGTGTGTTTTGCCAATCTCAATTCCATAAGGAACCAAAAGGAATAATAGCTTATCATTTTCCCTATTCGTAAACGTACACGCTGTATATTTAAGCATCTTTAAGCAATTATCCAGTTGGGTTTTATAAGTAGCCCATTAAAAACTTAAAAACCGTGAGATTACACTGTTTATAACAAAAGGATCTATCTAACAGGTTGTCGACAAATAGAATATAGTTTGTCATTAGCAGTTACTGATTAAAAAAATTCTAATTTTGAGCTATATTGAATTAACTATAAAAAGTGTATTAGGCAGTGCATCATGTTACATCAACGTAATAATAATTAACAGAAAAAGGTGTATACTTGTCGTTTGGGTGTGTCGCCAGCGGCGTCAGCACACGCATTGCGCGCGACATCGTCGGGCCATATGTTGACCTTGTGCGACCTTCTCTACACAACCGCAAGAAAGACTTGCAGAGAGTCACTGAACCCCCTTCACTGGCTTCACATGTTAAAATATGAAGTCACGACCATTGAGAAGCTGACTGGTTGCTATTGATATTTCCTTTAATTCTTGAACGTGTATTCTAAAGCCGCTAGCCAATGCCGCTATCTTATCTATAACCACTATACGGACAATATACTGCTGTTGGTTTATTCTTCGATATTTCCAAGACATTATAATCTGTTACCAAGGAAATATCTTCAGTTAACAAAATAAGATTTAAACATATTTTTTTAATTGGGTATTCTTTTTTATATTTCTCATAAGTAAATCTGTGTAATAGTATACAATTTATCTGATTTTATAATCTGCACATCCTAATACTAACTTTCCTATTGTAAATCAAACTCGAATTAATTGTTAATCATATATACGCTTTACGCTTTACTATTATACATGATGAGGAAAAATAAGTAAAACTTCCTTCAATTTTAATTTTAAAAAAGATCTAAGATAAATATTAACAAAATTAACATTTTATTGAAAAATTCAAAAATCAGAAGAAAATGAATTAATTAATTTGAAGGTTAACAATTAATTTAAATTTTCCATGTACCGAAAACCTACAAACACAGACATCACTATTCCTAATGATTCATATCATTATAAAATGCACAAACTAGCAGCTTATAGGTCTTTAGTACACCGAGCTGTACCTATCCAACTAAACGATCACATTTTTGATAAAGAAATTTTAATAATCAAACAATTAGCACCTGCACACCATTATAATCATAATATGATTGACACTTTTATTCAACAAAAAGATTATAGGTTAGCTACCAAAAGAATATTTCCAATTGACACTCAAATACAAGACACAAACTACATATCAATACCATTCTCTGGCAAGATATCAGAACAAATTGCAACTATAGTACGAAAAACCAATAATTACAAAATAACCTATAAAACTAACACCAACACATTTTTATTCAATGGTAAAGACAGAACTCCAGATATCATGAAATCCGGTATTTACCGTTTGATTTGTTCTTTTTGTAACTCGGTTTATATTGGACAAACATTTAGAAATTTTGACATAAAATACAAAGAACACGTACGATCTTATAGAAACATACACCCAGAAAAATCTAATTATGCCAAACACCTATTCGAACAGAACCACCTAAAAACCACCTCAAAATAACATCAAATTCTTAAATTTTTTGCAACAACAAACACAAATTAGACATTTTAGAAGCTTTTGAAATATACAAACATAAACGCACAGTACCTTTAATGAATGAACAAACTGAGCTTAGTAATTCTCCTTTATTAAAGTGTTAGATATTTAGTTTTTGTATGTATTGAATCTAGTTACCTATTTTCTGTATTTATCCTTAGCAACGTGTTTTTTTTAACAATCTTATATCTTTGATAATGGCATCAGTGGCGGCTCGCGAGTTTGCAAACAGGCGAAGCAAAAATCATAATGTATGAATTATTTAGTGGCGTATATAGGAGACTTCATATTAGCATTTTTAAAGTTTTATTATTGATAAACTGAATAATAATTATTAAGAAAAACCATATCGTATCAATCAAATTCTCCTAAAACTCGTTTTTGCAGTTTTACGTATAAAAATGGTTGGAAATTGTAGATATTGGTAATCCCTCTATGAATATAATTGAATAGTATTTTACTTAAGGACTACCAGATAGGTATGTTGTCCCCTTATACAATGCCCACTGTAACACAAAGCCATGAACAAGTAGTGGGAGATGTTAATCTGTTTGCTCTTCTCCGGAAACCATAGTTCGTACAAAGTGCACCGATTGCTAAATTTATTTAATACATTTATGGTTAATACTGAATTTATTTATTAGATTTGATTTTTTTAATTTTCGTTTATTTCAATTTGATTGTTCATGTTCATTAAGTAGTTTTGAATAACTGCTTAAAAAGATATTGGCCAAAATAGATGGAGTTTTATGTTTTAAATAAAATTTATGTTATCATTACAATCCTTACATTTTAAAATATCCAAATATGAATAGTTTGTCAGAAAACGCTCTTTAACGCACGAAAAAAATATTAGTAAAGTTAATTTACGAAATTTTATTTTGGCACTATCTGTTGGGCTTAAATCAAATTATTCTGGGAATTGTATTCTATGTGCTTGTTTATTCATTCATTACAGTAAGTTAGAAAATAACAAATATTAAATTGTTATAATGAAGTCAGTGTGAATAATTTTAGTTAAAAAGTATTCTTTATCGAATATTGCAAACAATAAGTTCCTCCAAGTTAAATTTCTGGATATGCTACTGTATGAATAGGTGGCACTATACCTACAAAATATTAAAATAACTTGACAGTATTGTTGAAGTTGAAGAAAGAAGATAATTCTAAAGGTGTTTCTGTTAAAATACACACCAAGTCATATCCAGGAAAACTGTAGATTATTATTAATATGAATTATTATTAAGAAAAAAAATAGTTAACCGCAATGTCGAGACAATAGTCTAATGTAGTATAGCACACACAATCGTCCGCGACTACATCGAAGACCACGCCGGGGACGTGGTCCGCATAATAATGGAATGTTTAGCTTTGCTGTAATTTATTTCATAAACAACTTCGCGATGGTTTTTATAATAAAATTATAAATATCATATTTCGTTTAAAGCATTTTTATCACAATGAAAGACATTATTGACTGCATAATACTAAATATTTCTAATTAAAGAAAGAAATTTCAGTAGACATCTTATTATGAACTCAATAATTATATCTTTCATTTCGATATACACGTTTCAAAGAAATACGATAATTATAATTTTATTATACAAGACAGCTCGAAGCCCAAGTTGTTTAAGTAATAAATTACAGCAAACCTAAATATTTCCTCACTATCCGGACCACGCCCCGACATGGTCGCGGATGACCGTGTGTGCCCTACACAACATTGCACTTGGCAGGTGCATGAAGCAGGTTAAATGTCTGCTTCACTAACACAGTAACTGTTGCAGTTGTCACGGCAACCGTGTTTTCGCAGCATGTGGGGTACCGTACTGATGCTGGGGACTGATGCAGCAAAGGCTTGTTTTGAAATCTTCATCACTTGATATTTTCTATGCGAGAGTTGCGTACGCTTCCCATTTCTTTATGTGATATGTAGATACTTAATAAATGTATTTTTTTGCATGGATTAGGTATTTAAAAAATGTTTAGTTATTTTAGTAATTTATTTTCTATTTTATTCTCGCTCATAAAATAATAAAATATGGATTCTAATATTCTAAAACATTAGTAATTAGTAAAAACGGAGATTTTACAAGAAAACGTTGGTGAAGCAGCGCGTCACCTGCGTCATATGACGACCCGCAGCTAAATGACATTTAATGTTGAAACAATTGTCAGGTTAAGCATTTAATAAATCTTGTGAAACTTTAACTACGCTTTGTATTTATATTATACAGATATAGAAAACCAAGTTGGAAGTATCTACGAAACCATATGTATGACAAAGAACGCGCTAATAAAATAAAGAAGGGTTGGGGAATATTCGAACATTAAAGTTGTTTAGTAAACTACAAACCAAGCATTGGTGTAGTTGCTTGTAACTGAAAGAGAATTTCATGATATTAAATTTTCCCAGAATTAATAAAATTATTTGGCAAATTAGGACTAAATAATCACTTGCTTTTTAAAAAGCTTACTATTTTTAGCCATAATGACTGAAAATAAAATAAATATTCTTATGCTCGAATATTCGCCCACTAACACAAAGAAGAGTAAAGGCGTGGCCCAACCCTTCTTTATTTTACTAGAGCGTTCCTTATCATACACACATATGATTTCGCAGATATTTCCAACTTGTTTTTCTATATCTCTATATCATAAGCATTACGAAGAAAAGCTTTTCCTGGAAATTTTTAAGTTTCAGCAGTTCAAAATGATATTTATTCAACAAATAAAATTTCTTTCTCTTCATTTATTGAAGATATATTTTGTTTCATTTCTAGGAAATTTTTGTTTTTTAAATTTACTAACAGATCAAGTTATGGCGATAATAAGCAAAACAACAATTCCTTTTCATTATTTTAATCTGTCATTATCTGTCAAGTGATGGGAAAATTCTGCAAGTATGAAAAGTCTTTATTCTTCAATATCAAACCGTTTATATAGGTAAACGGCAAACCGGTAGGAGGTCTTGTACATTTCATGTATAGCACTGTGTAATCTTTATCAGTGTAGTAAGGATTTTTTTACCCTTAATATCAGTAAATGCTTTGCAATGCATTACAGTGACTCACTCAATTTGATAACTTTGACTTATAACATCGATGATAATAATTTGAGTATTAAAACTACGAGGGTAGATTGAAAAGTTTCCGGAATGGGCAAGAGATGGCGCGCGTATCGTGAAATTGTTATGATGGTTGTCAAGGCTAACCTATTTTAGGAAAGCTGTCAAATTTTCAGACACGTGCGTCGTTCCGTTTATGTTTACTAGGATATCTTGTGAAGCAATTCAGGCACTTTTGCAAAAATGGATAAAAACGAATTTCGTGCAGTCATCAAACATTTCTGGATGGACGGGAAAACGGCGACGGAGATACGAGATATTTTGCAGAAAGTTCATGGCACATCCACACCTTCATTTTCGACTATTAGTTTCTGGGTGAGCGAGTTCAAACGTGGCCGTACGAGCACCAAGGATGAACCACGCAGTGGACGTCCAAAAACGGCCACAAATGAAGAAATGGTCGATAAAGTCCATGATCTCGTGTTAGCCGATCGACGAGTGAAGTTGCGCGAAATAGTAGAGACCACGGGCATCTCATATGAACGTGTGCAAAATATCGTGCACGAACATTTGGGCATGAGGAAGCTCTCGGCGCGATGGGTGCCGCGTTTGCTGACTATGGACAACAAGCGAAATCGTGTGACCACTTCGAAAGAGTGTTTGGCCTTGTTAAATCGTAATCCAACGGATTTTTTTCGCCGATTCGTGACCGTGGACGAAACATGGATCCACCACTACACACCAGAAACCAAGCAGCAGTCGAAACAGTGGATTTCTCCAGGCGAATCTGCTCCGAAGAAGGCAAAGACTGTCCCATCTGCTGGAAAGGTCATGGCCACCGTTTTTTGGGATTCGCAAGGTGTGATACACATCGACTTTTTGCAGAAGGGAAGAACTATCACGGGACAATACTACAGCGATTTATTGGATCAATTCAACGACATTTTGAAGGAGAAACGGCCTCATTTGCAGCGAAAAAAAGTGCTCTTCCATCACGACAACGCGCCGGCCCATTCATCCCGAATCGCCAATGCTAAATTGGTTGAATTGGGCTACGAGGTGGTGCCGCATCCCCCGTACTCTCCAGACCTGGCCCCGTGCGACTTCTTTTTGTTCACAAACATGAAGACTTGGCTCGGAGGCAAGCGCTTTACGTCAAATGAGGAGGTCATCGCCGCCACTAAAGCTTATTTTGCAGAGTTCCCGAAATCATATTTTTCTGAAGGCTTAAAAAAGTTGGAGCACCGCTGGGAAAAGTGTATCGCCCTGCAAGGATATTATGTTGAAAAATAAAAACAAAAACCTGTTCAATTACTGCGTTTTCTTGCCCATTCCGGAAACTTTTCAATCTACCCTCGTATGCATAAAGATTTTGGCGTAATCATCGATACAAAACTTTCTTTTCACAACCATATTTTAAAATATGGTTCATTTAAGTTTAAAATCTAGGTTTCATTATTAGAAATACTCATCAACTACTCAACTACTATAGTTGTATTTACACTATTACAAAAATCATTTCAGTTTATTTCCAGTGACGGGATTTGGGGGGGGGGGGCAATGTGGGACAATTATCTCCCAATGTTGGGACAACCAAGAAAATGTTTTGCATTCTTGAAAATATTTACCATATTTATTTAAGATTAATGAATCATATGTTTCAATTTATTCATACAACAAAAGTATGTACAAAATATATAACTGATTATAGACATATTTAAATTCCTCAAAAGCACAACTTTGCCCCCCCCCCCCCCCAATAACAGGTCTGAAATCCCGCCACTGTTTATTTATCTAAATAAATGTCGTGACATGCCCCCTTTGTTGTATCTTTATAAAGTTTTAAGCAATAATGTTTGCCGATAATTCTTTCCTTTTGGAAAAACTTAAGTTTAGAATTCTCTAGAAGAACTACTAAATGATAAATGTGAGAAAAAAGAATACACAGTATCTCTATATCTCGATAATTGTGTCCTTCAATGACCCATGAATAAAGATTATTCCTTCTTTATCTTATAGTACCTACTGAAATTATTTAGAACACCACACAATTTTAGTAATAACGGTCAAAATAATGAAAAATATGCAAATAATTTATTTGCTTTATTTTTTAGTTTATTGTTGGAAATTCTACAATCACAATTTTTATTTCCAGATTGTTCCAATATTTTCTGCTAGTATATTAGGTACTACTATAATAGCTGATGGGATAACTCTATAGTTGTTACAGAGTGTTTAACCCTTGGCCTAAAACAGAGAACTCCCCTTTATAGGTGCTTAGGAAAGAGACGGGTACTCTTGCTTAAGTCGGCAGCTTATCCGAACGGCTATCGCTTGCAACGGATGATAAGCTTATTTAGTACTCTCACCCCAATAATAACAATTTAATAAAATAAAATAAATTTGTTGCTTTTTTTTAATAACCATTGGTAACACAACCTACATACAGGGCCGGCGCGAGGCGGGTTCAGCGCGTTCCCCAGAGCCCGGCCCCGCGCTTTAGGCAGCCCCGCGTTTTAGACGGTACGGGTTGTATATGGCTTGTATATCCGCGTTACAACTTACAAATACGCGCACTTTCTCTGCTGCTGTAGTCACACCGACGTTTCCGTGTGATTTAACGACTGGCAAAACAAACTCCCACCATTCAAACCACGTAAATTTTGATGACGTAATTCAAAACTTTGCATCGAAGAAGGCCATAAAAAATAATTTATGCTGATTCCGAATATGTAAATAATTTTTAGGGCAAACGCCCCTAAGCCCCCAAAATTGGTTGCTACCAACCTAACCTCCACAAAAACGCCACTACTTTACCAAATCGCTATGCAACAGCAAATTCGAATTTTTTCAACCTAACCTATGCTAACCTAAACCTAACCTTAACCTAACCTAAACCTAATCTAACCTAAACCTAATTTTACCTAAACCTAACCTTAACTAGATTTGGCAATAGTAGTAACTTAATATAATTATTATTATTCAATTCCATGGAGATTAAGCATTTGTTACTTTTGATCCCAAATTCGGGGCATTTGGGGTGTTTTCCCCAAAAATTTACATATTCAGAATCAGTATAAAATTTATTTAAAATGACACCAGCTTGGTCAAAGAATGTTCGGTGATGGAGTTCTTTAATTATATCTAAAATTTAATTTAGAAAATGCCATTTTTCCCATTTGGGTATTAGAGATTAGAACAGAAAGATTAGTAATTTGCTAGTAATCCACTGACATAGTCACCTCTGCAGCCCGCAAAACGCCGACATATTGGGGCAAAAAAGTACGAAATTATTATTTATTATTTTAAGCTAAGTTTGAATTTAATCAAATCCACGTTTAGTTTAAAAAGTTTTTCTTATTCTGAAAGTTCAAACCTCTAATATATTAAATACGTAAAATTGGTTTTAATTTGTCCATTATTAAAGATCACCTTTCTCTTTCTCAAAATGCGCGGCCTAGGTCCATCGTCGGTCCAGCCGCGCCATCTAGTAGCATGTACTTGGTTTCATGTTTACTTTGAATTCGGTACAGTATTACAGTTTTTGGTTGCTTATGTTTTTTTTATTGTTAAATTTCGTTTCAAAAAATGTTGTGTAAAACTCGATGCGAGAAGGCATCTTCGACACATTCGCGCAAATGAATCACTCGCTTCTTCGTCGCTGGTGCTTCGAAAAACCCGCGAATAAAGACTTCGTGTATTTCGTAAATAACTATAATGAACTCTATGATTCTATCGTAACACACGAGTATGTAATAATGTGTTTATAATAAATAATTTATTTAGAATTTTTTAAGCCAAGTGCATTTTTGAACCCGTCCCCGCAAAAGCTTACGCCGGCCCTGCCTACTTAAACCTGTTTACTAACTGTATCTTCAAAATGCGGTTTTGAACATTTTCTTGTTGGTCTACGTTGCAAAAAAATGGTCACGTACTGGACAGAAAAAATGCAATAGTAATAAAAGGAACATCTATCATATGCGTATTTAGCATTGCCGAAGGATTTAAATATGTATTCTTATGTGAATAGTATAGTAGTATATGTATGTATAGTAGTAGTAAGGGCGTTGATGCGAAGATATATAGCCTCTCACGTTCAAGAAAACTTCACCCTAACGGATACACACCGGGATGCTACTTAGATGGGTGCTATGAAGTAGCCTCGAAACGAAACTCTGTTGGGCACACCAGGCCTATAACTGGGAGATCGGGGTGTCAAACCCGTTTAAAAACGAAGTCCCGCCACATCTGAAGGGTGAGCACGTATTAAGTTAATCGCTCCGGTACTAACCTGGTGAGCTAATAGAGTGTGAATAGGGAACCTCACTCCGACCAGTGAGTAACTAGTAGCAATGGCTAAGCAATTGCGCGCTGATTGAGCGGATCTCAATTACTTCCTCTTGGAGGGAACGTGGAGATTAAGTCTAACGACAGGTAAAACCATCTTGGAAATTGTATTGAAATGAATAATTAAAAGTGAAAAACCTAAACGTGACTGTCAAAACGGAAGTGGTTTATAGATGATTTGTGGTTGTGTATCTCCTAATGGCGTAAAGTCATAATACACTAATGGAATTACTTTGATATATTGAAGAAAAGTCTCAGAAGCAGTCCAAAAGAATTTTTGCGTTTTAGATACACTTCACTTATATGTCAATAATGATCCCAAATACTGTAGCCAAGGGACAGACACTCTATACAGGGTGCTTCATCTTAGATTTTAACAGATGATAGTAGACATAAAATGCAACAAAAAAAGCTTGGTGTAATTAGTGCATACCTTTCATGACAACCGAAAAAATATTGTTTTTGAAAAGTCGGTTTGCTGATCACTGGTATAATAGTCTTTGTTGGAGCTGGACGTACCCAACTGCATAGTAACGGATACATTGATGCAGCTGCTGGTAGGTGATGTCACAGTTTGTTTTGACTATTATTATCGTTTCGTCTTGGTTAGTTTATAAACTCGGAGTCAGGTAATGTTTACTTTAAACATGACAAAATTAATTTTAACGTTAATTAATTATTGCCCATGTTTGAAGTAATGTACCTAACACAGACGATAATTAGCAGTTATTTAATTTAGGAAATTAAAGTATTTGCTCATTTTATCCTAAGAAATAAAATTACCAATAATAACAAACGACTTCCAACACAGGGCTGTCCCGTTTATGTTGATTCAATAAGTTTATTTACTTGCAGGTATTTTAATTACAGAGCTTTAAGATTTTACTAGGATTTACTTATTACAGTTAATACTGAAGACGCATCCATTTACATTTTATAAACATTAAAACAGATGTTTGTAAATACAATAAAATTCTCTTTCATAGATAGCCCCTCAATAACACTCAATCTTCATTTTGTTCATCTTCAAATTGTCCTGAAAGGTCTTATTAGTTTTACTTAAAAACAAAAGCAGTACCTAGTTAGGTGTTTATTTGGTAAAATATATTGAGTGCGTACGTTCTGTGTTTGTATAGTTTTTGTTTAATAAATAATAAAACCACTGTCTTTTAATTTTACTCGCAATCAGAAGGCTATAATATTATGTCGATGGAAATTTATTGCTATAATAATAATAATAATAATTGCTGCTACTCATTACTGGTGAACCAGGCCCCAGAAACTATGAAGTTTGTGCGGAAGGGAGGGACGATTATTACTATTACGCAGGAACAACCCGCGGCTGCAGCAGACTTAACAGATTGTATTAGCACAAATCCCACATGTGTTAAAGCCAAGAGAAAATGCAGAAAACCTTAACCAGATATGCCGGTACTGGGAGTCGAAACGGACTGTTTGGGTGAGAGAAGAGCACACTAGTCCCTACACTACCAAGGCTGTTATAAAGGTTAAATCACTAATTTTATATTTATTAGATAATTTCAAATGGAAATCATTCGTTTCGATCTGTTTTAAATAAATGTAGATTATCATTACGATTATTCATGTGATAAGGTCATTGCATGCAACACATTTGCTATTGTATTTTAAAGCTAATGAATTCCTATTGTGATTTATTGATGTAAAATTAATACTTGATGATTACACAGACCCACAAAAAAAAGTTCTGTTCTGGGATCGAGACTATGGCATTCGGATGCAGTTTTCGACGCTGAATCCGAATCCGATCCGATCCGACCACCCCTCTTTAAAGGATACCCCTTTAAACCACCCCAAAATGGGGTATAACCACCCCTTACATCAGGGTTACAATAAATAGATGAAGTACATAAGAGGCAGCCAGCATGCCAATCGTTTAAAAATAAAAGGAAGAGATATCATAAATCGAGAGGCTAGAGTATTAACGGGGTTTTATTAAATTTATTTTTTAGCATGTATTTATTTGCATGTATTTTTTGCTTGCGTTTATTTATTGTAACTCTTATGTAAGAGGTGGTTATACCCCATTGGGGTGGTTTTACCCTTTCAAGGAGGCTGTTGGTCATATACCAGAGGTCTAGTTCCAAAAACAACACATTTGCGGTTTTCAATCATATTTTGCATGTATTTATTGTATTTTGATCTAAGGGGTGGTTTTGACCCATTTTGGGGTGGTTTAACCCCCTCAGGGAGAAGGGTTATTGGCCATATACCAGAAGTCTATTTCCAAATACAAAACATTTGTGGTTTTCAATCATTTTTTGCATGTATTTATTGTATTTTGATCTAAGGGGTGGCTTTGACCTATTTTGGGGTGGTTTAACCCCCTCAGGAAGGAAGGTTGTTGGCCATATACCAACGGTCTATTTCCAGAAACAAAACATTTGCGGTTTTCAATCATTTTTTGCATGTATTTAATGTATTTTGATGTAAGGGGTGGTTTTGACCAATTTTGGGGTAGTTTAACCCCCTTACGGATGGGGGTTCTTGGCCATATACCAGAGGTTTATTTCCAAATACAAGACATTTGCGGTTTTCAACCATTTTCTGCATGTATTTATTTTCATCATATGTTAGTAGTATTTTACTCCATTTGGTGGTTGTTTTTGGCTCTAACGCAAGATTTTTAGGGTGTATTTGCTTTTTTGATTCGGATTCGGATTCAGCGTCGAAAACTGCATCCGAATACCATAGTATCGATCCCATAACAGAACATTTTTTTGTGGGGCTGTGTTATTGTTATTTAAAAATAGATTTTTGCTGGTTTTTGTAGTACCACTTCCAGAAAATGAAGGTGTTAAATATAGTAGGTATACTTTTGAAGAATACTTAGAACAAAGTGATATTCCCTGATATTCGTGTATGTGCTATGGATACATAATTATGTCGTATTTGATTTTTCATTATTTTTTATTCCAATGTTTATATTGTATATGCTATGCTATTACCTTTTATCTGCTTTTAATATTGTCGTTATTTATTGCATTTTTTGTTTGTCAAATTATGTCGTTTTCAGTATTATTACTATGTGCATTGTATCTATACATTTTCATTTATAACTTGTGACGATCCTATACTTTTGTGTTTTTGGAAATAAAAATTTTATTATTATTATTACCTGCTCGAGAAAAAGGGAGATTCACTTATTTATCTTGTGTATTATTAGCATTAGTTTTCAAAATAAGATCAAGGTTACGTTATAACTAAAGAAACTTCTCCCTAATGCAATAATAAAGTATTATATGAATGTAAAGATTCCATTTTTTTCTGTTAAATCATCAGTCATCACCCACAGTCTCCATCCACAGACTAAAATCATAAACAAAATAAAATGTGATACCGTCAATAAGTATAATTGCCCAAATTTCTTTTTAAACCTACCTCTTAATTTGGCAAACGAGGTATTTGATCTTGTATGTGTGGTAAGTCGTGGCACATTCCAGCAGTCCCCAAAAAGTACATTTTTGCAAATTTTTCCCCAAAAATCAAAAACGGCATAAGGATTCTTTATTCCTATTGAGGAGTACTGTCATACATTAAATTTATACTAATGTTCCCCTAAACTCCTTGTAATAGTGCCAGAATTATCCAAATACCTGCTGACTCACCAGATTTAAATATAATAGAGAACATTTTGAACAATCTGGAAATATAAATTAAGGATTGTGAATTGTTCAACAATGAATAACCCTTTTAGAAGAACGAGATTGGGGTTGAACCAAAAATTCAAAATTAAAGTATCAGTTATCATTAAGTTTCAAACACCTCAAGAATATTTATCTGTATAAAAGCCTTGTTGTGAATATCAAGAAGAGATGAGCTGTGTGCACACATAGCTCACTATACACTAGACTGATTGACAGATACGAGTTTAATAACAATATCATTGGTATTTATCTAAAAATAAATACCTACATAACAATGATCTAAAAATAGAAAGAATAGTAATGAAAAAAATACCAATAAGGTTTTCACACACACAACCATGCATTTAATACGCATAATTTATACCCGGACACAATCAATAGTCAGCGAAGCGTGGGTCGGGAGTAATAGGGCATTACTTTTGTAAATTATAGTACCCGCACACCCTATAATTTTAACCAGATTGTGTGCTAATAAAGGAAGAAAATACTCACGTAGAGGTATTCCAGCCACGATAGTTACGTAATAATAGAGTATAATAGAACGGTCAAGCCGGTAACAGTAGTCAAATAGTAGTTCTAAAACCTCCGGCTATTTATGCAGAGCAACACAACTAATAATAGTAATTTACAAAATTGTTTAACTGTGACTTTTAATACGTTAAAAGACGGACAATATTAAATAAAAGATATTCATAGTTGAATAGTTAAGATAAACTTGTGCACATCTTTGATTTTTATTTTGATGTTTAAGAGTTGTTGAATCTGATTATTATCCATAAATGTACTAGGAAAATGGATTTGGCGCTTGTACAGTAAAGGAGAAAATTAATAAACTTTTACGTTTACTATACGTGCATTTTAAAGTAGTTCAGAAACAAGTTTAGTTAGAATTGCAACTAAAAAGGAAGAAAATGGAAGATAATACAGAAAAGAAAGTAGAAAATAAACCTGCGAAGAAATAAAACAAGAGCGAAGATTTAAACCACTCTAATTTATGTAAGATAACCTAATTAATTTAACTTAACCTTTTAGGGTTAACGAGACCAAGCAACAAATTAATCTTTTGAAAAAAGAACGTCTTGATTATTTATTTTTTCTGTAATGCTGGTAAACAAACTGGTAGAAGCCTAATTAAATTAGTAAGTTCTTGTAGTATATACAGGGTGTACACATTCAACTGTTAAACTTTTCCACCACTGTATCTTCCTATAAAAACTAAATTTTAAAAAAGTTTAATAGCATTGTACTCTTCGGGGTCATTCCATGCGAAAATCGATCACTAAAATGGGTCAATCTCAGGGATTTCCATGAAAATCAATTATGAGGTAGCAGTCAACTAAAGAACATATCTTTCATTTATGTCTTTGCTAGATTACGCACAACTTCAAAAATATTCTGAAAAAATTATCAAAACTGCTTGCACGTCTTTAAAGAAATATAAATATCTCGAAACGTATTTATCCTAGAACAAACAATTTTTTTATATACAGGGTGTTCCATAAATATACCGACAAACTTTTAGGGGTGATAGGGGACATCAAAACAAACATTTATTGCTTTATAAACATATGTCCGAAAACGCTTTGTTTTCGAGATACAGGGTGTTGAGATTTGTACAAAAAAATCCATTTTAAATAAAACTTTTAAATTAACAATTTACACAAGTTTTATCACAATAAACTACTTGACAGGACTACTCACAATGACAAATTAATTTATCACAATGACATGTCCATCAATAATTGTTATTAATGGTAACTGGATTTTAAGCATAAACTTACCTACTACATAACTATTTATTCTATGGTTCAACGTTTATTTCTCGAAAACGAAGCGTTTTCGGACATATGTTTATATAGCAAAAAATGTTTGTTTTAATGTCCTCTACCACCCCTAAAAGTTTGTCGGTATATTTATGGAACACCCTGTATTGCTCACACGAACACAATGTTTTTTACCAAACATATTTTTATCTTTTTCTAAACGAAATATTTTAAAATTTCGAAAAAAATCGGTGAGGTCACATTTTCAAAAATTTGAAAAGATTTGTTAAGATTTTTGAACGTTTCTGTATTTAAATGCAAAATGGCAAGTGGGACGTTTTAATAGTTTTGGCAGAAAAAATCTTTGAAAAGCGCGTTGCAGCCAGTGGACACATAGTCACCAGTAAGTAAGTAGTAACCATACGTTACCTTCTAGTCAGTAATAATACGGTCCATAATATTAGCGGTTATCTGTCGGCGGGTCACTTCTTCGTTTGTGGATAATTTCTTACTTAACTCACTTGTACCATAAATGACTATTATTGCTGCAGCTTCTCCGGTCTAATCCGGTAATCACCTATTTTTAAATTTAAGATCAAAAACAACTCATTTTCTGGTTGGATGCAGAAAAAAATAGTAACAGCTTGATCTAGTTAATATTACTACAGTATAATCATCTACATATAGATATACATTTACCTTATGTACACTAGTTAAGACAGACCGCTAGTATTATGGACCGTATTATTACTAACTAGAAGGAAATCAACGCGGATTGCGTAGATCGGCCGTGAACTATGGTGCGCCCACGCCTGCAACGCGCTCTTTAAGAATTTCTCCTGCCAAAACTATTTAAATGTCTCACCATTTTCCATTTAAATTCAGAAATGTTCAAAGAATCTGTACAATTTCTTTTAGATTTTTAAATATGTGACATTACCGACTTTTCTGCAATTTTATATTTCGTTTAGAAAAAAATAAAAATACGTTTGCTAACAAAGAATTATCAGGTAGTCCCAAAAGCCCGTCTTCTTGCAAGCGATACATAAAAAAATGTTTGTTCTAGGATAATTACTTTTCGAGATATTTATATTTCTTTAAAAACGTGCAGCAGTTTTGATAATTTTTTTCAGTTTGAATATTTCCGAAGTTCTGTGTAATCTAGCAAATTGATGACTGAAAGTTATGTTCTTTAGTTGACTGCTACCTCATAATTAATTTTCATTGAACTCCGTGAAATCGATCCATTTTTTCCCGATTCCCGTCCTGCTAACTAAGGGTTAGTTCTGCATCAGACCACTACGGCATTGACAATTGGAATAATTGGGCAGTCGCTAGCTAATCGATTCTAAACCAATATCGGAATATATGTACTTTTATAATTAAGATAAGTATAACATAAATAAATTTCAAACGTAGACTTCTTATTTGCTTTGGTAGACAGGTGCTTCAATCATTTAGACTTATAAGATGAGCGTCAACGATATGACATTCTAACCTTGAACTTACCAAATTATATTCTGTCTAACCACCAGGATCTCGTAGTATGTTAAATAGATCTCGCATAGAAGTTTATTCTATTTTAAAAAGTGCCATAAAAGACTTTCATGTAGGGTTGCGCGTTTCACACATTTCAAAACTCCTGGATTGTTTGACATTTAGTGGTAAAGTCAAGGAGTTAGTAACTGACATCAAAACACTGTCAAAAAGCTTGAACCTTACTGACAAGATTTTTAAAGAATTTCTAACATTAATTTACCGTCATCAGATCTTGTCGAAAGACTTGCATAATCAATGAACTACTTGAACCATCAAAACCTGACCAGTTACATAAAACTTGACATCAGAAGTTTGACCAACTATCCTAAGCCTAAGCCTTTTCTAACGCAATAAACCTTATCGAATGGTAGGAGCTTACAGGCGCTTGAATTCAATCACAGTTCCTGAACGATACCCAATACCCTTCCCGAGCGACTTCACTCGAAAAATACAAGGCGTTTCGATTGTCTCAAAAATAGATCTGAAGAAGGCGTGCTATGCAATCTCCATTCACCCTACAGATGTCCACAGCACAGCGATCACCATACCATTAGGTATCTTCCAGTTCAAAATAATGCGTTTTGGATTAAGAAATGTAGCAAGCTCTTGGAGCTGATTCATGGATACAATACTATCAGGCCTATCTTTCATACTTTTTACGTATATCTTATACGACAATATTTTAATATTTAGTATAGATGCTGAACAACATGTTGACTATCTGTAACAGGTCTTTTCATGATTAAAAGTCAATGGGCTTCTCGTAAATGTGAATAAATGTAGATTTGCTTGCTCGAAAGACTGAATTGGCTTTTTTGGAACACGCTGTAAATACTAAGAAACTCAACCACAAACTACAAAAGTCGAAGCAATTGCGGAATTCGAATTGCCTACTAACCAAAAGAACTTTAGGAATTTTATTGGCATTGCTGAAATATTAGCGCTCTTCGATAATTTTGTCGTACCAAGCCAGGCCTCCCAAAAGCCTATTGAACTAAATAATAATCAAATACAAGATTTTAACAATGCCAAGACTGCTTTAATCAACGCTACACTACTTGCACATGCTAAAGCAGCTGATAGTCCATCTATCACGATTGCACTACCCCAGCAACTGCATAATGGCATGTGGAGTATCTGATATCCATCTTGGCAATCAACTTCTCGCGTATATACACCGATCAAGAATGTAATTCTTTGGGAACAAAGAAATTCTATCTTGGTAGTGTAATGTCTAGCGTGCTGCAATTTCACCCAAGCGGCGCAGGTTCGACTTCTGTTTCCGGCAGATCTGGTTAAGGTTTTCTGCAGTTTTCCTTAGCTCTGACACAAATGTGGGATTTGAGCTGTTCCATCTGTAAGTCGGCTGCAGCCGCACGTAGGGTCTACGTAATAATAATAATCGTCCCCTCCCTCCCGCACAAGCTTAGAGCTTCAGGGGCCTGGTTTCAGGTTATGGGTTGTAGCTATTATTATTATTATTTAAAATATCTTTTAGCCTTTTTTCTTATGGGGGTGCTATGTAACGATCTTGCTGTATATATGCTTGTAACAAACGCTTTTTACTCACTCTAATTCAAAATACTAAACGTCTCACCTTTGGACATCAACTGTAACATCACTGAAAATTATAAAAATTCACTAAAAGCAAAGAACGATACTTACTGTACTTACTTATGCACCGAAGAAGATCTCTTTCTGTTGACAAATTATCATTGAGGGGGGTAGGTACGGGTTTCTTAAGCTCATAGATTTTTAAAGAAAAAATAAGGTTTTAGAAATAATAAGGAATATGGGTGCCAATCACTTGAAAGTCATTATACCATAGGATCGGAGCCTGCAAGAGAAAACAGATTCCGATTATATTGATCAAAATTAATTAAACTAAATAACTAATCATAATTAGTCAGGTTGACGTTAAAGCAGGTTAATGTGAATAAATAACTTCCACAAATGATTGAGCCTTCATTATCACAATATTGATTTTGCATGGAATGACTCCTTTAAGTATTACAAGTAGTTAAAATATATTACAAACTTTGGCAATTGACACTACTGGATAAATATTTGTTAGTATAACGGGTTACAACTAAACGTTGCGTTGGATTGTAATTAAGCACATCATTTTAAATTTTCAAAAACGTTTTAAAACAGTGTGCTATGGCTAATGACTGCAAACAAAAATAAGTGACCTCTCAAATGTATTATAAGTAATAATAGCATCCAAAGAAGAAAGAGTACGAAAGACCGTTGTAAATTCTTATGAAAAGTACAAGAAACAAGGTAAAAACTGTGCTGTTGATCATTTTATGTCAAAAGAGTTGTCAAAAAGAACAATCTAAATATTATCATGAAAGGTAGTGTAGTTAAGAAAAGTTGGTGATCTGATCGCAAGGCAACAACAATGCAACAAGGCAACAACGAAAAACATCACTTTCTTCACTCCACACACTTGCTACTTCTCTTCTCTTTTTCTGCTTCGAAAATATTTCCACAGTGTTTATTATTCTGTGATTTTAAAAAGTTTTCTGCTAATTTTAAGTTTTATGTGTTGTAAGATCAATGGCGCAGGAACCTAAGTGCTGTATCTGTGAAACGTTGTCTACATGTGTTTCTCACTTATTAGTGCTTATCAGGACGGCATAGCAGATAGAATAAAATAAAAGCAACGAATTTAAGAAGATGTACAACACAAGGTTTCACAGATAGCAGCCAACCACCACAAACGCCACTACGTTTGTTGTTGCACTGAAAATTCAGTGCCTTTGAGCCGATGCTACAATTGTGTGTTGGCTGCTATCTGTAAAACCTTGTGTTGTACAACGCAATGTTGTACTATGCAACCAACATTTGAGAATGTTTTCTGAAGGCCCATTTGGGGTCATTCACAATAGTTTTTGTTTGATTTCTTTATCTTTTCAAATAAGGGAGGTATTGCATGTAAAGAGCATTTTGGGACACCCTGCATATTATATATGTAGGGTTCAGCAATACCAGTCATTTTACATTTCCTGCGCCACTGTGTAAGGTCATCATATATCAAATGGAATTATGGTTATAACCTATTAAAATACTGTGTGGAACCTAGAGATGTCGGAGAGCTAAACCAATCCATCCTAGATAATCGAATCTTCGTAGACACCGATGTCTACTATACAGCAAGTTTTTTAGAATTTTCTGATCAGGGCGGTATTTTTCGGAAATACTTCCTTGACGCAAACAGCTTTTGCAATAAGTTATTAGGTGTTTCCAAGGGGCATTAATTACATCTTGGACTACAGGACATCTTTAATAGTTCTAACACTGTTTTTTATTTTTGTGTGAGTTTTGTTGTGAAATATAAATATGATTTGGTATTGCGGTATGTAGACTTTTAACTGTGAAATATGAAATGTCGGCTGTTGATTATTATGAATTATTTTAGTATCTGACCTTATAAATTAATGGTTATGACATGAGCTGGAAACTAGAAGTAAGAAACTTTACATTAGATAACATCCTGAAAATTAAAGATGAAAAGGTTAAGAAATAAATTAAGATATTTTACAACTCTCAGGTTTTCCAGAATTACTATAAGCTTTTGCTCTTTTAAATATGACTGTACTTTTTTCTAACTCATTTGATTGAGCTTTTGGCTCGCCTATTGACTTGAACCATAAACTGCAGTCTCAGTAGATACAATCTATATCTCTTGATACATGGTAACGTGATAAAAAAATTAAGAACCCTTAAATACGACTCTGCACATTTTTCTAACTAATTTGATTGAGCTTTTAGCTCGCCTAATGACTCGGACCATAAACTGCAGTCTCATTTGATACAATTCTACCTATATCTCTTGACACTTTGTAACGTGTTAAAATTTATCTTACCTTATCTTACAGAAATAATATTAGTACCGCCCTGCATAATAACGAAATATTCAGTTTTGGTCGAAAACAAATGTAAATGTAAATATAAAAATGTCTTATCTTTAAATATCGTGTGGCAGCTATACTTTAATAAACCTTCAAAATTGCAAACAGTTTAAATTAATATAATATTCATATCGTTTCTCACGATCAAGATTCATTTTGTAGACGAGATAGAAATATCGTCAAATAATAAAGATATTGAGCTTCTTTTTAGTTCAAAAGCACGTATAAAAGCTATTCATGCTAATCTATTAGTCTGGGACAACGCAAATATTCTCTTGTTCGTTTCGAATCTTTTGTGTTCAAGTTAGAAAAAACTGCAAAAGTTGTTTATAAAAGCATTTAGTTAAGAAAATTGAGCTACTCCAGAAATTATAATTTTTTTTTGTCTAAACAATTCGAGTATTTCAAGTATAATTTACGAGTTAAACACATTTCTTAAAAATACCAGTAAAAGATATCTTCAGCATTTTTACCATTGGGGCAAAATGACGTCAAGAGGTTTCTGATAGAATCATGTGAAATTAGGTACCCTTCTCTAAAATACCGTGTAGAATTTGCATCCCTCCAGTTAGTTTCGATATAAGGCTGAACGTCAACAGCTTGTTCCGAGGACTTCGCGTCCGAAGGTTCCCTCCAAATAGTTTGAAGTTTCGCTAGTAGAATCGGGATAAAATAAACTATCGTCTCGTCTCGGAGTATTTTAATTTAAGCGTGTGCTTAGTAATGCTATGCTAAAATTTGGAGAACGTGTAAAAATGAACAGTAATGAATGTGTCTACCAATATCGTCTCGAGTACTGAATATGTATGGTCCTGTATTTATGCATCCGACGACAAATAAATTTTTGTTCGAAGTTGCAAAAAATTATTAAATTTAACTAAAGATTTGAAGTAATATTGTTAAAGTATATCCAAGATTTGAACCAATTTTTTATTATTTGAATAAATACACTTTAACTTAGTTTCTCTGAGATAATATTGGACCAATTAATTTAATTATTGGACGTTCTAGTCTCTATTCAACTCAATGTACTCGTAAACATTGTTTAGGACCTTATATAATCAATCAAGAATCTCTTCTTACTTGAGGATTTCTGACTTAAATAACTGAACGCGACAAGTAAGTGGCGCCTATATTCTTTTATTGACTAATATTTTCTAATTCTTTACAATTTTAAAGTTTAAGAAACCAGTACCTACCAACCTGAGCTATAATTTGATTAATTAGAGATCTCATCCGGAGAAATAAGATTTAAAGTAAGTATCGTTATATAACAATAATAATAATAATAATTGCTACAGCCCATAGTCTGGAAACCAGGCCCCAGAAGCTATGAGCTTGTGCGGGAGGGAGGGGGCGATTATTATTATTACGTAGGCCCTATGTGCGGCTGCAGCCGACTTACAGATGGAACAGCGCAAATCCCACATTTGAGCATAATGATTGATTTTTATGCATTTAATCTAGAGTCACGTATTTCTAATTATTACAACATAAGTAACTATTGTATAATGGTCTACTTACCAAAAATGAAAAATACGGTGGCCATTTGAAGTGAATAAGATACGGTTAGATAAAAAATTTTAGTTAAGTATAATCGGATAAGTAAGAAAAAAAGACCAGCATGATATTTAAAATAGAAAAACTGATCAAGTGATAATACTTCAAGTTAAACCAGTGATTCTTAACCTTTTGGAAGTCAGGGAGCACTTTTGATCATAAGGAAAGCTTGCGGAGCACCAAAATTTAACAGTCAAAAAACATACAGACATAAATTTTATACATTTTTATACTTATTAATGTCGAGAAACCGAGCTCACACAAATATGAAGTTGAAAACTGTAATAAGATTTTCAGTGCTCTTATGGAGAGAGCTGGGTTATTCGTCTTGGACAAAAATCCAAAATTCGCCCAGAGTTATTTCTGAGAATTTTATTTTTAGTACGATCTGTTGACAAAGTAATCAATTGTTCTTCTTCTTGATACGAAAATTCATAACTCGATGTATCCCTGGATGCATCAATCGTGGCAATGGGATTTCGTATCCAGTCATAATTCTCTATATTTATTGAAGGAAAGTAACATTCAATCTTTTCTTCCAATAAAGTTAAATGTTCTGTTATAGCTGAAATAATTTCCGCAGCAGTGCAACGAAGGAAACATATCTACTCCCCTTTTTTCTAAAATGCGATTTTTTCAAAAAGTTACTTTTTTCTGAAAGGCTGTCAATTTGTCAGTGGATGTCAAAAATTCTCGTTTTTTCCTTGAATGCTGGCATTAACGCTATTCAAGTAATCAAAAATATCAGCTTAATATGCCATTTTAGCACACCAAATATCATTTTGAAGACATTCTACAAAATCATCCATACCTTCATTTTGGAAAAAGTTCACCAATTCATTCTTAAGTTCCAAGAATCGGCATAGCACTTTTCCCCTGGATAACCGCAAGGGGAATCGCCTGCGTGGAAGCGCCTAGTGACCTTACCGACGACTCTCGATCGGGTACTTGAGAGCCGTTGCGAGATGAGCACACGACTTAACTTTGCAAAGGTGCTGCCATCTAGCCATTATTTGTGCAACTCAGATCACATACAGTAGATGAGCCAACATTAAATTTCGGCTTTCATAATTTCGCGGAGCACTTGCAACAAGCTCGCGGAGCACCAGTATTCCGCGGAGCACCGGTTAAGAACCACTGAGTTAAACGATAAAGAGTAAACAATATCTAGTTGGCCGTCCGTTACGTTTAATATTTGGTATAATTTACTTTTTCAACTTTACAATGATGTCAAAATGATGATTTTAGTTGTATAAATAATGGGTTGCCTACCTATATATTTTAATCGCAATTTGACAATGTCGCTATTTGCCCTTTATGACGTCATTGTAAAGTTAGAAAAACAAAATACTATATTTGAAGTAATAATGGAATGGCAACTGAGGAATGTACACGCTCTCCATGTTGCCCGTAAATAAATGTATTTGCCGTTGTTTTTGTGTTTTATAATCCCGATTTAATTAAAAGTATGTATCGGTACTTTCCAGTTTTCTAAATTGCAGTTTCAAGTGCGGGCGAGCAATTTTTCTATCCTTGTTTCCATCTTTCAATTCAGAGGCAGGTAGTATATTGCTTTGCTGGGCTAAGGCTTGTGGTTTAGAAGCAATACACATCAAGCAATATAATGCCTGCGTCTGAATTAAAAGATGAGTACATTAACAACAAGGAGAGCCTAACTGGGCGTCCGATATTTTTTCATTAGGAGTAAAAGCGTCACTTTTTGCAGTTAGTCAGTAATGTTGACGAAAGAGTATGCGAGTCTAGCAATTATAGATGATTTTAAACATAAACAATAAATATTTTCTAGTTACTGAAAGTATTAGAATTGAGTATTGCTTTGGCGAGAGTTACTATGTTTCCACTCTGTAAAATATAATTTGATAAAAATTACTTTTTTGCACGTCTTATATATATAAGGCTCTACTTTAGTCCTCTAAAAGAGGGAGTAAAGTAGCACTTTTACTCACTGAGGGAGTAAAGTGTTTCCATGACAACAACAAGTAAACAACAAAAAAAAAGTAATTGCGGTACATGTTAGGACTTATTATCCTAAAACTATGTGATTTTGGCGTTTGCAGAGTTCAATTGTCAGAATGACATGTAATGAAATTTTCGGAAAAAAATTTCGAAAATTTGAATTTTTGGGATTAAGTCCTTTAGAACGTGCAAAAATAGCGTATATACCACTGTGCTAAAATATCCAACACTAGATAAAAATCCCATTGTTACGCCTCTATAGCCGCGAAAGTACGACTAAGCGCAAAAATCCCTTTTACGCGCCTAATCGCGAAAATAAGTACTTTGATGTTCTTACCAAAGGTGGCGCGTCAGTCATTTCCTATCTATTATTCCTCTATTTCAAGTAGTAGCGATATCGTGGGGCAAACCTGACACAAACTTTAATAAAGAAAAAATTACTACATGCATGGTGTTGAGGAAACTTTATAAAAAGTTGTTAAAAATTACAATTACGGAGGTGAATATCATATTACTATGGTCGTTTTTACAGAGCGTGAATGTCCATTATCAAATTAATATTAAATTGTGAATATTCTTGTGTCTGATTATTATTAAACCTAAGATTTATTGTAAGACGGAATGTCAAATCTGGTAACATTCAATATCGCCAATATCGTTCTGGTGATTTTGCTCCATGGGCGAGATAAATCGTTGTCGCTTCTATTTGAAAATAAAGGGGCTATATTCCTATCTACGGTGGCTAGTTTAGTGCACATTCAAGTAGTCCGTAATTATAACAAAAAGAGGGAGAACATGAATTACTTCAATCTTCTGTCTTGAACTGTCGAATGCAAGTTAAAACACAGTAGCTTGATAATAAAGCTATTATTATTATTATAGTAATTATAATTAGATCTTTGAATTGTAAATGTACACTGGATTGTAAACAATTTGTGTACATCTATTTTTGATAATATTAAGAGTCCAATGGCGTATTTAGGAATTTTTTCAGGGTGGCGGTTATTACTACATTTTCAAGTTTTTACGGGAAACCACGGTTTCGGTACATAAATGACCTAGACTAATAAAAAAATTTCGTGAGGTCTCCAGCCCGTTTGCCCCCCCCCCCCCCTAAATACGCCACTGATTAAATCGATGTTGATTTTTAATTTGTCATTGTCATCAGTTAAAATTATTCTGTTTTATTTTCCTAACAATAAACTTATTCGTCACAAATGTAATGGCAAAAGTCAGAACTCACAATTACATAGCAAAAACTAGATCAAAAGCTCGGTTACTTGCTTTTACTGCGAATCCTGTTTTACGGTGGCTGTATTTTAATTTTGTTTAAAGGTGTTGTTAAGCGGATTTACAACTTCAGCTTAATAAATTAAACAAAAAATGTAGATAGCCATTTCCAAGTAAAATTTCTAAATTCTTAAAAATAAACCTGTAATTAATTTTTGAAGTTGAAAGATCCGAAGCGTGTGACGTCACACGTGCACGCGCCTAATATGCAAAGCATTCTAAACTGCTTTGGTAGTAGAAATCCGACCACAAATCAGTGTATTTCACGTGTTTGGAGGTAAATAAAAAGTGTTTATTTATTAGGTTATTTACTGGTTATTACTATTGTGTAGTTACCCATTAAAACAACATGCCTCGATGTTGTATATTCGGGTGCAAGAATACCGAAAAAGCTGGCGAATATAATTTTTATTTTCCAAATACACATAAAAATCTTAAAATTTACTGGCAGTGGTTGCAAAGAGTGAAAAGGGTCGATTGTATGAAAAAACTTTTCCAAAAAAATCGAATGAAGTACGGGAGAAAATGATAACTATTTGTAACAGACAAGAACTTCGCTGATACTACGTATTTGAATATTGAAAATGATAAATATGCAGCCATAATCTCTGCAAATATAGCCACAGCAGAGCGTCCTTCGTTGGAGGAAGCAAAAAAACTCATATAATCATTAAATGTCTTTATTATTATTACTAATAGAACGTATTTATAAATGTAACAGTTTAAAAGTTATTTTTACTTTTTTATAACTCATGTAAATATTTAGTTAACACAAAATATTTAAAAAATTATTCCTTTTTCTTAATCAAAATAATCTGGACCTTCTCCTTCTGCAGGACGAAACTGTGTATACATATCATTATCTTCGGGCTATTTGCTTATTTTTGAAACGACACACGCAGGTATTACCTTCCTTTTATTTTGTCCCCAAGGCAACTAAGAATTTTCCCAATAAATAAATTGTTTATATGATATATGCCGCCACTAACGATTGCTTAATTCGGTAAGACGTTTTCTATTAGTTTGATCCGCTCGTAATAGCATCTGGTAGCGATAAGCTTGCAAAGTGTCTAGATTTAACACTATGAAATTATTAAAGATTCGTTCAAAATTATACACTAACCCGATTTTGAAATTGGAAATTTCATTTGTTTTCACACATCAATGTGATTCATAATTTGTACTCATAGGAGCACAAAATCGCAATTAATTACACGAGGCGACGTTTCCGATTCTAATATTGTCTTCGCTTGTGATAAATCGTTAACCGATGCCTCCAAATCATTCAAAGTGTTTAAATGTATATGGTATAATTTTATCCATTCTATATTAATACACTGTATCAATAAAAATTGCAATAAACCGTTAAATAAACTAGCACTAAACCCTATACGTATAGCAAGTGTTTCTATCGCATGCACGTGTGACGTCACACGGCAGCGTTCGAGTCAAACGGCAACGGGTTTACAACACCTTTAACAATAAGTAAAGTGAAGAAACAACAGGGCCGATAAGTACGCGGGCTAACGGAGGTATAAGCCCAGGGGCGGACGCTCAACTCAAGGGAGCTACTTCTTCATATTTTTTGCGCTCCCTCGAGGGCACACAAGCATTAAAGATTATTGTATAATGTGATTAATTTGTATAGTTTGATTTGTCATATATACATATAACAAATTATTCATTAATGAATAGCACTTAACATTATTACACGACAGAGGTAAACAATCAGACAAATTAAATGAGACTCGTATAGGTAGTTAGAAAATCAGCTCACAGCTGATTGTTGGGTTGCCTAAATATATCAAATTCGCCGCTTTTATTTGAATTTGGAACAAAATAAATTCCTCACATTAATATTGAACGCTAAGTAATAGAGAAATAATATATAATATTTATTTTAGCTTTACATGATTTCTCTTCAAATTAAACACCCAAAAGAGCGAAATATTTTATTTTTAGTTTGCGTATTTATAGGCGAATTTATAACAAAACATGTTTTTAATTAAATAAGATCCTAATTTTATTTATTAATATTAAAAACCAAAAAGCACAAGATGTAATCACAAGAATAAGGCCAAGTAAGATTGATTATAAATCAAAACCATTTGGTTTAATGGTAAAAGCACCGTATTTCAGTGTAACTGATCACCGGTTCAAATCTCGATATTGTTTTGTGGCATAATTTATTTTTTTTAAATTAATTTACCCACTATAAAGTAACTGGGAATTCAACTATAATAATAAAGCAAAAAATTTATATTTATGGAATAGCGATTCAAAAACCTCTACCTGCGTTAAGAGGGACTACGTGTAAAACCAAAGTGCTACCTGCGAAGCTTTTCTAAGAAATTTTTGATGAATTTAATTTCGTTTTGTGAAAATTTACACTAAATTAATGTTTTTTACAATTTTGTATAAACGAATACCATAAAATATTGTTCGAAACACGTGCGCTGTCAATCTCCACGATCTTTCAAGTCAATTTCCAATGCATATTTTAATAGCAAACCACCAAGGTATGCATTTCCCAAGAAATTAATATAAAAAATCTAAGTACTACTATGCTCTTGAGGTAGTTTGGAGTCAACCTTAATCTATAGGTGCCATAAACATGTTATCACTATACACGCACAATACACAGTACAGGAGAGAAACACCAACTTTCTACAACAGAGCACGGCACTCGCAGAAGAAGAAGAATACCTGCGAATTTCCATTACTCCATTTCGGAACATCGTGGTCTGGGTGGATGTGCCTCATTGAACAATCACTGTATTGTGTGGCCTTGGTGACCTTCTATAAATATATTTTTATAAATGGATTTGTTGGCAAATAATTGATTTGCAATATCTGAATTATTCAATTAATAATTGTTGTTGACATTTGGTTTCGCTCATGTAAGTTCCAATTTGCATGTAGTTTCCATGTAACAACCACACCATACAGCTGCATAATAAAACTAATAGTAGTCATAACCGTCTGTGTCATGACCAGAGCAGATAGACTAGCCAATAGTAAGCGAAGCGAACCCTTTTTAATAGTTAGTAATTTTAATAAATGGTAATAAAAAAGAAGAAGTGATGGAAAGAAATTATAGAAAAAAACCGCCAAATTCTTATCAATCCTATCAAATCCTGATGTTGTGTTTGGGTGGACCAATTAAGTAAAGCAAATGTAACAACTTTTTGCAAACTCGTTTGGTTGAATGAGCCTTTTCCTTAACTTAATTTTTGGAGGTCTACCAATTTTTATTAAGCAGTTTTGCAATTAGAACTTATACAGAATTGATTCAAATATGAATCACTTCATGTAATTGCCACGATGACGTCAGAATACCAGTATTATGACGTCATCTTATCAATCGCATTATTGGTCAATTAGCAGTGCTAATAATATTGAAAGGTGTGTGATGAAAATTAAGAGAACCGATATCTTTTCTCTGTTTCTTCAAAAATGGAGAATTTATTTCTGAAATTTTAAGGAAGTGATTCTTACGTCACATTCTGTAATACTGAAAAAGTTAGAAATAATAGTACGAAGATGTTTAGTATATTATTTGGAAAGTTGCTGATTAATTGGATTTCTATAGACGTTTTAAAAAGGACAGAGTAGGCACCTGCTTTATTGACCTAAAACTTGATTGTTTTGTAAAGCAAAGAAATTACTTCATTAACTGCTATGGATGGATGAGTTGCTATATAAGGTATGACTGTGTGGTTGAAACCAGAAATGTTGGAATTATAAACTTATCTTCATTGTTCTTTTTTAAATTCAAGTGCAAGAAATAATCCTCTGGCAATTTCTGATTTTCAAATCAATAAAATATTACAGAAAAATGATATGACCGTTAATGATAGTTTTTAAATCACAGTTAGGTAGTTAATTAATTTTAAAATGTATCTCTTAAAGTAGTATTCATTTTTATATTACACGGAGAATTTAGTGCTGAAAATGAACTCCAGTGTTTTTACTTCTAACCCTTACAGGAAAATTAACTCTAGATGTATTCTTTACTTGGTGTAAATCTTAGAGAAAATATTACACTCAATAGTAGAATGCAACCTTAAAATCAATACTATCATAGAGTGAATCTAATAGAAGTAATGTTAAAAGCTTATAATAAAATGTAGTTAATGAGTAGCGGATATAGCTTGATACAGTTTTAAGTACTATATACAGTGTGGAGATAAAGTAGCGGATAAATTCGATAACTTCGTTAAAATTAACTTTTTGGAAAAAATCTCGAAGGGGTATAGCGATTTTAATTACTTGACGCTATACTGTACCATTTTCAACTTGTCACATCATTTGTTTTTAAAGTTATGACGTCATCGATATTTTTTCAAATGACAATCTATATTTTTTTATTGTCGATTTCGGTAGTACTTTTTATTCTCTTTTCAACTGTATACAATTTTCAATATGTTACATTTGGAAAAATTGAGAAAAACTGCCCTAAAGTTCGAATATTAAAAATTCTTTAAATTTGTCACCGTATAAAAAATGTTACGTTTAAAAACAGTTGAGAAAAACACTAAAATCTTACCTAGTGCAAATAGCGTTGTACATTAATTGCGTAATGAGGCGGAGCGCCATCATGTTGTAACCAACCGCTATTGTTAGGTAGCTGGGGATTGTTTGCATTGGGAAGTAATGCAGCTAATGCAGGCATCAGTTCCAACTGTAAAATTTGCAGGTATCTTTCTCCAGTTAAATTATTTGCGAAAAAGAATGGCCCTATGATTTGGTCACCAATAATCCCAGCCAAACATTAAGCTTCTGAGGATGTTGTGTATGAGTTTCCTGCATCCAATAAAGATTTTCTCTAGCCCAATATCTACAATTCTGTTTATTAACCGTACCCTTTAAACAAAATCTTGCTTCATCCGAAAATAAAATAGCTGAGAAAACCTTGGATCGCGAAGACAGAACATCATTTGGTCGCAGAATTCTTGTCTACGATCAAAGTCATCTTCTGCCAACTCATGAACCAATTGCAGCTTATATGGGTGAAATTTTTAAACTTTCAAAAATTTTAAAACTGAAGTGTGGCTTACGTCGTGGTCCAAAGCAATGCTTCTACTAGTTACATGTGGATTGTTTTCAATTTCTAGTAATACATCAAGTTGTACATCTGAATTTAATGTCACCGGACATCCACTTTTTGGAAAATTCTTTGCAACGCCATGTTCTCGAAATTTCTTTTCAATCCTACTAACCGTTGATTGACTTATGGGTTGATCCGGGTACGTCTCTCTAAAAATTTGACACACTTCTTAATGTGTTCGAATTCTGTCGCCATAATCAATCATCATTAACACTTCAATTTGCTGTTTCTCGCTCAATTGCGCCATTTTTATTAATAAAATAGTTTACTAAAGGTAAATTCTACTTTAAAACAAGAAGATAACATTTATTTTATTGTTTACTTCTGACAGCCGTAACTAAGGGTTTTGTTTTATACGGTGACTAGATTCATTTTGCAAATTTAAAGAATTTTAATTGTTACAATTTTTCTTTAAAGGCTTTTCCCCAGTTCAATTTCACTTAATGTTTAACCTAAAATTTTTCTTTCTTAAAAGACTTTTTCCCAGTGTGTTTATTGTATTTTGTCATTCCAAATATGGTAGTGTTTATGGGCATACCCTTTTATTGGCTTTTCCTTATTTGGTAATATTTCTGTTCAGGCTACCTCATTGGTGAATTCAGCTTTATCTCGGTTTTCTTGAACTTTTTGATCAGATAATCACTTTTATCCTTTTAAAAGGTGAGTTGTAATTTGACTTGCAAATAGAGTGTTTGCTTTATTCCAGTTTTAGGAAATTTTTTATAATTTCTCTCTTTATAACTTTAATGTGGAATTTAGTGCAATTAAATTCCTGGTGATCAGTTTTCACATTGGTGATTGCTTATATCATAGGAATCCAACGTGTTGGTCTTTTAAGCTCTACTGCAAGGTACACCTTTTCATTACTCTATCTTTATGGTTATCTCTAACAGTTCCTTGTTTTGTAGGAATACATTTCAATACAAATATAACAAGAGGTGATAATCCACCCGTATCTATCGTTTAAAGCCGATGAAAACATCTTTTCCGGTAGGCCTGTGGTTATGTTGATAGTAGTTTATACAGAATTTCTTTCTAGGCTTCTTTTTTCCGGCTGCTTTTCTCCTCCGGCCTCTACCTTTACCTCCTTCTTCACGATTTCTCTGGTTATAGCTGAGTTCTACCTATAATCAAAGTAATTTTACCAGCTACCTACAAGGGTAAAAGTACAAGTACCTAACAAGATAAACGTCTTCTTCCTTCTTAACTTTTAGGTTATGTAGCAACTTCATAAATTCATTTTTAACAAATTATGTTAAAGGCGCAGTTACCACTTGTACCGTATTACTTTTCTGCAGAAAGCGTAAGTCTGATTCAGATATCCAATCTAGTTAAGATGTGTAATTAAATTATTGTTATTTTGATTATGTAAATTCATTGAATGTAGAATTGTTTAAGATTTCTGATTTCATAATATAATATTATTTCTTTTATTATTATTAGGGGTTTATTTACAAATAATTTTGTGTTTTGTATAATCATTGCATTTGGTGTGTGGTGTGAACCACACAATTTTTTTTATGTTTTAGAATAAATAACCTTCTGTTTCTTTTGTATCTGTGCCTTTTATTTCTATCAACGCTTGTGCTGAGTTCAAGCGGCGGCTGCTATCTTAGAGCAGACGTTTGCCGGACCCAGTAATTCACACAGTTTAAGGTTAATGTTTTGTGTAATACATTTTAATATAGTTGGGACTTCTTATAAAAAATATAGGTTGTCATTTAAAAAATATCGATGACGTCATTACTTTAAAAACAAATGACGTAACAAGTTGAAAATGGTATAGTATAGCGTCAAGTAATTGAAATCACTATACCCCTTCGAGATTTTTTCCAAAAAATGAATTTTAACGAAGTTATCGAATTTATCCGCTACTTTATTTCCGCACTGTATATACTAAAGCTGTTCCTCTTTCAAGTAAGAAGTAAAATTTTAAAATACCTGGAATTTACAAAAATAAATGCTATTTTTAAAATAACAATTGTACATAAAATTTTCTAACAATTAAAATTAAATTTGACCTAATTAAAAATTTAACATGAGTTTAGTATTTTATTTTTAGTGCCTACATTTAAAAACATTTCATTTGTATTACTCTTTAATTAAAGTGGTTATTTTTAAAGACTTGAAATTAAAAAACAAATTTGTTTTGATGCAAGATATCAATCATTTAAAGAATATGAATGAGTTTTATTGGTTAGTTTAGGTTCTTTATAAAGTAATAAGTCAAATTCTATACAGTATCATAAGATGTACCTTTTTTAATTTGTAAGCATATAATTTCTCAAGAAATGTTTCGGTTTTTTATTTTTCGCTACAAATTAAATATCTTATACCAGTGATTACCAACTATGGGGCGCGCTCCTTTTAGAGGGCGCGAAGACATAAAAAAGACAAAAAAATCGAAAAGACATTATTGAAACCAAAATAAACTAGTTGAGAATGCGCAGAGCTAGCATTGCCATGACGAACAAAAACAACTGTATACTTAATAAACTAATTTATTTTTGAAAACTAATGTTCACGTAACACATTAGTTGCCATAAAAACTAAAATTCTAAGTCCTAAATTTTCACGTTAAAAAAAATTGTTGCTAAAATGTTTATTTTTCGTAAATTTTTAAAAAATACAAAATATTTCATTTTTCAAAAATTTACCGAAATTTTCGGTGGTCATTTTGACCACTTTCCCGAAGAGATACAAAAAAATATTTCAATCAAAAGTTTCTTAGAATCCGATGTACTATAAGATTCCAAAAAGCAAAATTCAAAAAAGTCAACAGGGAAAAAGGCGACAGACCGACAGATCGACAGACCGACAGACAGACAGACTTCACGAATTCAGAGACGAACTTTTTGTTCGTCGAAAAGATACATTCTGGTAATACAAAAATAAAATGTGACAGATCGGGAATTTTCGTGAAAACACGAGAAATATGGTGGGGGCGACAGTGTTGCCAAACGTAGCGAAATTTCGCTATTCGTGCAGAGTTTTAGCCTTGTTGCAGCATATCAACAGCAAAAAAAATAGATATAGAAAAAATATACTATTAGGACTCTAAAAAATTACTGAAGGGAAGGCGCGCTTAACACTGTTATACTAAGGTTATGTTCATCATCACAAGTAGCTAATAATTACCTCACATATGGAAATGATTCGTTAGTTGCCTGAGAATGAAATGAACTTTTGAAATGAATGAACTGAACGTGTGCGATAACTCTATAAGTTAGCGTTGCAGGTTTGTTAGGTTAAAAAGATATCTTTGTTGTGATGAATTGAAGGTATTCACATCAACCATCACAGACACGGACCGTCGGCGTCGGGACCATATAAAATGTACAGTACAATGTTTTGTCGGTCCGATGACTGCTGGCAGCCTGCCGTATAGTGAGAATCAGCTACAAAATGCATTTGTATAAAAGAAAAGCAAGAGTAAAGAAATAAAAAGGAAAGCTTATGCTCACATAAAAACATCACAATAAGGGATGTCCAATCCCAATTTTCATCACCTTAAGTAACAGTCAGTTTCTATAAGGGTTTTATTAAGGTTGCGAGTTTATATTGGAGGTTTATAAGATTATGAATTGGTTGTGAAGTATATAGTGGGCATATAAAATTACTGAAAGACCCACGAGCTTTAGGTTTTATAAAGTGGTAACAGAAACGTTTCCATCACTAACTTATATTACTTATAGTAACGGTTGCCAAATGTTATATAATGAGTTTTTAAAACAGTTGTAGTTACCAATAATAGTGTTGTGTTCCGCTGTAGGTGAAGGTGGTAATAAATATCAAACTTACTCAACCCACAGTAATAGCAGTTACCGTTATAAAAGCTGAAGGCTGTTGCTGTTGAAAACACTGCAATAAAACCAAAATTAATTATATTTTTAGGTTAGTTTTCAAACTTGTAACCACAGTTTCTCTTAAGAAACCTTTGGCAACGTACAGAGACGTCAATAAAATACTATTTTAAAAGACATTTTCACACAATAATTCAGCACTGAAACAATATAGAGTGCGAAATAGCGAAAACTTGGAAGTAATATAAGCAGCGTTGCAGTGGCGGCTCGTACTTTATGAGATTACCATCACTCACAGTGAGGAACGTTACCATAAGTTATAGAACATCAGTTTTAGTAACTGTGAATATTGTAGAAAGTTATATAACAACACCTTAGCGCCTTATTGTCCCTTAAATTTATATAGAGGTTTAGGAGTATTTATAAGCACACTAAAACTTACATATTGGTTTTATAATGTCCTCTTGGATCTTTTAGACACACTCGCCATATCCTGGATGTATTTATGTAGACAACATGCATTTATGTTGTAAGGGGGGACGGTTCGGGGGGGGGTGCCCCTTACGTAGTGGCGCTTGTGTGCTTTCGGTGATCTCGGTATCGGCGGTAATTCTCGGGCGCCAGTTATTTTTACGTGGTATGCTCCACAGCTCTGGGTACCTACAAGTGGAGAAAAGATAATCCAGGGAACTGCTGGGGTTGCTGAGGTCGGCCCAGTCTGGATCACTCCTATCACTAAAGCTCTTAGAAAACAAGAGGGTATTAATTCTAACAAATAAAACACACAGTCATCAAACCAAACAAAATTTATTACTACCAAAGCTCTATCCCTCCAACAAGCTTCAAACTCTATGACTAAAAGCATATGTTATGTACGGTTACCTACAATAGCCACAGCAAGCGGGGTGCAATACAGCGTGCGGTATTAAGCAAACGTGCGGGTTGCGTAGGGTAAAATAACGGACAACAAGAAAGGCTCCTAATTTATGGTAACGGGTGGAAATTAGGATGGGATCCCCAGGCACACGCACAGTGAGGTCACGGGCAAGGTACAGTAAAGCGGGTGGAAACAGGATAAGACCCCCAGGCATACCCACAGTGAGCTCTCGGACAAGAGTATGGTAAAGCGAGTGGAAGCAGGATGATACCCTCAGGCACACGCACAATGAGGTCTCGGTAAAGCGGGTGGAAACAGGATGAGACCCCCAGGCAAACGCACAGTGAGGTCTCGGACAAGGTACAGTAAAGAGGGTGGAAACAGGATGAGATCCCCAGGCACACGCACAGTGAGCTCTCGGACAAGGGTATGGTAAAGCGGGTGGAAGCAGGATGATACCCTCAGGCACACGCACAATGAGGTCTCGGTAAAGCGGGTGGAAACAGGATGAGACTTCCAGGCACACGCACAGTGAGGTCTCGGAAAAGGGGTAAGGAATACAACGGACGGAAAGGGGATCGGTTTATCGGAGAGATAAACCGATTATCTTACTCTTATATTCCCCAGGAACGGTCTGGTCTGATGTGAGTCCTGGACGCGGACTGAATAAATCGTCGCTCTGCGCCTGTTTATATAGGCGCTTTCCGAACGTGGGGGAAATGGCAGGAGTTGAACGGAGCGACGCACGCCAAACATCGGTTAGGGAAGGGACGCGTGCACTCGCTCGAATCGGTCTCTTATCCGAACGGCATAAGATTGCACGGGAAGATACGGATTTTAATTCATACACCCAAAATAAAAAACCAAAATTAAGTAACTTCGTTACAATGTGTAACTTCTTAGAGGTACCAATGAAAACCATACAGTCCAAAAAGAATTGCAGTTCACAATTTTGTTCATTTCAAAGGTTTTCATGAGAGCTTCAATAATATCAGTGTATTTTAATATTAGGAATATATCTTGTTTACGAAAGAAGAGACTTTCCCTGAGGAGATGTTATATTCTATAATTAACTTAGCATAGGCGCCCTGAAGGGGGAGCAAGGAGGGGCACTTGCGCCCCCCCCCCTACAAGCGGAACATTTTGAATTTTATTGAAATTTCTTTTATAATATGCCGCTTTTTCTAGACTTGCCCCCTTAGCATGTTGTTTATTCTAGGCTTTCCCCCTCCTAGTATGCCGTTCATTCTAGGCTTGCCCCCCTAGACAAATTTCTGCGGACGCCTATGTAACTTAGCTCCCCTATCTTGCAAAGAGAATTATAGAGGATAGTGATAAGTGCAAGAGCAAGCAGGATAACCAATAAAGCGATGCGGGTGTATAAACGTTGTGGTTACCATTATAAAGAAGGTTTATAAAGGTTTACTTGAGTAAAGGCGCATAAGGCCTATAAGGGGCCTATAAGAAGTTATAAAAGGTAACAGTCATAACTCTATCACAGTTATTATAAAACTTAGAGTCAAGGGTACTAAACAGTGGTAATGGTAACCCTTATAGGGTTCGCCATTTAAGGTCTTTAAGGGGTATATAGAAGTATCTGAAAGTTGTCAGCAACTATTTATATTACCAAAGGTTTATAATTTGGTGATAGTGATATTTCCAGAACTTTTATTTTGGGATCAGTTAGTTTTTCAGATATTTATTATAAGATATGGACAATTTTTTTCATTTCACTTTAATTAAATCTTATAAAAACATCTTTGCAAAAATTGCCAAATTAATATCGAAGGAAAGGCTATCTTGGATTAAGTAAATTAAAAAATTTGAAACAAATATTTCTGCTTTCAAGGCTGGAAAGAATTTAGATTTTATAGCATCAAATATGCAAGAATGTCTTGCGGATTAAATAAAGTTGGAGTATTAGTAATAAACGGTTGAATAGCTTGGTTCTTTTTGCAAGATTTTCCATGATTCATTTGCAAGATTAATTTCGATTTCCTGAAATATATTTCCCAATGTTACAAAGTCCATGATTGGAAACTATCCTGACCCGATGAGTCCATTGAGTCCTACTTTCGATGAAGGTTTATATTGTTAGAAATATTACTTCTTTTTGTTAGTTTATAGCCGCGTTGACATGGGTCGTGAATCACGAACGTGAGCCACGCTTTCGTAGACCACGCACCGTGTAAACTACTAGATTCGTGAAATACGAATCGTAAGTTCTTTTCACGAGCCAAGATAATTCCGTTCGTGATAAGATCAAACATGTTTGATGATTTTTCTTTCGTTTAGTCATTCGTGAGCAGAGCAAGAAGACAGTTGTGTTCATCATGGCTGTTCATATTTTAAAAATGAATGATGCAGACACCAGTAAATTTCTAGAGTTATATCTGAATGAGCCGGTTTTGTGGGATCCAACCCGAGCAGACTATAAAAAACAAGAGTCCCGTGCAGCTGCAGCAAAAAGAATTGCTGCTGCAATGGAAGGCTTTACAGATATCCATGTAATGAAATTCAAAAATTTTTGAAATCTTCAGGATACTCGGAAATTTCTTTAATTAAATTAGTATGGCTTCTTTGTAGAATTCACTTCCTTGTCCACCATCGCCTGTTGTTTTTTCTTCTTACCAACATATTTTTGGAAATACTGCCTGCTATCACTCCACACATAACTTGATATGCTTCTGCCACCAAGTACTGCATTTTCGCGACTGAAGCAAATACTGGATTTTTGTCGTGTAAACCTTTTTCACGAAAGAGGAATGACTCAAGTCGTGAAATGACTAGATTCGTGGTTCCACGAGCGTGTCTCACGTTCGTGATTCACGACCCATATCAACGCGGCTTATGTTTGAATTAAAACAGCATGTAATAAGTACAAGCCGGCATAATAACCATTTACTTATTTATTTGTGGCAATTATTTGGTGCAGCAACAAGTTAAGTACCAGTAGAAACGAAAAATATTCTTAAAGCCACAAAATATACATAGATTTGTTAAGAATTGACTTGTGCAATTGAATTTGTGCAACCAAACATGCCCTAACTTATCCCATTAAGTTTATTCGACAACCAACGTTAAATAAAATACATAACCTCAACATACCAGCTCTGAAACTTCCAGAAATTCCACAGCATCCAATAAACTTATGTTATAAATTGCTACTGTAAGAATGCTTCTACAATCTTAAATATGTTATTTATATCGTGTAATTATGTCATTGTGTTGATCTTTTTTAAGTTTTTGAGTTTCTTTTTTCATAAATTAACTTTTAATGAGTTGATTAATAAGAATAATAAGTTAAAATTTTAAAGTAGATCCTGTTGGCGTAATTAATAATCTGTAGCTTGATGCATACCCAAAATGTTTAACAAAATGTTTATAACAATTTTTCACAAGCACATATCCAGACCAAAAGGGCAAGGAACAGCTTATGCTTTTATCAATTTTAAGATCTATTTGTCAATATATTTCAAGTTAATCGCATAATAATAAACATACTCAAACAGTTTATTCTTGTCAACTCGTAATCGGTAATTAATTCTCTTTACATTAATTGTTAAGTATAAACAAAGTTCAAGACAATATTAATTAATTGCGAATGTTTTTCAAGGAAATGCCATTGATAGGATGTTTTTGCGGTTACTTCGCGTGAAGAGAAAAACAGTGTTATGACTATAATAAGAAATGAAAAAGAGAAAAAAATGTCATTTTCATAGTAGGGATTAAAACTTCTCTTGCACGAAGTTGCGTGAAACAAGAGGAAATAATTATTTAAAATTTAAAATTTTGCAAGTATAATTAATTCGATAAGAAGCAGAATAGAACCTTTTTCTGTCATAAATTTACTGAAAACACATCGTTTTTATATTCTTAGCTTAGTTTTATACAAAGTCAACTGAAATTATCGTTTTTAAATACGAGCAGATATGCTCGTTTTAAATAGCTAATTAGAAGAAAAAAGATAAATGATTTTGACTACCTTTGGTCTTTAAAACAATACCGAAGTGACTAGAGCTGACTACAACTAATTACAGTAATAATTCTCGGCGCCAAACCAAAGCAATTAAGTCACATTACTTTCACAATATGCAATTACCTATACCGAGTTAAGTAGCTTTAATAATAATTATATTTAAATGTCGTTTAAAATATTTAAAAACTTTCAGTCATAAAATTAACATTAGTTTCGTTTGTTCATTATAACTATCCCTATACTACATGAGGGAAAAATGTACATGAACGACCACATCAGCAAAACATCAATAGGTTCAAGTTAATTAATGAAGCCTTGCATTTATGACTTCATGTAGTATATGTAATACATAACGTATAATATGGTATATATAGATATACTTTACACCTGCCAATCCAGCAAAATGTGATATATTTAGGATCAAGTTGATCTGCATAACCGCATAACGCAAGCATGCTTGCAAAAAAATATTCAGACACATAAATAGACTCGATCACCTTGTAAGACACTTTTTATGTCAAAACTTTCTAATACCTTTATGTACTGCCTCTGAGCAAACTTCTTTGACATTATTGAGTTTGTCATAATTTTGAAGTGATCCATTTTTGATGATCTCTTGATTATAAAAGATATATTTTATACTGTCTGTGTTATACTTTATAATAAAGGATGTAGTAAATGTCTTATTATTACTTCTGTTCATTTTTTTTACTGGTGATAATTTTGCCAACATTTTTTTAACTAACACCACCTTGACCTTTCACACGTAAAAATGTTACTAACTCCCTTTTTTAATTTATTCAAAATTAATAAATCATAGTTATTGATATGCCATTTAATTTGTATAACTTTCTTATTATTAAGAATTGTATGCAAGTGTACCCTAGTCAATGCTAGGGAGCTTATAAAATTAATAATCAACAATAAATTGCAGGTGGCCGTGTTCTTAAATGTCAAAATAATTCTAGGAATTATAGTTATTATTTATAAGTAGTATATCCAGGTATTAAAAATGATTGGAATTTGTAACGACTCTTTCAAAACTTATTACTGGTCTGTAATTTTATACCAACATATTTTTATTTATATATAAATAATGTCATAATGTCGACACGATTTCCTCTAGGTTATCTCTCTGGATATCTTAGAATATCCCATGGTCCAAGTCCCATTAAAAAAAATACTTTTTTTATAAACCATGCTGATATATTCTAATTAGTGCTAGTTACATATGTATGTGCCAGAGAATAAAAATGAAAACTGAGCCCATAACCTAAACATTGGTTTAAAAGTGCACAATTTACATTAAAAAAATAAATATTGATTTAATGTGTTTTATTAATCTATAGATTTGTTGGGATTGCGATTCTACTTATTGGTTTTTTGTAGAATTCATTAAATTAATTTATTTCATACTGTCACAATTGTCAGTTTTACGTCAAACTATTTAGTCCAGAACATGCGATTTTACGGTCTAGTATGACTGTAATAGTATATTGTGTTACAAGTGCAGAAAAGTGCCAATTTCTTACGAGTGTGAAAATTTTGTTTTTGCACGCGTTACACACTATACTTTATCTACGACAACAAAAAAAGTAATAAACCACCAACAGCTAAGAAAGTTTTTTAACCTAGAATTTACACTCGCATTCATATTTTTTACGTGAAATATTTGGCAATAAATTAAGAGATGTAATGTGAGCCGCTTCCACGATGTTTGGAGGTGTACGAGTGTACACCCCAATTTTCCTTCATCGGATTCACTCATGATACATCTAGAATTTTAAAAACGAGAAAAGTAAACATTAAATTTGTAAAGACAATAGTAATAATACGTTTACAATTTGTATAATTTCAGTCAATCTACTATTTAGTACTTACAGCTAAATAATCATACGTATGTACTCGTTTTCAAAAAATATTTTATATGTACAAAAATCACAATTCAATTGTCAAGGTTATTAACCTCTGCGCAAAATGTCAAATATTCTCGCATTATGTAGCAAATTATAAATTTTTTCAATGTTTTTATTGTAATTTAGCAATAATAATAATAAATAAAATTACATTAAAAATTATATAATACTGTAAAACATTAATTAATTTTACGTTTTAATTGAATAACAATCATTGTAACTTTATATAATGAGAAAAAAACATCATTGGAAGGCGTCTCGGTAGCTCAATGGTTACGCTGTAGCTACTAACTGAGCGATCCGGGTTCAATTCCCCGGGTCTGACCTTAGTTTTTTTTCTAGATGGATTTCCATTCGAAATATAATTTAATGTAAAATATTAATTAAACAATATATATTATGTAATTAGGAGATCAAGCGATACTTTAAATCCAAGATGTATAACGCCGAGGCGCCAGCCGATGCAAGATGCCTTATAATTGTTGTGTGCCTCAGTGTTCATCTATTACTAATAAATATTTAATTAGAAAATGGTTGTTTATCATTAGATCAGGAAATTTATATATATTTATATGAAAAAATAGCGATCTATGTTTTCTTGTTTATTAATACAGATAGCGTCAAAATTTTTTCGCTAAATTAAGACTTTGCATGTATAGACATTATTTTCTTTAAAATAATGCTTCTAATTTTAACAATAAGAATGCTGTAACAAAAAAAAGCGATTTTTAGTGAGAACCGGTTTGAACAAAAAATTAGGAACAATTTTAACAAAAACAATTTTTGTAAAACAATTTATTTGTACACGTGTGTTTAATAATATTCCTAACTTATTTCCATCAGTTTATATCATACAATGCATCTTATTATATTTATTGCCATATTTATGGACTTTCATCCAAGCGGTTCAGTTTCGACTCATGGTACCTACAGATCTAGTTAAGATTTTCTGCAGTTTTTCCTTAGCTGTTACACAAATGTGAGATTTGTACTGTTCCATCTGTAAGTCGGCTGCAACCGCACGTTGGGCCTACGTAATAATAATAATAATAATAATCGCCCCCTTCCTCGCGCACAAGCTTCATAGCTTCTGGGACCAGGTTTCCAAGTTATGGGTTGTAGCAATTATTGTTAAGAATATAGAATGTATATTAAGAATAAGAATATGACCTTCTAAAGTTATTTTCTAGGGATCAAGTTAGCAAAAAGGATTTACTTAAATGATTTTTTGGTCTCCTGAACTGTAAAACGTATATGACAGTTGTTCGTACATTAAAGGTAGCTAGGGCCGCACCGTCCATATGGGCAAAGTCGTGCGACGCACGACGGCACCAGGGTCTGTAAAGCGTCACGACATTGTAATCTGAGGAAGTAAAAAATATTTAAAATGTAATACGTAAATTCTACTCGTTAAATTTGTCAAAAAATATTTCTGTATTTAATTGTCTTATATGTGTCTATAAGTCTATATGTGTATATGTGTCTTAACATAAACAAGTTTCCATTAAAAATGCTACTTCAGCTTTAATAACCAAAAGTCTTAAAGCTTTTTGTTTTTTATTTGAATTATTAGTTTTTATTATGTGATTTAGTTGAATTCTAGAGACCGAACGGAGTTAACGTGCAAAACTGGAAAACTCTGAAGCAAGTAAACCTTTGTTTACATGATAAATACAAAATTATTCACGAAATAGACATGAATCCAAGAGTGTTTTTACGTGGAGCACCTGTCGTTAGACCTAATCTTCACGTTCCTTCCAAGATGAACTAATTGAGGTACGCTGAATCAGCGCGCATAATTATGCTTAGTATATGCTCCCAGTAACTCACTAGTCGGAGCGAGATTGCCTATTGACCCTCTACTGGCTCTCCAGGTCAGTGCCGGATCGATAAACGTGCTCATCCGTCGAAACCCTCTCGTTCTACTTTAAACGAGCGCAGGGTTCCTCGTCTAGCATTAGGAGTATTCCCTAACCTAGGTTAGGTACATCCGAACCCTCCAGCCCTCTTTCATGCCTTCACAAGTTCGAAATAGACAGTGGAAAAACCAAATTACCGTATGTCGCGAACGTAATCTTTCAAAATCTAGATCATCTCATCAAGATTAAAAAGGTAACTCTTTATTTTTTAACAAATTATATAAATAATATCTAAGAATAATAACTAATATTGTATTGATGGCACGAATTATTCTTGAAATGTACATAGAATAATAAACTGCATTGCGATTCCTAGTCCAGGCGATAGGGAAATTGGTATATGGGAAAAGTCACAAGACTTGATAACAGCAATTTGTTTAGTATGTAGGGGGGTGTGTGGTGAGTCTACATTCAAGTTTTCGTATTAATCGGAGGCTGCGAAGTGTCCGCCATCTTGGAAAAAGAGGTTAAAGAGTTTTTTCAATTTCAATTTCAATTCTCGTTAACCATAGGTCTGAGGAAAACAATAATTCATAAAGTTTTTGTCGGAAATTCGATTCTCTATAACTTCCTCAATACACTTCTTTGCGAGATGTTTGTAATAAAAAAGTTATAAACAAATAACCGTAAAAATTTAGGGGTTGCAAATCTTTGGGGTGAAATAACTTTTGATCGTACGAGCAAAATTGTTCGTACCTTTCTTGTAGGCAATCTAAAAACGAACAATTTAGTGTACTCACTTTTTTGGTTCCGTTCTTTGGTATAGTGGAAGGCAGCGGTCGAATGGAGGTAAGTCGAAAACGAGGCAGTAAGCGCATATAACGTTCTTCCTACTGGTAAGTTATTTATCTCCTTAACCATACGTCTAAGTAAAAAATTTGTTACCACCATTTTTGCCGGCAATACGATTCTCTACAACTTCCTCAATACACTTCTTTGAGAAATGTTTGTAATAAAAAAGTTATAAACAAATAACCGTAAAAACTTAGAGGTTGAGAATCTTTGGGGTGAAGTAACTATTTCATTTTTGGTCGTACGAGAAAAATTGTTCTTACCTTTCTTGTAGACAATTTAAAAACGAACAATTTAGTGCACTCACTTTTTGATTCCGTTCTTTGATATAGTGGAAGGCAGCGGTCAAATGGAGGTATGTCGAAAACGAAGCAGGTAAGCCGTATAACGTTTTTCCTACTGGTAAGTTATTTATCTCCTTAACCGTACGTCTGATTAAAAAAGTTGTCAGCTCAACTTTTGTCGTCAATACGATTCTCTGCAACTTCTATACTACACTATTTTGAGTCATGTAAGCAGTTACAAAGTTATTAAAAATAAACCTCTAAAATATAGGGGGGATGGTTATTTGTATTGAACGTATGGGGTGAAATAAGTATTTCATTTTTTGTCGCATGGAAAAAATTATTCTTACCTTTCTTGTACACAATGTAAAGACGGGAATTTTGATATACTTACTTTTTTTATACTTTATTACTTAATTTTTCTCGTACGACCAAAAATGAAATAGTTACTTCACCCCAAAGATTTTCATTCCCTAAATTTTTACGGTTATTTGTTTATAACTTTTTTCTTACAAACATCTCGCAAAGAAGTGTATTGAGGAAGTTGTAGAGAATCGAATTTCCGACAAAAACGTTATGAATTACTTTTTTCCTCGGGCCTACGGTTAACGAGATAAATTGAAAAACACTTTAACCTCTTTTTCCAAGATGGCGGACACTTCGCAGCCTCCGATTTATACGAAAACTTGAATGTAGACTCACCACACACCCCCATACATACTAAACAAAAAAATTGCTGTTATCAAGTCTTGTGACTTTTTTTACCCTATCGTCTGGACTAAAGACGATTTACTACGACATTGACCGAGTCAGATAATGTTACAGAAAGTGTAGGGAAACCGGCCAATGTCGTTTTACGAGCGGCAATTTCGAAAACATAATTAAAAAATCTGTTGGTTCTAGCGTACGTCACTGAATTCTTAGCAACGTGAAATCTGCACTCTTATCTTATCTCACCTCGGGTCGTATTTCTTTATTCCGGTGTGAATACATGAAATGACTCATTTCATGTATTCATGGTTGGAGTCAGTGGCAGTGTCAAACTCGGGGCACAGGACAAACTGGTATATCGCTATCATGCTCGTACGCACACTTTAAAGCAGTACATCATCATGTGTTGCACTGCGAGTGTCTCGGATTCGACGTATGCACCCACCGTTATTGGTTGGAGTATAGACCAATTTAAGGTAATCTAATAGTCTGCCAAATGGTGATTTTATGGCGCCGACGGGAAGATAATTGTGCATTTGCCCTCAGCGACATATTAGTTTAGACTGCCTAATCTGCAGGTGAGGTTAGGTTAGTGTTGGTTACAAGTTTTACGTTCTGAGCCTGAGCGATCATTAACGAAATTGACCGGTTTATTACATTGACCGAACCATTATTATATTTATTTTCAACATTTCCTACTTTCTAGATGGCCATTGACGATAATAATCGGTCAATGTTATTTTTAGTATTAAAATTAAACAACATTGTCCACATTCACTGGATATTTACGACAATGACCGGCTTTTAATGTGTTTAGCCAACCTAAATGGGATATGACGATAATGGCCGGTACTAACGACATTGACCAGTTTACCACATTAACAATAACATGTATATCAATTACCAAATTTGTTTTAATTCTAGACTAATTTTGAAATTAAACGGTAATTTCACAATTAATTATAACAAAAAAAACTTTTGACCTCTAAAACTTCAGCTTATACTAAATGTTTAGCAATAAGCTTTACTCAGGAATAAGTGTATACATAAAGCTTTCTCACTTTTCATTTGTACAATTTCTACTGGTTTGGTTAAGCTCAAAGTTCAATTGAAGATCAAATTTCGTTTCCATATCATGCTTATACAGTCGATTTTCATATTGTTGATGCCTAAAGACATGCAAATAATGTTTGTTAGGATATAATGTTTAAATTTGTGAAGATAGGAAAATGTGAAAAGATATTTTTAAGTAACAAAGTTAATAAAATTTTTAAGGAGGTAGGGATGACATCGACATTCAAAAGAGGGTTGATTTTGAATTAATGAAAACATAAGTGTATTCATACCATTAGATTGGAAATTTTTTATGTATAAGATTATCTAATTAGTTTTTGTGTTAATTAAAATTTATAAACAATAACTTAGTTATGTTAAATTGACTTGTTAAAGTTTCTTTTGTTTTACGAATTATTATGTTAAATTATGTTAAAAATGGCATCACATTCATTTGTTTCGCCAAAATCATAACATATAAAGATAAACACGGCTATTTCTGTAATAAACTCTCTTCTATTTAATCTTTCAAGAAGTGCACATCCTTTTGGAAAGCAGAATGTAATTCAAGATTATATGTTTTACGTTAAAAATGTAAACCAAGCGATGTCAAAATTCTGATGTTAAAGTTATTTTTGTGAAACGTCAAAATATTTCAAGTTTTAAGAAAGTTCGGTAAATCTAAGTGATTATTTAACAAGTGTTAATTTATTCTGCTATGGAAATTTTTATTAATTGCTAGTAAAGAAAAACTTTTATAAAAATTTATGAATGTATTATAAATGGATGTGGACTTTAATTTAAAAATTAAATTTACTTACCTGTATTATACAAATAAATGGATTTGGAATTCCAATTAAATAGTAAAGCCCTTTATGTGAATTTATTTGAAAGAAATCAAGCAGAGAGCGGATATTTGGGAATTTATAAAAATACGGTTAGCAAGCTTGTGGCGACAAATATTTAAAAAGGATTTAAATATATAAACGTGAGTTTTTAACAGTAGTTAGTTTTAACTTTAGTAATTAAGAAATGTGATGATACCAAAAAATAAGGAACCTGGACCAATGGGAAACTGCATGCCACCAGGTACTGGCTTCGGAAGCTGCTCGGATCAGTAATGATTCGAAGTGGCTCTAGAACCTTTACACTTAAAGGGAGTGATGCGAGAAGGGTACATAGCCTCTCACTCTCAAGACAACTTCACCTGAAAGGCTACATACCGAGGGTCTATAACGTGTAGACTTGTAAACAAAGCGCTGTCGAGGGCACACCAAGCCTATAATTTGGTCGGGGTGGCAAAACCATTAAAAAACCAAGTCCTGCCATAATTGAGGTTGGATATGATCGGGCAGTGGTCCTCAATTCCATAGGAATTGGGGGATAGTCCGAAACTGGACGGGGTACAATCTCCTAGGAGAAAGTGCCGACGGGTAAGCACGTTTACCGCTCCGGTACTAACCTGGAAAGCTAGTAGAAGATGGCTAGTAACCTCGCTCCTACCAGTGACTGACTGGTAGCACTGTCCTTGACAATGCGCGCTAATTGAGCGTAACTCAATTCATGTCTAACCGACGGGAAGGAACACCCGAACGTTCATAAATACAAAGAATCATACAACTAAGCTAAATCAACTACGGCCTATTATAAAATTATAAGGCGATAGGCTATAAGTCACTGTTAGAGTGAACTCATGTGCCTGAAGTTGTTTTATCTCCTGAAGCTTGTCTTTAGGACTCCAGCGGAGTAGGGCGGTGAAATTCATTCGCCAGAACAGTTAGTCGTACAAGATACCAAAAGTATTAATCTTCAAATAAAGAATACTAAACTATTTTGGAATTAATATAAGATAAAAACTACTGATAGGATTAAAAAGATCTAGTAATCAAATTTTTGTATACAATTGGATTTAGATATTTAGAGATAAAATTCATAACTAAGCAGCGTTTCTATCTTTTAACTCACTAAAAGAGAAAATCGATTTTTTATCTAGTTTCAATTTTCTTTTAGTTTCGTTTTTTTGTTATTTGGTAGTTGTTATTATAAATAAATTATAAAACAAAGTTGTGTTGTTATTAGTGAAAAATTACTTCGTGTATCTGTTTTTATATTACTGTGTCCCTATACTATACAAATAAGAATTTACATATCTATAGAAGGGACCCGCCTTAGAAAGCCTCAATTTGTGGAGAGTTAGACTTTTCACTATAATATATTTAGCCGGAGCATTTATTTCAATTAAAGGTAAGCATGTAGTGTATTTCATAATTATTACGTTAAAAATACTAATAACACTATGTAATATTTACGTATATATATAATATATCCTAAATTGAAAATATTTTTTCAAAATGTATGTTATATACAGTAGAAACTGCGTAAAGTGACCAACTTTGGGACTGACCCAAAATGGTCAATTTAAGCAGGTGGTCACTTTGTAAAAGTGTGAATTCTTTATACACTACAATTTGCTCAAAATAGCTCACACTCGTCAACATTAAAAATATCCTCTGATATAACGCCCTTTGCAAACTCTGTAAAACGAATAAGAAAATAACTTACTGTTGCGGGATCAATTTCATTTGCATCTCCAACTAAACTCTTCTGGAAAATGTTTCGTTTCTTAAATGATTCGATCCAACCCGACGATGCTTTAAATTAGGCAAATATGACTGCTGAGCAAATTTTAATGCTACTTCTTGTAACATTGGTCCAAAAAGTCTTGCATATACACTGCGCATTTTTAAAAAACAATTTAAAGTTAATAGATTTCTTTCACTGTGTTTTTCTAAAAACTCTAACGTAACTCAATTCATGTCTAACCGACGGGAAGGAACACCCGAACGTTCATAAATACAAAGAATCATACAACTAAGCTAAATCAACTACGGCCTATTATAAAATTATAAGGCGATAGGCTCAAGGTGATAAGTCACTGTTAGAGTGAACTCATGCGCCTGAAGTTGTTTTATCTCCTGAAGCTTGTCTTTAGGACTCCAGCGGAGTAGGGCGGTGAAATTCATTCGCCAGAACAGTTAGTCGTACAAGATACCAAAAGTATTAATCTCCAAATAAAGAATACTAAACTATTTTGGAATTAATATAAGATAAAAACTACTGATAGGATTAAAAAGATCTAGTAATCAAATTTTTGTATACAATTGGATTTAGATATTTAGAGATAAAATTCATAACTAAGCAGCGTTTCTATCTTTTAACTCACTAAAAGAGAAAATCGATTTTTTATCTAGTTTCAATTTTCTTTTAGTTTCGTTTTTTTGTTATTTGGTAGTTGTTATTATAAATAAATTATAAAACAAAGTTGTGTTGTTATTAGTGAAAAATTACTTCGTGTATCTGTTTTTATATTACTGTGTCCCTATACTATACAAATAAGAATTTACATATCTATAGAAGGGACCCGCCTTAGAAAGCCTCAATTTGTGGAGAGTTAGACTTTTCACTATAATATATTTAGCCGGAGCATTTATTTCAATTAAAGGTAAGCATGTAGTGTATTTCATAATTATTACGTTAAAAATACTAATAACACTATGTAATATTTACGTGTGTATATATATATATATATATATATATATATATATATATATATATATATATATATATATATATATATATATATATATATATAATATATCCTAAATTGAAAATATTTTTTCAAAATTTATGTTATATACAGTAGAAGCTGCGTAAAGTGACCAACTTTGGGACTGACCCAAAATGGTCAATTTAAGCAGGTGGTCACTTTGTAAAAGTGTGAATTCTTTATACACTACAATTTGCTCAAAATAGCTCACACTCGTCAACATTAAAAATATCCTCTGATATAACGCCCTTTGCAAACTCTGTAAAACGAATAAGAAAATAACTTACTGTTGCGGGATCAATTTCATTTGCATCTCCAACTAAACTCTTCTGGAAAATGTTTCGTTTCTTAAATGATTCGATCCAACCCGACGATGCTTTAAATTAGGCAAATATGACTGCTGAGCAAATTTTAATGCTACTTCTTGTAACATTGGTCCAAAAAGTCTTGCATATACACTGCGCATTTTTAAAAAACAATTTAAAGTTAATAGATTTCTTTCACTGTGTTTTTCTAAAAACTCTAACACCTTTTGTTTTTCTTGCAAATTTAGTTCTTTGTAAACTTTTTTTGAAGTCATCTTGATCGCACTAATTAACACAATGGTTTCAATCAACAGATGAAACAAGACTGATTTTATAAAACAATTTTAAAACTATCCAAGGTTTGCAGGTAATGAAGCAAAAATAAAGTCTTAAAACTTGGAAATACCTGAACCCAACTGGTCACTATTAAGGGATTATGATGCATTGTTAGAAATTCTTTGAATGCAATTTACATGTACATGCCTACTGAAACTTCTAGAAGATTAGTTATAACTGTTTTAAGTAATCCCTTGGCTAATAGTCACATTACACAAACATTTTTAAACAAATATTTGAGGTAAATGTGGTCAATGGTCACAAAAGAAAAGTGGTAAGTTTATACAGTATAAATTACATTTAAGTAATGGGATTTCTGCAGGGACTGAAAAAAAGTGGTCAATATGACCAGAGGGTCAGTTTAAACAGGCGGTCAGATTTACAAGTTCTACTGTATTTATAAAATTTGATTTAAATATGTTTATTTTTTTCATTTATAGTTAATAAATATTTTTAATCGTGCTACATTTGATGTTTCATTTGTATATTAAATTTTTATCAAGTGTTTAAATATTAATTTTTTAATTCCATAAAGATTTATATAAAATACTAGGTTATCATAAAGTAAGGGATATATTTTAACTTATTATATATTTTTAACAAATCAAATTAATAACAAAAAGTAAATGGAATCTAGTTGCTTACATAATGGGATTTCTGATTTCAAACACTGGTTAACGCAATTGCTCTATATGACCTCCATTTTGTTGTTGTAAAATTACCAACCATTCCTCCAAATAGTATACAACACTATTCAACATTTTTGGTTGAATTGCACAAATTTGCTCCCTGATACTGTCCTTTAATTCCTCCAGCGTTGTTGGACGCGTTCTAAACACTAATTTTTTTAAATAACCCCACAGCCAGTAATCCGCTGGGTTAAGATCAGGCGATCTTGGTGGCCATAAAATTTGCAAAATGTCTGCTTATAACACGATCTTGAGAAACCGCAGTTAAGAATTCTTTAACTGGTCGGTAAATGTGCGGAGGAGCTCCATCCTGCATAAAAATCATGTCTTCAATTCCTTGGTGTTCCTTTTGCAACTGTGGAATTGCATAATCCCTTAACATTTGCAGGTATCGTTCACCAGTCACAGATACGGCCTTCCCATTATGTATTTCTTCGAAAAAGTATGGACCAATGCTGAAATTAGCTATGAAACCGCACCAAACGGTGACTTTTTTGTCATGAAGACCTTGCTGAACGATTTCATGTGGATTTTTTGTTGACCATATTCGACAGTTTTGAGTATTAACTCCACCGTTAAGAGAGAAATGGGCCTCATCTGTCCATAAAATACGGGATAACCATTTGGGTTCAATTTCTATCTGAGCCAATATTTATAATGAGAAATCGTACATGAGAGCAAAATCTGCATCCTTTAATTCAAACAGCAGTTGCAGTTTATAGGGATACATTTTTTGGATTTTCCGTAAAATTTTCCAAACCGTAGTGTATGGCATTTGTAATTGTTTTGATATCGCATTCACACTACTGATGGCTAGCGGATTAGTATTGACTACGTTTTGATTTTCCTGAAGAACTTCTGCAACTTGGACATCATTAATCCTTGTTCTTCCTGATCTGGGAAGGTCAGTTACAGACCCTGTTCTTTCAAATTTGATAATCAAATTACGCCTTCATTTGGCACGGCCCTGCTCTCAAACCCATTTTCTTACGAAATCTTCTGGATTCTATCGTAATCCAGCAGTGTAATTTTTACCGCATTCGTAATAACATTGTACTAAACCAATTCTTGTTTGCAGATCCATGTTCAAATTGTTACAATTTACGTTTACGCGAGTTTTATTTTGAGTACAATTATCTAAATTACGATACTTTCGTTTGACACTTGTATCAATAGTTGTCACGACAATTCTTTTGTTTTCCATAGATACACTAAAATCCCATTATGTAAGCAACTATAGTAGAATTCAGCTAAGAATAAAGCGAAGGAAGGTATAGGGCAAGCTTGACCTTCGCGTAGGTCAAAGATTGCATATACCACATAATGGAAATCGAAAGTAGGATTTAGACGAAATGGTAGAGGATATTGTGGAAAAACTATAAGTTTAGGATCGGCAAATTCCAACTCAACGAATCAGACGAACATAGAGATATTGATATTGTGCCAATATAAAATAATTTTTAAGGTTTTTCGAATGATAGTGCCATTACATCAGTGGCGTGTAGTCCATGGAAGCAAGGGAAGCAATGCTTCTCTGGAGAATTTATTAAAAATAAAAAACAATGCTAACAAAAATATTTTTATAAAATTATGGTTATCATTTATTTAAATTTGTATTATTATTATTAATAAATAATTATTAATTATAATATAGTTTTTTTATATAGTTTTTATCTTATAATATAATATTTATTAATTATTAATTATATATTATTAATCAAGAATTTTCTGCATACAGTTTTGGAGAAAAATACAAATTATTAAGAAAGGCAGATCAAAACCAGAACTTTCAAATTTAACAACAAAGATTAAAACCTGCATCGGTATTTTGCTAAGAAAGACCGAAAAATCGAGTTGTAGCATAAATATATAGTTTTTTAAAATAAAGAATAATAGTCAACAAATTCCATAAGTATAAAGTGTAAAAGTTCTTCTTTGAAAAACTTTTGTTTTTTTTAATTGTATCTAGCAGGGACGGATTCAGAGAATTATTTTGAGGGGGAAATTTTTGGAAAAATAATTGTTTTAATAAATAATAAATAAACAAACATTATTTGTTTCTATTCTATGTATACTTATTTCTAAAATTGGGGGGGGGGGAATCCCCCTAGTGAATCCGCACCTGTACCTAGGTATATTAAAATTAAAATCGTGGTTGCTTCCCTAGCCTGAATTCTCACCGCACGCCACTGCATTACATTGTTATGATAGTGTACATTATTCATTAGTTCTATTTATAAATTGTTCATAAGATACACTGGCATCTTGTACAAACGTACAGAAATAAATTGTATATATTCTTCAGTCAATATTTTGAACACTAAACAATATTAATTTTCAAATTTCCCGCAGTTTTGATTTTAGGTGTGTAAATGTAACTTGGATCGAAGCGCCATCTACTTTATTCTTATTTGATTTTTACTATAGATCCCATTTACTTTTTGTTATTAATTTGATTTGTTAAAAATATATAATAAGTTGAAATACATCCCTTACTTTATGATAACCCTTTATATTAAATATTTTGTTTTAAAAATTGTTTAGTATTTATAATACATGGGCTTTACATTATAAATTAAACATCGATAAGCTACTAATATTTACATAATGTATATCAGATACAATTCGACTATTACTACTAGACAAACGTAATGCTTATTCTACGATTTGGTAAAGGTGGTATCAGAGTTACAAACAAATCCTCGAGAATGTAGTAAAATAAAAATGTAGCAAAAAAATTTTTTTTTGTTTGTTTGTTTAATATTTTTAATGTAATGTGAGTACAAGGGGCTTAAATTTAAAATAATTTTCTCGAAAACTAGCACGAAACGATCACATGTTGATACGGAAAATATGTTCTAAATCATTACAGGTACCCCCCTCCCCCAATTACGAATTTTTAGTTATATTAGTTACACCCTATACATTCTTATGTCACGAGCTGTCCCTTTCTCTAAGGCAGGGTTCTCAATCTTTTTTCTCTAGTACTCCTATTTAATTATCACCAAAAACTGCATCCTTCTTCAATGTAGAATATACCCAAAAATACCTAGTAGATAAGGCGTAATTGTGCTATTAAGCTGGTTCTTTTTTTAAATTATCTTTATCTTTCTGTAATAAAACGAGAGTAGTAATAAAAGGATTTTATTGTAACAACTTAAACTTAAAAACAACAATGTTTACATTTGTATAAAATTTTTAGAAAATGTGCATACTTAATTTTCCAGTGTGTCACCTCATTTCCGCGTATATAGTATGTATTCTTTACATATCACTGGCGTATCCCTAGGGGTATGCGTACCCCACATTGAGTACCCCTGCTCTAAAGAAGTGAGTTTTGCTGCTCATTATTTAATTAATTTAATTTAATTTGAAACCATGTCCAATATTGGAATCTCCATGGGTACAACAAACTCACAGGTGCATTCATACCTGTCGAAAAAGTGGACACCAATATAAAAAATGCAAATTCTTCAATGTCACCAAATGTCCTTTTTTAAACAGTAAAATATTGTAGGTGTAATAAACTAGTGTTGTTTTACGTTTTTATATCTGCCACATCAAGGTTATAAAATGCAAATTGGTCAATCTAAGCGACTTCATACTTAACGATTTAACGCAGTCAAGTGGTTTAAACGAACGACTCGATGTACTAGGTATACATACATATGTATAATGTATACAAAGAGAGATGTGAAACAAGTGGAATAGAAATAACGTTATAAAGGTACGTTTACATCTGACACTTTTGTCCGACATATGTGTCAAGTGTCGGGACATAAATCGCTCTGATCGTTTACATTCAAATATAAATTACTTGAGATTTATATCACCAATATGTGTATGAAATGCTCGATGTTCTGAAAGTTTGCAATAAATATATGAACCGTTTACATCTGTATATACTAAATTTATTATACTTATGTCGTATACATTTCTTTCTACAACTCTTTTACTATCCAATTGATTTAATTTTTTTTTTCTAATAATAATAAGCGTTTTCTTTTTGCTACATTTGCAATTTTATAAAAATACAATAAACTCCGTCTATTTCTTTCTAATTTTTCGTATATGAACGTTTGTAATGTTAACGCAACACTCAAAATGAAATTTTTTTTAAGTATGTTGTGTCTAATTCATGTCTGTTTTTATAACTTCTGTGTGATTTTATAGTGTGAAACTAAATGTAGCATATTTTTTTCTATTTAAATTCAATCCTTATTTTATCAAAATTACAGCCTGAATTTATTGAATTTTGAATACTATTACATGGGTAACAGAAACGTCGTTAAAAAAATTACTCTTACAAATAAAAATTTTAATTTTTATCTGGAATGTCTCTGGAAAGATTAAAAAATTTTACTGTTGATATAAAAAGTCAAAAACTTATATAGTTTCGAAAAAACGTGATTATAAATTAGAGCGTTAAATTTTTTTATGTTATGATATATTATTTTTTTTTGTATTATTAAACAGTTTCAGTTAATGTTAATAAAAATATCAAAACACAAAAAATTAATTTGTAGTTTTTCTTTATAATAGTGGTTTTAAATGGGTTAATAAAACGAAATATCTTCCAGACACTTTTATAAAAGTAGACGAATACTCAACTAATGCAATTTATTTCATGCAAGTTGGAACTTAAAAATAATTAGCGTTTACATCTAACCATATACATGTGTCGATATAAATTGCCGACACATGATACATATATGTCCGACAGAAATTCTCCACCGTTTACATTCACCTCAATTAGTGTCTGACATATATATCAAGCAATAAGTGTCAGATCTAAACGTACCTTAATATTTAGAGTGCATTATTATGTGTGTACAGCTCGTAAAACTTGAACGTATTTCGAGAGGAGGGAGACTAGTTTGACGCTTGGTTAGTTCGCGCGTGTATCATACAGGTAGATTGCAAATTTATATAATATGGTTTATACACGTGGCTATGGCTTTTTTAGTATCAAACACGTTTTTGGTTATTCCAGTGAAATTTATCTTGTGGTCGATATTATTTGAATGCGTGTGTTTATTTGTTTCCATGTCCATGTTGACGTACACAGATTTTAGAAAGGTAAGATCTTATCTGATTGGGGTTAAATACTTAAAACAGCCTACAAGATAATAATTCTAAACATTTCGCTATAAAGTTCTCCAGAATTTCATTTCATAACCTTATGCTCCAAAGAGGCGTAGCCTTTATTGCGTTCTATGCCGTTCTCGTTCGTAGCCGTTTCTTCTATCATCCGAGGAAACGCGAAATCAAGACCTGAAACGTTTCAGGTAGAAAAGTTACAATGAAAGAAAGAGTAAGAAGTAATTCATTAACATATCGTTGTTAGTCAGTAGCGTTTCAATCTAATCAGACTTTGGGAAAATATTTTGTTATATTCCTAAAGTCAGATTAAATTGTTCATAGTTCAAGGGTTCGGGTTTTTGGTCGTCACGCGATTTTTCCAACGTAGCAAAGCAATTTTCATATTAGCACGACTCTTTTGTATATGCATTACAATGGTGGAACATACACGAATTTATAAAAACGCCAGCTATAACTATTCGTTAATAAAACTTTTACAATACTACAAAACGGTTTCGTGGATGCAATGTGTATTATGTATAGCGCACGAAATGAAAGGCAGTAAATGGAGCAACTCCTTTTGAGAAAATTTTTATTGATCATTGTTGTACTGTAACTATGTCACTCTTTAAAATTAATTTACAACTTACAAGACCCGACAAGACCCTAACAAAAAGCCTATCTTAAGAAGCTTGAATAGTTAACGGGAAATTATTATCACTTAATTTATGGCCTCAACTAAACTTTAAAAGTTGTATATCATGATTTTCTCTAAAGTTACCTTGAATTTAATTTAAACTCTTAATGTTAATGAAATAATTATATGTAAATAGATAAATTTAATAATAATAATGTATTTATTCTGAGTAATAATGATATGCAATCATAATAATATACAGACATACAAATATATATAAATAATTACACAGAATCGCAAGGAGATGATTCAGCGTAGCTGTTCTTCCATCATCCCCTTGGAGTTAGAAAACTAATATTTACAGGTTTTTACTATAATATTCATAAGTAATTACATTTATAAAAATCATTTACATAAGAAATCAATTACATAGACTATTTACGAGCTGGTGTATCAATCGGTTTATAGCAACTTTTTGAACAGAGCTTTTTTAAATTGTTTAATATTAAGCGATTTGATGGAGAACGGTATCTCGTTATAAATTTTAGCGACATTATAGGTAAAAGAACGTTGGTAAAAAGTAGTATTATGTCTGGGGATAGTCAACAGACCTCTATGCCGCAGATTTATATTGTGCACATCTGTCCTGTACCTTATTTTATTATATAAATAGGGAGGCTGCTTGTCAGATATTATCTTATGGTAGAAAGCGGCTGTTTGTAAATAAAACCGTTTTTTCATATGAAGCCAACCAGTATCAATTAATTTATGGGAAATATGCTCATATTTCGGAATTCCATAAATAAGACGCAAGCAAGAATTCTGAACACGTTGAATACGCTGAGTTGTCTCATAATCCAGGCAAGGGGCATATACAGGAACACAATAATTAAATTGTGATATAACCATAGACTCACATAGTAAAATCTTCGATTCTTTACTTAAGTAATCTTTATGAGGATAAATAAGTTTTAGGTTATAGTAAGCTTGTTGTATGTATTTAGAGATTTGCTTATTGAACCGAAATGTTTTGTCAAAAATGACTCCCAAATTCTTTATATTTTCTACTATTGGTACCTCAACTTCACTAATTTTAATAGGTGGCACTTGAAGATTACTTGATTTTCCTAATAATAGAGCGCACGATTTTGTGGAATTTAACATTAATGCGTGATGTAATGAAAATTTAGAGACAGCTTTGAGATCGTTGTTTAAAATTTCAATTGCTTCTTTGATTTCATTTGACTTAAAAGAAAAGTAAATTTGAGTATCATCAGCATACATGTGAACATTACAGGTCCCCACACAACCACAAAGACCATGTGTGTACAAGGTGAATAGCAGAGGCCCCAATATGGATCCCTGCGGCACCCCTCTGATAACATCGACAGGTGAAGACACCACATTAGCCATTTTAACTCTTTGTGTTCTTTTACACAAATAGTTTCGGATCAGACCAATCGCATTTTCGCTGAGCCCTAAGTAATGTAATATTTTGAGAAGTAAATCATGATTTATTGTATCGAAAGCTTTACTATAATCTAATAAAACTAAAAAAGTAGATTTTCCTTCATCGTATGCTTTAAAGATATCATCCGTAATGTAAGATAAAGCAGTAGTACAGCTGTAACCAGATCGAAAACCCGATTGATACATTGGTAATAATTTATTATTTTCTAAGTATTCGCGAATTTGCATGTTAATAATCTTTTCAAATATTTTTGAGAGTGTTGGAAGGATGCTGATTGGTCTATAATCCTTTAGATCGACAGGATGTTCTATTTTCCCTATCGGTGTTATCAGAGCTGACTTCCAACTTTCAGGAAATTTATTCTCTAAAATACAAGAATTAATTATGTGTACTAAAAATTCTATAATAAAAGGACAGCATAACTTAATCATTTTGATATTTAATCCATCTAAGCCTGTGGAACTACTTTTTAAAGAACTGATTATTGTGAACACTATATCGTAATCTATAAGCTTAAAATCAAAAATACTATCATTGCCTAACGTATTGTTTGTGTAGAAATCTAAAGTGTCCTGGTCGACAGCCATAGAAGGAATGCTATCCACAAAAAACTTGTTTATTTCATGAATGTTACCATCAAACGAATTATTAGTATTATTTTTGGAATGTACAATATCTAGACGTTTAAATTCTTTCCAAATCACATTAGAGTTACTGTTATTCGCAAGCTTAAACTGTAAGTAAGCCCGTTTTTCACTTTTTATTGCGATATTTGTGTAATTGCGCAACATCCTATAATATTCACATGCAGCTGCAGTTTTAGACGTTTTAAATTTAGTTTTTGCTTTGTCCCTTAATTTCATTAGCAACCTAACATTATCGGTTAACCAAGGTGCGGGTTTTTTTGTCACTGTAATGATTCTCCACGGTGCATGCTTGTCAAAAAGATTTTGTAAATAGCTAACTAGAATATCGACCTTCCTATTAATGTCATTTTCATAGAACATATCATCTAAAGAGAGTGTTTCTAACTCGGCGTAAAAATTTTCAGTATTGAAGTTTTTGTAATCACGATAAGTGTAGGTAGTTGGAATGCGCGGTATTTTTTGACATGTTATTTCACAGCTTACTAAGTCATGGTCTGACAAATGAAAATTCTCGACACTCGATTTTTTTATAAGTGAAACTTTAGAAATAATTATAATATCTAACAAGGCATGTAATCTAGTGGGTTCTTTGATAATTTGAGTACAATTTAAATTTTCTATCGTATTGTTGAAATATACTGTTGCAGGGTTATCTACCAAAAGAAAATCAACATTGCCATCACCCATGCATATAATATTATCAGAATATGGTGTGCACAACATAATTGAGTTTTCAACTTCATCTATAAAAGCTTTATAGTTGAAGGTTGGAGGTCTATAAAACACAATAATACTTCTTATAATTTACATGAAAGCTGAACGATGATGCCCATAGACTTGGCCAGATCTTCAAGCAGTTCTGCAAGTTCGTTTCATTTGTAAAAGGTTCCCACAAAACTTTCATTTGAATCATGATCAGACATAGACTATACATCCAAACCAATACTAATTATTTTTGGGTGCTTCTTTCAAACAAAGGTTGATAAGTGATAAGGGCAAGCAGAGGCAGCAAATATAAACTAGCCTACATCTACTACATACAATACAATGAATCGCATTCAATTTAGTGGCGACTCCAAAAATCTCTTCCCACTCGAGGCGCTCAGTAAGCGCACTATAGTACATTAACGAAACGTAGTGTTTAAGCATCTCTTCAACACTACACTGCCCGGAAATGTAAATATTTTTTTCTTTTTATTTGTATTTACATTATATTACTTTATTATAAAATATGCATAAATAATTCTGAAAGCGAACTGGTCAGTCATTTAATTAATGTCCATTTACTTACAATTGTTACTATCATAACTGGTTTATCACCTATCAGAAGTTTAGAATCCAACAACATAGAATCTGCAAACAAGTTGTAGCCCAAGCAGCATCTAAGTAGCACTAACTGAGATCGCAACTTTGTTTGAGTAGTTATTACGTAACTATAACTAAATTTATAACTTTATAGGTTTAATTACTTCAGTTCGGAATATCTTAGTAATTATGTAGTGGAGTCTACTACTTATTGGAACATGTAGTTTCATTACTTCTTTTTTTATCAATAAACACCTACATTACTTCTGAGTGACTTTTAAAGTATGTGGAACGGTATTGCCATTTAGTAGGTATAATTACTTTAAAGTTAACTTCAAAGTGGTATTATGATTGTAGCAGTAACTTGCATAAAGCTACTTTAAAGTCTTTAACACTTTAAAGTAGTACTGAACGTTCCTGCCACCTGTCTGAAACCATTGTTTAACCCTTTAAAGTAACGGAACTTTACAGTAGTGTTGAAAGTAAAACTTACGTTTTTGCTACCCAGTAGAATCACTTTAAAGTGATTTTTCGTAAACTACTCCAGCTCTATATTAATTTTTATTTACTTATAAAATGTTGGAGGCCATTAATCACTTTGCCATTTGTTATGATTTAGTGATCGACCGATATCACTTTTTCTGACGATACGATATATCGGCCGATACCGATATTTACGTGCCAATAAACCGATATACCGATATATCGTTTCGGCAAAATACACTTTTTCAATTTTTAATCTCTATAGTTTTTAACTTTAAAAAATATTTATAAAAATGCGTTCCTGGTTTTTACTACATTATCAATTAACATAAACGTGTTTTTAACTATGAATATTTTTGGGAAATTGCCAGCATGTATAGACATATTAAAATAATATCCCGGTATTTAACCGCTTAAGTAATGAATAAAATTTTATTTTTTACTTTAATATTTTTGTTACGGCGAAAAGTGCTGTTCCACTCGACAGCTGCAGCGGTTTCAGATTTCAGAAACTTGCCTGCATAAACAATTTACAATCAAATTATAGAGGATGTAGAAAATTGAACGTTAAATGTGAATGCTAATTAACTATAAAGATAAAATACTGTTTTGTGCAAATTTTCTCAGCTGTTGATATGCATTCTGTGCGTACTTTGTGTGAATCCCCGTTCGGCAGCCGTCATACGTTACGTCACAAAACGACTGCAGACTATATTTCTTTGGTTGTATTTTGATACATTATGTATATGCAATAAAAATCTCGAAATTTGTCATTGTTACTTGCCGATATATCGGCAAGTTTCCCGCCGATACGATACAATACCGATAATCGGCGGCAGCTGCCGATTTACTGATATCAATATCGATATCGGTCGATCCCTAGTATGATTGTTAATAGATGTTTTACTATATAACCTTTAATAAAAAATAAGAAATTGGTGCCAAATTGTGATTTGGAATAATATAAAATGGTTTCTATCATGTGTATCAACTTTTTTTTTGTCATATTTTATTAAAGACATTTTGTATTAAAAAATATATATAAAGCAGGCGCGCCGTAATTTTTCGATCTATCACTATCACATTTAACAGAAAAGTTGCAATGGTTTATAATTTTGGTATACTGGAATGACAAAATGATCATGATGAACATTTCACCGCTCTTTGTATTATTAAGTAGGCATTACAAATAATATAGTAATAATCCATTTTGTGGCACGATGGCAGGATTAGTATAGAGAATGATAGAATATTTGTGAAGTTGCAAGAGTAAGTCGCGACACGATGTGTCAAACAGAAAAGAAGTTCCACGAAAGTAGCAATTACTACGCCGCTACGTAGCCTAAAAGTAACCGAAACGTAGCTGGACAAGTTCCAGAGAGGTTACTGCAACGTATCTGCTACCCAAAAATTGATCACCATTTTGGTTCCAAGCACGTAATAAAACCGTAGCAATTACGTGACTAATGGCAAAAACTTAATAGTTCCATCGGTAGTTGCTAGTACTTAGCGATGACTAGAAATGCTGCTTGAGAGCATTTTAAGGTATATAGCTACTATCCACTATTAAACGCAGAATGCATGTGGTAGCACTGCATATGTTACACTTAGATTTCACGTATACGTATGCTCAATCTGTACTACATTCAAATCACAATAAAGCATACAGCCATATTGAATCACGTATAGTCGCGGGGGAGAATATAGGCTCTCATGCAAACTTTTATTTATAAAGTTAATTTGTAAAGTAACAGTAGTTAGCAATATCAACTGGTTACTAAGTTACAAAAAAATAATAAGTTGATATATGTAAATAAACAAATAATGTTTTAATAAAATAATATATATTATGTAATTAGGAGACCAAGCGATACTTTAAATCCGAGAAGATGTATTATAACGCCGAGGCGCCAGCCGAGGCGTTATAACATCTTCGAGGATTTAAAGAAGCTTGATCTCCGTATTGCATAAGTTGTTTTATTTTATTTCGTATTTCAATCCTAATTTCTTCCTTCTAAAATTCATCCGAGTTTATTGTATAATGAACCAAGTTACCTTGTCTGTGTCATCATACGCGTAACCAAGGAAATAAAAAACAGCATGCCACGTGTGGCTGTTATGCAACATCAAATGATTTTTACGTTGCCAACAACAACGGAGATTAAGAACGTCTTGAACTCCGATGTCATTGACAACGGAGATCAAGTTATACTTTATTTTACTAATTGTAGTATATAAACAATTGTTTGAAATACGAAATGAAATAAAAATTGTATTATGAAATCTTAATTATTTCAAGTGTATAATATAATTTATTTCATTTCGTATTTCAAACAATTGTTTATATACTACAATTAGTAAAATAAAGTATAACTTGATCTCCGTTGTCAATGACACCGGAGTTCAAGACGTTCTTGACCTCCGTTGTTGTTGGCAACGTAAAAATCATTTGATGTTGCATAACAGCCACACGTGACATGCTGCTTTGTATCTCCTTGGTTACGCGTATGATGACCCAGACAAGGCAACTTGCTTCATTATACAATAAATTCGGATGAATTTTAAAAGGGAGAAATTAGAATTGAAATACGAAATAAAATAAAACAACTTATGCAATACGGAGATCAAGCTTCTTTAAATCCTCGAAGATCTACATCTTCTCGGATTTAAAGTATCGCTTGATCTCCTAATTACATAATATATATTATATACCTAATACATTACTACAATTACTGGAGCTTCTGGATCCTGTAAAACCCCCAACAAATGGTGACCCCGACGTGATCGACGTGATCTGATGTTCTGCAACCTTCACTGGATGATTTTCTACTATTATACAATCTAAAGAAAAGAAACCATTTTGATATAATAGATAATTAATTATTTTAAAGGAAATATATTAGTTATATGAGTTACAAGGCATGGAATATTTAGCTGTTTGACAAGAAACATCTACATGCTTACCTAGATTCTTTCAAGTCACCTGCATCTTTTTATTCAAGATTGATTTAATAATCAAGATATTCATCAACATCTATCAAGAAGAATATAACAAAACCAAGTTAAGTTTTCTTTTTCAAGTGTTATCAAGTGTTTTTTTTAACTGTTATCAATCATTGTATGAAATGTCATTTCAATTTTATTTCTTTCAATTTAATTTTATTGTTCCTAATTTTCTGTAAACTTTTAGTAAGAGCTGTTAATTAACGGAAGGAAACATGAATAGCAATAATTCAAATATTACTGAAGATAATTCTTCTTCAATAGAACAAGCGGCAGTAAGTTTAAAATTGCCTATTTTCTGGACACAGTGCCCGGAAGCTTGGTTTCTACAAGCAGAAATACAATTTAAATTTAAAAAAATTCGTCAAGACACCACTAAATACCAATATTTGATAGCTTCCTTACCTCAAGAAACTATTCTAACTGTTTGGGACAAACTCCAAGATCCAAACTTTCAAAATCATACAAAGCTTAAAGATATTTTAATTAGCAGACATTCTTTAAGTGAAGAACAAAAATTGGAAGAACTTCTATCCAATACGGAAATGGGTGACCGTAAACCATCGGAACTGTATCGTTCTATGGAAATTCTAGCTGGTACCTCTTCTGCAGTAGGTAAAGAACTGCTTAAACAATTATGGTTCAAGAAATTACATTCCGCTATTAATATTGCATTAGTTGCTTCTGGTAAAACTGACATACACGAATTATCAGAATTAGCAGATAAGATTTGGGACGTGTCTCCTAACCTTCAAATAAATTCTGTAAGTTCTATTAAAAATGACAAATGTCAAAATGACACTTTAAATACAAACTTGACATTAGACCTATTACAAGCATTTAATAAATTGACTGTTCATTACAAGGAACTCCAAAATGAAATTTTAGAATTAAAACAAACTATTTTGCGTTTAGAATAAGTCGATTCTAGCACCCAAATGACGTCATTTGAGTGTTAGAATAAGCGGTTGGTGTGCTAGAATAGGCTAGTAAAATTTACTGCATTGATGTTGGTAGCGTTGGTTGAACTGTCAACTGACATACGTCAAAAAAATTTTCTAACGTTTTTTGTGCAATTTGCCTAATTTTCGGCGGCGTTAGTGATAAATTTCCTTCACTATTCATTTTCAAACAACGCGAAATTGCGAAAATAAAATCTGACGTTTCAAATTAATTTTTTCCACAGCCGCCTAAATTTACGACACATAAATGTCACCAACCACCCAAAAAATCCCTAGATTTAAAATTTTTATTTTTTAATTTATAAAATGGTATAAAGCGGCAAAATAGAAAAAATAGTATAAAACACTCGTTGCAGAAGGTCCTTCAAGCACTCATTTGTTCCTCAACTCGCCGCTACGCGGCTCGTTTTGAAATTTCAAATTCGTGTTTGAATAGATCCCTTCTGCAGCTTGTATTTTAATATACTATTTATTACTAATGCTAATAATCGTTCTGGTTCTGAATCTCGATTCACACGTTGTCAAAACTGTTTTAGAAATACCAATAGGAACCACACACCCATTCGTTCACAAGCATTACTGTGTTGGTATCATTCTAAATATGATAAATTAGCACAGAAATGCGTGAAACCTTGCAGTTTCTATAAAAATCAAGAACATTCATTGCCAAACTAAAAAAAACGAGTAAATTCCACTATTTCGACGACTGGGGATTTATGGGAATTTAACAAACCGTCGTCTTTTCATCAATGATAAAAATAATAAACTAATTTTTCTTCTCGATACAGGAGCCGATTTATCAATTATTCCAGCTTCTAAATTCAAATTATTCAAAAATAACACCAATCTTTACCTCACAGCTGTAAATGGCTCTACAATTCATACATATGGACAAAAGCTATTGAAATTAGATCTAGTTTTACGCAAAGAATTTATTTTTCCTTTTACCATTGCACACGTTAATCGTGGAATTCTTGGCGCTGATTTCCTTACTAAATTTGGTCTTACTGTCGATCTCAAAAATAAAAAGTTAATTGATACTCAAACTATATTAGTATAGCAGTCGACGCACTATCATTATTTTCAAACATATCATCTCCTAAGATATATAATGTTGAAAATAAGTATACCAAACTATTGCAATCATTTCCCTCCTTAACAGCTCCAATCAATTATTCAACAACCATCAACCACTCTGTTCAACATCACATTATTACTAATAATCAATTACCTTTTGTTAAACCACGGCGATTAGATCCCAAAAAGCTTAAAATAGCAAAATTAGAATTTGATTACATGGTACAATTGGGAATCTGTCGTCCATCATCCTCTTCAGTATCATCCCCTCTTCACATGGTACCCAAGAAAGATTCTGCTGACCGGCGTCTATGTGGTGATTATATATTGCTCAATGTTACTTCAGAACCAGATAGATTCCCATTACCTCACATTCATGATTTTAATTTTTCCCTGCAAGGCTGTATAATATTTTCCAAAATAGATCTTTTTAGAGCTTACCATCAAATTCCTGTCGCCGAAGAAGACATTTATAAAAGAGCCATCACAACACCTTTCGGTCTTTTCGAGTTTGTTCGAATGCCTTTCGGTTTGCGAAATGCAGCTCAAACATTTCAAAGGTTCATCAATGAAGTCATTCATGGTTTAGATTTTGGCTTTGCTTATATCGATGATATCTTAATAGGCAGTAAAGACGAAAACGAACATGAAACTCATTCGAAAAGTTATTCAGTCGACTTGAACAATATAACTTAACTATTAAACCTTCCAAATGTATTTTTGGTGTAAATTCTCTCACATTTTTGAGTCATAACATCACCAAAGATGGAATATCACCCTCCGAAGATCATATTAAAATTATTACACACCTAATTCTATTACTAAACTTCAAAGATTTATTGGAATGGTCAACTATTATCATCGTTTTATTAAAAACTTAGCTGATTTACTTATTCCTTTATACAATTTGGTGAATTCATGGCATAAAACTAAAAAACAAAAATCAGCATTCCAGTGGACAGATGAATGCGAAACTTCTTTCATTAAAATTAAACAAGCACTGGCATCTGCCACACTTTTAGTTCATCCAAACGAAAGTTCTCAATTTAATCTAACTGTCGATGCCTCTAATACTGCAGTGGAAGCAGTCTTTGAACAGTTCGAAAAAGGTTCCTGGCAACCACTTAGCTTCTTTTCAAAAAAACTTTCTTCTGCAGGGCAAAACTATTCAACTTTTGACAGAGAATTACTAGCAATATATTTATCCATTAAAAATTTTCAATACTTTCTTGAAGGTCGTTCGTTTACTGTATTTACAGATCATAAACCTTTACTTCAAGCTTTATATACTAAATCTAGTAAAACTCCAAGGCAAATTCGACATTTGCAATATATTTCTCAATTCACCTCAAACATCTCACATATTTCTGGAAAATCTAATGTTGTAGCAGACACTTTATCCAGAATTTACGATAAAGATATTTGAGGTATTGATTCTTCAACATTAAATTTGCAAGAACTCAGTAACACTCAATCTTCCGATGAAGAACTTCAACATTTAATTAATTCTTCAAACTGTGATTCTAATTCAAATCATAAACTCAACTTAACGCCTTCCAATGATTACAAATATTTATTAACTGTTATTGATCGCTTCACCAGATGGCCTGAAGTTTATCCTTTAAAAAACATTACAGCATTGGAAGTTGCTAAAACATTTTTTGTAAATTACGTACCACGTTTCGGCGTTCCTTTAAAAGTCACGACAGACCAAGGTTCACAGTTTGAATCTAAACTATTTTCAGAACTTACAAAATTTATTGGAACATTTAAAATGCATACCAATACTTGGCATCCCCAAAGTAATGGTATGATTGAACGTTTCCACAGACATTTAAAATCAGCTCTAATGGCAAGACAAAACACAACTCACTGGTTTGAAGAGTTACCAAGTATTTTATTAGGTTTACGAACAAGCATAAAAGAAGATATTGTAACAAGAGAGAAAAAGAAAGAACCTCTTTTCGAGCAACAAATGGTGTGTTCTATCGCATTCGAGAGAATGACGCATCGCGCGGGCATGTGAACCAGACGCGGTTTATTCTGGTGTATTCTAGAAATACATGGTATGTTCGGGCGATTTCTGGAACGTTTATAGGATGGTATAAAGTCGACGTCGCGGAGAAAAGGAGCAGTCAACAGCAAGTCATTAACTGTGTATTACAAAATAAATAGTGAATATAAATGTTGTATTAGAAATTCATAGTCTGTAAATAATAGTTTTTAATGTTTTATAATCATAGCGTTAATTTATAGTGTATTCATTAGTGTATAGAAATAAATATTTGTTTGTGAATAGACGATTTAAACAGCACTTGTATTATTATTTTTAGAAAGAACGTTACAGTGTTGTCAGGTGTGGTGTCTTAAAATAAATAAAATCGCGTAATAATTAAATAAAGTGCTGTGAGAATAAATTTTTAGTGTTAAAATTAATTTCAACAAACAATTGAAATGGTGATGAAACTATTGAAAGATCTCTTAGTAATAGATTTAAAACGGGAATTGGACGAGAGGGACTTGGATAGTAATGGAAAGAAAGAAGTTTTGATAAATCGGCTAAGAGAATGGCTTTTAGAACAGAAGGAAGATCCTGAAAATTACCGCTTCGAAATACCTGGACCCGCAATTGATACTAACGTGTTGTTAAGTAAAATGGAAGAGAATTCTAGAAAGTCTGAAGAAAATTCTAGAATATTAAAAGAAGAGTTACTGGAAAGTTCTAGAAAGTCCGAAGATAATGTAAGAATGCTAAAAGAAGAACTACTGGAAAAGTCCGAAGAAAATGCTAGAAAGATGGAACAAAAAGTTTTTGAAAATTCTAGAAGGCTTAAAGAAGATTTACTAGAAAACACAAGATTGCTTAAGGAAGAATTACTAGAAAAGTCCGAAGAAAGTTCTAGAAGGCTTAAAGAAGAATTGCTGGATAATGTCAAGGTGTTAGAAGAAAAAGTTTTCGAAGAATTTTTGGAGAATGCCAGCGCGTTAGGACTATTGGAAGGTAGATTGGCGGAACAAGATAGGGTAATAAAGATGGTAGAAGAGAAAATAGCCCAAATGCAATTACCACCAACAACTAAGAAAGACGATATGGCCGAAATGCTGGAAGATAGAATGAGGCAACTACGGTTTCCCTCAACTTCTGAGAGGCCGTTTAATGAAGTAAAGAAACAATTTAAAGAAGAACAGGATCCTGCCGTAGGGATAAAAGTAAAACCACCCACGTTCGATGGAAAGATACCTTGGTCCACCTACTACAAACAATTTGAGGCGGCCGCTGGGGCCAACGGATGGACACGCAAGGAAAAGGCCGTTTCTCTAACTGTGGCTTTGCGTGGAGACGCGTTGAACGTCCTGCAAACAATCCCAGCAGGACAGGAAAATGATTACCAATTGTTAGTGTCTAGATTGGAAATGAGATATGGAGACGCGCATCTTCAACAAGTGTATCACGCGCAAGTGAAGAATCGTATCCAGAAGAATGGAGAAAGCTTGCAGGAGTTTGAAGCTGATGTTGCGCGGCTTGTCCGATTGGCGTACCCTACGGCACCCGATTCATTTCTGGGACAACTGGCTGTGCAGACCTTCATTGATGGGTTAAGAGACGGAGAAACACAACAATCATTGAGGCTGGCACGACCAAGAACAACTGATGATGCGCTTGCTCACGCCTTAGAATTTGAAGCTGCAAAACAAGCGTCCCGAGGTCACGGACGTGTTCGGACCGTTTTGGAAGAAGATGAAGGTTCTAAAGATCGCCTAGAAGAATTATTAATGAGAGTTCTTCAGAAGGAAGAGAACCGTAAAAAGAATCATCAAGAAGTTCGAGGGCCTCGTTGTTGGAACTGCGGCGAACAAGGACATGTAGAACGCCGTTGTCCCAAAATAAGAAAAGTACAACCGTCGGAAAAGTTAAAAAGGGTCGACGAGAGGGGGCGAACGTTGACCTTGAGTGGAGATGCCCCGGAGATCACCATCCATGCCGTAACATCGAAGAACAGTACCAGCAGTTTGTTCGTAGATGGGAAGATTGCTAACCGAACTGTTCCACTACTTATTGATACGGGGGCGACAAAATCCATCGTACGCCCTGATGTTCTACGATCAAGTATTAAGTTGTTACCCACAACTACTCAACTCCGTACAGCAACAGGTGAAGTGATACCAACACGCGGAGTGGTGAAGATGAAGATTGGTATTGGAAGTGAAGAACGTGATCATGAGGTGCTGGTATCCGACATCATTGACGAATTCATCTTGGGAATGGACCTCCTGAGAAAATTTGGTTTTACATTGGACTGGAAGGAGGGTGTTTTGAAGGTTGGTAACGAAGAACTTCCGTTGCACCCACGAGAAGATCCTGTCGTAAGGGTTTTGCTGACAGAAGACGTGATATTGCCTGGTCAAAGCGAGATGGTTGTCGAGGCAGGTTTGGATGGAGATCTTCGGGTAGGATGTGTGAGAATGATGGAGCCTGTTTGTGATAAGAAGATCCATAGTGGCATATTGGTGGGAAAAGCGCTGATCAAGGTTGGAAAGACTGTACCGGTGAGGCTTATGAACGTTAATGTGGATCCGGTGACATTGAAGAAGAGTACCCTTGTGGGACAGTGTGTGCCAGTATTCCGAGTAGCCAGGTATATGGCTGATGTTCCAAAACCAGTGCCCAAAGACCATGGTGGAAAGTTAGTGGGTATGGTTACTAGTTCGTGCGAAGACCTTAACAGAACGGAAGTGAAAGAGGTACAGGGTTTGGTTCACCGATACCAAGATATCTTCGCTCTTGACGATAGCCAGAAGGGACGAACAAATATAGTAAAACATAAAATCAATACAGGCAACTCTATGCCTGTCCGTCAGTAGCCGAGGCGTCTACCTCTAGCAAGGCGAGCAGAAGCCGAAAAGATTATTACTGATATGGAAGAACAAGGGGTCATCGAGCCATCCAGCAGTCCATGGGCATCACCGGTGGTCCTGGTCAGTAAGAAGGACGGGTCAACGAGATTTTGTGTGGACTATCGGCAGCTTAACGACGTGACCAAGAAAGACAGCTATCCCTTACCACGCATCGACGACACGTTAGATACCCTGTCTGGTTCACGATGGTTTTCGACTTTGGACTTGAAGAGTGGTTATTGGCAAGTTGAAATGGAACCTGAAGACCGGGAGAAGACCGCGTTCACTATTGGTTCCGGACTATGGCAGTTTACGGTTATGCCTTTTGGTTTATGTAACGCTCCGGCCACCTTTGAGCGTTTAATGGAGACCATCCTGAGAGGGCTGTCGTGGAAGACCTGCCTGGTATACCTAGATGATGTGATTGTAGTCGGAAAATCATTCAACGAACATTTGAAAAACCTAGAGGAAGTGTTCCGAAGACTACGTGGAGCCAATCTGAAACTGAGTCCGAAAAAGTGCCACATATTCAGAAAGGAAGTGAAATATCTCGGGCACGTCGTATCACAAAATGGAGTGGCAGCCGACCCCGATAAGATTCGTGCAGTTCAAGAGTGGCCAACACCGAAAGATAAACACCAAGTTCGTAGTTTTCTTGGGTTATGTACCTACTACCGGCGTTTCGTTCCTGGGTTTGCCAATATAGCGAAACCTCTGACAAGGTTAACTGAAGATGGGCGCGAGTATGTTTGGAGCGGAGAGTGTGAAACAGCTTTCCAACAGTTGAAGCGTGCCCTGACAACAGCACCAATATTGAGCTATCGACGGACAGAGGGGAAATTCATACTTGACACAGATGCAAGTAATCTGGCCATTGGGGGTGTACTTTCTCAGATACAGGATGGACAAGAAAAGGTCATCGGCTATTTTAGTAAGGTTTTGTCGAAAGCCGAAAGGAATTATTGTGTGACCAGAAAAGAACTATTGGCCGTCGTGAAGTCCGTTGAGCACTTCTACAAATACTTGTACGGACGGAAGTTTTTATTGAGGACGGACCATGCAGCGTTGAAATGGCTTCTACAATTCCGTAATCCTGAAGGCCAGGTCGCAAGGTGGATCGAACGATTACAAGGATACGACTTTGACACCGAACATCGAGCGGGCACTAGTCATCGAAATGCCGATGCTCTTTCAAGAAGACCCTGTCCAACGGATTGCCGTCATTGCTCTCGTTTGGAGGAGAGGGTTTGCCAAGTATTAAGGACTACCATCGTCAACGACAATTGGTTGCCGGAAGAATTGCAACGACAGCAGGAGGCTGATCCCGAACTAAAAATGGTACTGGAATGGAAGCGCGTGGGAGAAAGGCCTGCCTGGGAGGCCGTCAGCCCTTTCAACAGAACGCTCAAAGTATATTGGGCCCAATGGGAGTCCTTGAAGGTGGAAGACGATCTCCTGAAGCGAGTACTGGAGAGTGAAGATGGCACCACCATTAGGTCTCAGTTCGTGGTTCCAAGAAGCCGAGTGGCTACAGTATTGCGACATCTCCATGACGGTGCCTCAGGAGGACACTTTGGTGTGAAAAAGACTTTGGAGAAAGTTAGGGAGCGTTTTTATTGGGTCAATTGTAAAGAAGACGTGAAGGAGTGGTGCCGGAAATGTGAATTATGTGCCACTGGCAACGGACCCTTGGGGAAGCGAAGAGCACCTATGAGGCAGTACAATGTGGGTAGTCCTCTGGAGAGAATAGCTATAGACATTGCCGGACCATTTCCCGAAACCGACGATGGGAATAAATACATCTTAGTGGCAATGGACTATTTTACCAAATGGCCAGAAGCATATGCCCTACCAAACCAGGAAGCTGCGACTGTTGCTGACGTACTAGTCAAAGAGTTCTTCAGTCGTTTCGGAGTGCCCATGGAGCTGCATTCGGATCAAGGCCGCAATTTCGAGTCTGTACTCTTTGGAGAAGTCTGTCGATTGTTGGGCATTCGTAAGACTCGGACCACACCGTTACATCCGCAGTCCGATGGAATGGTAGAACGCATGAATCGGACAATGGGCAAATATTTGGCCAAGGTCGTCTCCGATCATCAACGAGACTGGGACCAATACCTGCATCTGTTCCTGATGGCTTATCGTGCATCGGTCCACGAAACAACCGGTCAGTCACCAGCGTCTGTAATGTTTGGACGTGAGTTACGGTTACCGTGTGATCTGGAATTTGGGTCTCCACCTATAGAGCAGGAGGTAGCCGGGAATGATTATGTCATCAACTTAAAGAAGAAGTTGGAGGATATTCACGACCGAACCCGAAATAATAGTCGAATCGCGAGTGACCGGATGAAGGCTACGTACGATGTGAGAGACCAAGAAGGAGGGTTTCAACCTGGAGAGCTTGTCTGGTTATACCATCCGCATAGGCGTCGTGGCTATTCTCCAAAGTTACAGCGAAATTGGGAGGGTCCATACCAGGTGAAGAAACGAATAAATGACTTGATTTATCGCATCCAGAAATTGCCAAGAGGGAAACCAAAGGTGGTACACTCCAATCGTCTGGCGCGCTATGAGGGAAATAATGACGCAGTTCCGGAAGATGAGGCTGAGGTGGCTATCAATACCGTAAGGCCTGGAGATGATCAGCCAACCTTTAGAGAATTTATGGCTGCGTTTTCTGGAACTAGAAAAGCACGATTCGGAGTCACGACTGAGATGCAACAAGATCTCTTCCGGGTCCCTGGTGATTATTCCATTGCCCACTGTGTCTCCGAGGATCTCCGTATGTCCAGGGGGATCGCAGTAGTGTTTAGAAATAAATTTGGACGGCTGAATGAACTTCGAGAACAAAATCCCTCTGTTGGTAAATCCTTACGCTTGCCTGATCATGACCGATCCATTTACTACTTGGTAACCAAGCAGTTTTACTACCAGAAACCGAGTTACGCCGACTTGTGGAGGGCACTATGGAATTTGAGGATCGAGTTGCTTACCAGGGGAATTAACAAATTGGCAGTTCCCAAACTCGGCTGTGGGCGGGACCAGCTGGATTGGAGAATCGTTAGAAACATGCTGGAAGTTGTCTTTAGAGGTACGGACGTCAAGATCTTCGTCTGCAGTTTTGACCCACAGCCCGTATTAAGGCCAACGAAGAGTGTAGACTGTTATTTCTACCGTAATGGAACGTGTAATCGAGGTGAACACTGTCGATATCGTCATGACCCGTTCTACAGGAACCAGAGCATAAAACCTGTTCTGGGACAGAACAGACTTGAAGAGGGGGGCAGTGTAACAAGAGAGAAAAAGAAAGAACCTCTTTTCGAGCAACAAATGGTGTGTTCTATCGCATTCGAGAGAATGACGCATCGCGCGGGCATGTGAACCAGACGCGGTTTATTCTCGTGTATTCTAGAAATACATGGTATGTTCGGGCGATTTCTGGAACGTTTATAGGATGGTATAAAGTCGACGTCGCGGAGAAAAGGAGCAGTCAACAGCAAGTCATTAACTGTGTATTACAAAATAAATAGTGAATATAAATGTTGTATTAGAAATTCATAGTCTGTAAATAATAGTTTTTAACGTTTTATAATCATAGCGTTAATTTATAGTGTATTCATTAGTGTATAGAAATAAATATTTGTTTGTGAATAGACGATTTAAACAGCACTTGTATTATTATTTTTAGAAAGAACGTTACAATATGAATTGCTCTTCAGCAGAAATGGTTTACGGACAATCACTTCGTATTCCAGGAGAATTTCTTTTAAAATCAAATTCTGATTCAACAGATCCAACAACACTTTTATCAAAATTAAAAAATACCTTTCTTAATTTACAACCTAGCCTTCCCAAATCTAAAAATAACAAACCTTTTATTTTCAAAAATATTAAAAATTCAGAATATGTTTTTTGAAATCTCTTCAACAGCCATACGAAGGCCCTTTCAAAGTCATTCGCATGACTGATAAGACTGTTTTTATAGATAAACAAGCCACGGAAGTAAAAGTCTGCATAGATAGAATCAAGCCAGCTTTCATTGACAATGAGTCATATACAAAATCCAAGACAAAGAATAATAATGTTTCTTTCTTTATTAATTAAACGCTCCTTCTAAAAGGAGGGGGAGTTTTATAGGCTCTCATGCAAACTTTTATTTATAAAGTTAATTTGTAAAGTAACAGTAGTTGGCAATATCAATTGGTTACTAAGTTACAAAAAATAATAAGTTGATATATGTAAATAAACAAATAATGTTTTAATAAAATAAAAATTGTATTATGAAATCTTAATTATTTCAAGTGTATAATATAATTTATATACCTAATACATTACTACAATTACTGGAGCTTCTGGATCCTGTAAAACTCCAACAGAGGATGTTCTAAACGCAATTTTTTCTGGTCTTCATCCTTACGTTCAAAGCACAAGGTTTGGTATTTTTGGATGCTACACCTCGTACGGTCCATCGCGTTCCAATGTTTATTCACAATCGTTCGAGGGTTCGTGGAAGAACATTGTTTCAAATGCTGTATTTGGTGGTAAAACTGGTGCCGCCACTATCCAATTATTTCCTAGAGAGCAACCTCCTCGACTTATACTCCCCTCCCCAGTTGGCTCATTTATCTTAAATCCACATCAGTCTGAAGAGGAGAAGATTCTTATAACAGGCCCTGTTGATTTTTGAACTGTCAACCAATCAAGTACCGTATTTAAACCTTTCTCTTAATGATTTGATGGGAAATCTCAAAACTAAAAAATACTAACCCTAGAATGAAGAGTTCCGAAACTGCTGATGCAAGGTGATATGCACCAGTTGCTTCGAGATTAGTATGATGCGGGAACCGATTATCTTCCGAAATCTTTTTTTTACTTTATATAGATTTCTGAGAAAAGCGGGCGAAGATAGGGCGTATCCCATATATAATAGTTATTTATACAAAAAGTTGCATGCATTATTCTCGTATACATTTTTTGCAATTATTGTCAACTAAAATATAAACTTTTTAGTGGTTATTTCAGAAAATTAACAACACAGTACACAACACATTACACAAAAAAGTAGTTTTTCAATTCTTTTCAAAAAATTACAAAAAATAGTGTTCAAACAATTCATGCGATTTGTGCAACTCGATAAACCTCGTTACGTATCTTTTACGATTAGCGGAAACCTACTTTTTACAATTTATTGTACAGTGTCTGCCATGGATCCATATGTAAATTTTTTTAATATTGTGATTAGAGAAAACTTTGTAGGCAATCACCTCTTCAAATATCGTATGATCAAAAAATCTTTGGATCGCAATAGAAAACCCATCTATAGAATTATTTACTTCTACTGCCCGCAGTTTTTGTGAACTGTTCAGTAGCGCTAATGGAGACACAGCCACCTGTGTCAAGAAAATGCGACGCGCTGACATCGCTAAACAGAGCCCCAAATAGTACGTACTTTTGTTTACGTACAATAGTACGTGTTTGCAGTTATTTTAAGTATTACTTAATAATTTTCATAAAAAGAGCACAGAATGGAAAATTTACTATAGAAATAAACAATACTTTAATAACGAATAAAAACAGTCAGGTTCATAAAGGGAAATAAAAGAACTTGTAACAATAACATTTAGGTAGGTACATTTTGAACTATTATCTATCGACGTGACAGTTGTGAAATAAATGTCAAAAATAATAGTAAGAAAAATTAGGATAATGGGCCCTACGGGCCTAAGCACTTAAGTATGATAGAAATAGCATTTATCGATTTTTTTTTAAGTAGGTCAGTATTTACATGACCTACATAAATCTCCAATCGATTCTCTATCGATAGAGCACATATTAGTACCAAATAACACTCAATAGCACTAAATAGTACGATAGAATCTCGTCTAGCCCTTATAGAACGCGAGAATGGGGCTCGGACACACATACAAATCAACTTTAGTAGTATTGGATAATTTCATAAATAGCTTGTTAATTTCATGGAAACTCTGATCCAAAGACTTTTTGATCATACTATATATCTATATATCTTAGGTTGACATTAGGTATCTATCAAATTCACTATTTTTAATAAAAATCGGCGAAAAATTACCTTATTTGTTAAAATATAGAAAAATTTTAATGCCATTTTACGTTCACATACCGAGTTTGAACGAGATATTCTGAGACAAGGAAAATTTTGTTTTTTTAACATTTTTTGATACAGCCCCGTAAGTGACTATTTTGAAATTAATAAAAACGCTTTAAGTAAGTGGAAAGGCAATAAGAGCGCAGTTTACTAATCATATTAAATAGTGTAGGTATTTTTGACACATTAAAATTATCAAAAGAAAAATGGAACTTTCTGGACGTTTTTTATTTTCCAACGTGTGAATAATACAAAAATGTTTGTAATCATAATTTAAGCAATGTAACACGAAACTACTACTTAAAAAATAGTCAGTCGCGCGGGTGTATCAAAAATTGTTAAACAACAAAAGTTTCCTTATGTCGGAATATCTCGTTCAAACTCGGTATGTGAACGTAATAAGTAAAATCTCATTAGAATAGTTATTTTTGTATCAAGTACCTAAAATACAGTTTTTTCGGACGAATCTTGCTGTTTACGGACGAGGCGAAGCCGAGTCCTGAATAGCAGATGAGTCCGAAAAAACTGCAGTTTAGGTACGTGGCACAAACAACATTTTTTTGTTAAAGCTCCCAAAATTCACAAGAACACATTCAAACCTCTTATTATGGATGAGTAATGTGATCAGAGCAAATATTTCTCAAAAACAGTGAGCTTCGCAATGTAATTATAGCAACCAGATTGTTTAATGTAAACACGAAAAAACGTTGAGTTTTTTTTCGCATAAAATGCAGAATCCAGCGAATATTTCTGAAAAAGCAAAGAAAATTGTGTTAAATTTACTTCCAGTGAAGTCTCGTCAACTATATGAAAAGGAGTACGAAGCATTTATTCGATGGAAAGAAATGAACAACATTGTAATTGTAGACGAAGATGCGATGTTGAACTATCTACATGAAAAGGTAAGTACCGCTATACTTTATACATTCAATATTAATAAGTTATTGTCATAAATATTTTCGTATTTTCCTGTTACAGTCGCAAGAAGTAAAACCATCTACACTCTGGTCAAAATATTCCGTGATAAAAGCTGTTTTGTCTGTCAAAGAAAATATTGAAATAAACAAGTTCGCTAGAGTCATAGCTTTTTTGAAGCGAAATTCAGTAGGCTACGAGCCCACAAAGTCAAAAGTTTTGACGCGCCAAGAAATTAATACATTTTTGATAAATGCAGACGATGAGCAGTATTTATTAATCAAAGTAAGTTTAAAATCATACTTTAATGATAATATGAATCAGTTTCATATTGTAACTTCGTAGGTTGCTCTTCTCATTGGCGTGTGTGGTGCATGCAGGCGTGAAGAGCTACATTCACTAAAAATCCAAGATATTGTCCAAAAAGACGCAGAATGTCTTCTTATAACGATCCCCGATACGAAGAGCAACATCAAGAGAGTGTTTCCGGTGGTAGCTGAAGGTGAAGCTGCTAATTCTCTTGCATTGTACCAGAAATATCTTCGGCTACGGCCAGCGAAAATTGAACACGATTATTTTTTTATTTCCTATCGTAAGGGGAAATGTACGGTACAACGTGTAGGAATCCATTCTTTTGCGAAGATGCCCTCTATTGTTGCTGAATTTCTTCAATTACCGAACCCGACAGAGTATACAGGGCACTGCTTCCGGCGAAGTTCTGCGTCCTTGGAGGCAGATGCTGACGTTGATTTAATCTCGTTGAAACGGCTAGGAGGATGGAAGTAAGTTTTATCACAATATTATTGTCTTTTTATTCTAAATAATAATTAATTCCAGGTCGTCTTCAGTAGCAGAGTCATATATAGAAGAATCGATTGAGAAGAAGAAAAAGGTATGCAAAATGTTAATGGGGGAAAAGAAAACCGAACCATCCAGTACCAGAATATCGGTTTCTACCGCTACTACCACAACATCCAAAGAAATTAATACTATACCCTCGAGCTCGGCTATTTCGTTTGGGGGCAACAGTTTCGAAGGTGCCCAAAATTGTTCCTTTCATTTTCATTTTGGGAAATAAGGATTTAATATGTGAAATAATAATTAATGAATGATTTTAATAGGTATTATAGACTAAATAAAGTTCTTTAATTGTTGTATTGAACTACTGTGCTTTATTTACCTAAACGAGTCCGAAAAAGTTGTCATGGCAACTTTTCGGGACTGAGTCCGAAAAAGACTCATTTTACGGACTCAAATGAATCCGTAAAACAGCTAATTTTGGGAGCTTTAACAAAAAACACTTTTTCTGAATAAAATCTTTTCATATTTTAACAGATAAGGTCATTTTTCGCCGATTTTTTTAACGTAGCGAATTTGACAGATGCATAACGTCACATGCCAGCTTTGACATGGTGCATTTCAAGTATTTTTGGAAGTAGAGGTTGAGTGCCCAGCAAAGTATTTTTCCAATCAGAATATTAAAAAAAATCCCATATGGATCCATCTTTATGGCAGACACTGTATAAATAACTATTTTGCACGCCCTATATATAAGGCTCTAAAGAGTCGCCCAAAAGAGGGAGTAAAGTAGCACTTTTACTCCCTGATATTATGCAGTCATATTACAAAAGAAATATTGCAGAAGAAAAATCAAATGTTGGGCATTTAAATGTTGGGGGTGCTGAGTTGACGTCAAGATACACAGAGAAAAATGTATTTAAATTTCATCAACAATTGTGTGGTATTGTAAAACAAATTGGTCTTAAAAAAGTGACAGGGACAATTTGTGTACAATTATAAAACAAGATTGTGTCATTTAGTTTGTCAAGATTTTGTGGAAGTCAATAGTAATTTTGTAGAATCAAATGAATAATTGTGTATAAGTTTCCATAACAAATTGTGTTACTTATTAAAACAGAATGTATAATGTTATTGCATACAATTTTATACAAAATTGTACAATTGTTGCGCTAGTGTGTGCCACAATTGCTTAATAGTATAACACAATTACTTGTTCACATTTATACAAATTGTGCAATACTCTGGGGCACAAATATTCTATACAGAAGGCTAGATATCACAAATAAAATATATATTTCTACATATATTAAAATATATGTAACTAATATGTATATAGCTATACAATGTATAGTATTTACATACTATATAACGTGTAGTATATACACGTATAACACTAAAATTTTCTTTTGCCGTCGGCTGTTTATATATAAATCTCGAATTTACATTAATAGCGACAATTACAAGTGGTGACATCTATAGGATGTCATCCATAAACTTTGCGAAACACAATAATTAGTAGCAAGCAGTTTGAACACTGGATTATTTTTTCATTCAAACAAAATATTGTATTTTTCTAAACATTTTTTACAATTATACTTCAACATAATATTCTAGCTTATCCTCTACAACATTGTTCCAAAGAAAGCTGAACTAAATCTGACTGTGTTAAATAATTGTCGTAAGTTCCTGTTAGACAATTCAGTAACGAAATCCTACACAACGCCGGACAATACGATTCTACAATTATAATATAAATTTCTCCAACACCGTTTTGAACAATATTGTGCAAAGCTCTTATGAAGTATTTCTCTCTGTGTAGCAACTCCCTTTGAAGATCTAATTCCCGGTTACAATAATCGAACCCAAAATGTCTACTCTTGGTTCAAAATTAACTTATAATTAGCTCATAATTCTCACGTAATAAAATTTGAATTTTGATTAAAATTTGTATAGTGGAGGTGCTGAGCTGACATCAAGATAGCACCCCCCACTTAAAATATATAATTTACGGCTACAATCAATATCGGAGCTCAAAATTTTTATATTTGGCTCAAAATTAGCTCATAATCTACTGCTAAATGTTTTGATTTTGTCAAAGTGGGGGGTGACAACTTTGCGAAGGTCACGTTTGGTATTTTAATTGAAAATTGCAAAAGTACACAATTATTAATAAGTTGCAAAAACAGTGTTTTTTTAGTAGTCGTATGAAGGTTCAAAATTGTTGGAACGAGGCTTTCCGACTTGGATAAATATGACGTGTGAAAACGCTAATTTCTCACGAGTTGTATACATTTTTTTTACAACTTTGTGAAAAGAGTAAAAAAGTAATTTTCTGTTTGTTCTTTAATACAAAAGAGTGAACAAAAGTAAACTCCGTTATCTTAGATATTGATACACCTCGTTATCATGCGCACAAACGAATTTGTGAAAGTGCTTCGTTGCCTAATAACAACATATTTCTAAACAGCTGAAATAAATTCAGAGGCGTCGCTTTGTTTGTTGGAGTCATATCTTTATATCTGCATTTGGTATGGTTTATCATCAGTGCTTCCTAAATTCTCATTCTTTGCACTACTTTGCAATTTATAGGTAGTTTTAGCGTATTGAGTAGTTTATTAATCAGACACGAACATTCTAAGCTGATACGCCACTGGCAACAGCAGAACTTTGTCCGCCATAATCGCTAAGAATTGATGACGTGCCTGTCACTTTTTCTAAGGTAATGGAATTTACTTTTTTCACTATCTTAAAAAAGTAAGAAAAGAACGTTGCCATAAAAAATGACATTTTGATTGAAAATTGCAAAAAGAGATTTGGATCATATTTGTGGAAGTACGGTACGATGTTATTTGGTGAGATGTGTTCTTCCAATCCTAGACGTGGCCTAGCTAAAACAGGTGTTCTGTAAAAGCAGAAGGTGAATGTTTTAAATGAAACATGATATACATATGTCACTTTATATGATTTTATATCTGCATTATCTAAATCTTATTAAGTATTTGCGTTACTGTTTTGATGTAATTCATTTTTTTTCTGGGAAAGATCGCTAAACACGATAAATTGCGGTACTTGAAATGTAAGGTTAAGACCTTTACATGTACAATGTGGAACAAAAGTATGGAAACCTTTAAGTACCTCTGGAACGGCTTACACGATCGGGACGAGCTTTGGATCATTTTATGTATTTAGATAATATGCTGTATTTTAAATAGGACACCCTGTATATTTTTATTTTTTGAGTTCCCTCAGTAATTCTACACATATTTGTGCGGCATTATATATACCTAAGTTCAACCGTTTTCGAGATATTTTAACATTTTTAACTTCATAGGTAACGTTAAGTTAGAACTTTTAATAACAAAGTAGGCGTAGACTCATAAGTAAATAACTTTTGTATGTTAATGTCCTAGTCCAGAATCGATCATCGTTTCTGATCCGTTTTTAAAAGTTTCCGCTAAGGCTTTTTTATATTCAGTCCGAGTTGCTTATTCGAAATACTGCACCGATATTCGCAAGCAATGCATAAATCATCTTTATAAATATACTGAGTGTTTTTTGAAAGTGGTTTCCCCTGTCGAATGGCCAATCGGGAAAATAGGACACCCTGTATCTTTAGCAATTTTGATTCAGAACTAAATTCTGAGTTCAAAAATGCCTCAATTGTCTGAATTATGTTTGAATGAAGGCAAGGTTTCTAATTTATAAAGTATGTATCTGTTATTTCAAGTTTCATCAGTACATTATTAAATAAAAATAAGCGTTAAAAATAAAAAAATAGGTATTGTGATTCATAAAAAAATCGTTTCTTACTGACGTAACTAGCCACCCACTTGCCATTTGGAAAAAATGACTCAGGTTTAAGGCCGCACAAAAATAATCTGTCGAACGAAACCATAGAATAGTGTCTTTTTCTTTGTTTTGAGACCAAAAAGAAAGCGTTAGGTGATTTATGGCATACTAGACGCAAAAACGAAATTGTAAAAATGGCTCGATCCGCCAAAAAGTGAAAATTGGTGTACCGTTGGAATCAGAATTTAATACTGAACTGAGATCATAAAAAATATACAGGGTGTCTTGTTTAAAAATCGAAAGCTGACGTCAGTTGTGGTGAAGCCGGAAATGATAGGAAGTTGTTTTTTATATCAAATAATGCAAATGGTCGTCTTATACATATGCTTTTCAAATTTGGCGCTTCTATCTGAAAAGATAAGAATTTGGAAGGGGAAACCACTTTCAAAAAATACCCTGTATTGCAATGTACCAGATCACACTCCGCGATTCAGGAAGATCGGAAGTACACGACGAAATGAACTAAATCCATTAGAAATAACGAATCGAAGAGTGACGTAGCGACAGGTCGGACATCGACGACTATTTAGATTTGCAACAGGAATGCGCTGTTTTGCACAAGTTATGAATGATGCGAATCGTGCTGCAAATATTAACTGAAATAATAAAGGAAAAATAAATGGAAAAACAGACTTATTAAATTAGTGGTGATGGCACCCCTTCGGACAAGGCGGTGACTTGCTTACTGCATCGGGTATCCGAGAGATTACCTTTAACAAACCCCCGATAACACTTATGTATATTGTATACCGTCTAGTTACTGGTTTATTTTAGAGATTCTGTAATTGTACCACAGTACTGTTTAGTTTTGCAACTTTAAACAAGACAGGGGTAGTAATGTGAGATTACGACTTTTACCAAAATCATTCATTTTAATCAGTATAATCACCTCTGGGGGGATGGATCATACTATATGCAATATTCTCCTCTCTAAATAGCAAGAAAGTAGAATTCGTATGTGATTTTATATCTCATATGTATGTGGCTATTCTCTTAAGCGCTTTGCCTATTCTCCTGAAGAAGTTCCATACAATTTCGGGTAAAACGTTGAGTTTTTCCATATAACACGATCCTAACCCGGAACTCATTTTTTATCCAGAATCAGAATCCTTGTGCCACTTAGAAAAGAACTTTGGCAAATCTTAAAAAGAGAAGCTTTGAAGGTTAGCTGTAACATTCCCATGGAATGATCCAGTTTAAACATTGATTGTTCTAAATTACAGTAATTGAAAGTCGACAAACCTAATCAGACACAATATCAAATTTTAGTGAATAACTATTTTTTTTTTAAATAGTTGCTTAACAGATTCTAAAATAAAAACAAAAACGAAAATAAAATGAAATGGAAAACCCAGAAGTGTAAGCATTCCTTAACGTTGAAAACACACACACAAAAAATAAACTGGGTGGGCGAGGAAAAGTGGTCATCATTATTTGACATTAATCCATTTAGTTATTTTGCTAATTTGTTAATTAAGCATATCTAAGAGATTACGCGAATGCACGAGTTAACCAAAAAAAGGGCAACGAAAATGATGTAGCATGTGTATTTTGCGTGTTAGCAACAGTGATTATAAAACAGGAGTATGCGTGTAATAAGAGGCAAAATATGATAAAAAATAAGATTCTTTTATCTTATATTTATTACATAATTTGTTTTTTTTTTCTTATTTGGGTTATCAGTAGCAGCCCTATATTCTATAATTAACCTTCTTGAGAAATTACACAATTTTTGTTAAATTGGAATTAATGAACTAATTATATTATGTTTTATAATAATTGAATTTTTGACCAACTATGTATGTATGTATAGTGCTGGCGGTATTTTGATGCACAAAGCCTTGAATTGCGTAGGGGACAGTCTCATGGCGTATTAAGGGCAATAAACTTGTCCAATTTTAATGCTCAGACAGTTTTTAATAGCTGAAATTATCATGATTTTGAAAACTTCCTACATATTTACATTTTGAATATTAATAATCTTATAAAGTTCAATAAGATTAATAATAAATAATAACAAAGATGTTTCGGCTAACTTAAAATTTTGTAAGGAGCCAGTTAAAACGGATTTCGTACAGATACATTTCTTTTTCTCTATTTATTCATTACATTCTTACTTCTTGAATATTGTTGTACTAATTTACTGCGGTAGTTATGTAGTTATCATATTCTTCAATTTATTAGCTATAAATCTCCATGTTTTATCACGTCAGGCGTACCCCTAAGTTCTATATTGGGACCTTTCTTATTTATAATTTTTATTGGGTTTACTGGTTAATAACATAAAATGCAGAATGCTATAGATACATACAGTGGCGTGCGGTGAGAATTTAGGCTAGGGAAGCAACCACGATTTTAATTTTAATATACCTAGTTACTGGCGCGGATTCACGGGGGGGGGGTATTCCCCCCAAATTTAGAAATAAGTATACATAGAATAGAAACAAATAATGTTTGTTTAATTATTATTTATTAAAACAATTATTTTTCCAAAAATTTCCCCCTCAAAATAATTCTCTGGATCCTCCCCTGCTAGGTACAATAAAAAAACAGTGTTATAATTTTTAAGCTTAAAAGTTTTTCAAAGAACTTTTACACTTTATATTTATGGAATTTGTTGACTATTATTCTTTATTTAAAAAAGACTACTACTATGTATTTATACTGCAACTCGATTTTCCGGTCTTTCATAGCAAAACACCGATGCAGGTTTTAATCTTTGTTGTTAAATTTAAAAGTTCTGGTTTTGATCTGCTTTTCTTAATAATTTATAATTTCTCTCCAACAGTGTATGCAGAAAATTCTTTATTAATAATTTACAAACTGAACAAAAAAATCGTTCCGATTCGGATGTATCGGAAGTACTCGAACCTTCCACCGAAGCAGCTGAATTTGCAGTCGTGACGATAATGCAATTTTAAATTTGCATACAGAGCAAACTAAATAGAATTATTTGTCTTTAAAAAAATTCAACTTATATAAATTGACATAATAAAACGTGACAAAATACAGTCTCATTCGCAGATTTACATTACTTAAGTAACATTAAATTTAACAAACACTAAATCGAACAAATTACCAAACTATAATAAATAAACATTTGGGCATGAAGCACACTAAAAATAACGGCCAAACAATGCGAACAGCATCGTCTGTATCACCACGCCCGCTGACTCACGCCAAGGCTAGGAGAAGAGCAGTTATAAGCAACAAAATCAGTGCTTATATGCAGTGTATGTAACACATTTGAATCGGTATTACCTTTCCGCGCAAGTTTAATGAGCCTAATTTAAAATAGTACTCTAAATAATTATACTTTTTGTTGTATGGAATTAATATTGAGCTTTAAGTTGATTAAATATTACAAATTTAAATAAACAATAACCATAATTTTATAAAAATATTTTTGTTAGCATTGGTTTTTATTTTTAATAAATTCTCAAGGGAAGCATTGCTTCCATGGACCGCACGCCACTGGATACATATATGATATAGAGCCTGATAAATATCACATATTATAATGTAAAGAAATGTATAGCTTTATATTTTCGTGCAAATTGTGAAAGTTTCGATTGCAACAATTTCAGTTGATGATTTTAACAAGCCTTCAGAAAATTTCACAATAACAAAATTTCAGAATAACTATCCACAATAATTATCCAGAAAACGTAGTGCGGGGTTAATATAAAACGATTAGTGCCCAAGACTGACTTCCGGTTTCGCCAGAAATGCCAAAAGCTTGGATTTTTAAATGGAACACCCTGTAGATTTTACATCTTTTGTAATCTACGAGTCAAATTACATCCGACCATGTTGCCATATTCTCATTTTTCCTAGATTTATTTTGCCTTTAATTTTTGTGAATGTTTACACCTAATTTAATAAATAAATATTTTAATATTTTGTTTTAGGTAAAAATTAAGTCGTATGTGCTGGGTGTCGTTAAATTTGTAATTAAATCCTTTTCCGAATTGCAAAATGGCCGATTATCTATATATTTAACACACAAGGCTGATTTTTGTTCCAGTTCGTTTGAGAGTTCAACTGGGCCGATTTACGTGATTCTTTTTTTATAATTGAAGCTTTCGTTGTGTAGATTAGTCAACACCACTTAATTTCTGCATTTCTTTAAGTTTCTAAGTGTTTCATGCGAGACTCACCTAATCGGACATCTACTTGCAGCGCCCTCTCAAATTCCAACATGGCAACTTTTGGAACTATTCACGATTATAAAAGTTTGCACTTGCATCATTAAAGTGTTTAACGTTTGATTTGTTATTAGGTTGCTTAGACAAACCCGCATTAGTTGAAACCCGCATTTATTTTCTTAAAAACCTCATAATTATGTATTAATAAGACAATGCAATAATAATAATAATAATAATAATAATAATAATAATAATAATAATAATAGCCTATTTAGTATAATATTTTTATAATTAATTAAAATTCTACTACTTAAATGTTTTATTCGCTTAGCCTTTGATAGTTACATATACTATGTGTTCATAGATAAGTATTTGTTCTTGGAATTTATTCCTGTAAATACTTTATATTAAATAAATCTATATATTTAAAATACAAGGCTGATTTTTGTTCCAGTTCGTTTGAGAATGAATTACTTGAATGGTTTACTAGAATGAATTAGAAAAGTTTTTACCCAACCATGACCTGCTGCGTTAAAAAAAGAAAATTGAAGATAAAAAAGTTTTTAAAATAACTGAAAATCTGGTAACATGCTTGGATGTAATTTGACTTGTAAGTTATAAAATATGTAGAATATACAGGGCGATCCTAATCTCAATGTTTCTGTCACTTTCTATGTAGCCGTAGTCAGAGCCGTAGCAATACTGCGTCGACTGCCGTCTGGAGATGACACTGCATTAATTCATCGGTGGTACCGGTTGTAGGCTATTTTCTGACACGTAGCCTAATTGAACTAACCATTCAAAGTCAATCTTTTTGGTGATATTGGTGGTATCGATGCTCATTAGCTGTAAAAGCTGTAACACTTGCCTCTATAGTTTCACCCCTATAGAGGGGTTCTACCACAATTTTGAAGAAGCATAGCTGCAGTTATACCAGCTTTTGTTTTGTGGAGATCTTTAGTAGTACTGTCACATTCAAATCTTCTTTTGTTCTGACCACTCCTGCACGGTTTGAAAATGGTATCATATCTGTTAAATCTTGTCTTGAAATCGTGTGGTGAATATGAACAAGAACTCTGTTATCAGCATCCTTATGGTAGCATTTGAAACCAGGTAAATAATGCCTTTATCCCATACCTATAGACTAGTATTTATTGCCAGGGTGGGCACCTCCCAGATAGATAATGCCTTGATAATTTTTGGTTAGATCACTGCTTCCTCAAGTCGGAGATAATTTAAAAAACTAGGTAAACCAGTTTTCTTACAAAATAATTACGAAAAATAAAGAACTATTCTAAACCTTTCAAATAAAAAAAGAAAATTGAAAGAAAATCGGTTTATAAGTGACCGAGAAATAAGTGATCACAAAGAATCGTGTTTGGGCATGTTGATTCCAATGTAGCGGCTTAGCAATTACATGCGAATCATGTGACCAATGGTTTTTACACATCTTGGCCCCCTTACTTTGGACTTATAATTTCAAGCTTTTTCTAAAACATCATAAAAGGTTTTCCATTTAAATAAATTTCGTTATCACAAAATTGACGTGTTTGAGGATTAAAAAACATTAGAAAATCATATTGATAAAAAGGATTAGAATATATAGAATTAATAATAGGATTAGAAGTTTCACAATTCTCGGATCAGATTCAGAATTATGTATCAGTATTAGAAAGTTTTGAAATCGGAATTTCGTGGTTTTAGAATTGCAACAATTGAAATTTCTTGACTTCTAGATTGCCCCCCGGTATTCAAACGATGGGGTAAGACAGTGTTCTGCATAGTTATTGTGTTAGGAAACTGACTAAAGCATTTTATGAGCGATAATTTTTTTAATCAAACGCCGACCAGGCTACTCTTACTGACTTAAGCACGATTGCTTAGTACTACTTTTTTCGACTATGTACTGATAGGATAAAGATATACAGAGGGATGTCGAGCCAGCTTTGAATATGCCGATGACGCCTTTGTGACTATCCTATATGACTTTTTTTGACTTATCAATGAAATGAAAAAAAGGCATTTATTGATAGGCTTTGAACAATCTTTAAAGCCAAGTGAATGATTCTCAAATTAAGAATACTGCCGGCATTTAAATACTTCGGCTTCTATCTTTTTCTCTTATTTTACCACAGAATTTGTAGAGAAATCTTCATACTTGATTGTAACCTGAAGACAATAAAGCATTTTGAGCATAATTAATTACAAATAATATATATTTATAATAAATTACAGTACTGTGCAAATTAGTTGGAACTAACAGGAAAATGAGAGACAAAGGTCTAACATGAACATTTATTTATTTATTTTAATACTTTAACTACTTTAATTACTTCGTTTGTACTCTTAACCATTGAATCAATGTATTTTCCGCGTATCTCCTTCATTTATGGATCACGCTACCAGACTTTGATGGCATTCTCGGTCGTCTTAGTTTTGACACTATCAATTTCTCCTGTAGAAGCTCTTGGGCGGCTTGAAGTTGTGGCAGGGAGTTAGATCAGTTATAACGTTGAAATTCACAACCCATTGTTTGTTTGATGGTCACTGTTTAAAACCAAGCTTCTCCGTTGTTTGGTTGTCACTGGTTTTCCCTTTCTTTCTGTCTATAGTAAAGTCGCACTGGCGCGTTTAAGTTCCTTCTCAATAGTAGAGGGAAGTAACAAAATGGCTGGTTTTTGGTACTAGAAGTTGGATGTACGAGATATATTAGGAAATTGGTTTTATATATGATTCGCTTCGGCGGAATACATCTCGCATTCAACAGCATGATCGCTTGACTATTTATATGCGATCAAACGTCAAATTGGACGGATTGAGTTCTGGTGCTAACCATTTTAGGTAACTTCTTTTCGTTAAAACCTCGTTGCGCTAAAAATCTTACAAATGTCTTTTTATTTTTAGGTAATATTTCCCTAGTAGTCACCTTGAGGGAATTGTTTTGTAAAAGACCTTTCAGTTTATAGAAAGCTAAAAATTTTCAAATAATTAAACTTAATACAATATACAGGGTGATTTCTTTGTAGGTCTTTCTTTTGGGTTTTGTTGTTCGTTGTCGTATTTGTGTTCCCGCTCTCTGATCGTGGGTTCCATTTAGGAGGTCCGTACCTACATCTATACAGGTATCGGGACGGAATTAAACAACAAACATCGAAGGGTGAAGTGATAACCCCTAAGCAGGGTTTTAAACATACAGCCGTGGATCTTCGAATGGTGGGACGTTTGTGAAAATTTGTATATATTATATGTCTATGTTTTATATATATATATATATATATATATATATATATATATATATATATATATATATATATATGTATTGATTCAATGTATTTACAATTATTCATGCATGTTAATATTAAGAAACGAGATCTCGAGTAGTGGAATTGTTGTAGGGTAGTTTTAAGTACAACCAACTGTGATACAGATCACCATTCACCTTTTTTTTTCTCTATTAAACATTAAAATTGCATTTCAATTTAACTTTTAAAATCTGCCAATAGTTCAAATAAAGCCCTACTTAGAAAGTTTACATTTCACTACGTGTGTTTTATTTATTTATTATTCATTTGTTTGTGTGATTTTAATATTGCTTTTCAGCTCGTCATTTGTAAGTATATATGTACGGTACGACCAAAATTGTGGAAGTTGCCCATATTTTAGTAGAAGATCTATTTCTTCGTTTGTCTGATAAGCTTGAAGCTTTAGTAATAAGCATTGTTTTTAAACGAAGTGGCGCTTGTTATTTTTATCTTTTATATTTTGTATTACCCCGCCCCTCTCCGACTTATTGGGGGCTAGCTGGCAAAAACTAAAGCAGTGTTATTTGGATCAAGCTGATACTTCCAGCACAGCTACATTTTGGTTGGTTAAGTATTTCTTTATATAAAAATAGCCTTTGTGTTTCTGTAGGTTATACAGTCATCCCGTCACCGTCAGCAAAACCACCTATGCATTTTTGGTATCAGTTTTCATTGTAAAACGTCTATGTACTTCACACCGTCTATCATTCATTCAATGAGGTGAAGAGTCGCTAGTATGGAAGTTGTGAAACGGTCCCAAAACATCACCTTTGGTGGGTGTTTGGGTACCGTGAGCGTCGGACGAAATTGGTCCAGTACCCGTGAATTGCAAAATGTGTTTTGTCAGAGAAAATCTTTCCTCCTTTGCTCCATAATTTAGTCTTTATATTTCTTTTCTCAGGGTAGCCTTTTCTTTTTCATAATGGATGTTAACAGCACCTGCTTGACAAAATCACACTCAAGAAAGCGTGAACACACGGTGGAAGCGTCTACTCTACATTCACCTCTTGAGACGAAATATCTCTTTTGAGGTCTTATGATGCAGATTTCTCGAATCAGGGCATCATCTCCGGGCGTAGTTTTTATCTTTCTCTTGCAGGGCCCTTTTTTTGTCCACGGACCGCGTGTCTTTATGCAGCCTTGACACTTTGTATTTCCAACGCCAACTGCAGCTGCTATCTTCCTTACGCTCATCTCCGTCTTTTTATTCAGAAAATAATCATCACTCTTTTACGAGGTGTGATTATAGCAAACAAAACGATTAAAAAAATCATTTGAAAAGTAATATCGGAAAAACAAAGGTGGGAAATACATCCTAACACCACTACTATCGAATGCAAAAATTCTTAGTCCTGAGTTTGAATGCGCATAGCAAAAAACTAACCGCTCAAATTAATTCAAATAAAAAGCAATTAAATAAACTATTTATTTTTGTATAAAACAGTAAATTTTGTAAAATTATGTGACTTTAGGTTTTTGAATTTTTGTGAATTATGTTGCAAAAAGTCTGGTTTTTTGGTAGTAGTTTTGACGTAAAGCTTGTCTTTAGTAATTAATATTTCAATAACTACTTGGCAGAATTGAATATTTATATACAAGTAGCTAATAGTATTGTATGTATGTAGAAATTTTTGTAATTTGATATCTGTATTATTTCTCAAGTTATTCTATGAAATAGAGGGTAATTCATTCTGGTCATTTGGTGCCTTAATCAAGATCTTCGTTACGAATTAATTAATAAATAATTCTTTAAAAAATTATTTATTAATTATTTCGCGAATATTTTCAAAATAATTTTTAAAGAATTATTATTCATTAATTAATTCCTGAATAATTTTAAGATTTCTTGTCGTATTTCTTGTTTTATTAACAAAATACTATATTAAAAAAAAAAAGATTATGATAAGGCACCAGAACACCAATATGCATTGCTTTCTATTTCAAAGAATAATAACTTAAGAAATAATACAGATATCAAATTATAAAAATTTTCACATACATACAACACTACAGACCTGGAATTTGATATAGCTTCACCTCAATATTAATATAATTTTTAAAATATTTTTATTAAAACGTATCTTTCCGTAAAACCACTTATTTACTAAACATTTTTGTGCTCTCCTACATTTTCAAAACATCTGCATGTTTGGTACAAAAAGTAATAAACATTTGAAGATAAAAGTGAAAAATTTAAATGTTTGTAAATTGGAAATTGAAATAAGTTCATTTGTTAAAATTATTTCTTACCGAAGAACTGCGTTTTTAAGAATTTTTTTAAACTTTATGCATTAAAATCTAAATTATATAAAAAATGCCTGAAGGACTCTTGTACTCTCATCGAAGTGGAAAAAGACCAAATTAGTGTGCTTCATGCACAATGCCTTAGTAATAACGGCGTATAACGGCTCAATTATATCGAAGCCTAAACATTATTAATTGTTTCTTATATCATGAGTAAATCCTGCTATGTATGGCATAATTAAGCCACAAGCGGCAAGGCCAAAGCTAACTGAATACGACAAACGTTGCATCGTGCACGTACGGCTAAAATCAACGTCAAGTTCCAGTCGACAAATCACGGAAGATCTTTAGCTCAATGTCACATGCACAGTAAGGAACGTTCTTGCCAAATGCCCATTTATTGTTCATGCCAAAATAAGGGAACTAGGGAAGCACCAGGAATGAAACAACAGCATAAAGAAAGATATTTGCAATTTACAGCTGAAAACCTGATTGAACGAAAGTAATAACAAATTTATTATTTCCTGTTGCTTAAATTAATAAAAAATGTTATTTTTAGATATTCTGGAGCGAAGAAAAAAAATTTAATTTTGACTAACCTGATGGGTTTGTGATTATTGGCATCACTTATGAAAGAAACCATTGAGCTTTTCATGTAGAAACTTTGATGGTTGTTCGATCTTAAAACTTCGGATGACATTGAAACGTCAACATGAGTGGGAAATGAATGCCTTATTATGAGGATCATGAGCATGAAAACCTAATTTTTTAATAGGATGGGCACCTGCTTACCGCTGTCGGAACATAAGAGCAAGGTTCGTAGCGTCACAAATCCCAACCTTAGACTGGCCGTCATGCTCTCCGGATATTAACCCAATGAAAAACGTGTGGGACATTGTCATTCAAAAGATTTACAGTACAAATTATACTTTCCGCACTGTAAATGATCTTAGGAGAGCCATTTTGCAGGCCTTGGTAATGTCACTATCAATTTCTCAGATCATTAATCATAATGGTGGTGCTACTGATTATTAAATTAACGTTCTTTATTTGGTTTTGATAATTTAATGTTTAATAAATGGTGAGTTTTAATTAGTGTTACTTATAACTTATTTCAATTTCCAACTTACAAATATTTAAAACTTTTTACTTTATCTTCAAATGTTACTTTTTGTAAAGTAATGAGAAAAATGAGAAAAGGCTGTTGACGTCACCTACGTACTAGACTAAACCACGTTCGAACTAATTTATTCTTTTAATAATAGGGGGATGTTTTACTTGTCAAGTTATTTTAGAGCGTTCGTCTTACATTAACCTTCGTATTTCGTATAGCAGTAGTTAAAAACAGTATTTGTTATGCCACTATTGCGGTGTTAGCGGGAACACAACACGCATCTTTTATGACGTCAACAGGCTTTTCACATTTTGCTACTACTCTACCAAACATGTAGATGTTTTGAAAAGGCAGGAGAACACATAAAAATGTTTAGTAAATAATTAAGCCTCGAGTGGTTTTACGGCAAGATAGATCTTAATATAAATATTTCAAAAATTACATCACTAAATTCTAGGTGAACCTATATCAATTTTCAGGTCTGTATTAGCTACTCTACTTCCATATAAAATTACATTCAATTTTGTCGAGTAGTTATTAAAATATTAATTATTAAAGACACGCTAAACGTAAAACTTCCAAAAACGGACTTATTAACATAACATAATTTGCGAAAAATCAGATAATTTTACAAATTTACTATCTTATACAAACATAAATTGTCCATCAAACCGTTTTGTTTGAATTAATTTAAGCGGTTAGTTTTTTTTGCTATGCGCATTCAAACTCAGGGCTTTTGCATTCGATAGTAAGTATGAATTCGGATTGTCACACTGACGAATAAGTATATAAGAGTAATATGTAATAAGATAAGTTCAGACAGTCAGAATTCACTCTGCTAAAGCATAGATATTGCAGCCATCCATTACAGGTATCATGCGCTCTTGTTCCATTTAATTCGTACAGTACTGTATGCCACCTATTAATTAATTACACAGCCCAACAAAAAAATGTCTGTTCGGGAGGGAGGGGGCGATTATTATTAATACGTAGGCCGCTGCAGCCGACTTACAAATGGAACAGCGCAAATCCCACATTTGTGTCACAGCTAAGGAAAAACTGCAGAAAACCTTAACTAGATTTGCCGGTACCAGGAGTCAAACCTGGGCCGCTTGGATGAAAGTCCAGCGCACTAGACAATACACTACCTGTAACAAGTATAAATAAGCACTTGCAATAGTATATTATATACCCAGGGACTAAAGTGCATCTTTTAATCCCGAATGTGAGTTTCAACACATGAGGGATTAAAGGCACTTTAGTCCAGTGGTATATACGCAGGCCCTATTTTACCATTAGGCGCACTAGGCGCGTGCTTAGGGCCCAGCGGCAAGAGGGGCCCGAATTGAAAAATAAAATCATAAAAATGCACAAAAAACAATTTTCGGCTCCGAAATCCCGAAGTCTCATTTTAGTGTTCCCACTGCACTTTTGTTGAAATTTCGTTGGCGTTTATGTATTTGTTTGTTTACTTTTTGCGACACCACATTCGTTTCAAATGGAGGATAGGAAAAAATTGATACTATTTATGTATAATATTTGTACTCTCGAGGAGGAGAAGTAAAAACATTCTTTTACTAACGTTTATTTTTTTAACGTGTATCTGACGGCACCACCGTTACCCGATGTGCAAGTGTCTAAATTAATGTTTTGATTTTTATTTTACTAATGTTTTGAAATTAATCAGTATCACAAAGTTATTCGAAGCGTTACAATGACGTATTTAACGGACATTCAACGTACACAAATTGTTGCTCTTTTGGAGGTAGGAGTTAGTTATGCGACAAGTCGCATTGAGATATGGGGTTTACCATATTGTTGTATCTCGTACGTGGTCCCGGCATCGAGAGACGTGAACTTTTCGTCGTCGTCAAGGATCTGATCGCCTTCATTCTGCCAACGTCGCGAGGATCGAAGACTTGTGAATGCAGCTCGACGGGGTCCTGTGAGAAGCGCTCACATGATTGCAGCGGACATGGACTTGATTCTATGAGTATCCGATAGGACGGTACGAAATAGTCTACATGAAGGGAACTAGACGCACGGCATCGTCAGGAGAGAATGCAGTATGCACTACCGACATTGGACTACGAGGTAATGGCGAAAGGTCTTGTTCACCGACGAAAGCCGCTTTTGCCTCTTCCATTCTGACGCACGAATTCGCGTATGGCGTCGTCGAGGAATGCGATTGGATCGCAATTGCGTCAACCCGACGCGCAATTTCAACGGCGGATCTTCCATATTTTGGGGAGACGTTAGCTATGATGGTTGCACCGATCTGGTGATTGTACCAACTCCTGGATTGACAGCGTTTCGGTACATCAACGAAATTCTTCGGCCTCACGTTCTGCCCATGCAACGTCGGATGAGACGAGCATTTGTGTTTATGCAAGACAATGTGCATCCACACATTGCTCGAGTCACCCAGAAGCTTTTCCAGCAACACAACATACGCGTTATTCCTCATCCGCCTATCAGGCCAGACCTTAACCCAATTGACATGTGTGGGACAAAATCGGGCGTTGTCTGCGAAACCTGCAGAGACCACCAACTACTCTCCGAGAATTGGGAATGGAACTGACGCAATTGTTGAACAACATTCCCCAGAAAGAGATTCGCGCAGTTCTGAACATGCCAGCGAGGTTGCAAGAGGTGCGCCAGCAAAAATGGAAGAAATACACACACACACACGATGTGCAAAATCCAACCGACAACGTCCTCGTGGTGCACATCGGGTAACGCTGATGTTGACTGTTACACGTTAAAAAATTAACGTTAATAAAAAAATGTTTTTATTAATTAAAAACATTTTTTTAAGTTTGGCAAAAAATGTTTTTTTTGCCAACCGGTAATAATGTCGGCGGCAGAAAACGAAAAACTTCCCACAAAATGCAGGGTAAATTTCAAAAATTCATAAATTCCTAATAAGTTTTAAAGAATTTACAGAAAAGGTCTGAACTTTATTGCCCTGGCAGTCGATTGGGTCCACGATTTCTTTGGTATACCGTACAAGCTGTAAAGTTTGACATTTCTTTCGGCAGGGGTCGCGGGGACCGGAAAGGCTTAAACGTAACATTCGCCTACACGCCCTTAAACACTTTAAGGACGTGACACTTATAGACACTTTAAACTTTGCAGCACGCAAAAGTTCATCCATTTTTGTTCTAAATTAACCGAGTTAGGAGTGTTTGGAATTTTGGTATTTTTGGTGCGTTTTTTTCCTCAAGAGTATATAATACTTATGCCGTATATTTTTTGGGAAAAGTAAAAATATTTACGGTTCCCGATAAAAAATAACATAAATAAAAAATTAAAGGAACAAATTAAATTCTTGTGTTAAAATGTGTTATGATTTTAGTTCCTTCACCAGGGCAATCTGAGAAGTTGTTTAATTTTAAATCAAAATATATTGAGTTTAGTTTTTGTTTTTAAATATATATATTTTATTTTATTTCATTTTTTACGCCTGTTTGGTACTCCTTTCACTCGAATACGGGGCCTGAAATTTGCTAGCTGAGCCTAGGGCCCATCCCAGTTAAAAAAAGGCCCTGTATATACGCTATTTTTTGCACGTCCTAAAGGACTTCATCGCAAAAATTCAAAATTTCGAAAAAATTTTCCGAAAATTTCGTTACATGTCATTCTGACAATTGAACTCTACAAACGCCAAAATCATATAGTTCAGGATAATCAGGATAATAAATCCTAACATGTACCGCGATTACTTTTTTTTGTTGTTTGCTTGTTGTTGTCATGGAAACACTTTACTCCCTCAGGGAGTAAAAGTGCTACTTTACTCCCTCTTTTGGGGGACTAAGTATAGCTTTATATATAGGACGTGCAAAATAGTATATTATATACCCAGGGACTAAACTGCATCTTTTAATCCCGAATATGAGTTTATTTATAGAAATAAACACATGAGGGATTAAAAGGCGCTTTAGTCCAGTGGTATATACGCTATTTTTTGCACGTCCTAAAGGACTTAATCGCAAAAATTCAAAATTTCGAAATTTTTTCCGAAAATTTCGTTACATGTCATTCTGACAATTGAACTCTACAAACGCCAAAATCACATAGTTTCAGGATAATAAATCCTAACATGTACCGCGATTACTTTTTTTTGTTGTTTACTTGTTGTCGTTGTCATGGAAACACTTTACTCCCTCAGGGAGTAAAAGTGCTACTTTACTCCCTCTTTTGGGGGACTAAAGTAGAGCCTTATATATAGGACGTGCAAAAAATAAAATACATGCAAATAAATAGAGGCAAAGAAAATGAATGCAAAAAAATAAAATTAATAAAATCGCTAACTTTCTGGTTCATATTCTACATTTACTATTCAACTGTTCTTCTGTTCTATCAACGAATGTTGGATGTTATCATCTTAAGCGCTTTTTGGCCAGAATCTCACTTGCAAAAAGGCGGAGTTTCTTCTTGCTATTTTTTAATTTAACGATATATTGTCGATTTTGGTGCATTTTCTTCCATAAAATGATTTGCAATAAACTTTTTTCCATTTTCAGTAGGATCATTACAATACGCGTGCACTCTCGAAATAAGACTGGTATGAATCATAATGCAAGAATTTCCTTAACAATTGTTATAAGTAAAGCAAGCTTCACGTATGTCAAGAAAATTAATTGGACTGTTTATCAATAGCAAAACAAAAGAATACCATTAATGAATACTTTATTTATAAAACGAAGAGTCCAGTCTCAAATTTTAGGCATCGCCCGTTATGAGTGTGAAGTTACATTTTCTCCATTCTCACCTCGATTACTTTCCAGATAACTTAGCTTAATGGGTTACAGCTAAGAATAAGGGGAACGGTTCCAGCAGGATATGAAAGGAATGGAACGGCGTATCAAAGAATATGGGATGAGCATATGATGCCGGATTACTGCTGGTCTATGAAAAAGGAGACTAATGAAGTACATAAGAGGCAGCTAGTACGCAGATCGTTTGAAAATAAAAGGAAGAGATACCATAAATCAAGAGACTAGAGGATTAATACATGTATTTTCTTTGTCTCTATTTATTTGCATGTATTTTATTTTGCGTGGGTTTATTTATTGTAACCCTGATTAAGGGGTAATTATACCCCTTTATGGGGTGGTTTTACCCCCTCAAGTGCGGTGGGGTGCCATATACCAGAGGTCTATTTCCAACCACAAAACATTTACGGTTTTCAATCATTTTTTGCATGTACGAGTATTTAGTATTATTATTTTAATCTAAGATGTGGTTTTGACCCATTTTGGGTTGGTTTAAGCCCCTTAGGGAGGAAGGTTCTTGGCAATATACCGGAAGTCTATTTCCAAATACAAAACATTTGCGGGTCTCAAACATTTTTGGAATGTATTTATTTTCACCATATGTCAGGAGTGGTCATATGTCAGGAGTCTTCATTATGGGGATTTTTTTGATTTTAGCGCAAGATTTTGAGTGTGTCGTGTCGAAGTGTCGTAAAACACATCGGAATGTCCTAGTCACGTTCCCAGGTCAGAAATTTCTTTTTGTGGGGCTGTGTTATAAATCCTACATTTTAAATTCTTGATACTTAAAGCCCGTCGTTAATTCTAAATTCTAAAGGTTCTGAATGTTTGATCCAAGAATCCTAAATTCTCAGCACTGATTTCCACTTTCTCTAAATCAGTCGTAATATTTCTGGTTTTAGATGAATTCTGCAAATTTTAATTTCAAATTCTGTATAATTACTCTATTTCTATATTACTGATTCTTATTGCTTTGAAATATATATTATCAATAATAATATCTACATTTTGAATCGTCAATTCTGAATTGGAATTTTTTGTTGTAAATATGAAACACAAATTTTAATAGTTTTAAGAAAAACTGTTGCATTTAAATGTTTCCATAAATTCTCTCTACACCACACTAAATAGAATATTCTCTCTACACATGTTTCGGTTTAACCTTTCTCAAGAGAATCTCGTTAGTTTCTGAAACTAACGAGATTCTCTGGAGAAAGGTCTAATAAACCAAAACACTTTGTAGACAGTTTTTCTTAAAACTATTATATGCAATGTTTCACAAGGTGCCTACCGCGACTTCAATCTTACGAATTTCAAATATAAAGCTCCATGGCATTTTGAAGTTGTATATTCCATCTTCCATCCATTTATTATAAATACAAAAATTGTATAATTCTGCAAGTATTGCAGAATTCAAAACATTAAGCAGTAATCATTTTATATAAACTGTTCCATCCGGTAGATGTGTGAAAATTCATATAATATGAAGTTATATTGCATTTTACGCCTTTCCAATTCCATTTCCTTGGTGAAAAACAGGCGTGGTCTGAAGCTACATACCTATACGTAATCTCCCCTACCAATACAAAAATAACAAAAGATATGATGCTTCCTCCTCCACATTCTTATAAAAAAATTATTGTCAGCTCTAGAAACTATTATAATAGTAACAAAACAAAATTCTCTATAAATTATGGCATTTAATCATATTTGATTAGCATTAGGAAATTCTCTTAAAGTTTTTATAATTATTTTATATATGTATATATTATTTATAGTATAAGCATACTTATCAGGAATCCATTAAAATGATTGTTGCTAGGTCGGATATTTAATTTTAAAATTACTGGTTGTGATAACTTGATAAGAAATTAATTAAAATACAATTAAATTAGCATACTATTTTCCATTTCGTTAAACGGTAAAAACCACCCTTGTGCTTGGTATTGTTAGGTCTTATGGGATTTTCTGTGCACTAGTGCGTGCTCATATGACAAAAAATAATTACATTGTTGGTAAAACTATTTTTTAATAAAAATAAAACCGTGTTTGAATAATACAGTTTTAATTTGTACATATGTAGATATTTATTTCAAATTAATTGTAAAAGTCTAAAATTGTAAGTGTATTTTTTATCTACGCCAACTTTAATGTCAGCCATAGCCCACCTTTTTTCTTAAATAGAGACATGCCTTTTTTAATTCATCCTGACAGACGGTGTTTTTCTAAATTCAATTATATGTTGCAAATTATGATTGCTGTCATATTTTTTGAAAAAAAAATCGGATGTAAAATTTAATTAGATAACTGTGCAGCGTTTATTGCAATAAAGATAATATTTTATTAAAGAAACAAAAAGACTTTTACGATACAAAATTTCTAATAAAACTAAACAATTATGTAGGAGGTGTTTAAACAAAATTAAAAATCTTATGTTTTGCCGGTACCGGCAGATCTGATTAAAGTTTTCTGGAGTTTTCCTTAGCTGTAACACAAATGTGGGATTTGTGCTATACCATCTGTAAGTCGGCTGCAACCGCACATTAGGCCAGCGTAATGATAATAATCATAGCTTCTGGGGCCTGGTTCGCCAGGCAATGGGTAGTAACTTGCTACTATAAATAGCAATTGTATTATTATAGTAAAGTACACTCTAAAAAATTCCCCTTGAAGTTGCCTCCATTTCTTGGGGTAAATTTACTTCAAAGTGTAATTTTCATAGGAAGTGGGAAATTTCAATATTAGGTTAAATTTGCATTGTCATGTTTCCTTTTTAAATAAATTTACAGATTAAAATTACGATCTCAATGCAATCTTACATTTCATTTTAACATTAAAACACCTGCGTAAAGTTATAACTTTACCTAATATTGACCTAATATTGAAATTTCCACTTCCTATGAAAATTACATTGGAAGTAAATTTACCCCAAAAAATGGAGGTAACAAAGTATACTTTATAAAAGCTTGTGCTTGTTCTAGAGCACAATTTCACTATAAGGTCAAGTCCAATAAATATAAATATTTAAAAATAGGGTACATTCTATGTAATTATTATTGAATCATTGTTTAATTGCGTATAGAATGCATATGTTCAACAAATTCGGTATTATATGCCATGCATATATAATATTGAAATTTCCCACTTCCTATGAAAATTACACTTTGAAGTAAATTTACCCCAAGAAATGGAGGCAACTTCAAGGGGAATTTTTTAGAGTGTATGTTTTAAAACTGAGAGTAAAAAGAAGTACTGTGTATGGTAATATAAGAAAGTTCAAAAATGAAACTATTATAGTTATTATTTACAAAAATACTTTAATAAAACTAACAACATAATCCAAAATCTCTAAAATACCTCTACAAGAATGTATTCCTTAGATAATTTAGAAGATCAAGTATTTGAATGAAACCACTCTTTCGTTTCGTTATGTCGATGACATGCTAGCTGTTTTGACAGTTATGTTGATGTTATCAACGAATTTTTAATTCTTATTAACAAGTTCCACCTTAGAAACGGAACAAATACCAAGGCTATTAAACTTTTTGGACTTAACTATTAAGATTAACGCACACAATCTATTTGAATTTTCCATATACAGAAAACCAACACATTCGGAGATAACAATACCAAATTAATCCTGTCACCACAAAGCACATAAACTAGCAGCTTACAGAACCTTAGTACACAGAGTTTTAACTATTCCACTCACACAGCCAGATTTTAGCAAAGAGATTTATACTATTAAACAGGTAGAACAGCTAGCTGAGCTAGCACATGTAAAACATTAAAATTCGAACTAGATTGACACTTGAGTTAAACAAAAAGATTATAGGTTAGCTATTAAAAAAATATATCCCTTTGACAATCAAACAGAAGGCACAAATTACATATCTATACTATATCTTGGCAAAATATCACAAAAAGTTGCACGTACAGTGTGTTTTTTGTAAACGATAATATAGGAAATCCAATGGAATTTTATCATTTTCCTCGTAAGTTTGTACCCTTGCAAATGTAAGTAGAAATTTTGGTATCAATCTAAAGAAGAATTCATTTTACGTCAAAAAAATATTAAACTTTATGAAGAAAACCAAAATCGATTTAGAAAAAGACTTAAAAAGCTTATTGATTTACTGATTTTGGTAATAAGTTATTAAAAAAAGCTGGAAGCTGAACGCCGATTGGTGTAGCGGTTAACGCTTCAGATTCCTAATCAAAAATCGCGAGTTCAAACCCCATCACCGTATACTTTTTTTTTAAATTGTATTGCTTACTAATTATTATTTTGAGAACTTTATTACAACGATTATTAATTTTTTTTATTGTTAGATATTTTTGCTACGGGGTTTACCGTTATTTTTTGTACAATTTTAACTACCCATCAAAAAGGCAAATGAAAAAAGGGCATAAAACTAATAATCGTTGTAATAAAGTACTAAAAATAATAATTAGTAAGCAATACAATTAAAAAAAAAGTATACGATGATGGGGTTTGAACTCGCGATTTTTGATTAGAAATCTGAAGCGTTAACCGCTACACCAATCGGCGTTCAGCTTCCAGCTTTTTTTAATAGCTTATTACAAAAAGCAATATATCCATAAGCTATTTAAGTCTTTTTCTAAATCGATTTTGGTTTTCTTCCTAAAGTTTAATATTTTTTTGACGTAAAATGAATTCTTCTTTCGATTGATACCAGAATTTCTACTTACATTTGCAAGGGTACAAACTTAGGAGGAAAATGATAAAATTCCATTGGATTTCCTATATTATCGTTTACAAAAAACACACTGTATACTAAGAAAAACCAACAGTTATAAAATATCCTTTAAAACCTACACTCTTTCATTTTTACTTAATGCTAAAGATAGGGCACACAACATCATGAAATCGGATTTATTCCTGAAAGGAAGTTTATTCCTGAAAGGAAGTTTATTCCTGAAAATCTAATTACTCCAAATACCTTTTAGAACAGAATCACACAATGACTCCCAAAAATAATATCAAATACCTACGTTTTTATAATAACAAACGCAAATTAGATATTTTAGAAGCTTTTGAAATATCCCAACTCCGGGTACCTGTAATGAATGAACAGATTGAGCTCAATAATTATGCGTTACCGGTAGTATTAGATATTTAATTTTTATTATTTTTATCTATTTTTTGTATTTACCTTAGCGGCGTGTTTGTTTATATTTATATTACTTTTGATAATGACAGTTTAGCTGTCGAAGCAATTGTCAGGTAGATTGATAACTTGTGAAACTTTTACTAATCTGTTTTATTTATTTCATTCTTAACGAATAGATTGACATTCTTAATAACATCAATATTGTTAAATATATAATAATATAAAAATGTATCGTCTTTTAGAAAAAAAATGTATTACATCTTCTACTACAGTACTTATACTCTCAAATAACAACTGACTGAGTATTTTCCGCAATGGTTCCAAACGAGTCGCTTTCCAAAATTGACCACAACCGACGCCGACGTTCTTATTAAAATTATGATACAATCTATCTATAACATATCCACAATATGTTACATAGTTGATACATTTTGGTGGCGATTAATCTGCGTTTGTAGTATACAAAGAAGATAAGACTTATTGTTATGATAGTCATGATCAGCGTGAGAATAAAAGGGCCATAATGTAATGGTGTATATCTCATGGGACTGATACTTTCGAGTATAGACATGTCCTTTGTTAATTTCGCTTGATTCTGGATTAATTGATGAACATTTATAGGCGATAGGTCAATTTTTGTAATTTCGTGTACATGGACTGAATCGGGTTGCAATTTTCCGATGGATGCCATAGCGATTTGTTTCTCTTCTAGGGAAGATGATTGAAATGTAACCAAAAGTTCGTTTTGACTGATTAGAACGGAACAGCCACTGGTAAGATGGAGTAATATTGATCCAGTAATGGTCTTTCGTGTTATAGAGTCGATACATCTGTTATCGATGATCGTTTTATTAGGGGAACTAATGATCCAGGTAAATCGATTTATTTTTATTACTTTTGTCGTATGCAATTCAAATATGACAGGTTGACAGTTTTGAGCTTCCTTGAAGGCTAATAATTGTGTTTCACACAATTTGGAATTTGGGATTGTGAAGTAATTTGTTTGTGAACAGAAATAATGTGAAGGGGTTATTTGCATACACTGATTATCGGTGATGGGAATGCTAAAGTCGGTATTAAACAGTATGGTGTTGTAGATGGGGATGACCATTTGAAATTGGTTGTTGTGAGCAGCAGGAAATGGGATTAGTCTTATGTATTGGTGTTCTGTGGATGGTTTTATTAGAGGAATCTCGTATATAAAAGTGAGTGTGGTGTTCCTTTGATATGCCTTGATCCAAATTAAGGATTCATAAAGATGTAGATTCTCATGGTTAATGGGATATGGGACATCCAAAGTTTGTTTGGTAGGTAGCCTTTGTAGTGTGTTTGAGATTTGAGATAGTATCGATAACAAATCGTCGTTATCAATTAAAGATAAATGTAGCTGATGGTTTTGGGTTAACGAGGTTTCGAGATCCATACATGTGGTGATAAATAGTTGTAAAGATTGAATTGATTGATTTAATACAGTAAACGTATTTAGGGTTCCAATGATTTCTCGAATTTTCACAGTGGTATTGAGAATGATTTTATTCAGATTTTGACTTAGAAGATTTTGATTGTTCTCCGAGGCTTCTACGCGAAAATTTTCGTTAATTTCTTCTCCGTGGGTCTCATCGTAGTGGTCGTATTCAAAGTCAGTGTTAATTTGATTAACAGGTGGGATTTCTTCTTGAAATTCTGTTGAATATAATTCTTCAGAAAGGAAATTTCGTGGTTGGGGACTTGGTCGAATAAAATTAGGTTGATTTATATTTCGATTGAAATTTGGATTAGGTGGTCTCATGGATGTATTAGGATGTATCGGTCTCGGTTTAATGGTACTAGCTTGCATTGATTCTGGCCGATTTTGTGGTTGAAAATCTCTTTTGGGTGCAAAAACATTAGGTCGGGAATTATTTCCAAACTGCTGAGTTACTGGATTAAATTTAAATTGATTTGTATTATTAACATTTGGTTTGAATTGATGAGTGGGATTAAAATTAGGCTTAAATTGAGGCAATACGTTCTGGTATTGTTGTGGTTTAAACTGAGGGGGTTGTAAATTAGGATGGGGTTTATTGAAATTGCTTAGGGGAACTGGTTGTGGTAAAAATTTAGGTTGTGAGTTATTTTGTTGTGTATTTTGAAAATATCGTATGTCCAGTTCTTCTTTTATATAAGTTAAGGCTACTTCGAGCGATGTTGGTGCTCTACTACGAAGGAAACTTCCGAAGGGTATTTCCGTGCCTAGTGCAATTTTAGAATTTAGTATGGCTAATAAGGATCTAATTCGATTATAGAATTCTACGGGAGATTCTCGTGATAATTGTCTCATACGAGACAGATCGATCCGGATGTTCAGTTCCGATCGTTGGTCTCCAATATTACTAAGAAGGGTGTCTTTTAAAGAATACCATGAATCAAATACTTGTCCAATTACGACCTCTAAGGCTGGGCCTTTTAAGTGGTTGCGTGCTGAGGAAAGTAAAAGTCTGTTGATATAAGCCGCTGGGTTGTGTGGTTGCCAAAATTGGCAGAAAATGTCCTCTACAGCTCGAATATATTCAGATAATTCGACGGGGTTTCCGTCATCGGTTGGAATTTCATTTAAAAGGCTTGTATGAAAGCCAGGTGGGTAGCCTACACATTGTTGGACAATAGGTGCTGGTGTTACTTGGGGTTGTACTTGAGGTTGATTACCTTGTGCCATTGTAGTATGGCTTTGCTTGCTGATCGATAATTTAGATGGACGTAAACTTATTGGTCGTGGTGCAGATCTTACAAAAGTTTTGTTAATCGGTTATTCAGTTTCACTATCCTAACGATTAGTAAATCGTTTGCACTTTAAAAGTAAATACTTAAAAATGCTATGAATTTGTTAACAAAGTTTGAAATATTCTAAACTTAAAAAAATGATTTTTATGTTAGTAAGGACCTATTCAAGGTGCCTACCCATTGCTTGCAAGTGGGCTGGAAATTAAGTATCACTAGTTGATACACCAATCCGTCTCGCTTACTACAAGCAACGTGAACTTAAATCTAAAGGATTTAGTATGTATTAAACTTAAAATTAATAAATTGTTAATCTTGTTTGATTTTTGAATATAATTTGTAAACTTGTTTGATATTTGTTTGCGCAATGCGCATTTAACAATAATTGATAGTTAGTTTCTTACTCTATCTTCATTGTTGGCTTGAATTTTGCCGTTAAATGACTCCAATAGTCAGGAATGACTCCAATAGTCAGGCTTCTGCAGCAACGATGCGTTCTTCGGGCGATGCTTGTCCCTTGGAAACGGGTACTTACAGGTGATGCTCTGGAAACAGCTACGGTCTCAGGCGATGTTTGTCCTTTGAATCGATGGTTCCCAGATGCAGACTCGATAGGCAAATAAAGACTTAAAAGCCAAGGAACTCGACGGTGCTTTTAATTCTCGAAAAACGGTGTCCTGAGCCCTTTTGCCTATCCTACCAACTGCGCCAATTAACGTTTCTTGACGAAGAAAGGCGTTTTTAAAAATGGTACTTTATTTTAAAAACGCAAAAGACGGAGCCCAAGTTATAAAATGAACACAGTTTATTGTTTAAGTACAATAAAATATTTATTCGTGTGAATTTACACAGTATGCACTTGCATAATCACTTAAATACTATTATACAATTTTAACTTAAAGCTGGTAATTATAATGTTCAGAAAGACCGAGGTAAACAGTAACCATGGCCACCAGTTTCTACGGCTTTCTGGGTGAGTATTGCTTAAAAGAAGGTAAACATCTATCCTGATAGACAGTTTCTATCTTTCGAGCAGCTTCGCTGTAAGTCAGACTGAACTGTCCCATAAAGTGCTGGTCTTTATATACTCCTTCTGTGGGTGTAAAATCCTTCAGTTGACCGCACGTGGCCGTGTGCCTACGTGACTTCCTTATAGAGTTCTGAGTACTGAAGCTGCTGTGGCCGTGTGCCTACGTGACTTCCTTATAGAGTTCTGCGTACTGCAACTGCTTGCTATGCACACACGTGGCCGTGGGTTTGATACTGCACCTGCAATCGTGGGCGCTCCGCTCGAGGCGTTTATCTGGCATACATTTATAATTAGGTCACACTTCGCTTGAATAATGACTAAATGTTAACTTGCAGGACAATCTACATTTTTTATTTCGTTACGATAATAATGTCCAATATGAAAACATTAGAAAACCAGGTTCACCCAAGAGTTTTACTATAAAACAGTTGCAGAAATTTAAACATGGTTCAAAAAGCAGACTCGATGCGAGCACAAGAGAATTTAAAGTATGTCAAACAATTAAATATCTAATAATTTAAAGAAAATAGGTTAAAATACTACAAAAGAATTGTGTGTCCCCAGTATACAGCAAAAAAGCTTGAACATGTGCTAAAAAGTGAAGCAAGCAGTACTTTTCTTCTCGCTATGCCAATAAGCACCGTTTGTATAATTTTTTTTTCTAAAATCTGGTAATCCCTCCATCGTACCTTTGCCAGACCCGTTAAACATTTGCCACTAAACACATGCCGATTGATGGAAAGTAACATTTACGTATCAGTTAATCAAAAAAAGCGAACTAGTGAATTTTAAAATTGTCCAAAATGTGATGAAGACTACCAAAAAGAAACTCAGAAAAATTGAAAAAGTAAATAGTTTTTATAGATAATATAATGTAAATTTAAATATATATTAGGGTGGCCGTTATTTTGCAAAAGTTAAAATTTCTTAGGTCCCCCTCCTAGATCTCTTAAAATGTCAAAAAATGAGCTGTGCTAAATTTCAGCCGATTTGGTCAATATTAGCCCGTGTCACCGAGAGGTTAAAGTTTAAATTAAAGTTTTTTGACAGTTTACAGCTGTCAAAAAAGCGGTGAACTTCACTAAAATTAGCATTTTCGCCAAACTGCCAAAGTTTTTTGGATTCAGATTCATGTTAAGCAACTTCAACAACATAAGTATACAATATTTCACGTTAAAACATAGAAAGATAAAAAAGTTATTCCAAAAAGTTTCTAGCAGTGCACCAAACCCATGTTAAATCCCATTTAAAACTTGAACCTTTCGGTGACACGGGTTAATATTGACCAAATGGGCTGAAATTTTGCACACAGCTCATTTTTTGACATTTTAAAGAGATCTAAGAGGGGGGGACCTAAAATATTTTAACTTTTGCAAAATAACGGTCACCTTAATATATATGTTCAACTTTTGTGTTTTTGTAAATTGTGCAGCTACTTTTTACACACACTTTATACTCGTACTTAAATATGTTTGAACCTCCAGTGGTTCAAAACTTTGAAATTTTATTAATATTTTATTTATTGATGTAATTGATAATTTCATCGATTGAATCTTTGGTAGTTTAACAATTAATGAACGGAAAATTGAATTACTCTATTGTTAATTACCATTGCTACCAATACTTTGGTTGCACTTATTATACAGTTAAATTTTAAAGCTGTGCAGTAACCTTTACTGATTAGTTCTTGATATTTTATTATCATTTCGTTTTATAAAATTACTTCATACTATGACAAAATCTGTACAGATCGAAATTTGATGATTTATAGAGACACAATGAATTCGTTTCAAATGATATTACTTATCGGTTATGAATAGGGACAAAGAAAAATTATTTACAGAGTAATTAACATTCCTAAATGTTTGTATTCCATAAACTAACATAATTTATTCTTATTATTACTTGTTTATCCCGATCTAGTTGTAAATAGTAATGTAAATAATAAATAGTTTTAAAATTGATTGTTTAAATCAATAATAATAAAGTAGCGATTTCATGTCTTCTGATTTAATTCTTAAATTGTTCTGATTGCAAATAATTTCTACAATAAAATATATAAAATGAAAACTATTTAGTAATGGCACCTACTGAAGAACAAAAATGTTAAAAGAATAACCACAGAGACGTGCGGTTTTAAAATTGACGAAATTCATAAAGTTTCCTTGAATGTCCTGGACATGCCTCCACCTAAATGAAAAAATTTCTAAAAAGTAAACTTTTCAGTCAGAACCTATCTTCGTACAGAAAAATTCAAGGACTTGGTTTTTGACATTGGGTATGAAAATTAGCAAACATGAAACAACACGATGCGTTATAACGCATAACATCTGGTTTAGATATATGACCCTCTCCGAAGAAATCCGACTTATGACGATATTTATTTTTTATTTTATTTATTTTATCTTTAATTTAAGGAAACAAAAAGAAATCGCAAGGTGCTAGGTCGGGGCTGTACGGTGGAGGGTCCATGGTGCTGACTCTTAGGGCAGCTAAATACTCAGTTGTTACTTTTGCTTTATGCAACGATGCGTTGTCATAATGTAAGATTATTTTTCCTTTGGGGCATTTTTCACGAACTTTTTCAAAGATTTGTGGTAAACAGGCATTTGTGTACCAATCGGCAGTAACGGTACGTCTATCTTTTAATGCTATAGTAGCAATATGACCCGTTTTAGAGAAAAACTAGGAATCATCTTCTTACCAGCATTGGGAATTCTTCGAACTTTTGTAGGCTTAGGTTCGGTTCGAAAGACCCATTGAGCCGATTGACTTTTCTTTTGAGGATCATAACAATAAATCGAAGATTCGTCACCAGTGACGATATTCCAAACCAAAGTGCCGCCTTGGAATTTTTCCAGAGTTTTTCTGCACCATTCAATGCGTTGTTCTTTTTGATCGCGAGTCAGTTTATGTGGAATCTATCGACAACAAAGTTTTCTCACTTTTAACTGTTGATGTATAATGTTTTGTATTTGACTTATACCAATGCCCAATGTTGCCCGAATAAACTTATAAAATGCCCGTCGATGTTCCTCAAGCATTGCTCGAACAGCGGCAATATTTTCATCAGTAACAGCAGTTCTTGGGCGTCTTCCACGAAATTCATCACTAAGAAAAAACCGGTCTTTTTTTAATTCGCTGTACCAATTGTAAATTGTTGCCTTAGACGGGGCTTCTTCGCCAAATGCACTTCTAAGCCGATCTTCGCATTGTTTAGGCGTTAATAACGATTTAAAATCGTAAAAAATCATAGCCCGGAAATGTTCTCTAGTCAAATTTATTTTTGGGTGAACACACAATCTTTAAATTATGATAATTAAAAAACTATTAGAGCAAATCGAACAAACTAAACGGCAATCAACTCGCAAAACGTAAAAAATAGCTGTCAACGAAAAACAAATTTCATTTGTTTTACAAACATGGCATTCTAGATATTATCTACATTTACAAATGTAGTTTATTAAGTTGTAATCAAATATTACAGTGGGTTGAAATAAGAAACTAGCATAAAAGTACTATGTAAAAAAAGACTAATGTTTTTATGGTCCAATTTCCCCTGAGATGTTAGATTTCGCAATAATCTCTATAATATCATGGCCATTCATATTCGCTGACGGCGGGCATGACTGAAGCTGGCCATGATAATATTACTGGCGCTGAATTAAGAGCCAATAGAAGTGGCTACAATATTAATGGCGCGAAATTCAGAATAGTGAGGGTATATTAAAAACAGTTATTTAATCTCCAAAGAGGCATGGTAGAGGTGATAAGTGGTACAATATAAGAAGTAAATCAACAAAACGATTTGCGAATAGTAGGTACTACACTGAAAAAGAAAGAAAAGTTAGAGTAAACATAAATCTGTTTGCTTTAACCAGATTTTGTGGTAAGATGTAACCCATCTATTTATCGTGATGTGCAACCAGATCACTGTTGCTGGCATGCTTGGTTGAGACAACTATGCAATCTGGATGTGCTAACAGATTTTTGCTGAGTCTACATACATGTGGCTGGGACATCAACGAACGTTAGTTAGCTCAACTTAAATCTGGTTATTGCAACCAGCCACACACAACTAACTAAACGAGGTTGGAACAACCACGTGCTATTTTTGGACTAGCTATTGAATAAGTTGAACTTACAAGATGTCTAGTTGGCACAAGATGATCTAATTATTTTTTCTCACTGACCGATTTATAAGAAAGGAGACCCTGAAGCTGATGTTTCTACGATCTACAAAAGGCCTTTCACAACATATAAAGAGGACTTGATAATAAATGATTGAAATGACTAAAAACTTACACAAGAAGTGTTTAAAATATTCTAAAACCGAAAATGAGGTGTACAAACCCACATAACACTAGATTAACGTATTTTGGATATTCATCGCACATACAGTTTGGTACTATACCTATAACATACCTATATAATATATAATATACCTATACCCAAAATAAAAACAGATATAAGCAATATAAGCCGATTGAATGTAAAATTTGTACGAATTTTGATTAAAAAATGGACGTCCTACGTATATCTACAATTGTGACAAACGGATATGCACATCTATTGAATGTAAAATGTATGTAAAAGGTCATCAAATGGACATCCGGTATCTCCATAGATGACGTCCACCGTATATCCATCGGACATCCTTGTGCTACGTGAGAAATGTGCGAAATGAAAGCTGGACCAAGACAAGGTTGTGTATTGAATCTTCAAGGCTCTGTTCAAGACAGTCCTAGAAAACGTAATGAAGAAATGCAAAAGTATACAAACTATACACACTAGGAAACTTAAAAATGGGGAGAATACAGGTAACAGGGTAAATAGGATTTTACTGAGCAAGACTTACAACATAATGTGTTAGTATAGAACTGAAACCTAAAGAAAAGAAGTATGTAAGTATACAGTGTGGAAAAATAGTATGGACTACTCCTAATAATTTAGTAGTCTTCAGGTTTTATGGAAAACGCTCAAACACATCAATTTAGTTTTTCAGTTTCCCACATTCTGATAGAATTCATTTGTTTTTTTTAGTGACACCTGTCAAAAATATGACGTCATCGACATTTTTCTTAAATGACACTATATGGCATGTGATACATCATTTGAAAGCTCCTGTTTCACTCAGTATGTTCTTAGATTTTCGTGCGATTCTGTCGTGCCGTTTTAAAATGGAGGCCGTTGAATTGTGGAAATTATCTTAAATTAATTCCCAGTAAAACAATAACCAACTCTTTCTTGTTTTATCAGAAAAAAAGCAAACTATTGAATATGGTTTTATTATCAATCAAACTAGAACAACGCGTAATAATTAAATAAAAGAAAACAAGAACACAACAAAGAACAATCAGATAATCATAAAAATAATAATAAAATAAGAATGATGTGTTGAGGATAAAACACATAATAGAAAAAGCTTATTTCAGTAAATGCTGATAGTGACGACCGTTGATAACTTGATAGTGCCCAAGTCTAGAAAAAATTCTTCTTGAACATTTCGTATTATTTCTGGTGAAATGTTTCCTATTTCCGTTCTTATGCGGCACTTTAGATCATCAATACTCTTGGCCTATTTAACAAAACTTTGGATTTCAAATAACCTCACAAAAAGATGTCCAAAGGGGTCATATCAGGTGACCTGCCTGGCCATTCTATGGGACCCCGTCCGCCAATCCATTTTCCTGGAAACTGCAAAAAATTCAAGTAGGCTGCTCCAGTAAGATTTTCTTCAAAGAAAAATGGTCCTAACACTCTATCTTTCAATATACCGGCCCATACATTAAGTTGCTGAGGTGATTGACAATGAGCTTCTTGAATCCAATGTGGATTTTCTTTGGACCAATATCGACAATTTTGCCTGTTTACAGTACCGTTGAGGTAAAAAGTTGCTTCATTTGAGAATAAAATATTTGTGGCAAAGTTTTCATCTTGATTACAAATTGGTTGCATGATTTCGCAGAATTGCAGTCTTCGGTCGAAATCATCCTCATTTAATTCTTGTACCAGGCAGACTTTGTATGGGTGGTATTTTTCTTTGTGCCAAATTGTTTGCACAGAAGTGTGACTTATACCCATACCAAGTGCTAGTTGCCGACTGGCACTATGCGGATTTTCTTCAACAGCCAATAGGACGTCAAGCTAAATATTTTCATCTATCTTCGACCTTCCATTTTTAGTTAAATTCTTAACATGGCCATGTTGTTCATATTTCCTTAAAATCTCGCAAACGGTGGATTGCGAAATCGGCGTTCGGTCTGGATGAATTTGATTCAAAAGTTCGCGTACCTCGTTAGTAGAGCTGCGACGATCTCCGTAACCAACCATCATAAGAATTTCAATACGGTCTTTTTCACTGAGCGACATTTTTGGTTTATTAAAAAAGGAATTTTTGAATACAACGCAATGACTGTTAAATCTTACTAATGTTCAACCTTACCACTTGTCAATACTGACGTTAATTTTTGTTTGTGTTTGGTTTGTCTAAGCTTACTATGACCAAAACGACATTGCAAGGACATTGAGATATTGAATTTCTTTTTCCACCATGGATTTAAAAACAAGCTCAGGACAAAAAACTTAATGTTTCTTGGCCTGATTAAGGGCAGGCATTGAATGATAAGGCCTTAGGACTGTCTTAGTGTGATTGATAGTTTACTTTTTTTCATATAAAACAAGAGAGTTATTCTATTACTGGGAATTAATTTAAGATAATTTTCACAATTCTACGTTCGCCTTTTTGAAACGGCACGACAGGATCGCACAAAAATCTCGGAAATGTCGATAAAGTCATATTTTGACAGATGTCAATAAAAAAAACAAATGAATTCTATCAGAATGTGGGAAACTGAAAACCTAAATTCACGTATTGAAGCGTTTTCAATAAAACATGAAGACTACCAAATCATTAGGGGTAGTCCATACTTTTCTCTACGCTGTGTAGTATGTTCTGAAGCAAAAGCAACAACACGTAACACAGAAATTAAATAAACAAATTAGAGCAATTAAAAGAGCAATTAAAATTAAGTATTTAGGAGTACTAATAAACAGAGATGCAAAGTTAAATTAAGCAATCCGTGCTAGAGGAAGACTCTTAAGAAAAACACAAATTTCCTAAGAAACCAAAGTCGAAATATAGAAGGAAGTAGCGATAACAGTAATGCTATATGCAACTTGCAAGCGAAACGTAGAAATCAGAAATGATATACAACGCAAAATTGATGAACAGAAAATGGCAGAATAAGAAATGAAATCAAAAAATACTGAAAATGCTACGGATGGAACACAAAATACAGCAACGTCAACTTATTAGATGGCTAGGCTATTATAAATAGATTGGGAGACGAAAGATTACCCAGAAGGTGTCCCAAGCAAAGGAAACGGGAAAGAGAATGAGAGGCAGACCCAAAAACACCAAAAAGTATGACAAGCAGACGAAAGAAAAGGACTATAGTGAAAAATATATGGAGAAAAGCTTCACGACCGACTTAACACAATCTTATCACAGTCTTATTACTACTAACAAGAATTAGTTTTCGTGTCCTTTCTGCATCTTATTAATAGCTTTCAACATCCCTAACAAAAATCTTAATAGAATATAGAATTAATATTCAATTTGGTGGGAAAACTTGCAAACATCACTAATAAAAAGCTTTGTTTACGTCACAAAGCTGCAATGAGGAGTTTTTTTTTTAAGTTTAGGTATTCTTTAGGTGTTGAATCATCCTCGTATCTTCTTTCTCTAATAATTATAATATAAATTAAGACAATTGCTTTATACATTTTTTTGCAAATAAATCTAATGAGACATTTAGCACTTTTCGAATAGGTCGTCCTTTGCGTGTATTGTAACGAATATAGTGGTATCGGTTTTTGAATAAATTGATTAAATATTCAAGTATACATTTTACAAAAAAAGGAAATTATAGATAACCCAAAATTAACTACGTGTATTAACTAAACTATGTAATGGAAGTCTTGATATGGAGATATTTATAATTCCGAGCAAATAATTCGGATTGCTGCTCTGTACACATTTACCATTACCAGTTTATTAGATAAAATAAATATGTGGTTAATAAATACACACAATAATATATTTAGGAATAATCCTATGTTTTATAACGGGTGAGCCCTTATCGGATGGACATTGTCCTTAAGTCAACCCCACTATGCCTTTTCCCCCCACTGCATACGTGCGCCGGCGCCAATGACATTGCTGGTTCTCGAAACGCCGAAAAACGGACAGTTAACAGTTAGTTACGGTTGTGGAAGTTCATAGTTTCTTGTCTCATTTTTCAGTTTTATTTTCATTTTTTTTCTGTTTTATAATCTAGTTAAGTGCCTCCCATTATTATTATTACTACATAATTATATAATTATTAACGCTTTCGTTTGTTCAAATTAAACTTGGTGATTTCCATATAATTGTTCTTCCAGTTCACATATCACTTTTTTAATTCTTCCAGCACCTGTCGCCCACTTCTTTGATTATGTAAGTGATTTTTATATTTTTAATTTTTGATTTTTTGATGCGGCTTCCTTTGACACATGCTCAAGCGAAAGAGAAGAGGACGTTTGCCTCGCGTACGCAAACGCAAACAGAAATTATATTTAAATTTAGAAGTTTTATACGGCCGATTGCCTACGTTATAATTTAATCTATTGTGCTATTGTAATGCGTAATTGTTCATTGTTTTTCTATTTTAAAATTTAATTTTGTACTTGAACTGTTTGATCTTAAAACACCTACGTGTGTATGTGTATTCATATTTATTTTTTAATCATTAACAGTTGCTACACCTGTTTTCAATTTTGAGCAGCAGTTATTTCTTTATATTCAACTGTCTTGTTAAGTCGTTATGCTTTTGTTATTTTATGATAAATGCAGTCAGTGCCTGTATAATAGTTCTAAATAGCACAAACTATAATAAAATAGATTTCATTCCGCCGGGGCGAAGGATTTCTGCATAAAATTACTTGCACACGTGTTAATTATAGTAAATTAATACAAATGTTAACGAGTTTCAAACTGAAATGAAATAAATTTTTATGTAGAAAAAAAAGAAATTATCTAATCAAGTAAGCTTTTTACGCAACATGTAAAATCTCTAATATACCTGAAATCGGCTATATTTGCATATAAATTGTTCATTTAGTGTATTTCACAATTATTATATTGCAAGGAAGGTTGAGTTTCGTTTTTAAATATTCGGACGTGTAGAAATTTGTAAATTAGTTGCCAACTTGCTGACCTTACACATATACAAATTTGAATTATTATACAAGGAGGTTGCTTTTTCTGCTTTGATGAAAAATAAATAATTTCCAATAAATTTTACTTTTTTTACTTTTAAATTGTTCTTGGAATAATAAAAAGTAAGATGGAGTCCTTCTTCCTGGTATGGTCGACTCATTTATTAAATAATTTGGTAAAAACAACATTCTACTTATTTTTAAGGCTATTAAATCCCACTCTGGCATAAATTCAACTATTATAAGGGGTAATTAATTAATTCACTTAAATATAAAAAAAATATATTGCAAAAGCGCTCTGCGACAATTGGGCCATGTGTGTAACCTAACCTCATTATTATAATACTATACCACAAATTTGGCGTCCAACACGTTTTCAACATAATCTTTCAAAGATAAAAGTAATGCTTTGAAATCGCTTTTCCAACAAATAAATTTTAGTATTGTAAACTATAACGTTTTACGGCCTCTACCGCCAATGTAGTAATAATATAAATGTAAACTTGTCCTTATGTTTATTGAGGCCACTTACGTGCAAGTGTATGTGCACGTTTATGTTTGATAAAGTTAACACGATGGCATGTTTTTAAAAGACATTACAAGCAAACTTATTCGCGTTCAGTTGTTTGAAATTATTTCCGTAGAGAAAATAGAACAAAACGGTTAATGTTTTCATTGTACCGATCATTCTTCATGGCACTTCCTGTTTTAGAAAACTAGGAAGAGAGAAATTAATATTAATACCTCATACAAAACATTCCATCTCATTGAAAATATCTGAAAATTCATCCATTTTCATTCAAGTGAATCTTTTTGAGTCTCTTCGAAAAAACGGACCAAATTCTTGGCCATAGGAAAACACTAATCTAAGTGTACTGGCCATACCAAGACTGTGATTTCATTGCATCAATCTTTCTGTCAAATGGATTGTAGATAATAACCTAATTGAACCCCAAAAAATGGTATCATTAGATCTGCATAATTCTGCAAAACACTACAGATTTCATCCATTCAACTGATCCATCCTTGCATAAATATTCCATTGTATCAGTAATAGTAAATGAAGAATACTATGTATCTGACGCACGAGGTTTTGTTCCAATCGAGTAAACTCAAAAAAATGGCGGGTTTGTACATCCACGTAATTAAATTAGATAAAAGTGAGGTTACGAATCGCTTAATCATCATACCACACATTATATCACGTTACCACGCATCAACATGGAGATGTGTAAGTCCATTTGGTCTTGCGCATTTCACTCGTGTGATTAGTGATAAACTAATCCATAATATGGAGTTCAATGTGATTTCAACTTTAGTCAGTGGTGCGCGTTGGTGAACTGTAGTTCGAAGTGGTATAGTGAAGTTATCTTCATGAATATTAGTCAACAATTTGAGCTTGAATAATATAATTCGTTATTTATCTTCTGATATTGAGCAATTAATTGATAGATATTTTTCATGATTTTGCCATTCTGCTCATGCGCAGTCTATTGATTCTATTTGGAATTTAATATTTATATAGACTTATCTTCTTATAGTGTGTTAGTGGAATTAAGAAGGATTTAAGTGATTGGATATTCCTATTGGATTTTTATTTAAAAGGTACTTAGTGTTATTTTAATTCAATTTCTTAATGATTTTTTCCATTTTGTCAGTTTTTACAAAATAAAGAGGATTTGGGTGAGTTATTCAATTATTTTCAATTTTGTGCATGGTGATACACCTGAGACATTTAGAACATTAATAGTTGTCTGTTGATTCTAAGTTGTGCAGTCTTTTATACTTACAATTAGTGTCTACTCTCCAGAATAATAAAGTTTATTTATTTAATTTATTAACATTAATAAGCCAACCACAACAATTTGTTTTTATACAGCCTTGAACTTGACTATTCAAACTGTTGAAACTCAAAAAAGGAATTTGTCATTACACAGCTTAGTGCACTGAAGCAAAAAAGCGCTAAAATTATATCGTCGCTAAAGTAAACCATGAAACTGTTTCTTTTTATTTATTTTAGATTCTATTAATTGTGATTAGAATATTAATTAACACTTGCTTAAAAAAGAACGAGGACACTTGATTACTCGTTTAGGTTATAGTGCAGTTTCAGACAAAAAATGAGGTTAGAATACTTAGATTTACTGATTGAGGTTACATTTATAAAAGAAATGTCGCCAGATCCTAAACATTACTTCTCTAATCCACAAAAATAAAGCGTCTTTCTCTTTTTTAAAATTTATTGCTTGATTTAAGGACCCAAGAAAAGCAGTTTTCTCCTTCTCGAAAGAATAAATTATTTCGATTTACGTAACAAGATTGCGTTTATAAAACTAAAGAAACAGGTTTAGACACAAATTCACCTTACGTCTCCTTTTTAACGATTTGCCTGAATGATGCTAATAAAATATATACTTTATTATTATTGCTATACTTTTACATGGGCAAATGTCCAAAATGATTTAAAAAAGAGGATTTGACCATTAGGAAAAAACTTGTGAAAGTATAGCAAGGAAATTTGTTTAAATTCTAGATTTCCATCAATTAGTCAATATTTATAACTAACATGGTATATTTTACTTTCTATTTATTGCCACCTTTAAATTTTTTAGGCGAAAGTATACAAATATATATTATGAATAATTTATTCTTAATGGAAACTACATTTTTCTAGACTTTAATGTTTGTTTCAAAATAAAATGCTTAATTAGAAATAAGAGAGCTTTCGATTTAGGTATTTGCTCCATAGGCTATTGATAAGAACACCCTTTAAAGAGGCTACTAATTAGTAGTAATGTTGTCTAATAACCAGTAATGACTGTAATTAAGAATGGTATGGAATATTGTTTGAATAATTGTTAATTAAAGATCTTAATGTATACCTATTGATGGTTGTACATTCAATACACAATAGTTAATATTAAGTGTTTTTAATAGTAGACTAGTCTCATGTCGGTGCAATAACAGTATATATGCAGATTTGATCAGCGTTTGTACACCCACGAGGCAACGTATCAGTCAAGTTAATCTATAGCTATAGAGCATTTGTACGTAACTAGGTGCTTGCTTTAGATGCTATTAAACCATGTTTCGAAAATTGTTTGCACTAAATAAATCGGTACTGAAAATGTCACAAATGCATGTATGTTCATTTATTTCAATTCTATCCTACAAATATAGCTTTTGCTCTTCTTTAGAAATGTTCTGCTGACTCATTTCAATCCCAATATAAATCATAATAGGTATCATAACTATATCAGAAATCCTGTAATGATCTATCAAATGTTTTTGGCTTATTTAGTGCTGATGAAAAATCTTAAGTATGGATTTGAGTAGATATTTCATCACACTACAGCAAACATTTTATAAAATATTCATGAGCACGTTTCAAGCCTTTCAAACCTGATCGCTGTGTTATCTTTGTCTGCTTTATTTTCCGTCCTTCTAAAAAAGACTAGATTCTAAATTCATCTGTGCAAGAAGGTCAATATAGACTCTGTACTAAGATAAAAGCGCGCCCATACATTTGGGCGCCAAAACTTTTCGGATTTTGTTAGACGAGGATCGTTGTTTTTTTTTCGTTAGATATTAGCTTAATTACCTACATTTAAAGTTTCCTGTCTCTACTATGTACTATTACACCTACCTAGTTGCAAAAAGTTGAAAGAAAAAAACCAAAAGTTGTCAATGAGAAATTCATGCTAATATTTGCCGTTGCAATTGGTACATATTTAATTAGTAAACTGTAGCAAACAAGGTTAACAGGTTGCGGTTGTAATAGATGTACAGTCTTTACTTCATGACGACAATGAAATAAATACTTGTATGCAATGAATTTGTTATTACTATTTAACATCGGACACATTTTTAGAATTATCTTCTTCTTAGAAGCTAAAATCGATTGCGAATACAAGCAGGAGAAATTATCTCTGTACTTAAAAGGTGTCTGGGGAAACTATTTCTCTCCTTTAAAATAACTATAAAATAACATGCGATAGATATAGTATACATAATCACAACCACCCATATGGAATTTATCTTTGATCAAGCTTTAATTGTATTAATTAAATTTCTTTGTTGATTAAAAGAAACTTAACTTTTAATTTCCGACCTACCTTTATAGTATACACGTTTTATTTCTTACGTTGTTATAATTAATTTTCAGCAAATGCGGTCCTGTAAAAACAAAAACATAAATCTTGATATTCACCTAATTGTCAACTCACCTTTTCCTAAATTTTGTAATGAAATCAGTGATAAATTCCCTAAACTTCCAGCAACAAATCAATTTTATTTACCTATAAATAGTTTTTCATTCTCATTAAACTTAAGATAAAATCTGCAATAGAAAATTGTTAAAATCTAACCTCAAATTTGAATTTATACAAACTTTTCCCCAAGTGCAATGATTTCAATGCAAACATTTCTTCTAATTTTTTCTCATTTTAAAAATATTATTAATTTAATCAATTTGCATTAATTTTAATATTTAAATTGTATTTTAATAAACGACCTCTCATTATAAAAACTCATTTAACAACCGGCAAGCAACAACCAGAACGTCACTTGTTTTTAAACGCGTTGGTCGGGTAGTCACGGCTAGACTTGATCCAATCATTTTGTTCAATTTTCTTATTATATACACACATGTTCACAATAAATCCATGTCGACTGTATTATTCTGAATATTAATGTATTGTAATTGAATTTTTTAATTATAACATAATAATAATTGTACAAATAATTTTCTCTTTGTGCTAGTACATTTGTTTGAGGTTATTCTTTTTGCAGACTGTAATATATTATCTTGGCTTACCGTTTTATCAGTATTTAAAAATACAATAAACATGTCATTCAAAAAGCTCTTATCTAAAATTAAAGTTGTAACCAGTAATTATAACCACACTTTCCTATTAAAAACCACCATACTGTTCAACAATGTTCTTTTATATACATACCTCATCATAAAATTTTCCTAAAAAGTACACATGCATTAAAAATTTAAAAACCAAAAATATACAGAATCATTAAAAAACAAGACATAAATCCATCTTCTAAAAAAAATTAACTTATTAAATATGTCCATTAAAATTCTAATTAACTATAAATGTTTTAGTATTAATATGAAGATTTGAAAATAATTAACAGGTTTTCCATTTATTAGAATAAGCCTTAATTACTCGGACTATATCGATTAATTAGTTTGAATTGTCGTTAAAATATGCAAGTGGAACTAATAAATTTTTTTGTGGGATTAAAAACTTAGGAATGTTGAAGTGTAGAAAGAATCCTTAACAAGATTATTCCAATAATAGGCTTTGCCTAGACATCATGGGGCATACACATTGATTTGGTGTACGGTATAAAACTGTTACTACAACACGGTTGATAAATTATTGAAAGTGGTTACTAGTACTTCTTTGCCTAAAATTTTTAAATGATAGAGTTTGCTAGGAAGTAATCTATACATAATGAAATATTGAATTAAAAACGCCCAAGTACAGTAATAAATTTATTTATTGACATTCTTCTTGTTTTCAGACTCGCCCAGCTAATATAAAGTTTGCTTTATTTGAACACACCTCTACATACTTTTTTACAATAGCTTGACTTAAATATTCCGATTGATTAAGAGTCTCATAGTAATGAAGGGTCTTACTCAGCTAGACACCCAATAAATTTTTATATTATTAAACTCTCTGAATTTTCCTGATTGCGAATTTTGGCTGGTGTTTATCCAGCTACAACTGTCTGTTCAGGTCTTCTGCTTTCCTCGTATTCTAGAAACCTCTAAAAGACATTCCTAACATATTTACTCTATTCTTATTGTTTTCTCTCTGTTCCATTCTCTTCTATTCCTATCGTTTATGGTATTTCCAACATATAATAATTTATTTGCCCTTTCAGCTTTGAGCAAGTTTATCAATTTTCTAGTAGATATGCCTAAAAACTGCATTCTAACTGTTTTCAATAATTGTTGTTGTACAGTGAAAGCACTTATCCACAAATTGGTATACCTACGTATAATATAACACTCACTTTCTAAATTATTGATAATTGATAGAATTTTTGATAATTTGGAAAAGTACAGACAGCAATATATTATTTTGACATGGAAACAATGTCGTCCGTACTTAAGTCGATGTTTGCGATGATAACGATCAGTTACATGTAACTAACGGATAGATAAAGTGGGTACTATGAGTTATGTTTTTCATAATGATACGTTTTCAATAGTGATTCTTCAACTCATTTTGTTTTGTGTCTTGTGAGTTTTTATTTAAAACTTATTGTGGCATTCAGGTAATGATTATATAATTTTTTCATCATAAATGTTTACAGTTTTATGCATCATCAATGTTCATAGTTCTTTATATTTTAACATTTTATCGATTTACCAAAAAACTTACTAATCGTATTAGTAATAGTATTATTAATAACTGTTTCGATCAGTTTTAATTTTTTTTATTATAATTTTAACATAGTAAAATATTAGCCATAAGTGTCTTATCCATTTTTCAAATAATTCACTTTTATTGTCTTTCAAAGAAAGAAAAAACAGGCATTGTTTTTAAAAATCAAGTAGGTATTGTTTACACAGTAGCAGTTTTAACTACTAAACAATTAAAGATAAAATTCATGTACGAAAAAATCCTCTTGACCTACAAACTGAAATCACTGTAATTTATTTCCATTATAACAATTTAAATTTATTTTCTCCTTCATTTTAAAAGTGTACGTACAGGGTTGTATCATAAAAAACGCGACAAATCTGTGATTAAAGAATATATAAATTTACATATTCATACCACTTTATTTTTCACTCGTTTGCCATTACTTATCCACTACCATATTTGGATTTATCACATTAAAAAGCGCAATAAATTCCAAATAATGGAAAGTGTAATCATTAAAATCGAGATAAAGACTTCACATTTACGGAATAACACCTGTCTTTTTGACATAATTTATTTTACATGCTGTAATTATCAGCGAGAGCGAGAGAGAGAGAGAGCAATTAAAGTTAGCGTTTTACTTGCACATGTATGTAAAACCGCCTTTTATTATTTTTTGCTTAAGTTTTCACAGCCTACTACTATTTAGAAAAACCGAACAAGTGTGCGTGTGTGAGCCGCTTCAAGAATAAGCAAGCACTAATATTAAGTGCTACTCCTGGTAATATTTATTTACGTCTCAGCGTTAACATATGTTAATCATAGTCATTTTGACGACGAGAGGTTGCTACTGAGAAGCCGTCAAGATCCCCTAGATTGTGTTATATGGAGGAAACAACTTGCTGTCTGCTGCTGCTGCTGTGTTGTATGTTACCAACCTCCTGCATCGAAATCTCCATCAGCATCAACTCTAGAGTGAAATGAAAATTTAATAAAGGATGGAGGACTGTTCACATCTTACCGGGCAGCATTAGATTATATCTGAATTTCTAATACTGTCAGGTAAAGATGTCGTCCGGACTCCTAATACAACGATTTGAAGGTTATAAGATGGAAATGGGAGCTGTTGCCAGTTATGTCTACCTGTACACGTAATCAGGAAGGAACTAAATAAATGTCCCATTTTTAAATAATCAATACCAGTTTTGCGTGAATATAATATGGCGCTTCATATGGTTACTCATCACGCCATAATACGCGTCTGCACTTTTTCATATGGGAATTTATAGTTTAACAAGTTGGTTTTTGTTTGAAGAAAACAGACCAGACGCCTGTATGAGGGTGTCGCCTTAATTGTTTTAGAAGTTTTTTTAGCTTAGTACTTTAAAAATATATTTATTTGTGAATTACACTTTCTAATAAAGTTAGGTCCTGTTAGATCTCAATATCAAGTTATCCAAGATCTAAGTATTGATTTCAGCAAAAGATCGTTTACTTTTTTGCAAGACTTGGTATTTCTTTTAGATCCCTTAAGTATTTATTATTGGACTTTCTAAGCGGACCTACTGATACGATACTTCTAGAGCAGATATCAAATGGAGATAACAAAGTAAATTATAACTCACTGTTTAGGTCATAAATATTATACTATGGCGGTAAATAGGATACCCCTTTTAATTTTCCAGATTTGTGTATGCTAAAAACTAACCCGTTCAGTTAGTTATATACTGTGTTATTATCTGCTGCATTGGCAGTAGATCTCAATCTTTCTTAAAACATGGTAATATACTTAATAATAATAATCAAATAAGTATGATGAGTAATTTTGCACTGTAATACGTAGGCTATTAATGCTCTGATTTGAGGGCGGTTGATGTTACCGTTTGTTTATTAGTTCTTACGACACTGGGTAAATGGCTTTTATAACAAATGAAAAATATTTAATCCTAGTCTCATCTACCGGCTCAGTCCAAAAATTTAGCTTAGTTTGTAACCTCAAGAGTAGCAAGTTCGAATTCGGGCCGTGAACTCCCCAGGGATCAGAGCGAGGAATGTTTCGCAACTCAGTTGCCTATCCAATTCCCCAAACAATGTTTTTTCAATATTTTCATTATGGATAATACATTTATTTATTACCTATATTTAGTAGCAGTCGAGGGGCATCTCACTAAACAGATTTTGTACACCTATTTTTCAGGGAGTACGGAAATATTTGCGGTTATTTACGTATTCCTTAATTGCTCCCCGTATTTTTGAATGTATTTTCGTATTTTTTCGTATTTCGTATTTCCTAACCAAGACTTTAAGAAATAGCATCAGAGTTCGTTGTACCCCCACTCCCGAATTTTCATTATTTTCCGTAATATTCCCGAGTATTCCTCAAGTATTGTCATGTATTCCTCAAATATTCCCGATTATTCCCTAGTATTTCTCAAGTATTGCCGTGTATTCCCGATTATTCTCTGTATATTCCCGTGTATTTGTGGCATATTTTCGAAAATTTCGACCTACACCTATTGCAGCAATGAGACTTCCCTCGGGAGACCTCACTAAACAAATTTTGTACACCTATTCCGTGGATGCGAAAATATCTACTGTTATTTCCGTAGTCCTGAATTAATTTTCGGTATTTCCGAATGTATTCCCGTATTTCCTAACCAAAACTTAATGAAATAGCAACAGAGTTCGTGGTACCCCATTCCCAAATTTTTATACATTTCCGTAATAAATATTCCTGAGTATTCCTCAAGTAGTACCGTGTATTCCTCAAATATTCCCTGTATTTCTTAGGTATTGCCGTGTATTCCCGATTATTCTCTGTATATTCCCGTGTATTCCCGATATATTTCCGAAAATTTGTACACGTGTGTATATAGTGAAACGCCCCTCGGTAGCAGTTAAACTATTAAGATGAGGTATTTGCGTTAGGCAATAGGTCGGTAAAAATATTTGTATAAAAAGAAGGCTCAGGTTCATGCAGTTTAAATTTACCACTTTCTAGATTAGATAAGTTTTGAAAGGCCGCTAATCCATCTTGTAAGGCGTTGTACAAAATTTAATTATTTAGATTAAAAAATAGCATCAGCTCTTTTTGGATCTAAATAAAATAATTACTGTTTACCCAGAAGAAATATTGTAGGGTATTATTTACTTCAAGGCGCAAAATAGCATCTTCCTGGATAAAGATAATTCCGTATTTCTGGATAAGACCTGGAGATTCGACTTTTTCTATCATCGGGACCGGCCTATTGGCCAAAATGACCCTTTGGTTGCAACAAAACCCACTTCTTAGTCCGGGATTCATTATGCATAAAATTTGTTTCTGCAATAATATTGCCTGCAACTCACACTTGCTAATCACCTTTTTGTGTATCACATTGCTATACAGATCGTAGTACCTATTTTATCTAATTGTTGTCTTTGCTTTTCGTACGTTTAACTCTGATTCTAAAATCTGGTAATGATACCACAGATTGGTGAGGTTGAAATTGATGGCTCTTAGAACATATTAGTGTTTATTCCATATTTGGACACCACTTTCAGGAATTGCGTATACTTTAAGGGTTCGATACATACATTTTAAGGGGCATAGATTAGAATTATAGATTGTCTTTCAAACCTTTTGCACTTTTTGGGTGATCTGTTAACAAAGCCAAGACGTCGGATGATAATGAGGTTAACGTCATAAGACGTTAGAAGTTCCTATCAAAATGCATCAATTCGTTGTAGTATTATTCTGCAAAGGTTTGCTACACTTTACTAAGAAAATATTCTAACCAAAGCACATGTACCTACAAGGCCTACTTTTTGAAACTATTCACTTCTTCTTGACTAGAAGACCGAGTTTAAAAGCATGATTTCTTTATAGTTACTCCTATTTTCTGGGGCCAAATCGCTGTTGAAAATGCATAAAGGCTTATTTCATCTGTTGATATATTCTTTTAAGTATTTTCAGCGATGAATTGTGACTTAATACAGTCTCATAATTTTTTATTTTTAGAACGTGTTTTTAGGCATGCATTAATATATTAGATAAAATCGGAACTAAATTGCGCCTTAGTTCACTAATCCTCAAACTGTTATAAAAAAAAGGTGACCAACGAGAATTCCCTAAACATTCTGTACAGAATTGAATCAGGAGATCATGACTGAAGTAGTAACAACCGTTCACCACCTTACTATTTAGAATCGGTTTCTTCGACATTTGGGTAATCATTTTGTCTGATTAAGATACCAGATTGAAGAATTTACGGTTGAATGAACCATGTGAGGTGTACGATGGCCTTCGACCACAAGTAAGCCTATAGAAACTGTTTTCTATAAACGGATCTATTGAAGGTGCTCGCTGGAACTTTGGATCTTCTCAGTTGTATAATATCCCGCTTTTTGTCCATTTGACTCCAGTCCATCCATCTAGCCAGTTTCTAAATATTGCTATAATATTTTGACAGTATGTATACTATTCACCATTTTAATAAGTACTGCTGTTCTAGTTGCTTCAACAAGGAAGTAGTGAAAGCATTTGGAAGTTCTTCGAATTAGATTTAAAAAGAAGTTTTAAAAATGTCGATACTTTTACCTTCTAGCGGTGAAGAGGAAGAAGAAGGCTATGACGCTTAATGCGCAAAGCCATCCGGACCGACATGAGTGCAAGTTTGGATTCTGGAAATAACAAAAAAAAAGTTCAAGGAAAACTTCTATCTTCTACAATTCGGATTAAAAGTAGGATCGAAGCCCACGGAAACTACTTCTAAATAACGACTGAGAATTTTTTAGTTTTCTTGCATTTGGCACTACCCTCTGCCCTTTTTGGAAGCACACGTACATGTATTTACGCCGAATGTTAGATACTCGACGTACAATTTACTAATTTCTTTTCTACGCCCAGGATGGTCGACATTAACATTTTAAACTAGACGAGTAATATAACGATGAGGCTGTAACGAATTCGAAAGAATTCATTTTTCTACGATATCACTTTTGGTGATTTAATGTTGTATGGTAATTCAAATGGTATTTATAATATAACATCACTGCCACTGCCGTGCGCAATAGCTATACCTGCTTGCAGCGGCCGTTATGCTTGCGTTATTTTTAACATGGCAATCAATCCAAATGTTTTAAAGTACATATAAGAATCCGGCCTATGAGATGCAATTTTAATTAGTTATCAGCAATAGGTCTTATTGTATTTGTCAACCATTGTAACCGAAAACAAAACTTAACATAAAACGTACATTTGAAACGTGTACACGCGAGTCAATCGAAAGCATACTAACAAATGCATTTAATTTATATCGATTAGATAGATTTCTGTTAAAGATAAAAACTAGCACCATTTTCCACGAGGTAGCTGCTTTCTTTATAAAATGTATTGTCCGAATACGGAAATTTAGAATAAGGATTTGGCTGATTAGCTGTAATGACTATGCTTTTTAGAGCCACTACATCTAGTCAGCAATGCCTCGCTGGTCGATCCGAGTATTGCAAACGACGCCATATTGTTATCTGTATTGAATTTAATTAAGTCCACGTTTAGTTTAAAATGACTTAAAAGTCATTTTTATTCTGAAGATTTCAAACGAAATTCGTAAAATGCAATTGTATTATGTCCATTATTGAATTACACGCTTTTTGTCCCATCAACGTTGCCTAGATGAATATATAGATGTAGTGACTCTATGAACTCTTAAGGATCTGCGACATCTAGGAACTGTCAAAGTTACTTGGGTCTCACACTCTCACTAGAGTTCCTAAATATGAACTGGGCTCTGTGTTATTTAGAGTTAAGTGGCGCATGTCAAGTCTTTCTAGTGACATTTCATATTTTGAAACTTGAAACTATTAGAAGATTGGAAAATTGGTTTAAATTAAACTGTCAGTATGACAATTATATAAATCTGAACTTTGGTACAATTAATACTTTACTAAAAGCTGTGGTAAAAGTAATATATGTACTATAGTAGTTTTAAAAATTTCAATAAATAAATGATAATGTGCACATTAAAATTTTTTACATGCATAAAGATAAACATGACATCATAACCTAAAATTTATAACTGACAACTGCTGAATGCTGCCACTAAAGTAAAAAGAGAGTAAAAAGTATCTCTGTTTCAGACAGCTTAGTTTTGGCCTAGAAAGAGATAGATTTTGACATCCGTGTCCTAACTCTAAAATAACATAGTTAAAGTTTTCATTTAGGAACTCTAACTCTCACTTAATACTTGAATCCTTTATGTATAACTACAACTTTCCATAGAGTGGTCCATACTGTGATATTACTTAGTTTAAGTAAAGTATTTTTGATACTTTTCCACAGCTGATTTCTGAACACGCGATGTATGGTCAGGGCGAAGAACATCATGTAAACTACTGTATACTTTATTGAGATATTTCGGATGACGATAAATTATGTGCTTTACCAAATCTATGACTTCTGTGGGCTTTAGTTTCGTTTTCAAATTAAATTAATTTCTTCTTTCTCGTAACCAGGAAAAGATAGGAAGTGACACTTGGTTACAATCTGCAATTTCTTGTAATAAACACAATAGGCAATGAATTCTACAATGAGAGTTATTGTAACCAAAGAAAATTCCTTCAATACTTACCCGTTTTCCTAATGTCCTAATACTATAAAGAAGATCAACTTAGACATTACATTTAATGCTTCAATGGTTACGATATGCCACCGTAAAACGTTATTATTGTAGATGATTAACTTCTATCATAATAACAGTCTTAAATATGGAAGTCGATCAGGTAAACGGTAATCTCTTGAACAGATTCTCAGCTGCTATATAAAAATATATTATTTTAATAAATTTTATATATTAGTAAATTAATCAGTAGTACTAAAGGAGCAATGAGTGAGAACAACACATGGAATGTGGTTAGGATATTTTTATAATAAAATTATTACAGGATGGCTGTTTCACCGAATAGGGCACCAACATCTGTTTTTTATGGTTAAATTGGTTTGAATTTCTTTGGCTTTGAATTTCCAATTTGCTTTTGAAATAATGAAGACTTTCGTATTACTGTTTTGTGTAGTATTAAATTAAATAGCAATTCGCAACATCGTCGCCCTCCTGGCACTTGCTATTATAGGATTATGAGACAGAGCGAGAGAGAGAGTAACCTCTGGTCGGCAATTCCATCTCAAGTGATCCAATTCTTCTGAGGTTTTGAACATGACTATGACCCTCTTTGATTTTATTTAAATTTTGCACAACTGTTATTCTCTTAAAGATAAGTTAAAATCTAAAATATTATATTTATTATGCAAGTGGTTTTTGAGTTACGCTCTTCTAAAGTATACCAAAATGAGGGATTTTGAACAAGTTGGCGTTTACGCTTTTCTTTATAACTGTGGATATAAATAAGATAAAGCAATAAAACAAACACTGTTTTGAAGTCGGTGGCGGATTTAGGCACAAGCGTTGGAAGCGGCCGCTTCAAGCCCCACAAGTCAGGGGGCCCCGCAGACGATTATTGGCATGGGAATGTATTTATCTACAACTTAGAAAATAACACAGTCTATTAACCATAAAAATGACTCAGCTAACAATCTCTAAACCTTACGGAAATGACCCTGGGAAATGATTTCACATTTTCAGTGGTTCTATTAAAACGGCATAGATGTCAGCACACGCAATATTTCTAATTATTTAAATTGTATAAAGTTATAACATTTAGTAATTAAACTATTTTGATTTTTTCAGCTTAGGTACACAGAGAAAAATGTATTTAAATTTCATCAACAATTGTGTGGTATTGTAAAACAAATTGGTCTTAAAAAAGTGACAGGGACAATTTGTGTAGAATTATAAAACAAGATTGTGTCATTTAGTTTGTGTACATTTTTTAAATAATGTTTTCAATTCTTTGTAAGGATGTGTATCAACTCAAATATAACATTTTGTGGAAGTCAATAGTAATTTTGTAGAATCAAATGAATAGTTGTCTATAAGTTTCCATAAGAAATTGTGTTACTTATTAAAACAGAATGTGTAATGTTGTTGCATACAATTTTATACAAAATTGTACAATTGTTGCGTTAATTGTGCCACAATTGCTTAATAGTATTTAACACAATTACTTGTTCACATTTATACAAATTCTGCAATACTCTCTCTAAATATTCTATACAGAAGGTTAGGTATCACAAATAAGATATATATTTTTACATATATTAAAATATATGTAACTAATATGTATATAACTATACAATGTATAGTATATACAGGTATAACACTAAAATTTCCTTTTGCTGTCGCCTGTTTATATATAAATCTCGAATTTACATTAATAGCGGCAATTACAAGTGGTGACATCTATAAGATGTCATCCATAAACTTTGCGAAACACAATAATTAGTAGCAAGCAGTTTGAACACTGGATTATGATTTCATTCAAACAAAATATTGTACTTTTCTAAACATTTTTTACAATTGTACTTCAACATAATATGCTACCTTAACCTCTACAACATTGTTCCAAAGAATGCAAAACTAAATCTGACTGTGTTAAATAATTGTCGTACGTTCCTGTTAGACAATTCAGTAACGAAAACCTACACAACGCTGGACAATACGATTCTACTATTATAATATAAATTTCTCCAACACCGTTTTGAACAATATTGTGCAAAGCTCTTATGAAGTATTTCTCTCTGTGTATATTTGATTAAAACAAACCCATTTTTGTTTCCATCACGTACATTTTTTTGTAAACCAATATTGTGATATCTCTTGTTGCTCAAATCAAATTAAGTATTTCTTTCATTTCCGAAGCATTCAGAACAAAAATACTGATAAACTTTGGGCACACTTAAGGCATTGGTTTAAAGGAACAAGAAAAGTCTGCGTTTTGGAATGCCAGTGGTCTGTAGAGAACCAAGAAATCACACCCACCGACGACTGGTATTTTTGCTTGGTGATATTAAGGTTAATAACACAAGAACTCTTAAATACATATATTAACTATCTTAATCATCAGTCGGCAATGACACCAGTTCCACGTAAAGCATTGCAGTCTAGTGTTGATACCGAATCTACAATAGATGCAGAAATTGACATTTTTAAACCATTATTTTCCAGAAACTCTAAACCGCAGCTATTTTCTCAAGACGAACAAAATGTTATAGATTTAACACTGTCAAAAGATCTTTTCGAGAGTTCTAAGCGAAATCCATCTAAGCGAAAAAATTTGCTTGCTCCAGGAACATTTTTTTTGGTACCGTATAAAAACTCGATATAGACAAAAAACAACGAAAACAAACTTTTCCAGCAAACAGGAAAGGCTTTCCAAAAAGATAAAGGAATAATGTTAGTTATTTTCTATTTTTTTCTATGATTTTTGTAATTTTGTTGTTGCCTTTTCCACTTTACCTTTTTTCCCTAAATACATATAAATATCTCTATTTTTGCAATTGTTTTACTATTTTGTTCAAAAACCTTACGTGATAGAGAAAAACCGAAAACAGATTTGAAATCAGCACCACCCAAACACCCAAAATCAAGTGGAAAACTCAATTCACATTTTATAAGGTATTAAAATGCAGGCGGTGTTATCACCCTAGCTGGTAATCGAACCCTGGACCTTCCGCTTTCCGAGCGACATCTCTAACGTTCAAACACGATATATCCTTCTAATGGCGTTAATCCATAAATTTAGAATAACCGGTCTATAACATGGAAATCTAAAAATATTTTGGGAATTTATTATTTAAAATTACATACAAATGAAGCATTAGGTATTCAATGTATTTGTAAAATTGAGGTTATGATTTACTCCTATTAACAAAAAAGCAGCGGCGGAACAACACGACGTCCAAAATACATTTATTTCCATTTTCTATTTAAATGACAGTTTACAGGCATCTATGGTAACTAAGTAAATGAGTAGTTACAACTACAGCCCTGTAAAAATTTACGGGCTCGTAAAAGAGACCTGTAAAATTCTACAATGCTTATTTGTTGCTTAACCACAACACCATTACAACGCCTAGCTATAAATTGTGCTACCGCCTTTGATTACAAAAAATATACAATTTATAAAAAACGCTGGTGGAAAGGTGGAAATAAAACTTTGTACGAGACACGCTTTGCAATTAATGTTTACTGGGCTCACTGTATTATGGAAACTCGCTCCTTTGTGGCTCGCCCCACAAACTTTACAGCTCACCCGTAAAGATTCATTCACAAAGCTTGGCATTAAATAACTATTAAAAATATGTCTATAACATTTAAAGAAAATTGAAAACGCCAACAAAACTACTATTATTAACATAAATAATTGTTCAAATCTCAGTACTAATTTTATAAATTCATGATTATTACATTGACATATGCATTTCTTAATTTTTACAACTAACACCTGTTTTCCACAAAATGTGAGCCATTGTCCACTTTTGACAATCATTTCAAATCATATTTTAGATTAAATATTCTTCCTAGCTTTTGGTGTTTTATTACTTTTTTGTGGTCGTAACTATAGTGTAACACGTGCAAAACCACCAATTTCACACTCTTGTTATTGTGGAATTCGACTTCACTTCATGCCGCAACTTCTTTACACGTGAGAAATTGTCACTTTTTTCGAACTTGTAACACAATATACTAATAATATTTATTTCATTTCGTATTTCAAACAATTCTTTATATACCACAATTAGTAATATAAAGTATATCTTGATCTCCGTTGTCAATGATACCGGAGTTCAAGACGTTCTTGATCTCCGTTGTTGTTGGCAACGTAAATAATTTGATGTTGCATTATAGCCACATGCATGCTGCTTTTTATCTCCTTAGTTACGCGTATGATGACACAGACAAGGCAACTTGTTTCTTTATACAATAAATTCGGATGGATTTTAAAAGGGAGAAATTAGGATTGAAATACGAAATAAAATAAAACAACTTATGCAATACGGAGATCAAGCTTCTTTAAATCCTCGAAGATGTTATAACGCCTCGGCTGGCGCCTCGGCGTTATAATACATCTTCTCGAATTTAAAGTATCGCTTGATCTCCTAATTACATAATATATATTATTAGTAGGTATAATGTCAATTAACGAATAAGTTAGTTATACCAAAAAATTTAAATGATACGATTACATACATTATATTAATTACAAAATATTGTTATATTTAGATATGTAATTAATTGTATTTAGTGTATTAATAATTATATGTACTTACTTAATTTTTAATAAAATAATAAAAGGTATATAAATTGTAGTAATTGATTTATACTATGGGGCCCCAAAAATTTGTAACGCTTCAGGCCCCTTAAGTGTGAAATCCGCCACTGTTTAAAGTGCATCTTTTGGGTTTTAAAATGATGGGGAATTTAAAACAGGGACTTTAAAACGGTTCGTTTCAGTTTGTTTCACTCTCTTATTTTATTTCTATCAAAAGTTATATGTAAAGAAAATGTAAATTGCAACATGGTCAAAATCCTTCATTTTTGTATACTTTAAAAGGTTGTAACTCAAGAACCAGTTGAGTTAAAATACTATAATATTTTAGATTTTTACTTATCTTTAGGAATATAACAGTTGTGCCAAATTTGAGAAAAATCAAAGAAGGTGAGCTACAACTTGTTGGATCACTTGACATGGAATTACCCGGTCCATGCTGATTTCAACCAGCAATTAAAGGTAGTTAGCTAAATTCAGATATTCAGTATTTCGCGAATACCGACTTGTGCTAAATTGGGCTACATCATTTTGAAGAAATGGCCAGCCTTGGAAAATAAGTGGAATAACTTTTTACAAAAGTTCTGATTTATGTAAGAACTTATATGAAACAGTTGTATAAGGACGAACTCTGTCAGCCTTTAGAAGATCGTTATATTATGAAGTTGACATTAGGTCCAGCATTTCGTAAATTTATTCATGCTATTCATATACATATGTCACTTAAGAATTACTACTCATATGCTTTGACAAATGTGCTTTAGTCACTACAGTCATGCACTACAGTCTTATGGAGAGATATGGACAGGAAAGGTTGCTGCAATTACCAATATCCCAAAAAGTGCTGGAATTGCGATATTAGCATTTGAAATGAAGGTTTACAGAAAACAATTGTGAACAAAAAAATTATGTAGAAATTTCCAAAGATTACATAAATAAAACTTATTTATAGTATAAGAACCGCATCATTTGTAGTTGGATAATTAGAGCAGCAGACTTCAAGTTACTTAGTTTTAGATTTTTTCAGAATTGCTTCTTTATATCAATTTCTTTCTAGGTTTTCAATCAACTTAGTTTTGCTCACATTATCCGAATATGCGATTTTTAGCGTTGGACTCTAGGAGTTTTTATCGTGCCAAATATCGCACTGTCAAGACCCTACGATTCTATATAATTCCTTATGTAAGAAGAAGACCAGCTCGTACGGAAATCGAACTTCCGACTCTTGAATTATGAGGTCAACATGCTAACCACTATTCCTCCGAAGCTGACTGTCCTTTATTTAATTCACTCGAAATGCGACGTTTACCATACCGTATTCAATTAAAATCTTGTGGGACATCAAAAGCGAAAGATGCATGCAACCTGTGAAATACGGAAAGTGAAAGCCATTTTAAAATGAGTTTTAATAACTATAATGACAGAATTATTCCAAGTAAAAACTCTTTGGAGAAGTTAATAACAAAAAGATAATAGTAATAAAATAGACATAAAGTTGTTAGACAGTGGTAATGTTCACAAATAAAAATCCATTAACTCGTTAGTAATACCTTCGTCATAACCTTCAATATGTTTTGTGAAAGATGTGTATTGGCCATTAATTTGAAAGTTATTTGTTGTTGATGATCCACGCTTTGTTCATTAATTATATATTTCCTATTATTAACATTGTAATTAATATCATCGAATTTAACACTTAAAATATTGAAAATTAATTACAAATTAAACACCTTAAAAATTTACTTAACTTGCATTTAATAAAATCATTAAAATATTTCTTGCAATGTTGAATCAGTCAGTAGGGGTTTGAGGTTAGAACTACGTATACTTAATTTATTTCATAAATAATATTAATATTTAATGGCATTATAAGTATTTATTAATGTGCATATGATTCGGTTCGTAATACAAAGTTATGAAAAATAAAATATTGAACTGTATTTATAAAGTCATGAATTTAACATTAATAGCACAAATCAGCAAACAGCATTATTTTCTAATAATAATTATATCCCTCATTAGAATTTTAGATAATAGAAACCCACTGTTAGTAATTATACCTATTTATATAAATAAATAGCAGTAAAGTCTCTACACAAGAAACATTTTGATTCTCGCCTGAATACGTTGAGCGCCACTGTGTTTGGCTTATCATCAACTAATTGATAATGAAATAAATTCATTGATCTTACTACCAGTATAATTAGGTCTCGTAATTAAAAGCATTAACGCTCGAGACAAATTATTGTTTAAAATATCGATATGAAAAAGATAATCTGTCATTCATACACAGGTATTATATTTAGAAGGGTTAGGAAAGTAAGAATTTCAAGAATGTAAAAACATTAATGAAAAGGTAATTTTAGGTAACTGCCAAAAGGTATTCTTACAAGGATATTAAAAGATATACAGTGTGATTAAAAAATCCGAAATAGTTACTATAAAATTTAAACCCTTGACTTTAATCAAAATTTTAAAAACATGCAGATTTTTATTGAAAATTGCACCTTTTTAGGTAACGAAATGTTATCAGGTGTATTATTAACACTCTGTGTATTATTTACTTCGTTTTTGAAACATTTTTCAAATTAAACTATAACTAGGGAAACCTCGTCAAGACATGATGGTCAAAAGCATTGAAGGATTTCCCTATGTACAACATTCGATGTGTGATTACACAGGCGCGGATTCACGGTATAATCGGTCAAAATGTATAAATAAGTATACATAGGATAGAAGCAAATAATGTTTGGTTAATTATTATGTATTAAAACAATTCTTTTTTCAAAAATTCCCCCCTCCCCAAAATAACTCTCTGGATCCGCCCCTGGATTACAATCCTTTGGATTTTCATAAGTGATTATTTAAATAAACGCAACCAAACATAACCAGTTGAAAATTCTAAGCCTAGCACTCCTCTCTCCCAGCTTATCCTCCTCTCTTCCGACATATATTCCTCTGTGGCTTACCCCACACGATGGTTTCTTCTACATAAATACATACATACGGAAATTCTACCTTACGAAATGATAAGAATAAAATCAAAAATCGATCTTGTTTAAAACATTCTTGCAAACGTCTATTCGTACATATTTCAAAAACATCACATAAACATAGTGTTGGCAAAATCCCTGCCTTTTATACAAACAACATGAAACTACTCTGAATAAGCAATTGCCATCAGCTATTATTTGTATAATTCGTCTGTTCATAATTTTCAACTATGCGGATTTTGTCTACGCTTATTAATGATGGAAGTGGACGGCTGCATCTCCATTTATATTAAGCGAAGAGTACTTACGAAACTCATCACCATGGAAGATGAGAGGGCGCCCCTAGTGAATGTCCGATTCGCCCGTCTCAAATTAAACATTTTAGAGTTTTTCAAATTAAAAATATAAACATTAAACATATATAAAAATTAAGTAGTGTTGACTAATCTACACAGCGAAAGCTTTAATTTAAAAAAAGAAACGCGTAAATCGGCCGGGTGGATCTCTCAAACGAACTGGAACAAAAATAAGCCTTGTGTGTTAAATATATAGATTAAATGTTGTCATGTGTATACGGAGTGGAAGGAGTTACTACGCGTTAGTTTTAAGGGGTGATAGAATAAAACTTAATTAACTTGCGAGTAATTTAGAAAAAACTATTGCCATAGCTGACAACCTTGCTTAAATGGAATCGCATGTCACAGATGTTGAAGCCCCTGACTTTGGTTCTGAATTCATATCGTTTAGTCTAAACAAACCGTTCAGCTTTGTTTATTTGCTGTGCTAGCGAAAACGTTTTATTGCTTTTTATTACGAAAGGTTAGCTTTCGTAATTTTAGTGGGAATTACCGATTGTATTTCGACTTAATAATTTAAAGTAGAAGAGAATTAGAAAAGAATATTACAAACTGCATACGGTTTCCTTATTCCTTTTATAAATTTCTTGTTATTTTGTTTACGAAATTCTACCCTTCTAGCAATTGTCTTATTATCTAAAAGGTTGAAAACATAATCCGTTTCTAAGTGCATGTAAAGGATAATAAAAACATAAAACTTACATAAAGTTTCCCCATAAATCATATATCAATTGTGATATTCACAAATGCTAAAATCTGCAATACAAACAATAACAACCGTAACAATAAACAACTAAACTACGACAACACATGAAAAATACACAAGAAAAACTCACTCATACTGAAATACCTTTTAATACAGACCGAATTGCAGATGAGAAATAATAAAAGAAGTGTTTGCTACCGCCCTTTAAAAGTTGCTTACGCAAATATTAGTATTGTAATAAAGGCATTACAGGATTGCCAAGTTTCTTAATTGAGTAAAATGAATTTTTAATTGTAAAAAGAATCTGAGTTTACGTGTAAACGATTGACCATACGAAAAAATGTTATTAAGGTGTTTTGTTGTGCTAGATGAGTTGCATCTTCTGATAAAGCCCCATAATTAAATTGCTATTATTAACGCGGCAAAAATAATGTTGAAGTACAACTGTATTTTTTTTCTGAAAAAGTGGCACGTCCTAGAACAAAGTTGTATAAGATTTTTTGCTCCTTTTGATGTCTACTATCTCCGCTTAAAATCAACCCATAGTAACTCCATAGTATTCCAGTAATACTTATAGCTTGTATTATAAAAAAAATGTAAAATAATATTATAAAAAATTATGTTACTCCTTTAACAAAGGACCTAATGTTGTAAAGCCAACATATCACTACTTGTGCAAATATCAGTTGTATCGTAGGTGTTGCAATTTAAAGTACTGTAAGTATTCAGAAATACCGAAAGTATATAAACAGTATTTTACTTAATGCTTGTACATTATGATTTAAAGTAAAATACTTAGTATTTCAAGTATTTTTAAGTAGCACTGGTTATTTAGTAATCCAACTAAGAAAGAATATGTGGTACTGGGTACAGATTGTATTTACTAGTACTACATAGTGAAGAATTTAGCATAAAATTCGAACACTAGACACACTCTAAAAAGTATGTGTTTAGGTCCAATACATTTAGAGTAAAATATCTAATCTGTACCTTCGTGTAGACCATAGAGTTAACTCAGTACAATGCTAGTGTAAATGTATTACACTCTAAAACAATTAAATCTTTAATCATTTATGGTAACCTCTTTACACTAAAACATTTCAATTTCTAAGCGTTTCGGAATAAGATTTTACTCTTGACTTTTGAATCTTTTATTCTACATGGGAAAATTATTGCCTATTTAGAGTGGATTGTTATAAAACTTTTGTATAAGTTGTTTTCTATTTAGATTAAAATTTACAGTGAAAGTAGTGTAGTTTTCCAGGGTCAAGGTCAATATTAAAGTAAGCGACTTATTCACTTATTGCAATGCAAATGTACATAAAAAGTATAAAATATATACGAGCCCAGTTGCGAGACTTTTATTGTGGTTAAAGAACACCCCGGAACCTTTACTTCGAAATTGTTTTTTTTGGTCCATGGTATGGTTGTTAATTGTTGCTAGATTGAACTTCTGCACATGCTCCAGGCCAACTTTCATGAAATTTTTATTAGGAAATTTCCTTGTAGCACTTCGTGAACTCCGCCAAAGTTCAAAATTACTACAATTACTTAGATTTCATAAATCTAAGCTTAATGTAGGTAATATTATTTATGTACAGATACTTGTTTTTGGTCTAGTCAACCGGGCTGTCACGGGACTGATTTTTTACTGTGAACGAGTATTAGTAACAGCTATGTTATTCAATAAGGCATATTATCTTCTAATATCAGAATTAGGATGCCATCTTAAACATGTTAAAAAATAGTTTTTGATACGCAATCCGGTGGAATGTAAAATCCTACTTTCAAATACAATACCAGAAATGGTATTCTAGATATAATTCCGCGCATAAAACACATTCCAGTACTTTAAAACAAGTAGCCTTCATGCTAATAATATTTCATGGTCGTGAAGCAAAGAATTATAGATTAAAGTAGGAATAGGATTTATTCTAGCATTTGGACTCACATCACATGTAAGCAAATCTGTAAAAGTTTCGTTCATAGACACGTGAAGAAATTTAGGTTTGAAGAAGTAAATGTATGATGTGATGAGGGATTTTCACCCCCATATACCCCATATATGTTCTGAGTTGAGGCGAAAATCCAAAAAAAGTTTTAACAAGGAAGTTGATCATCACTTTAGTAAGCAGATTAGGGGGAAAAGTCGCTCAAGAGAATTTTATTATTGATTGTATAAGAAGAGTCTATGACAGAAAATGAAAAGACTTGTGAATATAAAAACATCGAAATATATAAATATCCATCTCAAAGTGAGTAATAAAGTAAAGCTTTCAAAATTGAAAAATCAATTTAAAAAAATTAATTGCCATTGACTCTATCACTAATTAATTTTTTAATTAATAATTTTCAAAGCTTATCAATTTTTAAGATCTTGTTGGGAATTTTGAAAAATTGTAAGAAATTAGAGGAATATTTTTAAATCAGTTATTTGTAAAATTTCTTAATTATAGCCTCTCGGATTACTGAAAGTTCGTCTCTTATTCTTTGTTCAACCTTCGGCATATTTATTTAGGTGGTTTAGTCACATACATTTCGCTCTTAAGAAAGTTCTCAGAATGTAATAGGCCGCAGAACATCTTCCGTTCGAAAGGTGACATAGTCTAAAAAGAAAAACAGTTTTCACAACGCAGTCGGCCTTGCGTCAATACACCCTTCTAGTATAGCACTTGACTCAAAGACTATTTTTTGTTTCCTAATCATAAAGTTTTGGGTGTCGATGTACTTACTTACATTCGAATAGTTTCTGGGCAGTATTGGAATATTTGAAATGGGAATTTTGCTTACACATGTCATGCTATAATTTAAAGTGAATCTTCTTTTCCATGTCTTAAGCAAGAAAGTCGAGAGTCAACCAGTCAAGTGCAAAAGAGTCGGTGTCTGTCGAAATCTGAGGAAACTGTTCAGAAGATCTTACTCGTAATTCATTTTCAATTTATAGTTGGTTGTTCTTGTTTTTTCACAACTGCACATTTTCTGGCTTACATTTGTTTACGTAGACATAGTTTACTATACAACTTTTATCATATTCTGGCTGACAACCGAGTGATGTTGCAAATGCATAGATGGGTGTGAAAAGATTGCTGTCGTAGAATAGTCCTTGTAACAACAAAGCATTATTTTTGAAAGAATTATTTAACAGTAAAAGCGTGATGTTTTACACCACACATGAGGTGTAAAACAAACGCATACACGCCAAAAAGACGTGGATCAATTCTTGGACTGTCTTTTCAGAATCGACTGCCCTATTGCAGTAAAAATAAACTGTAAATATTACTGTATTAAGTAGCGTAGATTAGAGAGCTGAAGCAATAGCTGAATGTGAAATGATCAAGACCCAATCTGCTCAGGCATTATATGGTGCAGTTGTGAGCTATTATTTAAAAACTACTACTATAAATGAATAAATAGTTGAATAAATACTGATCAGAATGGTAGGAATGGTGGTAATGGCTAAACTAATTTTTCGACTCGATTGGTGAAAACTCCGGCAATCTATCATTTCAAAGGACAAACTATTGTAGTTGTGTTATAGGAGATAGAGAGCAGACGATCTGCCTTGTTTATTTAACTAATACAAGAAAACTATAAGGATTGCAGATAAATTAGTACCTCTGAAAATAGTCATTCGCCTGCTTGTGGCCAAGTACAGCAAACTTTATTCCAGATCCATGAAACTGAATAGACGTTGCAATTGACGAAGTGACTAAACTTCGATCATTGGGCAGACTAATGTTTTTTGTCAAATAATTTGTATTGAGTTTATAGTCAATAGCTTAGAAGGTACTTTTAGAAATAATTGCCTAAATGTGTTGAGGTACTCATTTCAAAGAATATTGCAATATAGGAGAGACTCCAAGCTAATATGAACCGCATCAAAACTAACAAAAAAATTCTCAAAGCAACAAACTCTTGTAATAATTTGATAATTGCTGATAATTTTTCATAGCGATCCAAAACATGCCCTGGACGTCGACCATAGGCCCTGAGTTTGAATGTGATGTTTGGCATGGATAAAATCACTAGTGGAGGAAAATTTCCCCAAAATTCAAAAATATATTGAAAGGACAGGTAATCAGTTCCAAGAGATACGAGTACGAAACGTACGAAAAAAAATAACAAAAAATATTTTTAATGTAACATAACATAAAAAATTTAAATCTTATTTTTCTACTAATTCTGATGACTTCAATCTTTAACACTATTGAAGAATCATTTAACACCTGACCCTGAAGATGTTAAGTAATTAATTATTCGCAGAAAAGAGAAAACATTAAAACCAGGAAACATCCATGTTTGCTTGTTTGTTTTTGTAGATATTTGCATTGAGACTTTAGCTACCGCATAAACTTTCAATTTACTTGTCAGAGCGACAGAGCGTACGTTGATATTATACAAATGCAGTTTTCCTCCATTAAGAATGTCAAAATGTCATAAGATTACGACTTCAAACTTTTATGATTTATATGCTTCGTTTATTATGCTGACAGTTGTAAATGAAGTTAGGCAAATTTTAAAAATCGTTTAGAATGTTTAAAATTGATCTGAGAAGAGAATCAAAAATAAAATATGCAATTATTTATGATTTATGCGTTATTGCTTGATTTGATTTTAGTTCGTTTTTAATCAGCTCTTATAATCATTGAACTTCACTGTCACATCTTATTAATTTAATTGTTTTTAATTATAGATTTCATTTTGGCATTTAGTGATAATCCATGAAAATAAATCAAAACACTGAAAGCAGAGTAGTCAACTATTACCAAATAATAAGTAATAGCTATACTTCATCCATAAATGGCTAATCTTCTATAGAAGACACTGTTGGCATGCTTGGTTACTATTAGTTAGAGTCACTGCATCTAGTCACCTAGGACTGCTGGTCGACCAGAGTACCGCAAACCGCCTCCATATTGGGGCAGAGAAGGGCGATTTTTAATAATGGACAAATTAAAACCACGATTTACGTGTTTGACATATTAGAGGTTTGATCTTTCAGAATAAGAAAAACCTTTTAAAGTAAATGTAGATTTGATTAAATTCAATACAGAACAAATAATGAACAATTTCGTGCTTCGTTTGCCCCAATATGGCAGCGGTTTGCGGTACTCTGGTCGACCAGCTGACCTAGGTGGCTAGATGTAGTGACTCTACTATTAGTGCATATGTTTTAAGCATCTACAGCCAAAACTAAAAAGAACTGATTACCTCAACATAGTATCCCTGCTATTTCAAAAACAAATACAACGATTAATTTTAACTAAATAGTTACCTTACACTCATCACGATTTATTTCTATAACCTAAAATTTGTATAACAGGTTATTCAGAATTCGAATTGAGTAACTCGTTTGATTTTCAATAGAACGAACACCCGAGAAGGTATTGCGATGGTATCAAAAAAAGGCAATAAGCGTTAATGATTCACTGCTTAAGGCTATATTCAAACAGTCCCGAACAACCTGCTGGGGGGGGGGGGTTAGCGGTAAGAGGACAACGATAGGGGAACCTCCCGAACTTTGCGAGGTCACCTAAAATGCTCGTCATTAGTAATTGTAAAAAATCATTAACAGGCAGCATGGACGTGTGGAAGGATAACTGGATTTCCGACTACAAAACCACGGTCTAAATCCCAGTTCTTTTAATTTTCTTAAATAAAATATTTAATACATTTCATAAACAATTTTTTTAAATTATGATATTTACAAAGAGGAATAATTTACAATTAAATATTAATATGGTATGTATAATCAGTAATTTTTATTTTTATTCAACATAGGATATACATAGGTATAGTTTAAACCAGTGGGTTCCCAAAGTGTGTTCCGTAGAACCCTGAGGTTCCGTGGGACGAGTTGCCATAATATTAGGTAGACAATGTACAATAATTTAGTGCTGAAATAAGTGCTTATCTGCATTTAGGTTGAAATTGAATTATGAAATTATAAGTTCCGTAATATAACAAAAGGATGCCACTTGCAAAGATTATACTCTCATACAATAATGGTCTAATTACTATTTTATTTGCTGTTGCCTCCGGATTTTAAAAATAGGTAAAATGTGACATGTAAAATATGCGATAAGGATTCCGCGGAAAAATAAGTTTGTGAACCACTGGTTCAACAATGACCATAAAATTAAGGGATAATTCTATGTAATTATTCTTTTATTTCAATACCTATTATATTTATAAAAAAATTCATTAAAGAAATAAACAAACAAAGATGATAAATGACATTCATCAGAAGTAAAAGATAAACAGACAGCATGCCCGGGTGGAAGGATCGCTGGATTACCGACTCCAAAACCACGGTTAAATTCTCAGTTAATTTTTAATTTTTTTAATAAAATATTTAATATATTTTGTAAATAAACAACTTTTTAAAATTATAATTTTTATAAAAAATAATAATTATCCCTTAATTTTATAGTCATTGTTTAAATTACGTATGTATAATATTTATGTTAATTAAAAATAAAACTGATTATACATTCCCATATTAGTATTTAATTGTAAGTTATTCTTTTTTATAAATATAATTATAAAAAAATTGTTTATTTTTGAAATATATTAAATATTTTATTTTGAAAAAAATACCCCAACCGTGGAAAGAACGCAGGTTATGTAGTTGGAAATCCAGCGCCTCTCCCACTCGGACAAGCTTTCTGTTGATAGTTTGATCGTTTGCTTCCTTCTTAATGTCATTTATCATCCTTTTTTGTTTGTTTCTTTTTTATTATTAATTACTTTTTGATGATTTTATCATTACTAAATACAGTATATTCACTTATTAATTGATTAATCTTAATTAATTAACAATTAATATTAATTCATTTACGCATGTAAACATGCTTTGAAATCTAAAATTTTGCGCGTTGTCACAGAGGGGAAATGAATTGCCATGGCGAGGGCAATACCGTTCAATGATTAATTTACTTTTGCGATTTTACTTCTAAGAAACATATGGCTTGCAGGATTATCCTTAGATTTGGAACAGTGCTTAGAAAGTATATGACGCTACAAAGTTTCCTGAAAAATCTGCTAATTCAGATTTTTGAAAATCTTTAATGTCAAGTATCGGCTTTTAAATTATTGTGGTGACATTATTTACAATAACTAGCAAAACTCGATATAGTACGACTCTATAAATAACAACAATTCGAAAAATTTTGGTTTCTATAATAACTCCCTTGAATTTATATTAGAGGTAACTCGTGTATATGTGGAAAGAACCTCTTCGCGAGCATTCGAGAGAACCCTTAACGCGTCGATATAAGTATTGAGACTGTTTCGAAGTAAAGATTGAAAGTTTTATAAATCAACTCTGAAATTCAACTTTGAAGTTTCAAAGTCTTAGAAATTTGTATCTCGAAATTTTATTGGTTCGAGAATTTCGAAACGTTAAAGTTGTTCTACTGTATTTTCAAGTTACAAGAAACGTGTTCAAAGCAGTTATATCCTAGTTTGTAAAAGAACTTTCTTGTTCCTCTAGAATTTAGAAATAGAATCACACTAAGCGATGTTGCAACATTTATCTTTACGTAGATTCATAAATCGACTGGCGAGCATGTAAATAAAGCAGTTGTGGTTCCTACGTAAATAATACTAAATTGCCGAAAAAAAAATAATTCTTTAGTGCGTGAGTGTCAAACTGAACAGTTATATTCTGACAGTCCAATAAGAAAATAGAATACCAGAATACGTAAATATAGAGATTTATGCGTAAATACTGTCATAACAAGAGCTCATTATAAAAGTTGGGCGAGCGGTATAATTATTGAGATTTTAATGATTCTTTTAAGTCATAATGAATGTCGAGACTCACTACTACAATTGTGATTATACCACTTGTACTGTATTATTTTCCTACATACTCGTTTGATTAGTTAAAGATAATCATATAGAAGCAATTTGACTAATACGTGATAATCACGTTTGGTGATTTTTAGACTTTCTCAATTACAACCCACATGACTTGAATTTTTTGTTCGCTCAATTAACCACATGGCATGGTGTTGCTAGAGTCGCCGCAATATAAATAATAAATTAATATCAACTGATTAAAATAGAAGTGCCATTTTATTCGTGGTGTAATCTAACGAATACTACTTTTGAGATCATGATTAATAAAAATCACATAGGTGCACTCTATATGTCAACTAATACTATATATTTTCTCCTATTAACAAAGTTACTTACTTTTTCCGGTGAAAGACCGCCTGACTGTAGATGGTTTTAGGTAACCTGGTTACCGAATTATATATTGGCGTAAGTCAAATACAATGTGTGGTTAGGAAACACCGTTAAAATATGTGTATCTGTTCCGTAATGTGTAAATTACTATGTCGAAACACACAATTAATACCTATTTCGGTATTCTGTTGTTGCTCCTCTATGCGAGTCTAATATCTTGATAATCTAAGTCTAGAGTCTGATACAATAAATTCGATTGTATTCGAGTCAGAATTATTTTGGTCAATAACCTCATGTTTTACAGTATATAGGAAGTTAGACCCTTTCTCCTAGAAAAATTTCGCTGGAATGCTACCAAAAGTATAGTGCTGTTGGCATTAAAATTGTACACATAAACTTCCTTCCAAAATAAATAAGCAATATGTAAATAATAGACTATTTTTGATTTTTGGCAGCTATTTTTTCTTTGATATGTAGTATGTACACAGTATAATAACAAATTTAAAATATTGAAACAAATCAATATGAAACAAAACTATATTTTATTATTAGCATCCTCTTCAGAAATGAAAGGTGTTAATCTGATTTTGGATTAATTTAGCCATGAAATAGTTTGGCATATAGTTTCTTTATTGGCATATTCCAAGCTATTTATATGCCAACTAGTTGTTGATATAACGGGTGTTTTTTTAAATTTGGCGTCCTAGTTAGCTATGACTATGAGTTTGTTGTGAATAGACCACTATTTTTCAAATGTCAAAATGTCAAAAAAAAGTGAGGTTAGGTTTAGATACACTGCGGCGTGGCGACATTCAAAGGTGCGTTCACAATCGAACTCTCATTGCTTGCTCTGACGCCAAATTTAAAAAAACACCCGTTAGTTATTTAGACTAACCACTTTATGCGACACTAGAGGTTTCTATGGGCCTAATTATTGGAATTTGCCCAAATCAACAGGAGCATTACTTTGTTACGCTAACTAATTAATCTAAAATCTTCGATTCCTAAAAAGGGCCGCAAGTCTTAATATATGTTGTTATTATGTAGTATATATATGCGCAAATTATAGATTCAACAGTAACGCTAAACAAATATAACAAACAAATATAGAACGAAGATCAATGTGATGTTTGGCACGCTAGACCCTTACTGGGTGTAAAATTTCCTCCAGATGCAGCAAAATTCTAGTGAAGTCGATCATAATCATAGAAGTAGGTACGAGGTACAGCCATGAGGTACGAGGAATGAGGAATGCAAAAACAAACAAACGTAAGATGATGAAGAGTATCCAAAAGTTAATGTGCACATTGCGGTTCTTCTTATAGCAGTTGGTCTTCTGATCCATGGGGGACATTTCCAACAACTGCTTTAGAAAGAACTTGCAACTTGGTACTTTATTGCATAATAACATTGAGATACTGTTTTGAAATATTCTAGATTCATATCTTATATATTATATGTCTAGGCCCTCCGTGTTCGAGTGGTAGAGATCCTACCTCTCGTTCAGAGGGACAGGGGTTCAAACCTCGGTTAACCTCGCGACTAAATTTTAAAAATTTAGTACTATCGTGTTTGAGCTCCTTAGGTTAAGGTATGAAAGTTGTATGAGTGATAAAGTATGGGGGAGCTCAAATGTACTTGCTACAATAGCTCCATTACCTCCGTTGCACTCTCATAAGAGTTTGTATGGAACCCCGACACTGCGAAATGCGGTAAAAGGGGAATAGATTATGTATGTATGTATATTTTATGTCTAATAAAATATAGTTGCGAAAATAACAGAATAGTCATGAATGTTGAAGAATTGATGTTTCAGATGTAAATTTTAACTTTCACAGCATTTGGCAAGTACTGCAAATATATTTTATTTTGTAATATTGTTCAAAATTACTCACATACAGAAATAACACAGTTTACTTCAATGTACAAAACATAATCAAAGTAGGTTATACTTTGGTAGATAGGTGTACAACATCAAAATACCAGAATCAATAAAAAAACAGTAAAGTAAATGCAGCACAAGATTTAAAAACAACGATTAGTTAACGATAAAGTGTGTTACAAGTACCCTGCGCAGTTTCGAACACATAATTACACACTTTTATGTGTGTGATCTGAATGTGTTCATTTGAAAATAGTATATTGTTTTCTTAGGATTAAAAGTGGCACTTTGTTTGACGAGGAATTATATTTGCATTTGCAAGGAATTCGAAGCGTAGGGTAACCAAGCAACTGCAAAAATTGCAATTCAAACAAGGTCACTTTTAATCTGTATAGCATGCTATTTTTTCTCCTAGGATTAAATACAACATAAATATTGGGCTGTACTACAAGCCTCGATTAAAGGTGTCTCTAACTAAAGTTGTGTTTAGGAGTAAAAATACTAGTTGCCTTAACAACGAAATTTTATTTTCCTTGTTACAAAAACGTCAACTTTATCTTTTAGAAATATCATTAAAAGTGTCATGTTTTAATCCGGCTGGAGAAAAATGATATTTTCTCCAACCGTTACAAAAGTATGACATTTTACGACTGTCAGGAGGCTCTAAGGTTGACATTTTCCATACAGTAAACAAAAATTGGTATCTTAGCAACAAAAGTATTCACTTTTAATCCTAGGAGCTAAAGTTGTCACTTTTAATCCTAGTATTAAAAGTGTTGATTTAAATTAAAACTTGGTACTTTTAATCTGAACAAGTTTATTCAACAATCTTTACAATTGATGTTTATTCACACTGATATTGAATACACAGTTTGAACAGGTATTAAAATTAAATAATCCACTGGAACTTCCAGCACCTTCATTCTTGGAACAATTCTTAACACAGTCCAACACGTTTTCACTAACAATTATATTATTTTCCGATGCTGTGTCATTAGAAATGACAGTGGTGCTTGGATTATCATTATTATTACCACTATCAACCTGCAGTATTCTTTTCGCAATATTTTCTTTATTCAAAAGTGAGTCTTCGATGTAGCCTTCCGCCACAGTGCTCGATCTCCATCCTCCGTGTCTTTTTAGACAAGTGAGGTCACCACCGCCGTCAATTAAAAGAGTAGCAGACGTTCGTCGTAATGCGTGTCCCGTGTACTCTTTCCAGTTGTCCAGGTTCAAAAATTTTGCTACTTCTTGCGAGACGGCACTGATTTTATGAATACCGACCAGCATTCGATGACACTTTCCACTAACGTATCTGAGAAATAATCGACGTTCTACCAATCCGGAATTTTCTCCCAGCACAGTAAAAGATCGTGGTCTCTTGGTTTTGGTAGTGGGAATTTTGATAATTAAAGCGGATTTCACATCTTCAACATTATCAATTGTTAGATTGACTAATTCATCAGAGCGGCATGCGCCTGCAACCCCCAATATTAGGACAACCTATAAAAAAGCTTTTTAAGAATTTTGTTCTTTCATTTTGAAAGCGTTTACCTTCATCATCAAATATAAATTATCAGGTGCACTATTCAAAAAGCGGTCAACTTGCTCCTTTGTAAATACTCGCGATTTTTTTGATGAATATCCCTCATTTTGTCTCTTGAGAAAAGCACGTAGCTTTGAATATTTACTCATATCAATCCCGTTCTTTACATCCAACGTTGACCGCAACATTGAATATTGTGACCAAAGCGTTGACGGCTTCATTTTATTTGCTAAGTTTGAGAAATACACCATCAGTACATCTTCTGAATACAACTGAATGTTTTTTTCTTTGCACCAATCCATAAAACGTCGATACGCAAATTCATAAATTTCTCGAGATTTCTTAGGGAGAAGATTCAAAGAAACCTCTTTCGCACACTCCAGTATCTCCCTAGGTACACCTAAATCTTCATCAGATTCCATTTTTACACAGTTTTCAACAAATTAGACCACAAACAATCACAAATGAACTCAATTAGCAAAATGGCGACCAATGTTTGACAAAGTGTCCATGACTACACATCGATACCTACTTTGCTTTATTATCCCAATGTAGTTTGAATAATTTTGTTCAAAACACAAATTAATAGTTCAATGGGTGATTTCGGTTGGAGAAAAAGTAGCATGTTTCATTCGGATTAAAGGTGCCTTTTTGTGACTCGCAATTAAGCATCCGCTCGGCTTCGCTACGCTTCGCCTCGCAAATACAAAATTTGCTCGTCAAAAAAAGGGGCACCTTTAATCCTAATAAAACAATCTACTATTTTCAGATGAACACATTTAGGTTCCAAATAGTCTAAGGTCATACAGTTCCAATAGTTCTCAGATCAAATTTGAACTAGTTCAGGCGAACGAGCAGGACTTTTGTAATAATTATACGAGTATTAAGTAGTTGTGTCAAAAATTCGTTGGTTTGACGGGATGAGCGTATGCTTGCTACTGTTACTGCTTCAAGGCGGTTGTCAAGGTGTGTTTAAATGAAGGCATCAATAAAGGAAATTGCAGGAAGTTAATTGGCAAATTTTATATCCAACAATACAGCTGTCTACTTTTAGGTTTGACGAAGAAAAGATTTAAGAGTCATCACAGATTTTAGTCGAAAGTTCTCGTTTGGTTAGCCATATGTTTAAACGCCAAGTTATTTATTAGCATTTATTGATATTCACGCTATGCCAAGAAGATTGTAGCTGTTTTTGAATGGTACCGAATACCCTACGTTCTTCAGAAATAAAATATTCCAAATGCGCTATACATATATGTACAGATATACGACTTACAGATGGAACAGCGCAAATCCCACATTTGTGTCACAGCTAAGGAAAACTGCAGAAAACCTTAACCAAATCTGCCAGTACCGTGAATCGACCGCGGGCCGCTTGGGTGAAAGTCCAGCACTCTAGACATTACACTACCAAGGCTGTACTACTACACTACAAAGATTGCTATTTATTTATTTTAATACTTCTAATAAACTGACTATTTTGCAATTAAAATGATGGCTGCTTTGGAAGCTCCCGAGAGCGGAGCCGGACATTTGGGCGCGGCCGTTTAGGCACGGCCATTTGGGCGTGACCGTTTCGATGCGGGACACTTCGGCGCGGACCATTTAGGTGCACGGACACTTCGGCGCAAGAAGTTGTCCAGTATTATTGTAATAAAAGATTTAAAAAAAATCATTTTTCTAATCTACTAAAACATTAAAATCAAAATTCTGCAAATCTCTGCATAAGGGAATAATTTGTAATAAGAATTTAATTTGTTTATTATAAATCCCTTATTGTTTATAAGAATATTGTCATGTTTGATAATCATGTTAATAACTTTTAGCAAATCAAAAATTTTATAAAATCAATGAAATTTTTCAATTAGAATACCCTGTGTAGCTTCTGGGGCCTGGTTTCCAGGCTATGGGTTGTAGCAATTATTATTATTATTATTATTATTCTAATGTGTGTAAAGGAATCAGCGGTTTTATACTATCATGTTATTTCTCTAAAATTACTTTATCCGCCTGATCATAAATGACCGAACAACATAATACGGATTCATCTACACTTTAAAATAACTGTGTAAAAATAAAAAATAAATTATAAATAATAATAAAATAGTGAAACAGCATAGAAACGCCGATAACTTTGAAGTTGTTTATTTTTAAAATAGAAAATATATACTATATAGTATATGAATTGACAGAGACTCCTAAGCTGAATCGTATAAAATACACCTAAATATACAGGGTGTTCCATTTGAAAACATGATTTTTATGTTCAAAGATTAGTATGTTTGATCTAGTGGATTGAACACTACATTATTCAACAATTTTATGAAACGACTTTGATTTAGATGTTTTTCTATTTTGCGTCTATAATAGAGCTGTTAAAGCACCCAAAATAGTGTGTTTATACCTATAGCTCATTTGAGTGCTTTAATAGTCCAACTTTTTCAAAGTTGGTAACATTGTATAAAAAGAAAATTAACGAAAACTTGGGCAACTCAGTGTAGCCATTCACCACAAAATTCCCTAAATTTTAAAATTGCAATTTCTTTTATTTAAAAATTGAGTAAAAACCACAAAATAAAAAAATAGCATAAAAGAACTCGTGTCATAAGTCACTATCTCACTGGTCTTTTATTTATCTCACTCGCCGCAAGCGGCTTCTTTTTTAAACTTGGACTAGTGCAATAAATCTTGTCTTATGAAACTCTATATACTATTATAAGCGTCATGTATTATTATAATTAGTTAATTGCAACTTGCAGTGTATATTTAAATATTTTTTAAGAATAGTTGCATTTTCACAAGATAATTTAGGAAACTGGATTTATTCAAAAACTGTGCCAAATTTTGAAATATATATGCATGAACCAAAAATACTTAAAATAAAGTGAAAAGTTGAAAGTAGTCATAGCAAAATTATTTAGCCTGTAAATACAGAAATATTATAAAATTAATATTTATTTTATACCAAAGTTTTTTTTTCAAAAAACTACTTTTTTTCGTAACTCTTACAGTTTGTAAGATAAGATTCACAGTCATCTGAGAATGCATATGTACCCGATATTTGATTTTAGAAATTTAAAATATTCTACCATGCGTTTGGGTATCGATACTCAAATACCTTGAATCGATTGTAACGTATTTGCTCTCTTGAAAAACATTTTATTTTCTGCTGGAAATTCTGTAGTTCTGGAAGATCACATCCTCTTAAATGCATGAGTAAAAGTTTCATTAGTAAAACACATCAAATCGTCATTTAAGTTATTCTGGAATTTTATGCAGAATTGGGTACCCTTCTCAAACTTCTAAACCTTCTCAACATTATAACCTATAAAGTAGGATCACCAACAAATAATATACTACTATAATCGAATCATTAACTTCTATCACAAGTCCTGCGATGCATATCTATAATGTTACCAGAAAATGTATTTATGTATAAGCAAACTATTTATGTTGTTTATTTTTTTATAAGTTTTTGTTTTATTTCAATAATAAAATATTTGTACCTTTTATCTTTGTACTAGGTGTGATGTGATGTTAATAAAGCATTAATAACAGTTGGTTGTTTTTTTACTGAAAGAATATAATACATTCAATTCAACAGTGTTCTGCATTTAACGCCATTAACTTAAAATAATATTGCATTTAAAAAAAACAGCATATTATTAAATTAAAAACAACCTGACATTCGTATAAAAAGCACTGCATTTAAAGGTAAATACTGGTACTTCCTGTTTGAAAGCAGCAGATCTTTTAAATTAATTACAATCTATCATTTAAATAACGTTTATTTTATTTTTAAACTAACAATAAAACTATTTAAATCAACCCTCGAAATAAGTTTTTGATTTAAATGCACACTACATTGAATTAAAAATTTGAAACACTCTCAGATTCTTTATTAACAGAAATTGCACGTTTTGTTCTAGGTAGAATACCTTTTCAGATCCTAAATGATTGAAATGATCTTTTGATTGGTATAATAAAAATCAAATAACTGACCAATGACCAACATCCAAAAAACGGTAAATAAATATACAATAATAACAAACTCTGCTAAACACGTTTTACAGTACCAAGACCACCTTTTTCCAAAACCTTTACAATTTTATCAACTTTTTTGTTTCATAAAACTATACCTACTTATGCAGCTAGTGCATGCAGTGTATCTCAATAATGCTGATTAAATTTTTCTCTGATTTTGTACGTTGCTGATCCATACAATCCTTTGAAAAATTGTCGCATAATTTTTTTCTTACTCCCATAGCAAGCAATAAAATATTAATAAATGTGGCATCTAAAAAGTTATTTGGAAATTTCCTAATTCTCAGCACGTATCATTAATTCTAAATTTCACCTAAAGACGTGCACATATTACTTAATTTATATTAATCTAGAGAATCCGGATTTCAAAAGAAGAAGCCATTAAATTTTATGAGAAGTAAAACTGGCTTAATATAATCTTTCATGGAGAATTTTTGGTTAATCGAGAAACTACTGTTACTTTGCGCTCTTATTTAACGGTTTTAAGCAGTAAGAATATTTAAATTTTAAGCCGATTTCATTTAGATACGTGTATTTTGTAAGTTTTTTGTTTTATGTGAAAATTTTCTTCAAACAAAGAATTCTTGTGTTTAGATTTGGCGAAAAAAAGGAAAACGCAGTTGTTTTCGTCAGTGCTGATTTTGTTCCAAAAAATATTACGTTTAATGTAATTTTGCTTTAAAAACAAATCTATCATGTAAGTACTTATTTTTGCATTTATTGCTGAATATGTCAATCAATAATAATAATAATAATAATACACCAGTTGCAGAGCTGCCAAGGTTCATTGTTAAAAGTATTATTATCGTACGTTATTATTAAATAGATTGATATGTTGACTTGATTCACCAAAACAACTCTTTCTTCTTTAAAATAAAACATATGTTGGGCTCAATTTTTCGTACCGCCACAGCTAAATAAAATTACTAGATTTATATGACCAGAATTCATACTATTGTAACGAATGGGAAAACACCCTATACGCTGCGAAGAACATGCTAGAAGATTCGGGCGGCTAGACGAGGTACAATTCACGAGTATGTTCCAACGTTTTCTAGAAAGTTTATATGGGAGATATAAATCGTCGTCGCGGATAGAAGAGAATCGGTAATCAACCGGTGAATTGAATGAATGTGCTTTGCGTAATTAGTAGTCAAGTATTAGTGAATAAATACTCGTAAATGTTGTAATAATAAATAAATAGTCCTTAAATAAGGTTCTAAATATCTAGCATTTAAGTTCGTTAACAGTTTATAATTATAGTGTTAAATAATTAGTGTATGTAAATAATATTTCTCTTGTTAATAGACGATTAAACAGCATAAAAAGAAAACGAGAATTCACTTTCTCGTTTTCTTTTTATGCCTGCTAATTTCTAGTAAATGATTAAGAATTAATTTATTTAACGTACTGCACGTAAGAATTAATTTACTAAAAACAATATCGTTTTTACTAAAATGTTTCCAACTTGGATTATTATCGGTGCCATGAGGTACTAGAGATGTTCCGCCAATTCCTCGCTCAAAAGTAAACGTTCTTTATTTGGTTGGAAACAGAAATCCACTGGGCGTCCAATTTCTGTAATAGCTGATGTAATCGATGCTCTTAGGCAATACATGAAATATAGCAAATAATATAAATATTTGCAAAAAAGGATTCCACTTAAAAGTAATGGATTAAAAGATAACATAGAACATATCTACCGAGCTTTTTACCAATGGCTTAACGTTAAGGGTTAACATGATGACGATTTATCGATCATGACGATTTACTCCGAATTAAGCTACTAAACTTGGTTCCATTTGTCAGGTTACATTAATTTTCAGAGCTTGGTCAGCGCAGAACCGCAATAATTTTGTAGAGACACCATCGCAGCTAAATGACAGCGAAGATTATATTTTGAAGATTCAGCTATAGTCCACACTGCTTGTGAAACTATTCAGTATCGTCTTCAATAATCTTACGCCTTTTTATATGTATACATATTCAAAAACTACACTTTTTCGAAATCCACTGCAAACATTAACAGTGTTACAATGAAAATCTGATTGTATAATAAAGCAAGTTGAAACCTCGCAACTGAGCGTAAGAGTGTTAATACTTACGTTAGGCTTACAATTAGCACGATTAAGCTAGTCAAAATAAGCAAGAGGCAAGTTTTCATCGGTATATTTTCGGACATGATAAAATTGAAAGGTTGGCTAATTCTAATAGGACTATGGTCGTCTATGAGCCCCAGCTTATTTGCAAATATTAACAATTCTGTAATTTATCGTCAAAATTTACCTAATATCGGCATACAATTTCTAACTGGAACTAAATTACTTAAATTGTTATTTATTCCAAATAAAATTATTTGCAATTTTATGATTTTCACGTATTTTTTCTTTTTTTCTTTCTAAGTTTTAAATGTTGCAATGTTTTTAATGTTTTTTGCACAATAGGTTCAAACAACTTAAAGACTATCACTTACGTTTTCTATTGTTCAACCTTTAACATAAAATAACTGTCTTAATGATTACTCAAACAATTTGTTGAACTGAAATTTGAATTGAAATTTTTTATTTTATCTTTGAAGCCATGTACAGTGAAGACTCGCTAATTCGAACTAATCAAAACAGGGGCAATCCGAATCATCGCGGTTTCCGGATAACCGCGTCTGTAGAGTTACTATGTTTTATTTGTAAATAAAATGCGATTAAAACATTCTGCAAAAACATTTATTTAAAAATAAATAAAACTACAAAAATATTTACGCAAGAACTGTTTTAAAAACATAAAAAATAATATTCCACATTAAAAAAAGGCGTTGTTTCGTGTTTTCTGAACTTAATACGTTAGATATGTCTTTTTTAAATCTTCCAGCATCACAATTGTTTGAAATTTTTTACCGCTCAATGTAAAACCATCGTTTTGCAACTGTTTCTTAAATGGCTTCACTGCGTGCGAATCACTGCACAGCTTTTCTCCCGCGATTTTTAGAACTCGCAAATTGTGTCTTTTTTTAAATTAAGTACCCAATCTTTACTTGCCCTGACGTCATCGTTTTGAAAACATCTTTTATAAAGTCACAGCAGCGTGCAGCGTATACGAAACAGCGGAACCAGTCGTGATACGACGCCGACGTAGCGTAATAGCGCATATATCGTATCGCGACTGCTTCCACTGTTTCGTATGCACCGCACGGTGCTGGATAGAGATGCTTTGCCTTTTCGGCCAAAATTTCGGAGGATATCCGAGACACATCTAAAACCATGCAAACAACTTTTCTTCCATCTCCGGATATTCCGCAAGTTTTGGATCCTTCAGATTTTGTAACAAATCTGAAAATGCATAATATTTAAAGTTACAATGCGGTCTTTTTACATTTAACAATTTTTATATTTAGAATAAAATCTTTTTATGTATACCGGAGATACATAAAGTCGTAATTCGTCGTAAAGTATCAATTCTTTTCCAACTTACACCTTCGTAACTAATATGAATTGTGAAGTTGCAATGTAACCACTTTTAAAAAATACGTGACTTTTTATAATAAGAATTTGTCAGACATAAATATAACGTAAACATAAATAAAATAAAATCTTATTTATCTTATCTCCAGCGGCGGTTTTGTATCAAATTACACATCTGAATATCCATTGCATTAGTTACTATAAACAAAACTTGACGAATAAAAACAATTAATTCTAAAGTTCGGATTATCAAAACCTTAAATCCGGATTACAATGAAACCAATGTAAATAAATTGCTGGTCCGGATTATCGTGATATTCGGATTAACGTAGATTCGGATCAACGAGGCTTCACTGTATGTAGTTTCAGTGCATACAATTGTAGGACGATCTCAAAAATAAACGTGTTCAATGTGGAACAGAACCCCAGGTCAAAATCCTTCAATAAACTAGTTTTATTAGATTGTTACAAAAACAAAGCAGATTCTCTTTTCAGCAAGCAATTCACTACAAATACTTACACACTACTTAATGATTGAAAACCGACAAACACACATTTTTTTGCAATCCACAAAATGAATTTTTGTGTTGCATCCTTCAACACTTGGTGGAGAAGTACTATAGTGTACTAGGGGTTAGTTTACCTTTAACTGCACTATTTTAACAGAGTATCCTTGTAATAATAGCTTGAGGAGTAAGTGGAGTAAATTTTAATTTATGAACAATGCCTTCCTGATAGAAGTTATGATGTAATGATATCGTGGTGATAAATCATGTAAATAGCAAGATCATTACAATAAATCATCATTCTAATCTTTTTCATTACTACTCTTGTTTGTTTTATTCTTTTACTCCCTAACCTTGCTAGGCATTCTTCCTTTATAAACCATTATGATTTAATCAATTCAACTCATTCAATAATCATAATTTTATAAGATGCATGCATTTCTGAGGACACGGAAATAAAAATCAACGAATATACAAGCATCGCCATGGGAAGGGGAAAAGATGTTGGTTATGTTACCGGTAGGTTTCAAATAATATTTAACGTATGCATAAAATTGCGAACACACCGAGAAAAACATTTAGTTGGACCAAATAAATTTATTCAATTCAACTAAATATTTAGTTAAATCAAATAAAATTTAGTTTACTTAATTAAATGTTTATTTAAATTAAATAAATTTAATTGGTCCTACTATATCGTCGGTCTAATTCTAATACCTCGTAACCCACTTTTTTGCGATTTTGGGGTTATGAGCTATTCCCATGGTAAAAACTGCGCTGAGTCGATTAGTAAAGAAGTAGACAACTCGGTAAAGTAACAGCGCACAGGACGTTATTTTAAGTTCCTTAGGTTTGAGTTATTGTTATGTTTTACGTATACATCTATATTTTTTTAGGTAACAGTTAAAAAAAATGTATTTTACAATTATTAGCAGATTATTATGGAATAGTTATGAAATAAAATTGCAGTAACCTGTGTATTTGCATTTGGTAGAATGACCCTCATAGTCATTCAGACGTTTCTATTCATATTTTATTCATATTCAAATATTTATTTAAAATATCGGAACCATTTTGCATTGATCTCTTGACGTGATCTCAAGAAATTTTCTTTTCTTATTCTTGACCTATTTCGGTTACCTATAGAAATTATAGAGCTCATGGTCCATATTGTGCTGAAATTATAGAGAATTAAAGTATTCGTAATATCGTAATATTAGAGTAAATAGTAAAAATTATTACCAATTAAAAAAAGTTGTCGTTTATTATTTACTATTATTATTAAAACGTTACTATTATTGAAATCGAAACTCATTACTGACTAAACAAAGAATAAAGATTACGCCAGAATTTGTGCAATCCATAATTATGTTCTCGACTTATTTATACATTTACTTGTTCATTAGCAGCGAATTCTTCGACTTTTTTGTAGATGACTTTGAATAAGTCCCTTGTAAGTACCTTGTAAAAATTTTATATATTGTTCCGGCTGAGTAACATGTCCCCACTACATTGAGACTCTCTCACGTTTGGGTCGCTGATGTAGATTATTATTTTGTAAATGAATACTGGTTATTAACAAATAAAATTACACAAATTAAAAATAAAAATACACAAATCAAATGTACAGAATAACGAACACAAAAAGTTTTTTATTTATTATTGAATCCAACTCTTACTTGAACCGAAGATTTTTCTTGATAAAGCCTTAGTACACTTCGCCGTGTTGTCAGATGGTTACCTGAAGCAGTCGATTTTGGCAACCACATAAAATTCTTTGCGTGGTTGTCGTTAAACATAACACCACCTTATACCACGCATGTAGTATTTACTTCAGTGGTTTGGCAGTGTTAATTACAATTAACATTTGTACAAAAAAGTAAATCTTCATTAAACACTTAAGTTTGATACATATGTAAATGAATTTTGAAGAAACTCAGAAATAATTATTAATTACCAAAGAAAGTAGATCAATTAAACTTATTATTTAAAAAATAAAAAAATATTTAAATGGATAATTTTTTCATTTAGTTATAACTAGGATAATGGGCCCTACGGGCCTAAGCACTTAAGTATGATAGAAATAGCATTTATCGATTTTTTTTAAAGTAGGTCAGTATTTACATGACCTACATAAATCTCCAATCGATTCTCTATCGATAGAGCACATATTAGTACCAAATAACACTCAATAGCACTAAATAGTACGATAGAATCAGCATTTATCGATTTTTTAAAACATAACCGAATTTAAAAAATTTTAAAACATAACCTAATTTAAAAAAGTTTCGGTCGTGCATTATCCTCGGCAAATTACGCGTCGAATGAGCCCAAGCCCATCTCTCCAGCCCTTACAGAACGCGAGAATGGGGCTCGGACACACATACAAATCAACTTTAGTAGTATTGGATTGTTTTGAAATATGTCAAACTAACAAAATTGGAAAATTATCTCAACCACAATTTCTATTGTTAGTAAATTGTAGGTGTCTAAATTAATGAAAGTTAAACAAAAACTCACTTTTTTAAATTTGGCATTAATGTCATCTCTATTTAGGCTCAAGTTGCCTGACAAACTCATTAATGGCTGATTCTCACTATACGACTAGACGGTGGCAGGCAACCAACAGCCACCGGACCGACAAAAAATTGTATTGATTTACATTATACTCAATACCTTCCCATCTCTGATACAAACAATTCTGTCAAAATTATTCTGACATATTCATACATCAATCGAATCAAAATGGTATCGATCAAATCAATTATTATTTCCATACAAATTGAAAACCAGTTTATTGTTGTTTATTAAAATGGAATCTTCCTTCAATTAAACAGGTAAGGTATTATTTTTGATACTTCCTATTGCTTTTTCCATGTACAATCTAATATTGACGAGGTTAATTAAATTGATGATTGTTATTATTTTTATAATGATTTTCAAAAGTTAATAAAACTGTAGTACTTGCGAAAAACAACTTTTTATTCAAAAACAGTTCAACAAAATTAAATATTTTTGACGTTTTACATAACCTCATTACTTTTTTTTATAAACCAAATTAAATTCTAACCTTCGTATTTCTAATTTTTAAAGCAATTAGGACACATCTTGTTCCTTTGATGAAATAAAGCTACTTAATTTCTAAAAAATGGACTTCCTTTATATACTATTTTAAACAATTGAATTGTTTCGAAAAACAAAGAATTTATGACATTTCCATTTTCACATAACCTATTTGTACAGACTTATAGAAAATAAAATCCTGAATCAACCACATACAATACTTGGGTTGAAAAATGGAATAATACCCTTAAGTTTAATGTCAACGAAAAAATATTTTCTTATTACTATATTAATTAAATTAATTTCATAAAAACGCCTTTTTACAGTTTCTCCAATTCTCACATATTCTTTATCTGCTTGGAGTTTTTGTGTGCATGTTAGTCGGAACTAACTAATTTTATTTTCATTAAGAAATTATTTTTCCAAAATATGTTATTTTAAAAGTGAGGCTATGCAACCATAAATCGGGTAGTTATTAAAATGTATATAATCTGCCTATTAAATTTTATAATGAAAGGTAATTATCTACAGAATGTTCAAACATCATGACAATATGTACATATTAAAAATGATAATATCAGTTGAGAAGATTTACTTTTAATTTACATTTCTGAAATGAATATTCTAATTTTAAATATATATACAGCGATTTTTCGATTGATTTTTCTCCAAAAATTTGGTAGATTTGTAAACGCAAGGGGCGTTTTCAATAAATTTGAAGACACATACAAATTGCAAATTCTACCCAAAACACGACATCTAGCAGTCAGTCATTGATATAGTGTCTCAAGTTTCTACACCCATGTTAAATTCTTTTTTGCCACAATCTAAAATTATTTATATTCAAGAAAATAGGCTGTGGTTAAAGAACAAAAACTAAATTCTTTGTAACTTTGACATTTCTTTAAAAAAGTTCAGCGGGTGATAAAAACACTTTTATGCATTTGAATTCCAAAATGAATTTCCGTATCTTTATTAGAATCCCATGGCCGCAATTTTCTATGTCTGGCAGTATGCCCTTTGGTTATTTATTATTTGCTTATAAAATCAATAAAATATATAGTATATACATAATTAAAAATCAAATAGCGAAAGGCTAATGTAAATTAAGCAGTGAAACTCACGGTGCTGTCGATTTCTTTACACATCACATTTAAATTAAATGTCCACGCGCCTTGCCTATACTTAAAATTTATTTGCCTGTAACCTTTTTTCTCCTATTTGTTTAATTAACATTTCTTTATAGAAATTATTTATTATTTATCATCTTTTCATTCGAGCTGGTAATAAATGCCGAAACTTTAATCGTTTTTTGATAGATTAGAAAGAGGAGGTATGGACCAGAACATCTATGAGAGTTATCACTTTAGCCGAGATTGCAAATCCAAAAATGTTGGTCGCTATTAATTATAGCGTCGTTACCATCGACAGTCTCGCAGTTAATATAATTTTCTGATTTATATAAATTACAAGGCCGAAAATGAAGTGCGTGGTTTTCAAAATCAAGTACGTCATGCTGATGATTCCAAATGAGGCTGAAATGGCTATACATGCTGTTGATATTGAATTCCGAGCACTTCATTAAAGTTTTGCGGGTTATAGATTAAAGAATCTTATTATTGAGGCAGCAATTAATTCTACAATCTGTATTTGAATTAATGATAATCTCGAAACCTGACTCGAAATTGACTGTGCGTAAATCCAATCTAAGACTTAATTTATCTTTAAAAGTACTAAAGTTAAATGAAACTTACTAAATTACTGTGGTGTAAATTCTAACTGTTTTCAAGCACTAAGCAATTTTATTAGAATCTGCAACGTATCAAATAATTATTATCACTGATTCATGTGATGGTGTATTCAACTATAAAGTAGACATATGAAGTTTCAGTTACCAACTTGAACACTTGAGGCAAATCATTGCATTTAATGAAAAGCGCAGCAGTACATAAATAAATTCCCTTCTCATAAAATTCTTTTGTTGATAAATTTAAGTTACTCGTAGCTTTTACACAAAACATTTTTCCTGAATATGAACGTGATAAATATAATTAGCAACAGTTCAAATTGATATTCCATCTTCTGCGACTTATTAAGATACAATTTCACTCGAGTTTCTTTTTTTGCAAAATTTTAAAATTGATTGTAAATTTTTATTTTTTCTTTTGAGGTACACGGTAGAAGGTATGATATCTTTTCTTCTTCAATATATCTTTTGAAATGCGACCCGTGCATGCATTCTAAATGCCGCATGAGCCAGCTAGTATTCGGTTCCTTATACGAAATTTGTTTTGGACAATAATTTTTTTCATCTTAAAGCTAAACAGAAAACATTTTATTTATAAATTTATTAAATAAATAAAATTGGTTTTACACTTACTGATAAGTTAAGTTAAATGAAACAAATTCAGAAATGTAGTAAAACACACTATAACCAATTATAAAAGCGCACTATTGTCTTTACAAAAACTATCAAAATCTTCTTGAGCCCCTTTACCCACCTATTGAACACACCGGGTTGTTTAAGTCATCAAGATCATACAAGACTACTATTTAAATATTAGTACTTGTTTACAAGTAAGATAGGAAATTCCGAAAGAAGACTCTTTTTGAATAGAAAGTACAAGTTTACTTAATGAGTGGTCTGGCCAGGATTATATCTAACGGTACTTTCTTACTGAAACTAATTCCTTTACAGATTGTTGATAAACAGGTTGTAAACAATTTATATGTATGTGAAAAGGCTGGTTACTGTTTTTTTTCAAAAAACTGGTTAAGAAAGCCGCCTGTGTAAATTAATTTATTAAATTAAATTTTCATGATTTGATGTTTGAACATTTAAAATATAACCTAAAAATTGATAGGAACAGAAAGCGGCAGCGACAATGCAACAAGTCTCGTTTACACAGGTAAAAACCGATGTTCAAAAATATTGTAAACGGTTTCTTCCATGAACTAGTGACCAGTTGCGGAATTAAAAGTACCGAGGATTCGTGTCTATTCCTCGTGTCTCTTCCACGATACTCTTCCTGGCTATTCTTTTTAGAATTATTATCATTATCACCATTGGTTCGTGCCCTTAAACAGGGCAGAGGTTCTTGGGTGCCTATTCAGTCTCACAATTTATTATTTTTTAAAGTTTAACTGACATTTTTAGGTAATCAAGTAAAACTAAGTGGTTAGTGTTGCATATGATTGGACTTTGCATTTGACACCAAAGCAAATTATAATACTAGAAATTATAGGTAACGCCATATTATCTTCGACTTTATTGGCAGCATATTTCCACGTGTGGAAATAGAATAGTTTTTTAACCATTCGCGATGTTTGAAGTGGAACGCCCTCCGCTGTAGTAGAATCGCCTTTACAAGTCGGTGGTGGCCTTTTTTATTTCATAGTTGAACGCAAATTCTTAACCACAGCATCGAAATCGATGAAAAAAGACTCTACTGTATGATAAAGTCTCTCTATAGTGTCTCTATCACGGCAGCGACCCCCCATATCGCTGTCTAAGTGGAGACTGTATCGCTTGGTGCTTGTCCCTGGGTAGTCACATTACACCGTGGATTGGATGCCGCCGGGGCAACCTTGCTATGGACCCGTAGTTTGATTTACTTCCGTGACCTAAGATTTATAGGTATGGCCGATCCCAGGGAGACTCCAGGGGATCACTTTATAATGGGTGTTGATGCGAATATACAGCCTTTCACACTTAAGATAATCCCATCTCCTAGTTGATATTGGCCGGGCCTCTATTTTTAGGTAGAGTCGGACGGGGCTCTGTCGGGGCTTACTAAGCCTTTATATGGTAGTGCGAGGAGGCTAAATTGTGGACTATCCTAGCCAGAACCAGTTTCCCAAGTCCCAGCCGGACTCGTCCGGGCAGTGAAAGTTTGCATGCTGGATTAGGGATGATGGGATTATCTCGTTGACGGCCTCCGACGGGTGTAGGCCTCCGATAGACAATCTCGCTCCAACCAGTGAGTGACTAGTAGCTCTTACAACTGTATCTGACGCGCTAATTGAACGTAACTCAATTCGTAGTTCCGTAAGGAGGACCGTGGTCATAAGTAAACGCAGGTGAGCCATGTTAAACAAATCTAGGAATTCTTAATTTTAACTTCAAGTGCATTGATCTAGTGACGTATTTAGGAATTTTTTCTGGGGTGGGGGACACTACTAAAATTTTGGGTTTTTGCGGTAAACCACGGTTTCGGTACAAAAATGACATAAACTATTAAAAAGATTTCGGATAAATTTTTGGAAAAATTTTAAATATACGGAGTATAAGCCCCTAACCAATTATCAAATTTGAAATTGAAAACCTTGACTTGATTCACAGATCCATGAGATTGAAAAGACTGTATGCTTAGATCTCGTTAAAACTGCCCCGAATCGATATCGGCGGTCTCAGTACCCATGCATCACCCACATCACTTTGAATATTTCTTGTTTCGAGTGAAATTTTCAGGTCCACGGACTAGTATTTTCAAACAAACACATTAAATTGACCCATAACTCATGAAATGACCAACTTAAAGCAATGTTCAAGGCTATGGAGATCTGGAGGAATTCCACCCTCAGTAGAGATCTTTAACGTGCCAAACCTAGCATTGACACAGGGAATTCTACTTCTTTATTTGAGAAAAAGATATACTTTAATTTTTCTCCGCTATGAAAAATTTTCAAATTGGTCGGGATTCAGACTTGTGCATCTTGGATTGTAAGGTTAATATGCTACCCAATAATCCACCTGGCATGAAACAACTTTGAAGTTACTGCAAGAAGTGTCGTTTATTGACAACTACTGTACACTAGCGTGCAAAAATCTTTGGCCAGGAAATTTAGTGCTTAACAAACAATAGTAAGACGGTTGCAACATTATAATTAATATGCAATGATTACCTAGTGTATTTTCGTCAGTATGACTTCTCTATGCGCATACTATAGTTTGACGTTCCAGGCACTAATTTTGCCAATGAATGAGAATTAACTTCCATTCTATTTCTTCTTCCATGAATTCTACAGTTTTTAGTTTTCAGCTCCTCCACCAGACATGCCGATGGCATTATATGTTTTTTTCGTTTTGGAATTAAAAGCAGTGCATTAGTTCTTTGATGCTGAATCAATATTTACTAAGGTGTCCAATCTCATCAATTTTTTAACAATTTAAATATAACATCTAAAAATGACTTTGTTAGCTAATAGGCTAATACAAACAAATGTAATATATCCTAGTACAAATTCTTCACAATTTGTCACAAATTTTGTATAGTTTTACTAGTATTTGAAAATATTTGTAATCCAACGGCAATATGCAACCATACGGCAACTAAACAGCTTCTGACATTTCATATTATAATTTTATTAAAATCAACTTTATCTTTCGCTGATATCTGAAATCTAGATGAGGTTGTGCATTTTGATAAAGAAATTCAGGGATTTTAAAAACCTAAGAATCAACACTTAGATCCTCAAAATGATTTAGAATTTTCAAACAATGTGCAAATATTAGTTCAAACTAGTTTATGTCACAAAAACGTTTTTACAATATTGAAATATTGATTTAAAGTATCCTTAATTTATTAATACCTTATTAATTAACTCAAATGAAAAATAGTTAATATAACTAATTATCTTCTAATAATATCTTAATGTAAATAATTAATAATAAACGCAGACAACAAATATGTAGCAATACTAACGGTAAATAAATGTGCCTTCTAGTTGTCCGAATTGTCACTGTTTGGGTTATAGGTAAGCTGATTACTAAGGTGGCCCATATTTTGGCAGTCAGAATAGTTTTCGATCTCACCCTAAAATATGGTTTAGTTTGTTAAAAAACTTCGATTCCCAAAATATAAAAGCTTTTAAACAAGAATAACCACCAGTGGCGCTAGAAGGTTGAATTTTCAAATGTATTTTAAATGGGATTTTAATGCATAACTTTTTGAATTTTCCATTTCTTGACTTAAAAACTTGTCCCTTATAGTTTTTGGGGCCGCTGAATCACGAATTCAAAAATGACTTTTGACAGATGAAAATTGCCTCTAAGTAACTTTTTCTTGGTGAATTTCATAGCTCTAATGACAGCTATCATCTGCCAAAAGTCATTTTCGAATTCACCGAATTCGTGCTCAGCGGCCGTAAAAACTAAGAGGTACAAGTCAAAACATTGAAAATTTAAAAAGGCTGATTTTTGTTCCAGTTCATTTGAGAGTTCTACTGGGCCTATTTACGTGATTCTTTTTTTATATTGAAACTTTCGTTGTATAGATTGGTCAACACTACTTAATTTCAGTATTTCTTTAAGTTTCATATTTTTAAATAAATAAATATAAAACGTATAATGCCAGACGCACGAAATCGGACAATCCACTAGCAGCACCCTCTCAATTCCCAGCATGTCAGCTTTTGGAACTATTCACGATTATAAAAGTTTGCACGTTTGATTTGTTAAGGTTGTGTAGACAAACCCGTATTAGTTGAAAACCGCATTTTTTTATAATAGGCCAGTAAAATAGAATCCGTTGGTGGAAATAAATGTTGGAAAGCGGGAAATCGTTTCGATCGTTTCGTTTGAGGTCAAATATAAATATCCTAGGTTTGCACGGCCCCTCGACTCTAGCTTACCTGAGGGCATCAAAAGAACCACGAAATCTTCGGACCTTTTTTAGTGTTTCGCTTATAACTCCAAAGCAGTGCTTTTCAACGAAAACTTGACTATTACAAGAATTAAAGAGCATTGAATTCTGCGTCGGATGAGTATCCAACACTTTAAAATCGGTTCAGTGGTATGGTCGAAATCGACGGCCGAGAAACGACAATTTTACAAATTTTCGATTTTCCGTCAAACCGGACGCCCAGAGGCTTTCCGTATAAAAAAACCCATTGGGCTCATTCTGATTGTTAATATAAGTCGAGAAATATCTAAGCTTTGATATTATAGAGGTTGCCGGATTAAATTAATGACCATTTTTTCATCATTCCCCATAATAGCAGTTAGGATCAATCCATATGAGGTAGTGCAGCATTGGTCGCTCGATCATTTCGAAAAAAGATAATTTTTTGCGTGTTATTACCCCTAACTATTGGTAGATCAAAGCCACAGTCATTTTATTTTTATTTCATTTGATTGAAATATGGCAGCCATATTTGTTTCGTGGTGCACGACGTTGCTTGCAGTTTTTTTATGTAAACGTAACTCTTGATATCTCAAGAACGGTTGATCCTAGAGACCTGCGGTAAAAATGATTGTATTGCTCACATATCGAACTACATTTTTAAATCTAAACATAATTTTTGTAGGACGCTTTCTTATGGGTGTGATTTAATCCCGAAGATTAAAGTTTTTACAAAAATTTCCGCTTTTATGGGGGCATATTTCATATATCCAGATAAAAATGAAGTCTTAGGGCGGATTTTCTATTTAAACGTACACGGTTAGAGGTAGTTTATGTATAAAATATTTCAAATCTGAAATTTTACTATTTTGGTATTTATGGGTTTTGAAGTTCTCGTTATGATATGTCATATCAATATTATGTTTATGATTAAAAAATGTAGTCCGACATGTGAGCAATACAATCATTTCTAGCGCAGGTCTCTAGGATCAACCGTTCTTCAGATATCAAGAGTTACGTTTACATCCAAAAACTGCAAGCAACGTCGTGCACCACGAAACAAATATGGCTGCCATATTTCAATCAATTGGAATAAAAATAAAATGACAGTGGTTTTAATCTAACAATACTTAGGGGTGATAACACACAAAAAATTATCTTTTTTCGAAATGATCGAGTGACCAGTACTGCACTACTTCATATGAATTGATTCTAATTGCTATGATGGGGGATGACAAAAAAATGACCATTAAGTTAATCCGGCAACCTCTATAATATCAAAGCTTAGATATTTCTCGACTTATATTAACAATCAGAATGAGTCCAACGGGTTTTTTTTACGGAAAGCCTCTGGGCGGGCGGTCTGACGGAAAATCGAAAATTTGTAAAATTGGCGTTCCTCGGCCGTCGATTTCGACCATACCACTGGACCGAATTTAAAGTGTTGGATACTCATCCGATGCAGAATTTAATGCTCTTTAATTCTTGTAATAGTGAAGTTTTCGTTGAAAAGCACCGCTTTGGAGTTATAAGCGAAAAACTAAAAAAGGTCCGAAGATTTCGTGGTTCTTTTGATGCCCTCAGGTAAGCTCGAGTCGAGGGACCGTGCAAACCTAGGATACTTATATTTGACCTCAAACGAAGCGATCGAAACGATGTCAGTTTTGCAACATTTATTTCCACCAACGGTCCAAAACGGGTCTAATTTTACTGGCCTATAAATCGCATATGTATTAATAACAAAATGCAATAATAATAGCCTATATTAGTACATAATATTTTTATAAATAATGAAAATTCTACTAAATAAATGTTTTTTCACTTAGCTTTTGTTAGTTACATATACTGTGTGTTCATAAATAAGTATTTGTTCTTGGGATTTATTCATGTAAATACTTTATAGTAAGTAAATAAATAAATAAATAAAACCATGTGTAAAGAAAACAAATTGTACAAATATTAGGTGATGGCGATTGGTTATTAATAGCTGTTTCATATTGTTTGGACAAAACAAATCATGCCGAGATACATTTATAAATTGTTTAGATTACGAAAACCTTTATGTCCTTCTACAGTAAATATATATTTAACTTTATTGTATATAGGACAATTATTATACTAATCTAAATATATTTAAAACACGACTCATTTTTGTTCCACTTTGTCTACTAGTTCTACAAGATTGATTTGCTTTATTCTTTTTTATATTAATCAAGTTTTGATTGTTTAGATTAGTCAACACTACTTACTTTTTATTTTTATTTAATTTTTATACTTTTAAAACCTTTCTTTTTTTAGTCTGTGAAGTTTTAGTTTTATAATTTTTTAATTATTTATAATTTTTATTTAAATACATTATTTATAATCGATGCACTTTAATATGCCCAAGGCCGACTGTCATTGCATTGCATCTACGGACCTTGGCCGACTGTTTATTTACAGCGCTTGCTTCGTCGTTTTGGAACTAAACATCCTCCCTATACCTGGTTGCTATGCCATCAACAGTTCTCAGTCGAGTTTCATAGTACGAGGGCGTATTTTTATGTTATCTACCTAGCCATGAAACAAAAAAGTGACGATGTCAAACAAATTATTAAAAAATTGCTGTCACTGTTATAAGTACACGTGCTAAGTTGTGTTTAGTTTGTGCCGTTTATAGAGATTTGAGACGGTCTATCTGTTGATAAAATTGAGTGAAATTAAGGTTGAACATCGCAGCGTAATAAAGTTCCTGACAAAAGAAAGCAATGGTCCAAAAGCAATTCATGAAAGAATGGCCACAGTGTATGGGGAAGATGCACCATCTTAATTTCAAGTAAAATTTTGGTCTAAACTCTTTCGATGGGGTCGAGAATCAATCAATAATGACCCAAAGTCCGGACGACAAGTTGAAGCTCGAATTGAAGACATTGTGAGAAAAGTCGAAAATTTGGTACTGCAAGATCGGCGTGTAAAGATCTCTGTCATTGGCAATGAAGTCGGTATATCCAAAACAACTGTCCTCAAAATTTTGCATGACGATTTGGGTATGAAGAAGGTGTCTGCACGGTGGATTCCCAGATTGCTTACACCTGAACAAAAACTGTACAGAGAAGAAGTTTCCCAAGAAAACTTGGCCGAGTTGGAGAGGGACAAACATTTTTTTCTCGATTTATCACCGAGGATGAGACTTGGGTACATCACTGGAACCCTCCTACTAAACAAGAATCCATGCAGTGGGTTCATAAGGGCTCTCCACCACCAAAAAAGGCCAAAACACAATTTTCTGGAAAAAACTGATGGCAACTGTTTTCTGGGATGCTGAAGGAGTCTTGCTAATTGAATATATGGCGAGGAGGTCTACCATAAATGGAGAGGCCTACGGAAACACAATTAGAAATTTAAAATCCGCTCTGGAGGAAAAACGCCCGCATTCTTATCCACAAAAAAACTTGATGCTGTACGACAATTGTCGGGTTCATAAGGCAAACCAAGTTCAGTAGATAATCAATGACTGTGGGTTTATAGAGTTAAGGCATATCCACCTTATAGCCCTAACCTAGCTCCGTCAGACTTCTTTTTATTCAAAAATTTAAAAAAGCATTTCAGGGGAAAGCGTTTTGCTTCTGATGAAGAACTCAAAGAAGCTGTTGAAGAATATTTTGCAGGGTTACCGAAGGAATTTTTTTCTGATGGTATGGGGCAATTGCAAAAAAGATGGAATAAGTGTATTAGTTGAAGGGAGTTATGTAGAAAAAATTTTTTTTTGTTCTCTTATGTGCTTTTTTTCATGGCTAGGTAGATAACATAAAAATACGCCCTCGTATATGCTGTGGAGCATTTTCAGGAAATTCGATATCACTGCCTGATTCTGTGAGTGTGCATTTTTGCAGATTGGGATATTTCATGAAAAAGCAGAATAGGAATGTCTACGAACTAATGTTTTATTTCTCAAGGGACATAAACAAAATGACCGACAAAGTTTAGAAAGCTGGTATATTAAGCATATGGTATACGAATTCAATGTAGAATTTTATAGTAAGAATGGGTGGGTAGGTCGAGGGGAAGTTAGCCGGAGGGGGGTAAGTCATAGAGGGTCGGGTAAGTCGGGGGAAAGGGTATACCGGGAGATGGGAGGTAAATCTGAGAAAAAGATAAGTCAGAGAAAGGAGTAAGACGGGATAACTAACGGAAGAAGGTAGGATAAGTCGGGATTGGTGGTGGGGTGGGATAAGTCGGGGGTGTTTGTTAAATAACGCGTTCAAAATTTCGTCTGAAAATGGTAAGCTTAGTACCTATTTGTAGTAATATTAACTAATCATTCTTGGAAACCTGAAGGATTGTAATCAGACAACGATCGTTGTTAAGGAAATCCTTCAATGAATTAGCCTTTTGACCGTCATGTCTTGACGAGGTTTTCCTAGTCCCATTTAAAATACATTTGAAAACTCTACCTTCTAGCGGGTAATCTAACAATAAAGCTAACCCCCACTTTCAAAACTTGGTAAACACATGGAGTATGCTCAAAAGCTCGATGTTGTATCAAGTATTCCATTTTGCTTCTTCTAGGCCGATATTCGCTGGCTTCTCATTCAAATCTTTTGGAAATAAAATCCCGAATAGAAAATATACATAAGATCGCAAGTTCATATTTAATGGTGCCTAATTCTGAGGTTACTGATACTAATAAATTAGTGTGCAGAAATTAGCATCACCTTGAAAAATAATTCTCTAGCACTTGAAACTATAGTTGCGATTTTAGGTCCGAGCCCGCCCGTCCGTACCGCCCGGCCCGACATCGGGCCGGGTTGGGCCTAAATTGGGATACTAACGGGTCGGGCCGGGCCGGACTGTATTTTCTTTCGGGATAGTTCGGACTTCGGACCGGTACAATTCTAAGGACGGTACGGGCTTCGGGCGGATATTTCGGGTCTGTACGGGTTTCGGGTGGCTCCGAAACCCGGTCGGTACGGGCTCGGACATTTTGCACTTTGGACGGTCGTACCGTGACCGGGCTTGAGGAGCATCATAAAAGCCCATGTCCGCGTGTCCGTGGAGTCGCGTACCCGTAGCAAACGGACTTTGATCTTTGATCGCTATTATTCTGTGTCTGTTTACTCCAGACATGCAAGAGACTGCGAACTTACAACACTAGGGGCCGGTTTACAGAAAGCAAATTAAATATTTAATTGAGATTAACTTTTAATCGCGATCACGTGATCAAATTCTACCAATAAAATTATTCAGGTTTCAGTTCGCCACTAAGATTTAATCTGAATTAAATATGTATTTAAAATTGAGATTAAATTTTAATCGTGATCACGTGATCAAGTTCAGCCAATCAGATTTTCAAATTCGGCTTTAATTCGCCATTAAGATTTGATCTCAATTAAATATTTAATTTACTTTCTGTAAACCGACCCTTAGGCCCAGCAGTTTATAGAAAGTACCTAGCTAAATTAACTCTTTCATTGATATTAAATTTTAATGGCCATCACGTGATCAAATTCAGTCAATCAAATTCTCAAAATCAGGCCTTAATTCGCCATTAAGATTTGGTCTGAATTTTCTAACCCTCATTTTGATGATAATAATAATTCTGAATCTTTTTTTGATGTTCTAACAATTACAATTAACAAAAAGACTCTATGATTGATGCTTTTCAAATTTGACATTTTCAAGAAAAAGAATTTATATATAACAAAGAAAGATTACATTACATTCCCATAAAAAATGACCGAGATATTAGGATAAGATGAAAAAGAGGACTGTTAAATACGCCTTAAGTCGGGACAGGTCGTGCGGCGACGGCTAATAGGTCAGTCAGACTACGTATACAGATTACAGTCCGGCCACGGGCCGGACCACGGACCGGGCCGGACCACGGACCAGGCCGGGCCACGGGCCGGGTCGGGCCACAGACATGTCGGGCCGGTTCGGGCCGAGTTGAAGCGTGTTGAAAAACGGGCCGTGACGGAACGGGTCGAATTGGGATCAGCGGTACGCGGGTCGGGTAGAATCTAAATCAAACTAAGGGTGGTCGGGCCGGCTCGGATCTGACGGTACTCGGGAAAGGCGCGGACCGGGTCTAACCGTAGTAGGTCATTACCAACTTTAAGACAAGGCCTCAGCGCTAAGTCGATTAAGGACTCTGACGTCAGCTTAAGAAGGCCGAGATGGGCGCATGCAGTTGAATGAGTTGGCGCATCTCTGCAGATGCAGATATAATAGTCGTGTAATATTCGGCGGCCATTGTACTTACTTTTGGAAACCGGTGTTGTTTTTGTTATTACAACCATATTTCCGCTGTTTTAAAGTGCAAATTGAATTGGTTCTTGTGCTAGAAGTTATTGGTATGTGAAGGTGAATCATTTTCAACCAGTACTGTTTATGAAGTGTGCAAAACTTAAAGGTTAAGGTGTGCTTTGCAAGAAGCGTTTGTGTGCGATCAGCGTCCATTTTTGTTAGTCATTATGCCAAACAAGTGCTGCGTCCCGAGGTGCCGAGGTGGCTATGCAAACGAAGAAAAGGTACATGTATTTAGTTTTCCCAAGCATGAAATTAGTGTATGGCGATGAATTAGTGGTAGAAGATAATTACAGTTTGATACAAAATTTAAGCCGTGGTGGCTTATTATATCCACATGATTCAGTGGTAAATTTGGTTTTGTACCATTATATTATTTTTAATGAATTGCTGGAACATTTTGAAGAACAGTTTTTCAATGTTTATAACAAACGAAACTTTGTGTCACAGCTAGTTTTAAAATATCTTACAGAAGAAGGTTATTTGCTTCATTTCCAAGGATGTCAAGATCATGGCGAGGAAAGAATAGCAAATATTATAATTAATTCTACAACGAATACATTGCTTAAAAATTACTGTGGTAAAAGAAATAATCGATTAAATAAAGGAAATAAAAGCAGAAAATTGGGCACATTAACAAATAAATAAAATAGGAGTATTAGAATTATGTCAAATACATTACATAGAACGCAGTTTTATTTAAAGTCATCAATAATAGAGATTCATTTTTTATTCAAAATTATGGTTTTTGCTTTGAAATTTCGTTTTCCATTGTATAAAAAAAGCGAATGGGGTGCGACACAGGGCTCAGTTCACGACTGGCAGCCCCGTTTCTACTGGAAGCCCTGATTTTTAAAATTAGAAACAAACACCATGCAACAACGCATTGCTGTCGCTACGTTCGACCTTCTTGTGCTGACGTCACATCGCAGCGCTGAGGCCTTGTTGTCGAGTTGGTAATGAGTAGGTACGGGCTCGGGCCGGACCGGACCTACAAAATTATGAAAACTCCCAGCTCTACTTGAAACCACATGTAATTAGTTTTCGATTGTTTTTAGAAATTGACAAAAAAAATCGTAGCACGTTTTCCAAATTAACCCTATAAACTTGAAGTTTTTGCAAACATTAAAAATCGTGGTAAAAATGATTCTAAAAATAGCAAATATGCAAAGACGATACACGAATTTAGGTACAGTTGTTTTTTTATTCGTATCAGACTCTTACCACATGTTTTATATCATTTACAAATATGTGTCTGTATCCGGCAAAGATAGCACATGTGGACATTTCCCTTCGACAAAAAATAAAATATTTAAACTCGATTCTGTTACATTTCATTATAATAATACTCTCATTGGATGCTAAGATTTATCAAGAAAGTGAAAATAGGCTTTTATATATTTATGTATACACACACACAAAAACGAACATTTATTACTGTTATCGTTATCACTACTTCATGAACTCTCGAGCAATAAAATTCTAACCTTTCTTCGTGATATTACTTACATATGTTAATAATAGTTACTAATAACAACCGAATAACTGTTTAATTATAATGAATTATTGAAATAATAATAAAAATTCTAATTAGGATATGGGTAAATCCAAAGCTAGGAAATTTTGAAACAATTACCTACTATTTTTCCTTAATAGTTCTTTGTTATAACACTTTTTCTTGTGAATAATTTGCTATGTGGTGAAATTATATCGTTGTGAAAATGCTTTTAACGTGTATACTTAAATTTTAATATGGGATAGAATGGAATTTATTTTCATTTTGTGTTTAAAACGTGCGACATTAACTGTGGTAATAATAGAAAAAAGTATTCAAGGTAAAGAAGTCCTCGGTTTTCTTGGCGAGAATTTGAAATGCTTTGGCATCCGGTATATAACGTCGCTGTGTTATTGGGCGTTCAGTTTTAAAATAATGAACTAGATTTCTATTTCTTTATTTGTCTGAATATTTTAAAAAGACCTTTACTTTTTGCAGAAAATCTTGTGTAGCTAGAGCTATTGCAGTACATAAAAAGAATTAATTTGCTCAAGGCTAGAATTATAAAGAGGCAAATAAAAATTAATGTTATTAAATTTATTACGACATTACTGCAGAAATCATGTTTGTTTTAAGAGTAGATTATTAATTAATTTACATTAATCAATGTTATAATATAGTGTAATTAACTAATTATAATAAATTAATTTTACAGAGATGATTATGCGTTTTCTTCCTTTTCAAAATCCCTTTTTTGCCAACAATAAGTTGCAAACTTATAGTATGTTGTTGCTAAGTAGTTAAAGTATTCCAGTTTCTATCTTTGACATCTGCATATTTCAATGTGTTAGTTGTTGTATGGATCTACCAGGTTACATCTGTTCGGTTTTGGTTTCCATGGGGTAATTGACTTCTATCACAACATTTTTTCCTGTATCGTGTGAAGTTGCACGTTCCGAGAAAATTTAGCGTTGGTGTATGGTGTCTATTTAGTTATTTTTTTTTAAATATAACCTTGTTAGCAGGTAGACACTTGATGAGTTAATGATTTTTTTATGCTTAAAAATACGGGTAGGTGATAAATTTTCTTTATAACTATGTGCATCTTAAAAGTTGCATTTACTTTCGAAAAGGACAAAAATCCAAGAAAATAAAAATAAAGAATTTCTACTACCTACATACTCTATAAAGTTATGATCACGAATGAAAAAAATGTACTGAGCAGGCCCGGATTAACCTCTTTGGCGCCCTGAAGCTCCTCTACGGCTGGCGCCTTTTGATGATATATCATCAATCAATAGTATAATATAATAACGGCGTTGTCCGGTCTATCTGTCCTGCTTTGGAGAAGTGTAGAGTAGAACCCCTTTATTTTCAAATAGTAGCAATGCTATAACGGCATCGTTCGTTTGATCTGTCCTGCTGTGTAGAGTATAGCTCCTTTATGTTCAAATAGCAGCGACGATTGATCTCGTCGCTGAAGCAAAAGCGCCAGAACGATATTGGCGACATTCAATATTACCAGGTTTGATATGCTGCCTTACAATAAATTTTAGACTTCTTAATAATAATAATAATGCACAAAAATATTCACAATTTAACATTAATTTGACAGTGGACATTCATGTTCTGTAAAAACGATCATATTAATCTAATACATACCGTCGTAATTTTTTTACTTCATTAAAGTTTGTGACAGGATTGTTCCAGGACGTCGCTACTATTTAAAATAGAGGGGCTAGAGTGTAGAGCAACATCAGGCACCACTACGCGGTGGAAAGGGAAGCTTGAGCAAGACTGTTAATTGTCATAGATACGATTGTAAAAAAATTAAAACCCTGAAAATTATTTACTAGGTAATGAAATATAATATAAATACAAAGATTAGTTAAAGTTTCACAAGATTTATTAATATCTTAACCTGACAATATTGTTTCGACACTTTGTGTCATTATCAAAGGTAGATAAGATTGATAAACAAACACGTTGTTAAGTATAAATACATACAGAAAATAGGTAACTAGATACAATACATAACAAAAACTAAATATCTAACACTTCTAATAAAGGAGAATTACTAAGCTCAGTTTGTTCATTCATTAAAGGTAATGTACTGTGCGTTTATGTCTGTATATTTCAAAAGCTTCTAAAATGTCTAATTTGTGTTTGTTGTTGCAAAAATGTAAGAATTTAATGTTGTTTTGAGGTGTCATTGGGTGGTTCTGTTCCAAAATGTGTTTCGCATAATTCGGTTTTTCTGGATGTTTAAGTCTATAAGAGCGTACGTGTTCTTTGTATCTTATGTCGAAATTTCGAAAGATGTTTACACACAAAAGATTAATGATTTTATTAATAAAGAAAATTTAGATGTTTTAAACAAAGATCCTACCACAAAATTTCAAAAAGAAATAAAACAAGCTTTAGCAAACTGCAATATCTGCTTTAACGAATTAGAAAAACAACAAATCATACATAAAAACCCACAACTACCAAAGCTATATGGACTGATTAAAACACATAAACACAACATGCCTATACGACCAGTAGTATCATATATCAACGCACCTAATCACACCTTGTCCAAGAAACTCAACCATATTATTAATATCATAGGATACAAATCGAAATACTCTGTCAAAAATTCATTAGAATTAGTAGAAAAACTACAGAACATACATCTTCCAGCACATTCAAAACTTGTAAGCTTTGACATTTGTAACATGTTTTCAAAGATTCCACCACAAGACTGTATTCCTTTGTTAGATAATTTCCTAGTTAATAGTAATGTAGAATTAGTAAAAAGATTAGAGTTAATTCAATTATTTGATCTTTGTATCAGTCAAAATTATTTCACTTTTAATAATATAATATATTTACAGAAAGATGGTTTACCTATGGGTAATTCTTTGAGTCCTCTATTAGCTAACATATTTATGGATAATTTGGAAGATCGAATATTTGAATTAGATCTTTCTAAACACATTATTTTTTAGTTTCGTTACGTTGATGACATTTTAGCTTGTTTTGACAGTTCTTTTGAGGTTATCAATGAATTTTTAATTCTTATTAACAGTCTTCACACAAACATCACGTTTACACTAGAAACAGAACAAAATAGAGCTATTAATATTTTGGATTTAACTATTACAATTAATACAAACAATGAATTTGATTTTTCCATATACAGAAAACCCACAAGCACAGACGTCACTATACCTAACGATTCAGGTCATCATAAAATGCATAAACTAGCGGCTTATAGATCTTTAGTACACCGAGCTTTAACTACTCCAATGAAACGATCACATTTTGATAAAAAAATTTCAATCATCAAACAATTAGCATATACAAACCATTATAACCATAACATGATTGACACTTTAATTCAACAAAAAGATTATAGGTTAGCTATCAAAAGAATATTTCCAATTGCAGTGGCGTGCGGTCCATGGAAGCAATGGAAGCAATGCTTGCCTTGAGAATTTATTAAAAATAAAAACAATACTATCAAAAATACTTTTGTAAAATTATGGTTATCGTTATTTAAATTGAAATATTTATCAAATTAATGCTCAATATCAACTCTGTACAGCAAAAAGTATAATTATTTAGAGTACTATTTTAAATCAGGCTCATTAAACTTGCACGGAAAGGTAATACCGATTCAAATGTGATACATACACTTCATATAAGCACTGCTTACAAATGCTCTTCTCTTAACCTTGGCGTGAATCAGCGAGCGCGGGGTGTTATAATAGTCGGATGCTGTTTGGCTGGTTAACATCGTTTGGTCGTAATTTTTATTGTGCTTCGTTCCCAAATGTTTATTTATTATAATTTGGTTATTTGTTCGATTTAATGTTACTTAAGTAATGTAAATCTGCGAATGAGACTGTATTTTGTCGCATTTTATTATTTTAATTTATAAGTTGTATTTTTTAAAGACAAATAGTTCTATTTAGTTTGCGTGTATGCAAATTTAAAATTGCATTATCGTCACGACTGCAAATTCAACTGCTTCGGTGAAAGGTTCGAGTACCTTCGATATAGCCGAATCGGGACGATTTTTTGTTCAGTTTGTAAATTATTAATAAGGAATTTTTCGCATACAGTTTTGGAGAGAAATTATAAATTATTAAGAAAGGCAGATCAAAACCAGATCTTTCAAATTTAACAACAAAGATTAAAACCTGTACCGGTATTTTGCTAAGAAAGACCGGAAAATTGATACGTAGTAGTAGTTTTTTTTAAATAAAGAATGATAGTCAACAAATTCCATAGGTATAAAGTGTAAAAGTGCTTCTTTGAAAAACTTTTAAGCTTAATAATTATAACACTGTTTTTTATTGTACCTAGCTGGGGCGGATCGAGAGAAGTATTTTGAGGGGGAAATCTTTGGAAAAATAATTGTTTTAATAAATAATAATTAAACAAACATTATTTGTTTCTATTCTATGTAAACTTATTTATAAATGGGGGGAGGGATTATTCCCTCCCCGTTAATCCGCGCCTGTACCTAGGTGTATTATAATTAAAATCGTGGTTGCTTCCCTAGCCTAAATGCTCACCGCACGCCACTGTCCAATTGACACTCAAATACAAGACACAAACTACATATCAATACCATACTTTGGCAAGATATCAGAACAAATTGCAACTATACTAAGAAAAACCACCAGTTACAAAATAACCTATAAAACTAACACCAACACCTTTTCATTTTTATTCAATGCTAAAGACAAAACACAAGATATCATGAAATCCGGCATTTACCGTTTGAATTGTTCTTTTTGTAACTCGGTTTATATTGGGCAAACACTTAGAAATTTCGACATAAGATACAAAGAACACGTACGCTCTTGTAGACTTAAACATCCAGAAAAATCGAATTATGCCAAACACATTTTGGAACAGAACCACCCAATGACACCTCAAAACAACATTAAATTCTTACATTTTTGCAACAACAAACACAAATTAGACATTTTAGAAGCTTTTGAAATATACAGACATAAACGCACACTACCTTTAATGAATGAACAAACTGAGCTTAGTAATTCTCCTTTATTAGAAGTGTTAGATATTTAGTTTTTGTTATGTATTGTATCTAGTTACCTATTTTCTGTATGTATTTATCCTTAGCAACGTGTTTGTTTATCAATCTTATCTACCTTTGATAATGACACAAAGTGTCGAAACAATATTGTCAGGTTAAGATATTAATAAATCTTGTGAAACTTTAACTAATCTTTGTATTTATATTATATTTCATGATTATGGAGTTCCACAAAGTAAGGCTGGAGACAGTAAACGCTATTTACTAGGTAAATTTAATAGAAGATGAATATCCCGGGCCTAATAAGAATAATTACCAATAAAAGATTCCAAATTTTTAAGCTTTTATTTGAGTCGAATTTAACAGGTTAATTTTAATTTATTTAAGAATGGTATGATCAAAAAGTAAACTCATCAAGGGTGCTTAGATGTACTTTTGAAAAAAAACCAAAGCAAAACCACTGATCAATTCATACAGTTGTTGTTTGTTGTTGGTTTTTGGGCGAGAAATCAGGATGGCGGAGCATCCTTCGTACCTCATGGCACCGATTGCTATGATCATTTGGCCGATCCTACTAGAATTTAGCCGAATCTGTGGGAATTCCACCCCCAGTAGGGATTTTTAACGTGCCAAACATCGCATTGACACGAGACCTACAGTTTTACTTTCTATCCGAGAAGAAGGCGTTTTTAATTTTTCTCCGCTATGAAAAATTACCAGCTCGGCCGGGGATCGAACCTGCGATCCTTGGATTATGAAGCAAACATGCAAACCACTAATCCACCGAGGCTGGATATTCATACAGTTGTAATGAATTCTACTGTTTATGACAACTGTCAAAGTTTGAGGTTAAATTTCTAATCTAAATCATTAACCCCAAAATGTAATTGTTAAAAATAGTAAAATTAATTATAACTGTTTGGTCAATAACAAATTTCCATAATTAGGTTATTTCAAGTTATTTATTTTCCATATGTAAGTTATAACAATTGTTCCAAATGCATTGGCGCGAGTTACATGGAGTAATCATACGGAAGTAATGGATTGGAAAGCTAAACGTATTCGATTTTCCTGGTCTTCCAACGTTGTTGGTTGCAGTTTATAAACTTTATTTTTTAGATAAACCCACAAAAAACAATCTGAAAGATCAGTTGACCTTTAACCATCTACCATCTTATAGGATGGTGAGTAGGAGTACTTATAACCTTTTCACCGAATCTGTCCTGTCGAATCTACATGTTTCTTATAATTCTTGTATTGTACGGCGGAGCACCATCGTGTTGAAAATACATGCGTTGAAATTCAGATATCTTCTATTTAGAGTATGTTTACATGCCGATCGCAGAAATCCATGATTGTTTATCGTTTTCGAAATTTTCCAAAAATGCAATTTTTCGGATTTTCGATTTTTGCAATGTTTGTATTTATTTTAAAAGATATTAAAAAACTAATGACACTTTGTCATTGTCACTTTTGAAGCTCTACAAAATGGCGTCTTCAAATTTTTTATCCGATGTTTCATCTTCGAGAAATCATCATCAACTTAATTTTTTTATATGGCCACAAAAGTAGAAACACCTTGTATACGGTAGCATTTTTTATTACAAATTCAACGATGTATCACACATTATGCTTCTAAAGCCAAAAAACAGAGAAAAATGAATTTTAATATTTTTTTAGATTCTTAATCTAGTAGGCATTGGAAAAAGAATTCAAAGATTATTGCAAGTGTTCAAATAAGTTCCCATTATTTTCTAGACACAAGTACAGCCTAGAAAAAACAGCTGAATTTAAAACATGATCTAACACTTCTGCCGAGAATGTAATTAAGTATTGTTTTTTTTTACTTTTTAAATAGTAGGCATTGGAACAATATTGCAATATTTCTATTTGATCTGTCACATTATTGTTAAAAACGTTCTAACGTATTTTGAAGTTGTGTGTTTTGTTTATAAGAAGTTAAAGTGTTTTAATTTCTTTGTGTTACGATGGAAAGAGGAAATTTCACAAACGAAGAAAAATTTGATATGTTGATGTGTTACATATTGTAACAACGACAAAGTGTCATTAGTTTTTTAATATCTTTTAAAATAAATACAAAAATTGGAAAAATCGAAAATCCGATTTTCGAAAATCCATTTTTTGGCAAATTTCGAAAACGATAAACAATCATGGATTTCTGCGATCGGCATGTAAACATACTCTAAATAGTGCAACTTTTTCCTAATTTAAGCCAACCTGTATCTTTTACCGTTTTCAAGATCCCCATGCTGTGCATTCTTATCTTGGACACGGTGTATATGACCAGCTGGCAGGTGTTAACCACAAGTAGAAAAAAAAATTATTGGGTAGATAGCAGCCTTCGTTGCCTGTCTCGATATTATGATGATTACATGCATTTATTTTGGCAGATTATTGGAATTCATTCATTCCAAATATTATTTAAACGTGGTAACTTAATCTTGAAAGCTTTCAAAGAATTACGCCCCTTATTTATTGCCCATAACTATGCTTCGAAACCACCACATTCCATATCCATATGATGGCGATAATCTTTTCGTAAGCAAACTTATAAAGACACGAAAACTATTAGCAATTTTTATTATAATTAAAAAAAGTGTGGATTAGAATTTCCAGCTGCATTCTTTTAAAATGTTTGGAAATTAAAAACCACTACGTAGTTAGTTTATACCACTGAATAAATAAATAGAAATCGACTTTTCTAGAGGACAAAATATGAAATTTGTTTACAAAATCAAGGTTGTTATTTGTGCAGAGTGTGAACTGCATTAAATTAATGATAGTAACCTTTATGATCTGACCCGCTTTATACATTTTAATAGGAAAAAACGTCATCGTTTCTCTGTTTATAATGCTAAGGTGTTTCTTCCTCTTCTATCTCTTTTTCTTAATTTATCCTCGAGCATTTAATCGTTGCGAATCTAGTTCTGTGCTTAAAATCAATTTTCAGCAGATAACCATGTATTTATAGAACGGACACCGTTGGCATGCAGGGAGTGGGCCGCGGTGCAGGGACCGAGTAATGTAACCGGTCGGTTGGCTGGGCCTGGCTTGGTGGACCCACTCACGCCTGTCTGTTTCTGTGGGTGTCGATGAGTCCAGGCTTAACCCCTCACTGTGCCAGATGTGCGCCTAGGGGACCTCCACTCGTTAATTACTAACATATTTACAGAAGATGAAAGATATTTCAACTAGAACCATGCTAAAACTACCCTGTAACAGGTTTCTTGCGAAGGAGTTTTAAATCTAATAAAAATGACTTTTCCCGTTATTGTTGGGACTGATTTGGTCATGTACTGGAATACCTAAAACATGTATATATAATACGCAAGAAAAACCTGTAGCTATGCTAATATTTATGCCCTGTGTTTTTTTTGAAAATGTTAATAATATTATTGTAATTTAATATTTAAAGTGAACGTTGAACTAAATTAATTAAGAATTAATTCCCATTAAATAAATAAGGGTACACCAAAATCACTTCATTATCTAAAAATCTGCCATGCTCTTACTATACCTATGAGGTAAGCGCCACGAATTCTTGGCCTGATATAGAAAAAATTAACTTGGTAAAATATAATAATTTTTATTTTTCAATATAATCTCCCCTAATGTCAATACACTTATTACAACGTGGAATTAATAATTCCATGCCCTTGTAAAAATAATCTGCAGTTTTCCCTTCAAAATGTTCAATTACAGCTGCTTGTAACTCGTTCTCGCCCTTAAAACGACGTCTCCTAAGGTCTTTCTTTAAATTGGAAAATAAATAATAGTCACTAGGAGCCATATCCGGTCTGTACGGTGGATGATCCAATGCTTCAAAGTCGCATTCGCGAATGGCAGCTTGTGAAATTGCGGCAGTATGAACGGGTGCATTGTCGTGTAATAATCGAACACCTCTTGTCAATTTTCCTCGACGTTTTTCACGAATACTTATTATTTCCGAAATGTCAGACATCACTGCTAACTCCTTAACTTTCAAACGCCGATCTTCTAATGCCATTTCTTCAATGATTGCAACTTTTTGAGGCGTTACCGATTCAATTGGCCGACCGCTCATCATCTTCAAGAGATTCTTGTTCCAAACGGAAACATTTTGACCACGTTTTTACAGTGGAATATGAAGGAGCTAAATCACCATAGACGCCGTCTAAACGTTGTTTGATTTGATTAGGCGTGTGCCCTTCTTTTGTTAAAAATTTAATGACCGCGCGGTACAATTTTCGTTAGCTACGACATTTTCATGCACTCGTCACGATACTTGAGTGGCTACTAAAATCTATTACACTTCTAGCCGTAATATATATAGTGTAGGCTTCTTACATGTTCAACTATGACGCAACCGAGTTTGAACATGTTGACACCTGCAGAAGCCTGCCGGGCCGAGAATTTATGGCGCAAATTGATGTTTTTTGAATGTTTGTAGGAGATTGTGATTCTGTTTGGTTGTGGAATAAATGCACTTTTGAAATTAAATTATTTGTAATAGTTTCTGTAATGGAAGTATTAACCTGTGAAACGTGCTTTTCAATAATTGAATGTTCAGGTTTATCAAAACAGAAAGTATCAGTGGATGCAGGTGCGTCTGAAAGAGCATTGCATTGATAAATGACGTTTTGAGTATCGTCACTTAATTGGGGGTTAGAATACGGATCTTCCGATATTTGATTACAGTTTGTAGTTATGAAATTATGATGAGAAATGATTTCGTTTTTAAATAGGTTAACTAGACCAAAAAATTCAGGTGAATCATTTTGCTGTAACCAGAAATCTGTAATCTCTTTGGGAGAAGAGATAGTATTTGATTTTGGGTTGTATGAAGTAGGTTTATCTAAAGAAGAACCCAAGTAGTATTTTAATAGTTCGTTGATGAACATGGTGTATGTGAACTGTCAAAAATAGGAAATTTAACTAAATTTGCTTTTAACTGCGCCATATTGAAACGTAACCAATATAATATAGTTTACTTATCTTATTTAAATGATAAAGAAGGATATTTATAAACTTCTGAAAGTGGACTGCTTGCGTGAGAAAATCAAATAACCAATTCAAGGAACTTCAGGTTGCAGGTTGCGTTTCTCGGCAGAGACAGAAAACCAGAGCAATGGAATATTGAAGATATGGTGTTGATCATCTAAGTTCTTCTTACGGGGTCACCAATGTAGTGTTTTGAAGATTAAGGTAGTAATACAGGTTGCTTGTGCGGTATTGTACACTACTTATATGTTATCTCTTGTAGAAGATAATAAAACACATATAATAACTTCTATGAGATATTTATTTATACTCTTGTTGTTGATTACTATTGTCATGGCAATCGCTTAGCATGAAATGCCTTCTTGAGGTAATATGGATGTAATGACTGATTTTATGATGAATATCATTACAGTACAATTCGACGCAAGGACATTTCATGTATGTATATCTTTGCGTGGAAAATTAGGGTAAAACTTTCGAATATATTAAAAAAACGTTTCTTTGAGCTATTAGTCTATTTTTTGGGACAAGCTACCCTGTTATCAGTGTTTCTTTTTATTTTTATGTACACACGTACACCTTCTTAAATTGATTAAATTTCTCTGTTTTTTGGTTTTTAGCGCTGAACTATAAGCACTAAGCAAGTGTTACTGTAAGAATTGGACCAGGCATTTCTGATATTATCAATTGTTTAAATTTCTGGCTCTACACTAGTTACTACTTAATTACAGGTCAAAGTAAATTGGTGAAGGCATAATTTTTATAAAACTGTCGTTTTTTGTTCCGGATTATTCATTACGTTGGATATGAATAGGCCGACCCTTCAGAAGACATCCTCCTTTGGCGAAATTCATTTTCAGGTGCCACAGAATCTCTACTACATTATACTATAATAATAAAGAATATTCACGCAATAATCGATAAGCTCCCTGGCAGTACATACGAGCTTTTGTTGATTGGCAAGTATTGATCTTTTTTTCTCGTGATACTGTATATACCAAATACCATATTTCATCGATCATACTGTATTTATTACCTTAAAAACCTACACATCTTGTTACTACTAGACAGTTTCTCCAAATAAAGGTCTAGTACTACTTATATTTGCGGCGGAATCTCTTTGCATAAATGCGCGCTTCCATATAACAGAAATGTCCCTGTGCCGAACTGTCTCTTGGCTGAAGTATCCTTGCGCCGAACTGTTTCCGCGCCGAAGTATCGCTCTCCTTAGTGGACTGCGCCAAAGTGTCCCATCGCCGAAGTTTCTGAGCCGAATGCCCTTCTTCGGTTTTGCACGCATACCTATAAGTTATAGTAGGACCATAAATTTATTATATCGGCACGGCGAGGATAGGATTTAACTATTTTATCGCTTTGATTTTGAGATTTGTTGTTTTCGTGTATTAACGTTAGATTTGGGAAAAATGGTAGTTGTGTCATTTTTTGAATTGAAGAATTGCTCAACCAAAATGATTAAAACAGCAACACCAAATCTAGAGCGAGTGCTATAGTAAAAACGTGCTCGTAGAATGCACTAGTGGTACCGAAAATATTTAGAGGGGGGCCTCAAACTTGAATTGCTCCTGAGGCCTCTCAAGTGCTAAATCTGCCACTGCTGGGGAGATATGTTTAATAGCCCTTATATATTACACCTGTACTCGCGATCATAGACAACAATTTGAGCAATTACTATAATTGATATTAAAAATTTTGTTATGACAACGTTAAATATCAACATTTGTTAAACATCTACTGCTTTTTTATTCATAGCCTACTAGGTAGATCTTGCGTAAGTCATTTGCATTTTTCTCAAATACCATTAATTTTAATGAAAATTATTAAGGGTAAAACAAGTTTCAAAATGAAATTTTGCATAAAATGAGATAAAAAAAATTTAAATTAACGAATGGAGAAAATACTCATATGATATCTTAAAAGTGATCTACCCTCAATAAACTCCTTGTATCAATTTGCAGTGCAGCCGCCGAGCAGATTCCCGGTAGGCCCAAGAGCAATTTGCAGAATAAACTGCAACTACAGAAAAAAACATGTTTTCTTAAATTTTATTTAGATTTTAGATATTCTTTTTATAATTTTAAGTCTATTTTGCTAACGCATGTAGACATTTATGTATTTTATTAACATAAAGCAATAAATTTGCGAGACGTGGATCGGAGGTTGACTGACGAGATCGGGGATTTACCGACAAAGGTTTTGCAAACATATCTTAATGCTAGAGAAACGACACATGGTAGGTGTTTATCAGGTCATTTACTCAATCAAGAACGCCAGTTGCGCGCTAAACAGTTCATTCATATTGTCATTTGTAGCTGTGCTGTTATTAATTTTTTATGTTTAGAGATAACAATTAAATTAAAATTAATCACTATCATTTTCAAGTAAGTTATTAAGTAACTATTAAATTTCTTATATTATTATTAGCTAGGTGAGATATACTTAGCGTTCTTCTGCAAAGTGACTATTGGTGAGGTTGCTCGACTATTAGAAAATGTTGCTTTTTAAGGCAATTCCAAGCAGCATCTAAGTAGCAGTAACTGGAATTGGAACTTTGATCGAGTAGTTGTTACGTAACCACAACTAAATTTACGACTTTATATGTTTAATTACTTCAGTATGGAATATTTTAGTAATTATGTAGTTTTTTCTACTATTTATTGGAACTATGTAGTTATTACTTCTACGTAGCTTTTAATGTACTCGTATGTAGAACGGTATTGCCATCGTATAATTACTTTAAAGTTGTTGCAACATCAAAGTGGTATTGTATTTGTACCTTGCCCGAAGCTATTGTAAAGTTTTAAAACTGATCTAAATAGATTATTTTTTCAAGGAAAAATTAAAAAAATGTTTGGAAAAATTAAATAATTTTAATAGCACTTTCGAAAATCATTAATATTGTACGTTATTTTTTTTCTATTTGCGTTTCCAAAAGAGATTTATAGTTGAATACTGGAAATAGTAACATTTTATTTTTTAAAGATTGATATCATTGCTGAATAGCTGTTCTTAAAATGTCAAACTTATTTACGCAAATTTAAAAACCAAGTATTACGTAAGCAGGCTTAGGGGGTGGTGAGTGTTAAATTTTTCCTTATTTTGCTGACAAAGGAAGTGGGGGAGACGGAAAACCTTATGTAAGATATAAATTACAAAATGATTAAATTTTTAAAATAATATTTAAATATTTACTTGAAATTAATAAAATTACTTTTTCTACTTTTATACCAAGTTTATAATTCTTTATAAGCAAAACACCGGGGTTCCGGGATTTCTCCGTGCCGCCGCATTGTAGCACAAAGTAGTCTTTATAAAGTAGACTACTTCGGCGAATCCCCGATATATCAAATCAAAAGAAATTGAAACAAACGAATATGAGTCAATGTGATTTGTTATAAGGTTTTCTTTTGATTGCTTTGTTTTTTTAGCTTGAATAAAAGATTGTTTTATAAGTTTCATTTATTCAATTTAAAAAATAAATAAATAAATAAGTAATTCATTAACCTTAGAAATTTAATTTTCGTTTTAATTTTGATATCTAATAAAAACACAAAAATACTAATCCTTTTTAGGGTTGGGGGGAGGGCTATGCGATTTTCTTATTTTTCCTTACAAAGGGGGTGGGGTTAAAATCAACAACATGATGCTTACGTAATACTTGAACACTCCCAAACTACTTAACAAAGTATTCCTAAAATTTTCGTTTCATAAGACACGTTTTTAGCTCACGCATCCAAGTTTAGAAAACTACCCGCGTAACTGGGAGTTTTCTGAAGGACAAATAGAAAAAATAATATAAAATTTTCGTTTCATAAGACGTTTTAGCGTCTCTAACGCGTCTGAACTTGAATGCGTGCGCTAAAAACGTGTCTGTAAATTTGAAAAACAAATGCAGAATCTGAATTTTCTGAAGATTCTGACCTTCTGACTGCCATTCTGAACTGCCAACTGACAAAAAACTCTCCTAACAAATTTTATTTAAACTAAAAGTAAGTTATTGTTTTTAATTATTAAAGAATAACGCAAATAAAAAAAATATAGTAGTATAAAATATTTCGTTTCATAAGACGGTTTGGCGCATTTGTCCTTGGGCGCGTGCGCGAAAAACGTGTCTTATGAAACTAATACTTCAATTACTATTTTACAGAGTTTAGTTAAACTGATCCATTTTCGATAGTTATTTGGTTGTTTAGGCTTCTCCGACGATAAACACGGCTTCAAGTGAAGTTTTATGTACCGTTATTATTAATTTCAAACTAATAATTTGATCATCAATATGGATATGGGTAAATTATAGAAGGGAAAAACCGGGAAAATGGTATTTTACGCCGTGGAAAACCGGGAAAAAACCTTGAATTTAAAAGTACCACTGTTACTAGCCACCCCGAATAACTTTTTCAATTATTTAGAACTGATTGCGATTTAAATTTAAAAAAATACACAATATGTTTGTATGTTCATGTACCATAATACGGTCTACTATCGAATGCAAATATTCTGACCCCTGAGTTTGAATGCGCATAGCAAAAAAACTAAAAATTAATTAATTCAAACAAAATTAATTAATTAAATTAATTCAAACAAAAACAGTTATAATTTAATTTTTTAGGTTTTGGGATTTTTGCGAATTATGTTACAAAAAGAAGTGTTTTTTTAGGAGTTTTGACGTAAACCTTGTCTTTAATAATTAGTATTTCAATAAGTCAACTCGAAGAAGTATCTTATTTTAGGTTTTTGAATTTTTGCGAATTATGTTACAAAAAGTCGGGTTTTTAGGAGTTATGACGTAAAGCCTGTTTTTAATAATTAATATTTCAATAACTCGACTAGAAGAAGTATCTTATCTTAGGTTTTTGAATTTTTGCGAATTATCTGATTTTAGGTTTTTGAATTTTCGCGAATTATATTACAAAAAAATCGTGTTTTTAATAATTAATATTTCAATAACTCGACTTGACAGAATTGAATGCAATTTTATATGCATGTAGCTAATAGTGTTTTATGTATTTGGAAATTTTTGTAGTTTGATATCTGTATTAGTTCTTAAGTTATTCTATATAATAGAGGGTAATGCATTCTGGTGTTCTGATGCCTTAATCAAATATTATTTTGAAAAAATTTCTTAAGGTATTTGTTTTATTAAAAAAATACTATATTCGATAAAAAAGAGATATTCGAAAGATGTCACTTTTATTGATAAAAGTTTTGTTTCTCACTTCAAGATTTATTCGAAAAAAGTTTTTGGCATTTGGACAAAAACCAATCTAAAGTCTAGCCAACTTAAAGCTAGCCAAAGATTAAAACAAATTAAAGCTTGAACCTTCTACTTATTAAGCACGTGTTAAAGACTTGTAGTTTGTAAAGTATTAGTTTGTAAATAGTTTGTAATAACAGATTTTGATTAAGGCACCAGAACGCCAGTACACATTACTCTCTATTTCATAGTAGTTATTGATATATTAATTATTAATGCTTAATTCAAAACTCCCAAAAATCGGAAAAACCTAAAATTAGATAATTTCATTAATTTACTATTGTATACAAAAATAAATTTGTCTATCTAGCTGTTTTGTTTGAATTAACTTGAGCTTATAGTTTTTTGCTATGCGTATTCAAGCTTACGGGTCACAACTTTTGCATTCGATAGTAGTTGTGTTCTCACCAGTGGCGTAGAAATAGAAGTATGGGTAGGGCCACTCCATAAAGTAAGAGCAATTATCAAATGAGATGAATTTTGGATTTTCTTCAAAATTTTGGCGCAGTAACTCTTGGATCTCAAGTGATGATCAAAATCGATCATATTAAATTTGCACCTTTCTTTGGTAGTTTTGTTTGGATAAGTGGGGTTCATCCGAGAAAATGATTAAGAACCGCCATTTTTTGAAGATCAGCAACTAGATGGTATATTTATGCGTTTTTAAGTGTTTTACCAGTGACTCTCAAAAGCTTTTTTATTCTTTGGCACTATGTGGTTTTGTGGCCCATTTATAAGAATAAAAAAGTTAGAAAAAAGCTTTTAAAAATGTTAATTTTTATGTGTTTATTAGTTTTAAGCAATAATCTTTTACTGCAAAAATCTTCGTTATTGAAATAACGATTTTTGAAACTTGACGTTTTTTAAATTTTTAAAAATTTTGGCGACTTCAAACCAAAAGTCTGTTTGACTAGAGCAATCGGAAAAAATTATATAAGTTAAAAAGAACATTTAGATGGTTGATAGATACAAAAAATACCACATGCAATTATTTGCTTCCAACACATATTTTTGAGCACTACAAAATTTTATGTCTGAAATCTTTACAAATATCAAAAAGGACACTTAATGAAATATATTTTACTATATCTTTAATGTTTTATATAAAAAGCTTTTTCGAGTTGCATTTATCCGATTTATTTTTACATAAAGCTATAGTTTGATTGAAATGCTGTGGCGAGCTACCTACTAGTTAGTAGTTAGGGTTACGTTTTACCTTACGTATTTGCTTTGTCACTTGCAAAATTGAGGTAGTTTAAAAAAAGCATTGTTGTACAAAATAATTTTTCTTAATGTAATGATTGCAATTGTTAAAAAAATATTAAACATGTGTTACGTTGCATTCTAACAAAACCAAAAATAACGATACATTTTAGTTAACGGAAGAGAAGCAATTTGTTCCGCTCCAGACCCTTGACCGAAGAAAGCCAAATTTCTAAGAATTCTACTACTTAATTTAGGGTAGATGTTTGTTTATCGGTCTAGAATTCAGTTTGTTTCAGAGTGCAGTTGTATGGTGAATGTACATAGATGAGCTTACGTACAGAAACAAAAGGGTAGTTAGTGCATGAGTCAATACTTACTGAGACGTGGTCTCATTCTGTTTATCTTTTATTACAGGAACGGACCAGTCAACGCCCTAGGGAATAGCCATCCTCTTTCCCCCCCTTTTTTAACGATTTAAACGATTTTAAGTTTATTACTCCTTATTGATAAGGTTAGCTAATTTAGTTTGTAATTTCAGTTTAATATATTTTAGTTATTTGTCTCTTTTAAATTAATTACATGTGCTTTCATGGAATAGACTTGCAAACGTTTATTTAATTATGTGTTTTATTTATTTTATTATTATTATTGGTTTATTAGTTTCTTTAATCACTAAAACCCTCCCCTTCTCTCTGTAACACATGGATGTTTAATTGTTAATTTAATTTTTAAATAATAAATTAATGATCAGAAAATAAATACGAATTTAAATAACATACGAAAATTATTATTTATTTATTATTAACGCCAATTAATAGACACCATCAAATATAGATATTAGAATAATATTTACAGGATATACAACGGAAATACCTGCGTTATGATAAGTTACAATGAAAACAGTACAAAAAAGGTAAACAAGAAAAACGACATTTTAATCATAATAGTATCCTCCCCACTGTATGTAGGCATATTTACTATCACTACTACTACTATCATTTATGTGTACAATTAAGGCTCCTACTTAAGTATCTAAAATGTCTTCACGTTCCAAATAGCAGTTTTCAGCTTCAATGGCGTGTGTTTTTCCTTGTGATTACCCTTATAATTTGTGGAATTTCTCGGCTAACACACGCACTACATTTAAATATACCAATTCTTCTTGCAACATTTCCTTTTACGGTACCCTAGATCTCAATAGGATTTAGATCAGTATGGTACGACGACGGAAGAAGTAACAGTTTGCTTTTGCATTACGACAGTTAAAAGATATTGCTGATGTACAAGTTCTAAGCATATACTATTATAGTTCCATACATCTATTGCTTTCTTATGGTATTATTTGTTGGGGCCACTCCACTGAAGTTAATAGTCTTTGTCATGTAGAAAAGAATTATCAGCACCTTGTTTAATCTTAACCTGATAACATCTTGTAAGATATATTTTAACCAATATGATATTCTAACAATTTATTCCTTATACATTCCTGAAGCAGCTTCTCATATCAGGAAAAACCTTGCTGAATTCACGGAGAAGTAAAGTATACTACTAGGCAACAAAATAATATTATTGTACCCCGTTGTCGGTTAGCACAAACGGAGAATGGACCTTATATCACATCCATTAAGATATATAACCATCTACCAGACACAATCAAATTGAGTCAGTCATACATAAAATTTAGGAAAAATCTGAAGCATTTGCTAACAGAATATAGTTTTTACAATCTTAACGAGTATTTTGATTGCACCTGGAATACTTAATTCAGAGACTCAGTACAGTGGCACACTAATCGTAGTCGGTTTTGTCTTTTAAATTGTCTTTTAAAAAGGGTCGTGGGTTCTAATCCCACTTGGAGCGACGGGATTTTTCTAATTGGAAAATTCCGCCACCTCAACTATGGCTGTGTGTATTCGTGTTGCATGTTAGATGGGGGACAAATGACCTTAGCTGTTGGTTCCCGCGTTGTGTAGGTGTGAAATAAAATAAAAATAAAATAAAAATGTGATGGGTAATTTTTTACTTATAATTGTTGTTGTAAGGTGTTTGCATGAAAATAAATTGAAACTTGATAAATTATTAAAATTGATTTAATTATCAGTATAAACAACACATAAAACAGACTTTAGTAAAAGCACAGTGAAAATATATACAAAATATAAACCACCTCCCTTTACCATAAAAAATGCTCCGGCTAAAATAATTGTTGTGAAGTTTGAATCTTACCACAACTGAAACTCAACAGGCGGGTCGCTTTATAGGACAATAACTAAATATTTATCTATGAAGCATAATTAAACTACACACTAAACAAAAAATAAACCATAAGTTTCTTTAGAATTGAAATGACAAAATTTATTTAACACAACAAATGAACAAACTAAAAAGAAATAAAATAAATAAATTAAATTTGGATACCCTGAATCAAGGAAAGATTCATTCTAAGATAGTTTATTTCGTTTTATCTTCGGAAGTAATATCTCTGTCATTCCTATTATCTTAAACACTAAAATTAAACTAATTAAATACTTTAAAATATTTAAAAAATATCAATGTATTGGCGCCTTTTCAATTACAACTGATGTAGGAACAAAACAGAAATCCTCTTTCTTCCATATGGTTCTTTACTAAGATGGTTGAAATAAAAAATTCACTTTTCTTCAAATAAATGTCCAAATTAAATGGTAATAATCAAAATTATTAAAAACCAGTTTTTTTCTTGAGATAAGGTAAGTCCATTCAATAATTAAATTGATAAATTCCCTCCCATCATCTAATGTATAATTAAGATTGATATTCTCATAACCCATAAAAAAATTTCTTACAAAAAAAACTTATCCACTAATAAAATTCACAGCACTGAATGTGAATATTATTTCAATTTAGAATAAATTATTGTTAACAAATTATTAATCACTTGACGTTTCACCAATTTCTAACTTAAATTTTTTGATATTTAGGTTTGTTTATATTTTGAATTCGCAACATAACTTTTAAATTTTAAAATTTTGCTCTGGGCACATATGCACTGCTTGAAAGATCTAAATTTACAGAGTTTGTCACCAAAACGCTTGCTGTATTTATATTTTTTTCAAAAACATAACACTGCTATGGTTATTTTCCTAGTTAGAAACAAATGCTAATTTTAATTATATGATTAGTGTACTGTGTACAAACAATTAAAACCACCTAGTTACAACGTTCTTTTTCTACAAAATCCATCCTTACATCCTATTGAACATTATTCACATAATCTTAGATATCAAAACTATAAAATAACAACTAGATTACGTAATTTCAGATTGCCATGGTAAAACGCAGAAATTTCTATTTTCCAACCAATACATTTTCTATAGAAAACAATCCCAACATTTAAATTTATTTCTCAGTTGTACCCAAGGAACTGCTTGACAACAACTTAATAAAATATTTCATCCCACAAGTTTTTTAATCCTTATAAACAACAAAATTATAATGAAACCGGCAAATCGTTGACTTGTAAGAAATACTTTATAAATTAAACCTGCAGGTAAGGTAATAAATATTTGCATATATCATCACAACCATGCACCTTGCCTTTTTTGAGTCAAACCAAGCATTGAGATGGCTTCAAATTCATATTTGTGTACAAAATTAACTAACGATAGCACATCGTTAGCTAAACAATTATGTTAGCTGAACGTTAGTCAAAAAATTATTTAAAATTGTAAAAAAACTTCCTTCTAGAACTTATGCTACCCAAATAGCATTGTTTTAAATAGTTGCATATTTTCCAAACCATGTCATATATCATGATAATATATTAGCGTGCTTAGATTGTTATTGTTAAGTTGTTTAGCAACCAGTTCGTAAAATATTCATAAATCGTTTATCATACATCTATTGTTGATATCAGCGTGCAATAAGAATTTTACTACACTAGCTCAATAAAGGTTAACTTTTTACACGAAAACCAGTGTAAAAAGTAGCCCCTTTTTGTATTACCGTAGATAAGAAAACACGCAAAACGTGGTTACACGCATTTAAGCTTTTCAAATAATCCCCTGCTTCTTGTTTTCAATCGTGACAGTTGTTTAAGTCATTAGTATTGTTTTCTAACTATTTGTACAAAAATGCTAGATTATTCTTATCTTTCGAATAGATGCCCGACATGCATTTACAGTTTGGCACATTGTAATAGAGTGGAAGCAAGAAGACTTTACGCACACCATTTTCCAAACCTACCTTTACCAAACGGAAAAACATTCGAAAGGCTTCATATTAGATTAAGGGAAACGGGATCTTTCAAACCGGTGGTCCAAGATCGCGGCAGAACACGAACTACAAGAACTTTGAACTTGGGAAGAACGTGTGTTCGATTGTGTTGAGGAAAATGCAGGTTAGAATACTCGAAGAATTACTTTGTCGGAAGGTGTCGATCATATAACTGTGTGGCGGATTTTAAGAAGCAATCAACTGTATCCGTACCACGTGCAAAGAGTACAGGGACTTAGCGAGAATTACTTTCCAACACGAGAAGCTTTTTGTGCATGGTTGTTAGAAACACGAGTCGCCGATCTTCTCTTTTTGCCATTTGTGCTCTGTACTAATGAAGTTGGTTATACGTACAAGAGACGGTATCGTCAATTTCCACAATTTACATCAGCGGTAAGATGAAAACCCTCATGCCATTATTAAGTCCAGGCATCAACAGCATTTTTCATTAAATGTGTGGGTAGGAATTATTTATCAACGACTTCTTGATGGGTTCTTTTTGTATCACCCGGACGACTTTCTGGCCAGAATTATCGGTATTTCTTAGAAGATGACTTACCAGGTTTGCTGCTAGCTGTTCCACTAAATGTTAGAGGACGCATGTTGTTTATGCATGATGGTGCTCCGGCCCACTTCAGTTACACAGCACGTGGATTTCTAAACGCAGTATATCCTGGAAGATGGATTGGTCGTGGTGGACCTGTAGCGTGGCCTGCACGGTCTCCCGATTTATCTCCTCTTGATTTTTATGTACGGGGACATCTAAAATCTATGGTGTATTCTACTCTAGTTCAAGACATTGAGGTTCTTTGAAAGAGAGTGGAAGGCGGATGCCAACATATTCGGAACACAATAGGAATTTTTGAGCGCGCGCGGCAGTCCATGATCCGACGAGCTCAGCAGTGTGTTGCTGTCCGTAAAGGTCATTTTGAACATTTATTATGATTCCAATTAAACAATCTTGTTTATTGCTTTTAGCCTTATATGGTGAATCGTATCACTTATTATGCAGTTGTTCGGAATTAAAAGAGTTTGCTTATTTTAATTAATAGGATGAAAAAGGTGCTTCTATAATCCTATAATTAATTCTATAATGTAATCAAGATTATCAAAAAGTTGTGATAAGAGTGTCTACAGAAATTAATGGGAACAATTAACAAGTATAGCAATATACTATTATTTCTTGAATAGGCACCAGTAAACGCAATTAATAATTGGCAGAAGTAAGCTTATTGAACTCCATCATTTAAATTGAAATTTAAAAAACACTGTTCTTTAAAATTTCTATTGCATGTTAATGTTGATACAGTTTTATAGTGTGGAAAGTGAGATATTTCGTACGAGTGGGAATTTTGACATGTTGGAAACATCCCATGACACGTTCTAAACATTCCAACATGTTTTGTACACAATTTTTTCTACGACCACAAATAATTTTTAGAAATTAGCAAGTTTTAAATAAATCAGTTTTGTACAATTTTATTACAATTAAAACACAAGAAAACAACAATATTAAGCTTTATAATAATTAATGTAATTTAATATACCTACTATTTTTTACGTCTGTTAAATACACTACTTTTTTTTCTTTAATTTGTGTTCATAAAGTACTCGATTAATTAACACCCCAAAAGCGTGAAAAAAGTGTCATAGCATTTCATATTTCCACTCCTTTTACGTTAAAAAACGTACCACAGCACTTCATTTTTTAACAAAATTTCAGTTGTTAATTATATGAATAGTGTACTGCGTACAAACATCAGCTAACCTGTCAATTCAATTGTTTCATGTTGTGCAAATTAAATTTTGTAACAATTTTGATATTACTGTGACGTTTTGTGATAATTTCACATTAACCATGCCAGTAATTGTACTTTCGATTATTATTAATTTCAATTATGTCATCAAAAATTAATAATTTATATTATAAACAAATGTAGTTATTAAAATGAATTAATGTTATACATACTCAAACTAGTTCTGACTTCAATCTTAAACCGTCCTTTAATGGAATTAAATATATTAACAGACGTAAAAAAAATTGGATGAAACTCGTGCGTAAAGCTACTTTTTTACACGTACAAAAAAGTAATACTTTACTCACATAAATAACTATTATACCGTCGGTAAATCAATTGTTTTAACGCGTCACTTCAGTTAACATGTATCTTTTTTTATGTTTATGTATTGGAACACCCAAGGGCATATCAAGGTGCTTGAACAAAACAGGTCACTTCGACTTTTCATAAAGTAGTAAGGGTGAGAAAATATTATATTTAATTTAAATAAATACAAACAAAGCTATAAGGTTGATTACAATTTTATTATATTTCTGGGTACCAAAGAATTACCGCTATTTTTTAGAATATAAAATGTTACAACATCGCAAAAATGTAAGGACAGGGTTTATAACACATTTCAAGTACAACTTTCCGTACATGTGTTGTAAAGTTTTCGCGTGACTTATGAAAATTGGCAGTTTCGTAGTCTCTAAATTATGCGCAATATGCTACTTTCGTAGGTAGTTATAGGAAAACAAAATTATCGTCGTGGTGTCATGTATTACGATTTATCAAGAATTTGACAAAATTTTAGAATGTGCAATAATTAAGCGATAATGATGTGTAAAAATAGAACGTTTTAGTAGAACACAGTTTATACATATATAGACAGATTCGTAGAGATCTGGGGTGGGCCGCGGGTCATTTAAAATCCCCTCCTGTAACTAGTTTAATAAAAAAATTCAGTTCGAAACAACAAAATAACACGGAGTGATTTATAAAAAAAATTAGTTATTGTAAACCATGTGCAAAACCAAAAAGATTTTTGTTATTTATTTATTTTAAAGTGTAGGTACACTGAGAAAATCAGAATCAGAATGATCAGTAATGATAACAAGCATTTCCTGTTACTATAGCGCTCGCAATACAAATCCCTTATGATAACAATACATGTATTGCAACCGTTTTATTTGCAATAATAAATTCTGTGTTGCTATCTCAAAAATAAATATTTCTCTTAACATATCACAATCGTAGACTACACGATGATGATAATAATAGTACTCCCCTTTCACAGGCCATGGTCGGAGATCCATCCATCGGAGATAGCAGAGCCGTTCGGTACCCAAGGGTGATGGTAAAGTGGCTAGCTCTACGCACTGACCACCTATTATTACCCCGAATAATTATTTGTCAGGTACTCAGAGTCGACCTGGAAGCCTTAGATATTTTTAAGAATTCCAATGTATCATACCTGGGAATCGAACTTAGGACTTTAAGATTAGTAGTCAAGAGCCATACCTACTAAGCTACCATGACTACGTAGACTACACGATAATGGCCATAATAATATTTCATATTGTGGTTTTTACAAAATAATACAGTTATTTTGCAAATACGGCATTACTTCTAAGACGATTTGATATTGTTGAAAAACGTTACAATAGTACATATCGTGCATAATAAGCAATAGTACAATGAACACAACTGGGCGCTTGAAAATGGTGGGTTTGGACTAGAAAAATACACAGTGAAATGTGATCTCATCATGTTTGTCTGGCTTTAATTTTATTTTTTATAAATGATATCAATATCTCTGCTTTATATAGCAGCGCGTTATAATTTTATACGTACTTTTCTAAAAACGTTGGTCAAAATTATTAAAAATTTGGACTTTCTCTAATCAAAAAACTTTATTAAGCTTTTTTTAATTCCAAATGCCATCAGAAATGCGCTGGTCAGGTCTAGTGCATGCATTATAAAACACCCTATATATATGAGAAAAAATGACAAATGTCAACTTTTCAAAATGTACTAAAAACTGTTACATCTAGTAGCAGTGTAGAGATTATTAAAAATAAAAGCCACAACTGCCCTCAGAACTGCCCTGGTTGGTTGGTGTCAGCGTGTCATAACGAATTCGTATTTTATTATCAATCACAGACGTCACCGGCCCTCAAGCATATACAGATACATAAAGCTCTACTTTATTCCCTCAAAAGAGGGAGAAAAGAGCTGTTTTATTCCCTAGGAAGCAATGTTTTCAATTGTCGGGACATTTAACAATATGTATTTTCAAAAACAAAAAAGGTAATTTCAAAAAATAGCATACATATACTATTGTTTCGTCAACTGTAAAAGCAGAAATTTGCCATATAAGCTATTTATAATCATAGACGTATAATTTATCTTAAAGTTGGTTGTTAGATTATTTTAATTTTAGATTTTTAATTAACAAATGTAAACCCAGTCATCATCAACCGGGCTCCGGGGTGATCACCCCGGATGACTCCATTCTCATTGGGTCTGTATATAGAAAGAGAAAAATGGAATTATTTTTTAATTAGTGCCAATACATCCGCTTCAGCAGAAACCAAACAGCAGAAATCAATGTGATTCAGAAGATTAATAGATCATGGCGATTTTTCTCTTGTCATGTTATGAATAAATAAACCCAAGCAGTGAGTAATGTTTTCCAGTAAAATTATTTACTTACGGACTGTTAACATCTCCTCAAGATAATTTTTATCGTTTATTATTCGAATGTGATTAGAATTTCAAGATATTTACTTCAAACAGAAGTGTTTTTGCCAGATAAGAATGATTTGGTTAAAGCAAACAGTGATAAAAATATCTGATTTGGTCTTGTTTGCGTTTGTGGGTTAGAATTTTTCGAAAGAATAGATTATCTTTAAACTGCGATAGCTGGAGATTTTTCAAACGTTACTGTAATTGATTTAATATATTGTATGCCTAAATAACCTAATTAATATGCCTTAAAAACTAATTAGCTAAATCATTTAATTAAATTAATTAGTTAAATTTAATTATGTAAAGTAACTGCTTTAAGGATTACTTAATCTTTATTTAATACCGATGACAGATTCAATTTACAATTATATTATAATTTTATCTATGCTCATAAAATGAATTGGCTTCAGTACAATTTTTTACAAAGTTGACACTGGAGTGTAGGTCGATATCCTGCCAAGTACTTTAAACGTATTCAAATAAGTCTGAATCTTATCAGTATTAATATGGATGAACATGAAATGGTCTTTAATGCATCCAGTAGACTTTCTCAGTTAATTTATCAACTTGTAGGAAACTTTGAACTATACCATTAAGATAATAATAAAGATATTGAAAATGTTGCCTTTGAAACTTTATTTCGAGATTATTTTTTTTATATCGTTTTATTACACTTTTTAGTAGAGCACTTTAATCGGGGTTAATTTAATGGTAAACACACATTTACGATCGAACCACGGTGATAAGTTTTTATACGAAGAAAAAAATTAAAAGTATAGGAAGTAAAATCGTAGGCCCAGTGTCAATGTTTGTCACATTAGGAATTCCTACTGAGGGTGCCGTCTGAGGATAGATTCTGCAAAATGTCAGTAGATAGATTTTTAAATTACATATCATAAAGTTTTTAATAAAATCTTAACCTTACAATTGTTTCGACATTAAATGTCCTTATCAAAGGTAGATAGGGTTGATAAACAAACACGTTGCTAAGGATAAATACAGAAAATAGGTAACTAGATACAATACATACAAAAATTAAATATCTAACTCTTCTAATAATGGAGAATTACTAAGTTCAGTTTGTTCATTCCTTAAAGGTACTGTGCGTTTATATTTGTATATTTCAAAAGCTTCTAAAATGTCTAATTTGGGTTTATTGTTGAAAAAATGTAAGAATTTGATGTTATTTTGAGATGTCATTAGGTAGTTCTGTTACAACAGGTGCTTGGCATAATTAGATTTTTCTGCGTGTTTATTTCTATAAGAGCGTACGTGTTCTTTGTATGTTATGTAGAAATTTCTAAGTGTTTGTCCAATATAAACCGAGTTACAAAAAGAACAATTCAAACAGTAAATGCCGGATTTCATATCTTGTGTTCTGTCTTTAGCATTGAATAAAAAGGAAAAAGTGTTGGTGTTAGTTTTATAGGTTATTTTGTAATTGTTGATTTTTCGTATTATATTTGCAAGCTCTTGAAATATACAAACATAAACGCACATTACCTTTAATGAATGAACAAACTGAACTTAGTAATTCTCCATTATTATAAGTGTTAGATATTTAGTTTTTGTATGAATTGTATCTAGTTACCTATTTTCTGTATTTTTCGTTAGCAACGTGTTTGTTTATCAATCTTATCTACCTTTAATAATGACATTTAATGTCGAAACAATTGTAAGGTTAAGATTTTATTAAAAACTTGTGAAACTTTAATTAATCTTTTTATTTTTATTATATTTAATGATTATGGAGTTCTACAAAGTAAGGCTGGAGACAGTGAACATATCATTATGATAACCGGTGTCAAAAGGAACGAAGTACGGTACGGGTTTGCGCCAATACTTTGCTAAAGAATAAAACAAAAACATACATTATTGAATTTATTTACTTACATTTCCAGTAACAGTGCAATAGTTGATTTAAAGTTTTTTTGTCACTTGTTGTCAAGCATAAAAAATAAGAATTTATTCTGCTGACAGATTTTAGCAACTTTTATGAAAATTTATTACAGAATCAGTTTGCAGTATTTGTAAGACTCCACGTAATAAACGACTATGTTACATGCATTTCCTAGCAGCTAGGATGTCTAGCCAAAACAAACCAACAAGATCAGTTTCAGAGAAAGTTGGAGTTTCAACAGAAAGTTGAAACTCCAGAGATAACATACTGAGATGTTATTATTTAAATAAAAAAATTAAATAAATTAATGATGTTAAAATTACTTTGGCTAGCTTTAATAAAAAAAATTTAAATAACACTCAAATTTTCTTTTACCCAAATAGGCTGACTAAGGTTTAATTGGATAGAGCATGAGATAAAGACTTACATTGATATTATTAATTTCTGTACCTGCAAAAAGATGCACTTGGACTTCTGCAACTAGTCAAACAGCAAACTTAAACTCTGTATGTGAAGAAAATGAATGGATGCTTGCATAAACATCAAATTAATAAACACATAGCTAACTTGAAACACAGATCTTTATTTTTATTATGATAAATAGAAAATCTATTTCAAAAGAGAAAAAAAAATTAAAAAAAACAGAAAAGTTAAAAAAAAGGAAAATCTTTCTTAAGCTTGCTCAAATGTGTTAAATATTAGTTACCAACCTGACATGGGAGTTGTAACTGGTCTCCATTTTAACAAACTGGCATCAAATAAGTTTATCAGATAAGAAAGATATTTACAAATGCTAAATAAATTTATCTAACGAAAAATTAATTATTTTTCTGAATAAACAAATTGAAATTGTTTAAATGTTACAACTTTGTTATTGAAAACACACTCAAATAAGAAAAATAAATTCTGAATTTATTAAATAAATTGTCTTTATAATTTTGTTGTTCCTAATGTGATCCAAAACCTTTTATTTTCGATTTACCTTGTATATAAACGTCAACTAATCCACTCAAATGTATTTTCTAATGTATTATCGGTAATACAGACAGTTTCAATTCAACAACTGATCTCTAATATCCATCAAAGTCGAATATCCAAATCAATAATTAAGTAAACATAAATCTTCTTGATTTAATTTAAATAAATCGTTCACAATTCCATATAAATGTTGAAGAACGAAAATAAATCTTCTTTGATTTAAACATTCAGGTAACTATTCAATTCCTTAAACACTTTGTTAAAAATCGTCGTTTCTTTACAAAGAAACATGTGGTTATCACTTAACCTTACTTTATTTTGCAGATTTTTGGTCTGGAGTCGAGCATGGACACTCCCAATGCGTTTTGTCGACTGAAACTGCTTTTTTCCCGGAGTTTATATAGGTTTCACCAAAACAATCGAAAAACAACACAATTTTTCAAAACAATTGCACATCAAAATTTTATCATGACGTCACTAATCTTAAATCTAAAAAGACAGAAATGTAGCTGGCGAAAAGACAATTAAAACAGTATAACAACACACTTATGGCCTACAATAAACCTCATAAAAATAAATCTCATTAAAACTTAATTACAATGAAAACTCATTAACTCCAGCTATGTCTATACAAGGAATGACTACATAGCTACCCAAGGTAACTAATACATGTGCAGTTTACATAGAAAAATATTTACAATAAAAGAAAAACTTAAATAAAAAATCTGTTTACACGTTTTTAAGGTCAACCGATGCTTTGCAAGTTCCCATACAAATGACAACATAAATGAAATCAAACTATACTCACTCTTGTCCAGAATACAATACTCCAAGTGCCTGCATTCAAACAACAGTGTAAAATATTATAACAAAATCAATATTTGGAAAAATTGAAGCATATCAGCAAAGCCAATACCTTCACAAACATTAACAAATTTTTCAAATACAGGAATTTGTAAGTTAAATGTACTGTTATAGGCATTACAATAATGACCCGTTTTACATATGCGGTTCAGCGTAGTAGGATCAAGAAAATTCTCTTCTACGTTATTTATCGTCAAACCCAATATAAAGAAAGAAATATAACATCCTTTAAAAAAATGGGTAAACTATCGTGAACATGTAACATGGATTACATAAACCATATTCTACTACAAAAACAATCTAACTGATTGATATGGCTTTTTGTATTTATAAACCTTTTATAAAGTGAGGTTAAATGTGTGTTAAGATAATCGTACTCCTATTTTCCTACTTTAACTTGATAAAACTATCTGTAACCAAGCATGTATCCTTAAGCATGAATAAAACTAATATCGTAGCATGAATATCTATTTTTATTACATGAATATTACGTATAAGTGCTATTTGACTATTTGAAAGCTTCCGGAGCCTATCGTAGCCTATTAAATGTTCTTATTAATGTGTTACAAACTAAACAAATTTTCAATTAGATGATATGATATCATCTCAATACGCTTGTGCCTTTGGAGGCTTATGTAAATATTTTTTAAACAAGAGGATTTTATAGTATACCATTCAGAGATTTATAGGTTTAGAAATGAGGAATTCAATATGCCAAAGTGTCAATGACATTAGGACCGAAAGCGTTTCGTTTTTAGAGGTTAACATTCTAGATCTTCCTGATTTTGAACTTCCTATGCGTCAAAAGACCTGGGGTTTTATAGTTCTCGAAGTATTTCAGTTTCGATTTTTCCGAGATTTCTAAATTACATTAACAAACTTACTAAATTTCATAAAATAGATTACCATAGGTTTGAAACTGGGGCAAATTTTGAGATTTATAGATTTGGAGTTTCCAAGATGTACAATTTCAATGTTTTAAACTGTCGGAGACAGAAAGATTTACAGGCTCGGTAACACAACGTCAACGCAACAAAAGTCTTAACTTTCAAAGTTTCATCGCTCCGAAAATTCCAGCTATAATCTATGCGTTAAGATTTCTGAGGAAGAACTCTGGAGGGTTATTAAATTTAATTTTAACTGCAATAATAATGCGCGATACATTGAACTCACCACAATCGAGCTCGATTTTTAGGTACATCCTGTAGACCCACGCAGTAAAAGTCGAACACTAGACCACTCTAAAAAGTGTGCGTTTAGGTCCAATACATTAAAATATCTAATATGTATCTTCGTGTAGACCATAGAGTTAACTTCAATACAATGTTAGTATAAATTTATTACACTCTAAAAAAAGTATATATTCAATAATTTATGGTAACTTTTTTACACTAAAACAGTCAGATTTCTAATCGTTTCGGAGTAAGTAATTCCCTTGCAGCACTCTGCGAACGCGCCAAAGTTCAAAATTACTACAATTAAGATGTAATTACTCTTTTATTCTGCGAATTAGATGTAATTATAATTATTGTTTTTACTTCGCTAATTTCTTAATATCTTTGTATACTGTTTGGAAATAAAACACTGAATATGAATTATTGAAAAAGTACAACTCCATTGGATATCAATATTAAAAAGATTACTGTTGAGACCTGTCTTATAGGTTTCCAAGTGCTCCCGTCTTCCTCATCATAAGTAACACTAATTACTAAAATTATAAAATAATACATGTAGGGGAAGGTGGGGAAAGTGTGACATAGTAACATATTTTCACAAAACAAAATCACATACAAATCTGATATTAGTTTTTTTATGTAGTGTACTTATCTACTATATTAGAAACATTTTACAACCAAAAAGACCTGCAAAACCAAGTTTTATAAGCTGTTAGCACTCGAAACAATTTTGTGCAATATAGCACTCGCAAGTGGGTATTAAGAGTGCCATTTCATACTTATGTATATTTTATTGCCAATATAAATAAATTGGTCTGTTTTCTAGCTTTAATATCTACGGAGGGGTAATAAGGGGAAAACAAAATACAAATATAAATAATAACAAATATAAATCTTTTGTTTTTTTCAAAATTGGTTCAGAGTGCCATAGCATTTTTGCCCTGCTCTACACTTTTTCTTAATACCTGTATTGCTATCTAACCAATGTTTGTGCAGGATATAATAATCTGTAATTAACATAGCAAAGGTTACCCTATAGGTTAGAAATTTTTAGAAACTAAATTACTCTTCGTTAAATGCAGTATTTCTTAATATGTACATGTCTTTACAACAGTTATATGCAAAATACATAATATTTTATAAATTTTACAAACCTTAATATAATCAATTAATAAAAACACTAGGCACTTAAGAACATGTGTAAACCATGTTACACTACTAAATAAAATTGTAGACACAGTTTGGATGCAGCTTTAAACGGATGGCGCTCTTCCCAACCTGACACTCTTGGCCGACTCTCCCCTTTTAATAAAATGTTTATAAAGTAAAATTGCTAAGTTACCTTATATTAATAATATTAATACAAACTGAGAGGATTCACATTCACACGCAGTAAAAAGACGTGAACATATTTGCACTAACAGGCCTCTAGTTCTAACTGTTAAAACTTTTCAATTTGAAAATTTATTAAAATTAGCGGGATTTCAAAATTTTACAAATCTAAACTTAATGTAGGTACTATTATTTATGTACAGATACCTGTTTTTGGTCTAGTCAATATAATTTTGATCTCTATGGTTTGCTTAGTTGTTCATTACGTTTTAAATTGTACAGCTACATCAAGTTATTTAAAGATTTGTAAAATTTTGAAATTTACACCAATCTTAGTAACTTTTGAAATTGCAAAGTCTCTACAGTTATAACTAGTCAAAGTCGAATACAGCAGACAGCTGATTCTCGCCATTTTTTGTTAGTGTCGGTATTGCGCACACGTTTTTCTTGTCAAATACACTGTCAAGTGTATATTGGTGCAAATTCGTTTTATTTACTCTGACTAGAGTAACATGAACACTAACAAACACTTTTTTACCAATTTAGATCACTTTTTAACTGCTTTTCTTCTCTTAAAAAGATTAGAGTGGATTTTGTTATGCTTTTAAAGTAGAATACTATTAGATTGGATATTCTATCTATATAGAGTTAATTAATAATATAGAGTGAAAATAGATTTCAGTAGGGAAGAATTATTTTTGTTATAAGAATAGAGTAAATAAAAATGTTTTTCTACTTTAAATTTTAACTCTAAAACCTTTACCCAGTACTCTAAAAATTGTGCAAGGGGCTGATTTTTTACTGTGTAGGACTTTGGCGCAATCGTAAAAAATTCTTTTTTTGGTACGAGCTACAACATTTCAGAAATTCAGAGTTTTCTACTGTGGCCCAAAATTTATTAAAACTCTATACTTTTAGAGCTTCGAAGTTACGATGTTTCAATGTACCGAAAACTTCATAGATTCTAAACCTTCAAGATCTACAGTATAAAACTTTTAAATGCTGTAACTCAAGAAAAATCGTATATTTACTGCATTTTTATGTCGTCGTTCGCTAACACGTTAGCAGCAGTAAAATACTTGCTCTCTTCTTTGAACTTGCTAACAATGGCATGACTTACTTGACTTATTTCCTTTTACTTTGTTTCGGAGCATAGGGCTTCTACGAAACCGCGCCACTGAATTCTGTTTTTGGCTAGGGTCTTTACATCTGCCCACGTTGTACCGTCTTGATTTCCGCCTCAATTGTTTCTTTTCCAGCTCTGTTTTGGCCTTCCTCGTTTGCGTCTACCTTGGGAGTTCCACCTTAGTGCTTGTTGTTCATATACCCAATCCACCTACATTTTCTCTTTTTAATCTGATAATGTATAGGCTTCTCCCTTGCTCGTTGCCACAATTTTTCATTTGTAATGACGTTGGCCTAAAAGATTATGAGAATTTTTCTAAGGCATCTGTTAATAAAAGCTTGTAGGCTTTGCAAGAGGGATTTGCAGGTTTTCCATGTTTCACTGCCATATAGGAGGGCTGATTTAACATTGCTTCTGAAAATTCTGAACTAAATTGTTACTGATACTTTGGATGCTTACCGCACCTGGCGGCAAACCGGTGTTGTATTTTGCAGCAATTGTCTAAACCTAAATTTATTTAAGTTAATTGGTCAAACATTTACCAAAAATCCAACAAAAATGCTATCCACACAAGGTTGATTAAATATTTATTTAGCATGACAAAGACTTTGTCAAATTAAAAATGTCCATTGTTTATTTATTAAATTTTAAGTTTTCTCTTTGACAAAAGAATACAATCTTTTTGTAAGTAAGTTTTTGTAATACAATCTATAACGATAAATCTGCATAATAGAAAAGAAAGACTTTTGTAAAGTCAATGAAGTACAAAAGACAAGGATGATTTGAATAACTTCATATATATTGTTGTATTATTCTGTAAATAGGATTTATTTAAAAATAAGAAACATTATATAATCAAACTTTATTAAATTGCACCGTTTAAAATATAATACAGCGAATAGTTTCGTTTTCTAAGTACATAAAGTAATAAAATATTCCAGGTACCAGTTATTTATTGAACGGTCCTCGCATAATTTTATTTAAATAAATGATTGGAATAAAAGAGTAAAATCAGACTAAGCCATTTAAAGCAAGAAACTTTTATTTTATTTAAAATATTATTACATTGGTAATTAAGAAAATACTAAGCTCTAGAGAGTATTTTGTTTTAATTATAATTAATACTAAAACTAATAAGTTGTCAGTCAAAATAATTAATTCGTATAGAGAGTTGATGTAGTGATAATAATTATGTTAAGGAACAGGGAAATTTTGCATTTTTTTAATGTGTTTAAATTTTTCAAAATTTAAAATAGTTGCCTTTTACTAAGAAAAAGATAAATGAAGAAAATAAAATTGTCGTCTGGCAGTTGTTTTGAGGTGTGGAGGTAGTAAGCAGATGTACATCAGACAGTACAGACGTGCATTTTCAAAATGTATTTTATTTTATTGCAAAAATTTATGCAAATGTGTTAATTATATTTAAAAAGGAGAATTATTGTTTGAACAGTAGTTGATTGAAAAGAAGTTGATAAGTATAAGTAGTTGGTTAAGAATAAGAAGTTTATTAAGTGAGAAGAGTACAGTGAATTATTTAAAAGGAAAGTGATTTGTGTAGAGAATCTAAAGTGCGGAGTTGTTTTTTTTAAATGGGAATCTACGGAATAATTTGTCAAATAATCAATGAATGATTATTTTGGGCATTAACAATTAAAGTATTGATAATTTATGAAAAACCACATTGGTTCATGAAAATCTAAGTTAAAATTGTAAAAAGTTCATTTACAAGTGGTTGTAAAATAAAATGTTAATTTTGGTCTATCAAAGGTGTATTATTTACATCATGGAGGAAATCCTGAATAAGTAATTGTTGAACTTACCTGAAATAAAAGGAAAGAATTAATCATAAAAAAATAATTAAAAAAAACAATCAATAAAAACATTTTATTCTAAAGTACTTACCATAGTTTGTGTTGGTAATGAGCATCTTGTACATCATCTTTGGCGAGCTTCTCAACAACCAGGGAAAGGAGTCGATCATCTACCAGCATCCAACAGCAATCGCATGGGGGAAGGTGATTACACACAGTGTCAGCATCTTCGTGGCGGTAAGAGAAATAAATTATGTGAACATTTGCAATTAAAATTTGGACGCATAAGTTTAACGAGCAATAAACAGTAACTAATTATACTTACATGATTAAATGTTGTTGAAAGGTAAAGGCAGGTATTTGTAACACAAAGCTGCACTTTATACGAATTTTTGTTGTAATTTGGTGAAGATTTTCCTGAATTTTAGAAAGTGTTGCAGAGCTGCGAATTTTCGAACCTTAATAATTTTAAAAGACCCTTTGAGAATAAGTCTCTTGCTATGATAAGCTTAGCTGGCGCCCATACATCGTTTTTTTTAGCATTTGTAATTTTGATATACAGGGAGTATCAGAATATTATTTTTACTTTATGTAATATTTATTTTGTTGGATATTATGCTTTTTCGGTATCAGTAAAATAAGATAATAGCTGGTTTGATCATATAGTCAAATAACACAACAATATACTATATTGATTATTAATACATTTTTTTTATAAAAATATCAATATCAAGGTTATATAATTTTTTGAAAAGTTGAAAAAGACGTCCCGAAAAGATGTCCCGGAAGTGTCAAGTCTCCTTTAATGGAGAAGGGCATCTTATAATGAGTATCTCATAACATCTTATGTAATCTAATAATACTAAAAATTCCTAATGTATGCTGAAGAAGAACAAACTTATTAGCTCCTGGTGCTTCATTCTTATGGTTAAGAAATAGATAAAAAGATTTCATCCCATACTTTTCTCAAGATAGTGATCTTGCATTTACTATAGTAATGTCCCTGGACTGATGGAGAATTTTGATAAAATGAGTATTCATGAGTATTCGTTAACAACATATCTCAAAGCAGTGCTTCTCCATAATAGTAGCATGTATGCTTCAGTAACAACAGGGCAGTCTGTGTACCTTAAAAAACGAACGAATCTAGCTTTATTTCTTACCAAACTGAAATATAAGTATCATATTTCAGAATGATACGGTAATTTTACTTTCCACTGTTACTTGTATTTCCCATTCTTCTTGGGCAGCAGAGAGGATATACACCAAGTACAGTGGTAATTAGCATGCTTTGGATAGCGGTTAGTATCCAAGGCAACAAGAAGTAAACAACAACTAATAATTAAATCATTTTCATATTTAGCACATTGATTTCTCACCCAAAAATCTATGAAAATAAAGTTCATAAGTATACCAACAGTTTTCTAATAACGTAGTAAAACAATACTACAGTCCCCTTTACTGCTTAAGTGAATGGGGCAGTCGTCATAAAGTGAGATCAGGAAACACTGCATTAGCAAATGAAACCAAAATATAGTACGTAAAAGTCTGGCTCTAGAAAAGTTCTCCTGCCTCCAGTAATTAAGCGTAACGCTATGTTCTAGGTAAATACGGTGACTGCGGTACGTCCGATGCGTTGCGTGCGATGCGTTCATCGCAAACGACAAAACCTGAAGAATGTAATATTATGGTGTCCGAAGTAAACACGGCGTTTCTTCGATTCGCACGATTTTCCGTTGTCACATCGCACGTTACGTTTTAAAAATCAAAATCTTTTGTTTTCCAACGCAATTATCGCTGAGCTAGCACGATGGAAGTTCTCATCACAAGTTTCTCATCACAGGGTAATCAAACGCCCATGTTACACATAGTATTTTAATAGTAATACACAATATAATAATATGTTTTTTTTAATAAATTAATAAAAATAATCTGTTGTATTTACCTTTTTACTTATGTTAAGGTTAGAAAAAGCATTTCCTTTACTTTAATAGGTATTTCAAAATTAGTTGGGTAACACTTTAGATCAGGTCGGTCACCGGCACCATTCGAGGCGTCTCATCGAGCTGAACCATAGTGAAATTTGGGGAAGAGCAGTAGTTTTCGAGATAATCACCAAAAACTGTTTTGGAGGATCTATCCTAACCTATAATCTAATCTAGAGCCTAACCTTTAGCCTATACTATAACCTAACCTACAACCTAACCCATAACCTAGCCTATAACGTAATCTAGCATATAACCTAACGTATAACCTAACCTACACCTTAACCTACAACCGAACTTATAACCTATATTGACCTAACATAACCTTAATTAGGTTTAATTTAGGTTTGCGTTGTTCGTCAATTCATGCGTATTTTAATTTAATTTTGGTTATGTTAGGTTAGGTTAGGTCGCATGCGCATCAAAACATGCATTTTCAGATAGGGTGATGGAATTAAGATGGAAGTCGATGGCTCCCTTCAAAAGAAGTTTTTGGCAATTATCCCGAAAACTACTGCCCCCTTCCTCCCAATTTCACTTATGGAGACTATTGTTCAACTCGATGAGGCGCATTTAACGGTGCATAGCATGTGCGGCTGCGGGTGCCGGACGTAAACTAAAAAACAGCCATTAGTTGAACAAAGGTAACAAGAATCACGGATTGTTTCCACTACGTAATCAAAAGTAGCTGGGGTTATCCTTGTATACTGATGAAATGTACTATTTTCATCTGATCGGCACTGTTCATACAGATGATGGAATTTTCCAAAATTTAATCTGTCTTTGTAAATTCTATGTGTGGTTTTTCTCTTTGTTTAAAGTTTCTTCAATTTTAATTTTAGCAAACTATTAATTATTCAGCAATAACCCAGTACGTGTGGTTTCTGGCAGAGCCATGATTGAGAAATGCATATCGACGGTGTCAATGCAATACCTCGTAACTTACATTTTTGGCTAATCTGCAATTTTGACTGTTATGTACACCTTGCATAAGGCCGTGGAGTCCTAGATTATTAGAACAGCAAATAAACCATCAAAAAGCTTAAAATTACAGAATGCACCTCATAATGGCTTTTGTAGTATGGATTGTCTAAACGTGTTTTGCTTATTCTGAACAATTATGGTTCTGGTACTTGCGAGGTATTGCACGGACGCCATCGATATATAAAATAATAATTTATTGACATGCAGTATTCGTTATCGCTTACGCACGATGTGCTATTTTTTAATTGCCGTATTCACATTTGCCACAATTACAGTCGTCGCATCCGTTTTGCGGTGCATGCGATTCCCGCACCGTACGCACCGCACATATCGTATTTACCTAAGACATAGCGTTTAAGGAGAGTGTTTCAGTCAGTCAAAAATATAGCAGACAATTTTCAGTGGCTCAAATTTCACAAGCTTATATTAGCTTATGTTTTTGGTGCGTTGGCGCTTACTCTTTAATTATGTAAAAATCAAACAACAACAGAAGGTTTTAACATAATTTCGTAATGTACGAATAAGTATAGTATAGTGATATAAAAAGCAATTTATAAAAGCCGATGTGATTTGGCGGTGGAAAGTCTATAGTATTTATATTTATAGACAGGCCCGGATTAACACTGAAGCCTAGGAAGGGCTTCAGGCGCGACGTTTTTGGGGGCACCAAAAATTGCCGCGCTTTGTTGTATGCCTTGCTTTGCAAACTTTACTTTCCACCTAGTAGTGGCGCCTGCTGTTGCTCTACATTAGAGTCACTCATCTAATCAACCAGGACATGCTAGTAGATCAGAGTACCACAAACTGCCACCATATTGGGGTAGATAAAGCAATAATGAACAGATTAAAATTTAATTTTACGTATCTCGCATATTAGAGCTTTGAAACTTCATAATAAGAATTAGGAAGAAACCCTTTTAAACTAAACCTGGATTTGATTAATTCAATACAGATCAAAGTAAACAACAATTTTCCAACAATTGTAAAAACTAATTATTGATAACTTAAATACTCCTTTCAGTTTTATACCTTTATGTTCGAATTATAAAGATAGTTTTAGTCAGTTGTTTAAGTCACCTCCCCAAAGCGAGATGAAAACCAAGACATAATATCAGGCAGGATAACATTATGAATTCTAAGACCACTATTAATCTTAAATTTAGAGATATTTCAGAAATTAACAGGAAGAAAAGGAGTAAGAAAAAGTTGAATTTAAGTAGCTGGCAACTTCAGGGCTTCTGATGGAACCCTCTATGAATATCGTCAGCACTAAAATGTTATTGTTGTGCGGTCCTATTCTTTTGCCACTTGTTATTTCTACCAAATACAGAGTGGTGGTACAGTTCCGCACAAAACCCATTTCGTCATTTAATGTTTTATTGAAAAAAACCCTAAAACTGATCAATTTTATTTTTTTAAAAGTCAATTCCTGACGTAAAGATTTGTTTTTTATTGACATTTGTTTTTGCACTAAGATATCATCCTGAATAACTCCAGTCTTTTTCCCAGATGTTGAAAATATTAGATATAAAATATTAGTACTTCCCCCAAACAATTTTTTGAGAAAAATACACATAATGCAGAGAAATAAAATAGAATACTCATTTTTAATGCAAATAATCTTCAATAAAAGCAGTAACAACACTTGCAGTATTATCTCTTTAAAATTAATTTTTTTCTGATAAACAAAGACTAACTTGCATCTTGAATAAGCACACCCATAGTTGAAGTGGCGGAATTTTTTAATCAGAAAAATCCCGTCGCCCCAAGTAGGACTCGAACCCACGACCCTTGGACCACGAGTGATGCACTGACACCACTCGTTCACCGCAGGCCCACAAAGACTACATTATTTCCTGGTTTAAAGCGAAAATAAAAAATATTTAGTGTATTGTCTTAGATCAGCGGTCCTCAACCGCTGTTCTGCGACTATTGCATAAGCATAAGCTATTTGGGTGTTTCATTTTCATTTAGCTTTAACAATTTCTATTTTTGCAAAACTTCAGCACAGAAGAAGTAAAACTCGTCGTAAAGTAAAGCTTGTTGCAGTTCAACGGAAACTGTGGGACACCACTGGTGTAGGTATTTGACACCTTTGTAAGAAATTAGCAACTTTTCTAAAATCAAAGTAAAAATTGGACGTTTAACCGAACAGGAAAGAATAAAAATGTTGATGACAATTTGATATAGCCATAGATTAAGAACTCACGATAAGACTTGTGGATTATTTAAACAAGAACATCTCCTCTTTGTTGTCCCTTTAATAGATCCCTCTGTTGCGTGATCTACAGAGTGGAATAGCCGAAGATGTTTTAATAGTCTAGGTTTTCTACGTATATGCGGTTACAGCAGTTAAGCGAAATCGTAACCGCGATAATCACGTAAAAATCTGAAAATCTTTTGGGCTACAACCCCTCTCCCCGAAAAAATTACTAAATGCGCCACTGCTAATAATGAACATTTATTTGTTGTAAATGTGTTGAAAAAAGAAGACTGTCACGTTAATACTACCACGTAATGAAAGTGCTGAACGGCTCACTAAATCGCCATAACCGCAATACTGATCACAAGAAGATTCCCACTGGATTCAAGAGTCGTAGTCAGCATCAAGGAAAAGTGAATGCATGGTCGAGAATAATAAGACGTCGTCTTCTAGCACATTAATTTTTTGAAGAAAGTTTTTACTGCCATTCGAATATTAGATTTTCTTCGTCTGGAGTTAGTTCTAGCTCTAGCAATTGTTTATCCAAATAATGACTATAGTTATGTACCCACCAAACTATTTGGTTTTAACAAGATGGAGCTTCACCCCATCATGACGCAGAAGTTCGACAGTATGGTATGTTCCCCTGATAGATGGATAGGAGGATGAGGAATCGAGGACCGATTGAATGACCAGCGTGATCACCTGACAAAACCGCTAGTTGTGAAATCGCGAGTTTCCATTGATAGGTCAAACAATTTAGACAATTTAAAGAGTCGGATTCGTATAGAAATGGAAAACATCAGGTCGGAAATTATTGAGCGTGCATTACAGTGTTTACACGCATGTCGGTCAATGCTAATTGGTTAATGGGGACAATTTATAGCAGCAGCGTGCCGTGCATACGAGACAGTGGAAGCAGTCCCGATATGACGTATGCGCTATCACTCTCGTACACATTGCGTATGAGCGTAATAGCGCATACGTCGTATCGGGACTGCTTCCACTGTTTCGTATGCACTGCACGCTGCTGATTTATAGTTAGGTTCTACTCCTTGGTTGTCCTAATTTCCACATTTATGTCTTTTATAGTATTCAATTTCAAGATTATTTTCATTAAAAATAAATTTGCGTTTTTTGGCATTATAAGTATTATTCTCAAAAAATTGTTAGTCGAGGTACATAATTTTTTTTTTTAATTTGTGAAAAGATTAGATAAGAAAAGAAGATAAAAACAAATTTTCCAACAAAACATGTGAATTTTGGGCGAAACTTGACCACCACTCTTTATATTGTACTATTATTAATATCGCCATATAATGTCAACATGCTGTCTTGCTACTTCTTTATATGTATACTATACAGCTGTATGTCGGTTGCACTGTTTCTTAAGAAAAATTAAAATTACATCATTTTAAATATTTTAACAGCAATTTGCACACTTCTTCTGTTATTAGGTTACTAGATCTGCAAATATGTACTCTGTAATTATACTACTGTAAATACAATGATAACTCATTTTATTATTTATAACAACTTCTAAAAAGTGCAGTTATAGGAACGCTATTATTTTCATTATTTTTTAATAGAATACTTCATTACAACACTGACCTCCACCACCTTCCAAACAACTAATAGATACAAAATCCAAGTTAAATATTAGTAATCATCCGCATTCCATGAAGCAAATTAGATCATACTTAAATATAAATGCATTTTAATAAAACAAATGAACCATGATCTTCTAAACACATTACTACATTCATAGAATTTCTTCTTCATTCTAGCGAGATGCAATTGCAATACGAAAGGCAAAAACTCTAATAGAATATAAAATAACCGATGTGCATAAACAGAAGGCAAGTTATTCTTAACTACGAAAGGTAAGGAATACAATTTATAATAATTCTCAGACTTATGGATCATTGTTATGTGTTGTAGTTTCTTCTTCTCGAGACTGGTTTTGAATAATTTACAACCACGTGGGCAGTTGGATCAGTAATCAGTTCTGCTCTGTCTCAAACATCTGCTTTTATACTTCAAATATTATAATGTTGCAATTTTTAACCTTTTTCGAGGATGTCATCGATTTAGAATCCTGGCTTGGAGAAGTGAAATATGACCATCTATCTAGTTTTTTTAAATCTTTACAACAGTAAATTATTAACTATTTGGCAGTACTCATAGGTTATTTTTAGTTATGAAGGTACTTTAATGCATTTTGGTAACAAAAATATAAAAATAAAATTACTGCATTCTCTATTATTTTATTTCATACCATTTATAATAATAGCTTCTAACAGATAAAGATGCTTCAATGTAGTTTTGAACGAGAATCATGAGCAAAAGCAGTCCCGTATAAAAGAAAACTGAAAGATACATACAAACATACAAAAAATAATTTATTCATAATAATCAAGTTTGTTTTTGTCAGGTCAACAAGTTTACTAATTTTAAATTCTCAACCGCTTCAGAATCAAATAAAAATTGAAACAAATATACTTTGCTCCAGTAGGAGTATTACAAAGAATAATCTATATTGTTTAAATGTTTTTATTTACTCCAAATAAGATTACACTTGAAAATGCCTGCAAGTAAACACGTCAACTACGAATTTTATGACTTAATTATATTATTTTTAATTTTTTATACTCTAATTCTTTAATTATTACAAAATACTATTCTAAATTATCTTTGCACAGTAGGTTTAAATAACTTACGTTTTTATTGTTCAGCCAATAATGGCAAACGCTTGACTAATTTTTAAAAAACAAATTCCCGTTAGTTGTGGTTGCAGTTACCTGACAGTTTTTAAAAGTGATTTCCCCAAGTTCTTCAGATCCTCATTGAATACAATTGGTAATAACTAGGTCAATTCAACTTTCAAATAAGCCTATTTCAACTTACTCAAGGGACGATTTCAAAAACTATATGCTGGAGTAGAATAAAAAAATCCTAGGTAAAAAACCTTTAATAAACGAATCAAATTAGATTATTACAATAATTAACTTAGGTTTAAGTTAACTTAGAAAATAGCTTACCTTCCATAATGGAGTGAATTTTAACTAAACAGTGAAACAATTACAAAAAACTCTTTTACTATTTACGACATAGCTGCTTGTGATGCCAAAACAACTCTTCATAAAGAAAATATCGTTGTTCCCTGGCGAGACACGTCAAGAGGGAGTAGGGAAAAGGTTCAAATGATTTTGGGTACCAAGAATTTTATAGCTTATTTACCTATCATCAAGCAAAATTGTCAAAATCTCACTTTATATGGCGATATGAAACCTAATATCATTTAGATTCTTTAATTTTCGAATTTTACCAAGAATGAAACTTATAATAAAATCTAAATACAATATAATAAAAAGCTTCTATAAATTAAACGAAGGAATGAAAGATTATTTGAATTATAATGTATATTTTAAACAATAAAAATTATCATAGATACGAAGCAACACTAAAGTAACCATTTAATTTTAATATACAGCTTTTCTTAAATATGGATTGTGATTGTAATTTCGAAAAGGAGTTTAGTAAAGATGCAGGGTGAGATATTTCAAATTGTTATTATAATTTATGAGATTTTGGTCTAATGAATGTCGTAAATGGTATTAAATGGAAACTAATATACGATGTAAAATAAAATAACTCAAAAAAAGCCTTTTTGATTATTTTTTTAATTGAATGAGAGAATAACCGACCATATTCTTTGCCTTGTTTTGATTTTCATGATTTTTAAATTATTTTAAGTAAATGAAGTTATTGAATTTTTTTATGTTGCCAAATGGATGTGATTCGTGCTCTATTTCCTGGACTTGATAGGTCTTGATAGTGATAGTAATTGCAGTTGAAATTTAAAGCTTAAATTGTTAGACTATATACATTATTTTGATTATATTTACTATTACTATTACTAAGTACAGGTGGTTCACGCATTTCATTTAATTTAATCAAGTTCTTCATCGCCCACTATATAATTTAATTTAATCCAGAACGTTAATTTCAATTGTAATTAATGAAAGCGCATGATCAAAATTTAGCATTATCGAAATTATTTTCAAGAGCTGTTCTTGCTAAGCAATTAAAGTTTGTTACATTTTCTCTGTTCGTTTCTTAAGCTTTTAGTGCTTTGGCAAACCAAAAAGGGAAACGCTGCCCAAAAGGAAATGTATTCTTAATGCAGACTTTCCAAAAAAGAGTGTCAGATATTCGATGAAATACATGTCCTTCAATTAACATTTGACATAGAGGTGCAACGGAATCGGTCTTGCTATGGATTGTGATTCAAAACTTATACCGTGTTTTGAATTGGGAGCCCGTGAGAGCTGCACCAAAGTATTTTTGAAGAGATCATCCTACCAAGTATTTAATTCACTTACTAACGTTATTTTAGTCGTAGTCTATTCCTCTAATCATAAGACTTACAATGCTTGTCAGATTATCTAGAAATAATTTGATAAATCACGAGATTTTAAACTGTTAACAAGCTAGATTTTGCTTCTTGCTTTTGAAGATGTTCTGAATTCGAAGAAATAATTTCTCGAATCTCAAGATAAATGTCCATTATAATGTCCATTGATTTTTATTATACTTTTTAAAAAGTTCATTCGTCTTCTTAAAATTTTTAAAAGTATTTTATCAGAAAGGTGATTCCACTTCATTCTCAAACAATTTTTAATCTGTGTAGTTCATTTTAATTTTATTTCATTTGGGAATTGAAGAGGTAGAAGATTGAATAGTAGCTAATTTTGAGATAATTTTTATCTTAAATGCATTATTATTAAATCAACAGCAGGCGCAAATAAATCTATAATGTGCTAAAAAGTTACAGCTTTCACTCTTGCTACTAATATGTATGATGTTGGTCTTGAACTTTTTAAATGTCTATTAAAAATACATAAGATGTTAAATTCTTAAAATGTATAAGCTTCCTAAAATATGTTACTAGAAATGCAGAATTTCAAAAACAATTACCCCTGACAATAATGTTTCGTCTTCACCTAGACTCGTCGGTAGGGGAGGCCATATTTGAATGCGTGCATCTCCTGTCAATCAACTATATATTTGTTCGTGGAATTAACATTGATAGCAACAAGTGGCTGTGGTGCCATCTATATATTTGTCGTATATGTATGCCCTCCCCTACTGATAAGTCTAGGTGAAGACGAAGCAATATTATCTAGGGGTATAAAAGGTAAAATTCTTGGGTATAAGGTTCCAAAAATATATTACTAGAGATGCAGGATTTCAAGCACAATTACCCCTATATAATATTGCTTCGTCTTCACCTAGACTTATCAGTAGGGGAGGGCATACATATACGACAAATATAGATGGCACCACAGCCACTTGCCACAGACACGGAAAACCAACTTATAAAAATTGAAACCTACGCATGGGAGCAAACAGAATATAGATCTCATTTAATTGAAATATTATTGTATCAAAAATCGTGATTAAGCTGTGAATAAAAATAGAAAATTGATATAATTTAAAGGTGAAAAAAATTTATTCACAATTATCACCTGCTTAAGAATTTCTTCTGGCGTGGCAGAACTTTTGTTATCCGATAGGACAAATCCCCAAAAACCGACGCCGCACTCTCAAGGTGTTTGGTACTATTGGCCTATTCTACTATTAGGACGCGCCATAAATTGATCTGTACTCTCGTGGCAAGTTGTTAAAAGAAATTATGCGGTAGCAAAATATGTATAATCACCAGTACAGTAAACACATTATTGAGAGAAATTTATGAATAAGAATTACATTTTCCTGAAGTTACAAAAATTATAAAATCTAAATATTGTTACCTACAATTATCATAAATATTAACGCGAATATTAAATTTAATTTGTCAAAATTACAATCACCATTAAAATACAACACAGCAGTGTAACGAAGTTACTTTATTTTGTTTAATTATTTTGGGTGTAAGAGTGAATAAGCTTATCATCTGTGCCATCTATAGCCGCTCGGATAACCGCCGACTCAAGCAAGAACACGCGTCCCTTCCCTAACCGTTATTTGGCGTGCGCCGTTCCGTTTTGACCATTACAATTTCCTCCATGCTCTGCGAGCACCTATAAGAGAGTGCACTAGCACTGCACTGCCGATTTAGTCAGTTCCTTCCTGGAGCTCGAATCCTCTGGACCAACCAGCCAACCCAGAAGGACCAGCCTAGCAGCCGATAGTCCTCTTACCGTAGCTCCGATTCCCCTTTCAGCCCCGATCTCACCCCTTACCCTTTCCAAGACCTCGCTGTGTGTAGGTTGAGGATCTCATCCTTATATAACTAACCCTTTCCGAGACCTAGCTCTGCGTAGCCTGGGGGTCTCTTTCTTTCATCCCTTATCCGGTTTCAAGACCTCGCTTTGCGTAACCTAGGGGTCTCCGTCTTTTTTTTCTGTACGTCTGCCCTTACCCAACACCTCTCTTTCCGATCCAGTATTCCGATACCGTTTACACGTTTGCTTATTGCCGTACGATATATTGCACCCCAATTGCTGTGGTCACCTTAGTTAACCGTAGGTTTGTGAGAGTAGAGCTACTAGAGCTTGTAGCAGCTTATAGTATTAATAAATTGTCAACTGTTTGGTGTTTTGATTGTGAGTTTATTTATTTGATTTATATGACTTCAGCAGTTCCCTGTAATACTTTTTCTCCACTAGTAGTGACCCGGATCCGTGGAGCATACCACGTTAAAATAACTGGAGCCCGAGTTTACCGCCGACACCGAAAACCACCCAGCGCCACTTAATAAGCGATTTGGCGCCCCTTCACCGAAACGACCCCTACAAATCGGGCACCTAATGAATTCATCATTCGGGTCAAGAAACACGCTTACAACAGAAAAAACCGCTAGAAAGTACGTCATCAACTATCGCATAACGAAGACATTTTGATGTGATACTACGCCATCTATAGTGGTATTTGTGGTGGTTACAGCGTTGCCACGTTCGCCAATCGACTTCGATAGCATAAGACGTCTGTTTTTCCGGCAATATATTTTGTAATGTCTGAATGGAATTATTTCTATGGGGTTGCGGTTGTCACGTGACCTGGAAGTTAGTACATCTGAAACAGCTACGAGTATGCCATTCTGGACATTTGATTAGTGTGGTTGCATACATTGATTATTTTAAAACGTGTTTGGGACTAATTTGTGTGACAGTGAGTTAAGACATATCTTCGATGTTTGGCAAATAATTCTTATATATTTTTTCTTTGTAAAATAATAGTTATTATTGCTATTATATGCTCTAGCCGGCATCTTATATTTATTGAAGTAAAGTATTATATTAACAATAGAACCAATCATCAAGGTATAGTCTCTCCTGCAGTTCCATCGTGACGATGATATTTTCTGAAACTTTGTAAGTAATTTCAAATCAATGTAGTGCTAAATATTATCACTAACTGTTGAGAATATATAAAAAATGTTCTAATTTACATTATCTAATTAAAATTATAAAATGACGAGTGCTGCGAGGTGTAACTTGATTAACAATAATCATAGTCATTAAGCGTACAGCAATGTTGTAAAAGCACGTAGGAAGTGTTAAAGGTTTGTAGTAGAAAAGAGATAGAAAAAAATAGGCAAAAGTTGTTTTAATTAGTTGTTTATCAACGAGATTGATATAATGTAATGTCAGTTAATAATTAACACAATTATTCTGATATGAAAATTAAATTGTATATAAACAATATTTGTAAGTATAAGGTTATTTATTATGTATGGAACCATAAGTAAACCGTTCCATGCTGTGATTCCCCCCGCTTAAGAATTTTTTCAGTGATAGTACGAACTTCAAGAAAAATTCCTAGAAATAAATCTGTATATTCCAAGTAGATTTTAAAGTAGCTATATTACAAAACGTTTTGAAAAACTAATAAACAAAAATTGTAAAGTTGTTTTATTAGCAAGAAAATAAACAAATAGACACTTATTAAATGTTTAGCATATTTTGTTAGCAAAAAAGAGCAGAATCAGTTTTTCTATAAATAAATCGCTTATCGTATACTGCTACTGTTTGTGCTTCTATTAACATTTACTGTTTCACTTTATGGATTAATATGATAGATACTTGAATAAGGTTGTAGGTAGGTTGATCATTGTCCTTGCTGATAACAACATTTATTTTATAATAATAATGGTGTGTAGTGCTCACTTTTACAATTAGTGTTTATGTATCAGTGGCGTGCGGTGAGAATTTAGGCTAGGGAAGCAACCACAATTTTAATTTTAATATACCTTGGTACAGGCGCGGATTCACGGGTTGGGGAAATCCCTTTCCCCAAATTTAGAAATAAGTATACATAGAATAGAAGCAAATAATGTTTGTTTAATTATTATTTATTAAAACAATTGTTTCCAAAAATTTCTCCCTTAAAATAATTCTCTGGATCCGCCCCTGTTAGGTACAATAATAAAATAGTGTTATAATTATTAAGCTTAAAAGTTTTTCAAAGAACTTTTACACTTTATGCTTATGGAATTTGTTGACTATTATTCTTTATTTAAAAAAAACTACTAGGTACTATGTATTTATACTGCAACTCGATTTTCCGGTTTTTCTTAGCAAAATACCGATGCAGGTTTTAATCTTTGTTGTTAAATTTGAAAGTTCTGGTTTTGATCTGCCTTTCTTAATAATTTGTAATTTCTCTCCAAAACTGTATACAGAAAATTCTTTATTAATAATTTATAAACTGAACAAAAAAATTGTCCCGATTCGGATATATCGAAAGTACTCGAACCTTTCACCGAAGCAGCTGAATTTGCAGTCATGACGATAATGCAATTATAAATTTGCATACAGAGCAAACTAAATAGAATTATTTGTCTTTAAAAAAAATCCAACTTCTATAAATTGAAATAATAAAATGTGACAAAATACAGTCTCATTCGCAGATTTACATTACTTAAGTTTAACATTAAATTTAACAAACACTAAATTGAACAAATAACCAAATTATAATAAATAAACATTTGGGCATGAAGCACATGCACGGCCAAAACAATGCTAACAGCATCGTCTGTATCGCAACGTCCGTTGATCCACGGCAAGGATAAGAGAAGAGCAGTTATAAGTAACGAAATCAGTGCTTATATGCAGTGTATGTAACACATTTGAATCGGTATTACCTTTCCGTGCAAGTTTAATGAGCCTAATTTAAAATAGTACTCTAAATAATTATACTTTTTGCTGTACGGAATTGATATTGAGCTTTAAGTTGATTAAATATTACAAATTTAAATAAACGATAACCATAATTTTATAAAAATATTTTTGTTAGCATTGGTTTTTATTTTTAATAAATTCTCAAGGGAAGCATTACTTCCATTGCTTCCATGGACCGCACGCCACTGATATGTATGTACATATATGTGTGTAACTACATTTCGATAAGAATATAATTATTTTGCTAAGAATCGTACTTATAAAGCAGTCAAGTTTATTTCTTTCTCTTTCTTTCAACTAACAAACCAGAAAGAATATAAATAACAGTATTATTGTTAACATATCTGTACCTCAGAGGCAAACTATGCCAAGTCCAAATTTTTCAAATTTGAGATAAATATGTCAAGTCATTCGTATTTCTATGAGGAATCCACTGCTTGTTGCAGCGCATTAGTGTGCATGATATTTTAAAAGAGAGCGGTGTATAAAAAATGTCAAGTCCTTTGCTGTTGACGACCAAAACAAAGCCAAGTCCAGCTGGTCTAGTTTGTCACTAGGTTACTGCGATGCACGTATATTCCAAGTCCAGAAGTGCATCTGAGTTAGTTTATAAATCGCCGCCAACGTGTTTACGAGTACAGTGCTTAACGTAACTTGTTTTAATAAAATTGTTGATTCAAATCCCAAATTACGTAACATTTTGTATATTTGAAATAATTAAGATGCCGGCTAGGTCCGTTAAAATACTTGGTTTACTAAAACATAACAATAATTGTGGTTATGGTGACTTAATTGAACAGTTTAATCAAACAGGGGTGGAAGAAACTGGTAAGTTCATAATTTTATTATAAAATAGTCAAATGTCCATCACTGATCAATATTTCCTTAATGCGTTATTAATTCTTTCTAATGAAAATGGACTTAGCATATTTTGGGACTATCAAAATGAAGGACTTGGCATATTTACAGTTAATGATTTTATTAATTTTATTCAAGTCATTAGAGAGAAGTTTTTTTCTTGTTTCTAGAAAACCAACGAGATAAAGTTATAGTATATTATTGTTCTAGGTCAACCTGAACGAAACAATCCTAAAATGGTTGAAAAGCTGCAGTACTCTTCAGGTAGTTAGAATAGACCCTAGCTTGACTCATACTTGCTTCAAGGAGAAAATATTTCATAGATATCAAAAATCCTTATTTTTCAGACAAACATGCACAGAAAGATGAAGCCGAGATTTCACAAAATTTTGATGAAGTCGTTAACGAACCATCTAGCTCATCTTCATTTGATCATCAAAAATCAAAGATAGAATATCATGTGACTGCAGAGTACTTTCTGAAAAAACTCCTGAAAAACAACAACAGTTTAAAGACTAAGATAGTGATGATGATATTGCTGATCCTACATTTGCTAGTACTGATGACAGTCGCAGCGAATCAAACGATGTTAATAAAGAAAATGAAAATCTTGAAAATTGCAAAGCGAAGAAAAGAAAGAAAAATGCCAAAGAGTGAAAAAACGTGAATAAACACAAGAGAGATTCTGGATAGGAGTACAGGACTGCAAGAAAAACTGTTAGGGCCAAATGCGTTAAATCTCCATGCGCCGATAAATGCAAACTTAAATGTAGGGACAGAATTTCTGAAGAAATGCGAAATATTATACACACTCAATTTTGGAACCCGCCAAAATCACTAGAAATAAAACGCCAGTTTATTGCGTCTAATGTAAAACAACTAGAAATTACCAGATTACGAGAACGAACAGGAGAAAGACGTGGACAGAGAAAGCAAATGAATAAATACCATTTTGAAGTAGATGGGGTCAGACAGAAAGTTTGTAAGAAGTTTTTCCTGAACATTTTAAATATTTCTCATGAAACTGTTGACACGGCAGTACAAAAGAAAAAGGAAGGAGGATTGGTTACACCAGATAAAAGAGGAAAACATGAACCAGCAAACAAAATATCGGACGTTGTAAGAAATAGTGTGAGATCACACATCTCCAAGTTCCCAGCTTACGAATTCCACTATAGACGAGAGAAAACAAAAAGAAAATATTTGGGTTCTCATTTGAATATATCTCGCATGTATAGCTTGTATGTAGAAGATTACCAGAGGAATGGAATACCTAGAGGAAATATGGCAAAAGAATGGTTTTATGCTGAAATATTCAATTATGAATATAACTATGCCTTTAAAAGTCCCGAAACTGATACATGCGATATTTGTGACATGTTCAAGTTGCAACTACAAGAGGCTTCTCCTGAACTCAGACAGACGCTTCAAGAAAAATATGATGAACATTTGAAGGACGCCAGTAACAGGTATAAGCAAAAGTCGGAAGATAAGATTAGGGGTAAGCTCAACCATAACTTGGAAAAAGTTGTAATGATAGATCTCCAGAAGTGCCTTCCAACACCAGATCTTCACAATTCGCAAAGTTTCTACTCGCTCAAGCTTTGGGCATACAACCTAACAATCAATAATGCAACTTCACAGAATTCATTTTGTATGATGTGGGATGAAAGCGTAGTTGGTCGTGGAGGGAATGAGATAGCTTCTTGTATTATCAAATGGATAGATGCTGAAGTTGGAAATATTAAAGAACTAACAATTTGGTCTGATAACTGTCCCAGCCAAAATCGTAACTTGATGTTAGTTATGTGCTATTTTTGGATAATGAGAATAAAACCTGAGATACAGGTCATAAATCATAAGTTTCTTGCTAGAGGTCACACACACCTTGAAGCTGACTCTGATCATGCGCTAATTGAACGCGAAAGAAAAAAGGTTCCTCAATTCCAAATCATGACGCCGTGGGATTGGCAGCAAATGGTACGTTTGTGCGGGTCGAAAAAGAAACTGAACGTAATAAACATGGATGTGTGTGATTTTAAAGATTTTAGACAGCTTTATGAAGGAGCAAACGCACCTTTTATTTCTAAAAAGAAATCCGGAGATAGAATCGATTTTTCTAGTTCTAATGCCGCCCATCTGCAAACAAGAAGAGAAAATCCAGGTTACCTTTATTACAAAACAATATATGAAGATGAATTCCTAGTTGTTGATTTGAATAGAAAAACTAGACGCTCAAGTCTTATGCCCGCTAGAATACCCGAAATAAGAAATGGACCCAAGCCAATATCAACAAAAAAATATGCACATCTACAAAAACTGCTACAATGGGTGCCAAGCAGATTTCATGAATTCTATAGGAATCTTGTACATGGAAATGAGGAGCTTAAATAAAATAACGTTTGTATTATAATGATCTTTTTACATTTTCATTGAAATGCTTGAATTACATTACATTTTCATTGTTTGTCAAAATATAAAACTTGATTAAGCTTCACATTGTGTATTATTTTTGGTTCAAATGATACAAGTCCTACTTGTAATATACTCTGAAACTAGACTAAGTCCACTTGTAATACTACTATCCTGGACTTAAAATAATTCTAAGTCCATGAAATCATTTTTTTCTTAAAGTCAAAATATGCCAAGTCACTTTACAAAAAATCTATACTTTTCTCAAATATCACTTCTACACCAATTTAAAAAGGACCCCATAAAAATTTTAAATTCCCAGTTTCACCTTCGACAATTTCTTTACGAGTGTTTAACAACGAAAAATAGATTTTCAAGGTATTGAATTGCCATTTCTGAACAATTAGATTTTTGGACTTGGCATAGTTTGCCACTGGTGTACAGATATAGAAATATAAAATGTTATAACCTAAATGTTTTAATGATATGCACTGCTATTTAAATGAACGCTAATAAGATTCTCAAATCATATTTTCTGTTGCAGATGAATCAGAATCGTGCTGAAGACATTTTAGTCCAGAGTTGGCATGTTTAAAACTCTTGTTTAAAACTAGTTTAAAACATTAAACTAAGTTTTAAACTATTTCTTATTAATTGTACTACATTTTCTTTGTAATTGTTTTAAAACGTTTTTTTTAACTTGAAAGAGAAAACATTTTAGATTTTTATACTGTATTTTTGAGTTGAAAGTGAGTGAGAAGTATAGACAACTTACTGATTATTATTTAAATCAATTAAAAAATGAGTAAGATTAAAACTTGAACCATAAAAGCAATTCTAATTTAATAGTAGCTACATTAAATTATAAAGTGGAAAGAGAATTACATTGTGTAAAATCAACCAATGTTGCTGTAACATTATTAAATTAATGGTTTAAATATTTCTTTTCAGATGTAGAGATTTTAATAAAGACTGACTATAAATAACGAAAATAATGATTACAGAGATGACTTGATTACGTAAATGGTAAATCTAAATAAATAAAAATACCTGAAAAAAATGTTTCCCTTCAAAATGAACTTTAGTAATAGTCTTGTTTATTATTTCCAGCCTTATTTTGTGGAACTCCATAATCATGAAATAAATAAAGATTATTAAAAGTTTCACAGTTTTATTAAAATATACCTGACAATATTGTTTCGACAGCTATGCTGTCATTATCAAAGGTAATATAATTATAAACAAACACGTCGCTAAGGTAGATACAAAATAGGTAACTAGATAAAATAATAATAATAATAACAATTAATAATAAAAATCATAATTAAACATCTAATACTTCCAGTAACGGAGAATTACTGAGCTCAAGTTGTTCATTCATTAAAGGTACCCTGAGTTTGTGTTTGTATATCTCAAAGGCTTCTAAAATGTCTAATTTGCGTTTGTTATTACAAAAATGTAGGAATTTAATATTATTTTGAGGAGTCATTGTGTGATTTTGTTCTAAAAGGTGTTTGGCGTAATTCGATTTTTCAGGATGTTTATTTTTGTAATGACGTACGTGTTCTTTATATCTTATGTCAAAATTTCGAAGTGTTTGTCCAATATATACCGAACTACAAAAAGAACAATTTAAACGGTAAATGCCCGATTTCATGATATCATGTGTTCTGTCTTTAGCATTAAATAAGAATGAAAAAGTGTTAGTGTTGGTTTTAAATGTTATTTTATAATTGTTGGTTTTTCTTAGTATATGTGCAATTTTTTCTGATATTTTGCCAAAATATGGTATAGATATGTAATTTGTGTCTTCTGTTTGATTGTCAATGGGATATATTCTTTTGATAGCTAACCTATAATCTTTTTGTTTAATTAAAGTGTCAATCATGTTTGGATTATAATGATTTGCATGTGCTAGTTGTTTAATGGTTGATATCTCTTTGCTAAAATCTGATTTTGTTAGTGGAATAGTTAAAGCTCTGTGTACTAATGATCTGTATGCTGCTATTTTATGTGTATTGTGGTGACAAGATTCATTTGGTATTGTTATGTCTGTTTGTGTTGGTTTTCTGTATATGGAAAATTCAAAAAGATTGTCTGCGTTAATCTTGATATTTAAGTCTAGAAAGTTTATAGCCCTGTTTTGTTCTGTTTCTAGTGTAAATTTTATATTAGGATGGATATTGTTTATAAGAATTAAAAATTCATTGATAACCTCAAAAGAACTGTCAAAACAAGCTAAAATGTCATCAACATAACGAAACCAGAAGATAATGTGTTTAGAGAGGTTTAATTCAAATATTCGATCTTCAAACTTGTCCATAAATATGTTAGCTAATAGAGGACTTAGAGAATTACCCATAGGTAAACCATCTTTTTGTAAATAAATTATGTTATTAAAAGTGAAATAATTTTGACTTATACAAAGGTCAAATAATTGAATTAACTCTAACTTTTTAACTAATTCTATATTACTATTGATCAAGAAACTATCTAATAAAGGAATGCATTCTTGTGGTGGTATTCTGGAGAACATGTTGCAAATATCAAAACTAACAAGTTTTGAATGTGGTGGAAGATGTATGTTTTGCAGCTTATCTACTAATTCTAATGAATTTCTAACAGAGTATTTCGATTTGTAACCTATCGTGTTAATAATCTGGTTCAGTTTTTTGTCGAAATATTGACAATATTGTCGAAACAATATTGTCAGGTATATTTTAATAAAACTGTGAAACTTTTAATAATCTTTATTTATTTCATGATTTAGTAATAGTCTTTGATACTTTATAAATCAAACTAATTTGAAGCGCACATTTCATTTTTGCAATGGATACACTTCGAACGAAATGTTATGAGGTTCAACAGCATCTTTAATAAATTTGTTAAAACATGCTTGTCATATGCACACATCATGAATATATCATATTCAACTGATTTTCTTTTTACTAATTCTGCGTTCTTTTTAGGTCTGAAGACGCACTTAAAAAGAATAATGATCCTTTTACTTATAAATTACAATTTGCAAGGTGTTGACTTGACTTTTTTATTTATTTAGGGTTCCTTGAGTTAGTCTTTACTAGGAAGTCGTAAAATTAAAAAGTAATGATAAGAATAAGAACTTTTATTATTGTTTCAGGCATGCATAATCATGATTCATGATGATAATTTGTACCCGAATTTCTTAACATCTTTCTTGAAAGCTTTCATTAAAATATTTCAAAAGCTTTATTTGTTTAAAACAGTTGAAATCATGTTTTGAACATGTTTTTTATATGGCGTGTTTTAAATACTCATTTTCGATAAAAAAATATGTTTAATTAAAAAAAACAACTGTTTTTGTTTTTTAAGCATGTTTTTTGCTAACCCTGCAGATCTGGTCTGGTTGAATACCTAATAAATAAACTTTTCTTTAATTAATTTTTTGTAATATGTTCGACTTTTTTTGCAAAATATAACAAATGTTAATGGCTAAATAATGAACATAAATGCTAAAATTATATTTTAATTAAAAATGTTCATATATACACTTAATTACATTATGTTATGCCCAGCATTAGGCGGATTAATCTTTCTTAGTAGTGAAATTCCAGCAGGAAGTTATACTATTAATCTAAATATTCTGAAATTTGGAAAGTGGTGGCTAAACAAACAGTAAAACGCAATTAAAGATAAATCATAACATAATGTCGCTAACATAATCGAAAATTTTTAAGATAATCGTAAAAACCAGTAATATTCTAGGACCATATGATTTATATATGATGAAAATATATGATTTTAAGTAGAAAGATTTAATTAAATCAATGACCAAGCTAAATGAACACAATTTTATTTTTATGTCTGTCTATTGTTTTTTATAGTTTTTTATAGTTTATTTATTAAAGATTATTTATAGTTCAATTTGAAGAAATAACACTAAACAAAACAAATGTCCGTCTATACCAACGACAGTTTTTCTGATTTTATAATATGGCCGCCATATAGATTTGGTTATGAAATTAAAATTAATTATCCCCTTTTTAGCTATGGGACCTTTTTGTTGGAAGATTCAAAGAACAAAAATTCAAGTAATAGCCAGTAATATATATCATAACAAACGAATTAGTCAACACCTTCCTTTTTTTACTTTCTAATTAAGGTTAACCAAGTAATCGTTAACATATCTCCATAAACCGATAACGATAAATATTAGCTATTAAATATAAAATAAAAAAAAAGTTAAAATCTTATAAGGCTTGTTAGAAAATAAATTGCATTCAAATGGAAGTAAACAATGATTTAACTAATTTAGATTAGACTTTAATAACTTACTCCTAATTATTTAAAAAACAGTTACTATTTTGTTTTTGTCTTCTTTAGTCATTTCTTTTCTGATATTTTAGCAACGATGTTAATTCACAGTACTTATATTGTGATAATTTAGATTGTTAATAGCTGCAAGTCCTTGTATGACATTAATATGAAATAGTGTGGCGCTGGAGCAGTTACGCCAGAGATATTAATCCCTTCTAGGTCACGTGACCTTTTTCCCCACGTTCTTCCAAGAATCCTTTGACTGATCTTGCGCATATTCTTATGCCTCCATCTAATCACTTGTACATATAAGTGACTTGGTTATGCAAACAATTAATGCCCACATAAATGACTGCCATTTGCAATAATTGCGATAAATGAATTTAATTTCACATCTTATTCTGAAACTGAAATCTTCATGAAAAAAATAAAACAAAACAATCATTTTCCTTTGTTTTATTGTCAGGAGAAAACCTAAAAATATAAAAAATAAAACTGTTCAACATAATAAATATGTTGTAATATTATGAAATATTATTAAAAACTTAGAACACAAAGTTATATCCATAGGGTTGCATAGAAAATTCAATAAAAATTAATACAATACAATAAAAACCACCTTCAATTCATTAAATACACTATTTTATTTGATTTTGCACCACCCAAACGTTTATTAGCAAACAAACACTACGTGATGTAATTCCAACGGACTAATGTCGACTGGGACAGGGAACCAACATTGCCGCTTATGAGCATCAACTTTAAATATATAATAAATTATATTTTTACAATAAACCGTTTAGAAACGTACAAAATGAAAAGAAAGTTTTCAGAGGTTTTCACGCTTCAACACGTTTTACATATTTTAATTGTAACTTAAACAAAGATGAGCTATATAATATTTATATAATCTATAATATATCCTAAATCCTATATCCTAAAAAATATTTTCGTTTACTCAAAACGAAACATGTAGTGAATATTTTTTGTTAACATTTGTCTCATATATCACCCTTGGATATAAGAAAAATCCCAAAATGCTGTATTTTCCATCGAATACATTTAAATATTAATTTTCTAATATCATAGAAGAAACATTTATGCATATGTTAAATTTTTATATATTTGTCTAAATATGTATTAAAAATGTGTGTCTATGTATGATATATAAAAATTCAAGTATAAATTATTGTACAAGTGTACACTCAATTTTCTTATCATCGGATTCAATCATGATAAATCTAGAATTTCGAAAACAACAAAAGTAAATATTAAATTTTTAAAGGCAATAGTAATAATACGTTTACAATCTGTTTAATTTCAGTCAATCTACTATTTAGTACTTACAGCTAAACACCCATACGTATGTACTCGTTTTCAAAAAGTAATGTTTTATATAAAATATAAACATATTCTGACTTGCAGGCATTGTGAGGACAAGGAAGGTAGCTTTAAGTGTATCTATCGCGCTTGCATTTGCGAATTATGTAGCAAATTATAAAAGCTATTATTGTTTTTATTGTAATTTACCAATTACAATGAATAATATATTAACAATTATATAATAATGTACAAAAATCAATTTTAGGTAGCTTTAAGTGTATCTATCGCGCTTGCATTTGCGAATTATGTAGCAAATTATAAAAGCTATTATTGTTTTTATTGTAATTTACCAATTATAATGAATAATATATTAACAATTATATAATAATGTACAAAAATCAATTTTACGTTAATTAAATAACAATTTTATAAGATGTTTATATGGTAATAATAACTAAATTATGATAAATCGCCTAGATAGGTGAATGGTATGAGGTCTGACTTAGCATCAGACGGTCCAGGGTTCGATTCCCCGCCAGAGTGATACTTTTTCTAGATGGATTTGCATTCAAAATATAATTTAACAGTAATTAAACAAAATAAATTAACCTTTATCTAAAATTTATAACTTTTATATTTCAAATAATTAATAATATTACAATATCGCATGTGCTGGCATCTATGGCGTTTTAATAGAGCTACTGATCGTGGAAAATTATTCCCCACGGTCATTACCGTTCAGTTTAGAGATCATTTCAGAATCATTTTCACGGTTACTAGATTGTGCGAAATGTGTAACTTTCTTTAGTGGTCGTAGATAAATATTTTTTATATTAAAGAAAAACATTTAATATATAAAATACATTTAACAAGTATTTATTAAATATAGTATGCTACTGAGGTCTGGGATCAATAATTGGCATATTGGTAAACAATCAAAATAATAATAAAACCCAATATACTATTGTTCCTGTTGTAATAGTCTACTTACTCTATAATACAATGTATTTTGCATGCACAGCCGTATTTTGGTTTTATTAATAACTTCGTCTATTTGTAAAAGACAAAAAAGATGGCAGGCAAAGAATTCTTGAAAGCACCACGGCAAGAAGAGTAGCGCGATCCAAAGGGATCAAGATATCCTGCCTTAATTTTCTCCAGAATAAGACGAAATCGATTAATTAACTGCTTCGCAGTTTAACATTATTACCAAAGTGAATTATCTCTTGCATATAGCATTTAATTCCCGAAAGCTTGCTACTGAATATTCCACCTTAAATGCCACCTAAATTTATTTTAAAAGAATGCAAAAACACAATTACCAGAGGGGAGAAAGGGAAGAGATTACATTAAAATTAAGGTGTGACTCCCCTTTCGCAAACTATCGAGGGAATTCTATTAAAGAAACAAGTTAGCTAGCAATCAGCAAACAAAACATTAATCGAGTCGAAACCAAACTATCAAAGGGAAGAAAGCCTATCTCGAAGAAAAATGATTTTCAACAGTCATGGGTACTATACCCTAACATAGAAATGAATGATCCAGGTCAATGCGTGAACATCAGCTGTGAGAACATTACGATAAGATAAGAATGTAGGCAGGATATTATATTACCAGGGCTCTTAAAAAAGTCAGTGGCGTACGTTATGATTGTACTTTTTAACATCATGTAAATTTGTCATCGTTGAATTATGTGTTCAACCCTAATAACACCCTAATAACGAGTTGTAATTAAACATTTCATTACATTTTAAATGTCATAGGGTAATGAAGACATTTAAAGAAAAGTAATTGTAAAAATTTTAGTTATAACCCGTTAGAAGTAAAAAATAGAGAAGATAAAATCAATTTATAAAACATTCTCTTAATATTCTCATCTATATATAATTGTGAAGTTTTACAATTTGTGAAAAAGAATGTTTCGCTTTTCAAATTAATAATCATAACTACAAAAATCATAACTGGTGTTAATTTACATTTTTAAGTACATAAAACTGATACTAAATGATGATGCTAATCCTTTTTATATATTAGGAACCGTTGTAAAATAATTTACCAATTTCAATAAAACAATTAATGTATAATAATTGTTCTTATAGTATAAATTAATTTCATTTTCCCTATTTTGTACGTATATTCGATTATAATCGAATACACATTAATCATCAACGCTAGCCTTCTCAAATAACATTTTGTGGCGCTACTGAATCATTCGAGTTCATCTGTTGTTTCTGTTATCAGTTGAATTACTCGAGTCGACCACGTGATCGTGGCGTGAACACGGCGTGATTTGCGATGCTTTTTACAATTTTGCCCTCGTGATATCGGTAATCTTAAATCCTTCATTTGTTTGCTAGAGTAGAGTAGAGTTTGCTAGAGTAACAAGCAGTACAACCAAAAAGGAAACTATTACTTACCTATTAAGTACTTATTTAATACATGTATCCCATTTGAGTTTCCGCCACCGTCGAATCTTTGTTTTTGTCAGCGTCGTTTCAGTAAGCTTTGGAAACAGATTCACGGAGGGAGATTTGGGATGTAGGGAGGATGAACTATGTCAATCATGTTGTTTGCTCGTTGAGCTGTCGAGTTCTGATGGCAGAGGTCAGAGGTGTTATCACAGGATAATAAGAACCAGTAGGCCCATTCTCACAAATATTGAAAACCGCAATTCGAGACGTAGACAGCAGTTATGCTTGATACGCGCAAGCGAACAAGTACCGATTACCCCAGCGCCGTGTAACTTTAGTTGTACGTCGTGTAGTAGTCCCGTATCTATGAAATGAAGGTTGCGAAAAGACTCTTATTCCTGCAATTTCCAATTCGTTAGATGCGTATGAAGTAATAAGCGATTCAAAAAGCAACTTGATCACTTTAAAAATGTGTTTACACATTGCACAGTTTTCGTTGGATATTATGTAAAAAAATTATAACTAATGAATTTTCAACAAATAAAATAAGAAAATCTCTATAATGATAAAATAAAATAAATTCTGTACACGTTCACAAATTTAAATGTACTCTGTTTTATTTTCAAATCGATAACTTTTAACTAATAATTCCTCACTAAAAAAAATACTTGTAAAAGCCTACATTGATCAGCAAAACCTAGTAATATACTATGTAAAATATGTTTTATTGGTAGCCCGTCCTCAAAATACAAAATTATTATAATTAAGAATTTTTTTAACAAGAAAACTTTAGTTTTGTAAATATTGAATTATGCATGTACCTATTTAAGTTAATACAAACTAATTGTTCAAAGACGTCAATTAATTTCGTTCTTAAACACAATTCTATTTCCTCTTTTACTACTATTATAACAAGAGTTTTCAGTTTTTACAAAATTTACTTGCCGCAATAATTTTATACATATAATTATACATTTTATCTAATAGGTCCCTACTTGCTGTTTACTACCGATGACGGTCCACAAGCCTCGGCGGATTATCGTTTGTAGGCGTGATATTCGAAACTATCTTAACGACTTCAAAGTGCCGACACGCGAGTAGTTCGACTAGTCAGGTGCGTGCTGGCCTACCGGAAACTTCCCGGTGGGCCTTTATAAAGTTGCCTCGAAGGGCCCTACGACACGGCAGCATTTAAATTGCCAACAATTACAATTATATTTAAAGTAGTAACAATATATCTCGCTGCTGTTCAACTCGACGCACTTGGCGAACAGCGACGATTGAATCACGCCCATTCCTCCCTCCCAAACCTTTGACAATGAAGTTGAAACGAGTATCCCATTAACTGATTCCTTAGTTTATGAGTATTCGGAGCACACGTCACAGGCATCCTTTGTTTACGTTGTTGTCTTTATCATCTAGTGCTTATTTGGTTTATTTATACGCGTACGTTAAGGCGCAATTCCACTGAGGCAACATTTAAGCAACATGTGGCATGCGGCAATGACGCATGCTATACTGAGCCTTCCAATCGAAGCAACATTAAGTCTTTGCCGCATGCACACGTTGTTTGTGTTTGGCCGCCACATGCGTCAGCAACGCTAGACGACGTGTGGCATGTTACATGTCGTCTAGTGTTGGACCAGTTGAATTGCGCCTTTAGAGGTTGAAGGTGATTTTCCAAAACGTTATTTTTGGTGTGTTACTATTACATGGTTTTAAATTAAAATCAGTGGCGTAACTACCGCCGGTCCGGACGGTACCATTCAGTTCGGTTACCTAATATTCGTTGTAAGCTCAGTGTATTATATTGCTTCTGACCTGAGGAGGTTTCGGTCGGTCGGTTTTCTGGTGTTGAAATGGAATGCGACTGAACCAAATATTAAAAGCAAGACTACGCAGTTGTTTCTTACGGCACGCGAACCTGATATAAGAACAAACATTTCTACGGAGGAAATTATTGACAGATTATACCAGAAAAGCAAATCATTTAAAAAACACCTACAGTGGTATTAGTACATATCATTTATTATTTTTCTTTGAATTATTTTTTCGTTGTATTTTGTGTTTTATACTCGAATATTTGTTAAATATTTATTTACGTTTCACATTTGTTCAAATGTTTAGTTGAATAATCAAATAATATTGACCATATAATGTATTTAGTACCTAACAAGTTTTATTAAAACCCATGGTTAGTTTAAAATACCTAATAAATAATTAATGCAAATAAATAAATTATTCTTAAAAAATTAACCGAAGTGGGTTGGTGGGGCTCTCTAATAAGGCAATATTTTCCCGGGCCCTAAAATTGATCCAGCACGCCCCTGCCACTAGTTATTGTTATACTGTAGCGTTGCAGTGGAGGTGCAGCAGTCACCGACAGTCCTATTATTATTACGCCATTTGCTAGGTTTTAAATGGACGACTTGTTTTGGCGAAAAAAAGATTATTGGAAAGGTTTGGACGTTGAGACGGTTGCCACCATGGTGACTGTCAGAAGGCTGAGAATAGTACTCAGGCTGCCTGGGAATTTCTTTTTATCTATAAAAGATATGATTCGAGAACATAAGTATCAGCAGCATTGTGTGTAGGTTTCTGAGACCAACATAATTTTGGTACATTACATATTAGTTGAGGTATGCTGCGCAATCTATACATGCGTTTGCAACGGACTTTTGCCGGTATATTTCAAAAACAAGATATAAAAAAGAAGTTCACATAATTGTTAATATTAACTTTATTTCCTAAACTAGGAGGCATTTAAAACTCATAAAAGGCCATTAAAACATAATGTAAATTTTAGTCAAGACAAAAAAATACATAAATGGTTATTATTATTATTATTATTATGCCTATGGAGGCATAATAATTAAGAGAAGAAAAGATGTATGCCATAAATATAACTTATCCAAAGAAACACAAGAATTTATAATGAATCGATGTTTCATTAAAATTTTTATTTTATTCTAACGGACTTGTATAGAGAGATTTATGTAATATGCTTCTCGTTATAAAACCAAGATTCTTCAAAACAAAAACGTACAGCTTTTTGCATAGGTAAACACACAGTTGAAAAACCATTTTATTAATTTATTGATACATTATTATGCTGGCTAAAAGATTTGGTGAAAAATCCTTAGCGATACACATTTCTGTGATACTTAATAAATACTTTTTCACATAGTGTCATTACTTTTGCAAAAACTGTACATGAGTTCTTATTAAAATAAAAGACCTTTGTAGAATAAATAATTGTGATAATTAAAAGGATGCATTAAACTATTCAATAGAAAATTAATCAGAAAGTCGATGAGAAATTTACATTTTTTACTGCGTGAATAAACAGGATGTTTATTGGAAGCAAAAAAAAACTTATCAATCAAGTAATTGTGTGTACTATCTTATGGTCTTTCTTTTAATAAACTGATAGTTTTCCGAGTAGCAGGTAACTAATAATAATCTAATATTTTGAAATGTTATTAATAATAAATTGTTTACTGTTTGTTCGCCTACTAATTCACTTGTTTATATTTAATTAATCCATTAATTATAGAGCTACTGTTCTTTTCAGGTTGCCGTAAAACCATGTCAACAAAAGTTGATCGAAGAGAGACTGAACATTAAAGCAATCGGGCAATAAAAAAAAATAATTTTGGTGCGCCGCCAAAATATAGACAGCTTTAATAGATTGAAATCGCTCATTCCGTCAAATAACAATATCTGTCTGATTTCATCGACTTCCTGCCTTTTTGAAAAAGAAACTTTTATTTACTAGTAGACCTAGTAGTGCAATTGAGTTTTATTCTTCACCTAGAGAAGGAGACTCATATGTGTCCATAACCTAATGTCTTGCCAATGCTGCCGCAATATAATAACATACGAAAAAGCGAATTCACCCACTCTAGTTTTAAATAAGCTTCTTTATGAAATTTCAAAGCGACACGCTAGATTAACCTTAATTTCAAAATTATAAATTTGAGTGATTTGTCTTTTATGACGTTGAATATGGTTAATTATAATTAACATGCATACTAGTACACTTAGTAGTAATTTTGAATTTAAATTAAGTTTACGTCAAAGTTAGTGTAAGACATAACCTAAAACAGTCATGGTGCACTCTAATGGGGAGGTATGCAAGTATTTACTACCTTACCTGAGCATTTAATAGTAAAAACATGTGTTTTAATTTTACAGCTCTTGGTTAAATAATGTTGGTAGAGGATTGTAAAGCTGCTTCATTACCACATACTTGTAACTATCTTAAATATAGGGGCTACTTTTTATTTATTATGTCAGTTAAACAACATATAATTACGTTTCATTTAGAACGTACATTGAAATACTGTAAACGGAATTGAATTTTCACATTGTTGATGCTTAAAAACATGCAAATAATGTTTGTTAAGATGTAATGTTTCAATTTGTGAAGATAGGAAGGTGTGAAAACGTATTTTTAAGTAATTAAGTTAATAAAAGTTTTAAGGAGACAAGGAGAACATCGACATTTAAAAGAGGGTTGATTTTGTAATGAAAACGTAAGTTTTCATAACAAAGAATTTTGTCTATAAGATTATCTAATTAGTTTTTCTGTTAATTAAAATTTATAAACAATAATTTGGTTATGCTAAATTGATTTGTCAAAGTTTCTTTTGTTTTATGCAAAAATTGTATCACATTCATTTGTTTCGCCAAAATTATACACGGCCATTTTTATAACAAACTCTCTCTTGTAATTAACCTTTCAAGAAGGTCACAACCTTTCGGAGAGCATAATGTAAGTTAAGGATGATTTAAGGTAAAAATGTAAACAAACCGATGTTAAAATTTTGAGTTTAATATTATTTTTGTGAAACGTCAAAGTGTTTAAAGTTTTTAGAAAGTTCAGTAAATCTTAGTGATTATTTAATAAGTGCTGCAAATTAATTAAATGTTAATTTATTCTGCGATGGAAATTTTATTAATTGCTAATAAAGACTTATAAAAAATTTAAGACTGGATTATAAATGGATGTAGATTTTAATTATAAAATTAATTTACTTACAACTATTATACAAATAAATGGATTTGGGATTTCAATTAGTAGAGTCCTTTATGTGGAAATATTTGAAAGAGGTGAATGACATACTTTCTTGATTTTATTGTCGAGATGAATGAAAGCAGATAGCGGATATTTGGGAATTTATAAAAATACATTTGGCAAGCTTGTGGCGGCAAATATTTAAAAATGATTTAAATATATAAATGTAGGTTTTTTAATAGTAGTTAGTTTCAATTTTAATAATTACAGACAATGACGATGCCAAATGTTTCAATCTCCAAATAAAGAATACTGAGCCATTTTGGGTTTAATATATTATAAAGAAAAAATTAATCATAGGATTAAAAAGGATTAAAAATCTAGAATATATTCTATATCTAGAAGAAAATAAACAATTTTTACAAACAGAAATGTACAAAGATATCCATAAATCAATAAACATAATTACTCTTACTATTTACATAAACTACGTTGCTCAAACAACCATCTTAATTTTTTTTAAATCTCTTAAACTAATTGCATACGAGTCACATTATATTAAAGATGCTGCAGGATCATCATCATTGCCTAACTAAATTATTTGATAAGTACTTTATTGCATAACTTCTTATTTAATTTTTGCTTTTTATAACAACAGATTAAAATAATTGTTATAATAATTTATTAAAAGAAGATTGTTATTATTTATTTAAAAAAGCACATCTGCCCTTTGATATTTGTGAATTGATCTAGATACTTTTTAATGTACTGATATCTGCTTTCCACGTGAAAGGACAACGCAAACAACAGTCCCTTTAATGATCAAATGCGAGCGAATATTTTCTTTATCTTACGCGATTGCCTTTCATAGCGTGTTCTTTCTAAACAATTGCTATTTATGCGTCAACTTTTGCAACAGTAACAGTATTCCGTTTGAGCCTGCTGTAACTAAATATACTATAGTGATGGAAGCAGTACAGAGATTGGTCATTACTTATTAGATAAAAAATTGTTAGACTAAATCCAGAATAAACTGAAGAAATCCATAGTAACTAAAATCATTCATAGAAGATGTTTAGTTATAAGCTCTTTACGAACGTAAGGTGTATAATTGCTTTTATTTAGAGTTAAAAGCCCTTATCGTAAAATTGACTTAAGCCAATTTAGGGTTATGTATAGGGTTAATTAGAATTTCTTTAACAGAATTTTTTGCTAGGTAACACACTTATAATTTATTATGGTTTGTATAATTAGGTAAAAGAATCGTAATGTTTGTAATGGACGTCAAACCAAATTTTAAAATTCGATTGTTTAAATTTATACATTTTAAAAATAAAGATACTGTAATAATAAATTGTATTAATAATATTAATTAGCTGCATGGAAAGGGTTTTACTGTTATTAATCTATTGTTAAATAACTAATCGTTTATAGGTAACCAGAGCGTTTTCTTTGGCAATAAGAACCAAGTCAGCATTGGAATGCTTATTATTATTATTATTAAAATCTTAATTTCTATTGTTTAGATAATTAAGTAAATAATATTTTAATTGAGTAGGTTAAATAATTTATTTTTGTATGTATTTAATCACAGTTTATGTAATATATGTGTTTATGTATCGTTCATTGTTTTTTATTGAATGACATAAATAATCATTATGTGCATAGTAGGTTAGGTAATTATATTCAGGTTTTCAGCTTCGAAACAGAAACAGAAACAGAAATATGATTATTAAGTGTAAAAAAACAAACCGTGAGTTAACATTTATTCATTAGTAAAGATATACACATAAGAGAATTATGCCCTCATTATGAATTACCACGTGCAAGATAACGCTTCGCAGCTGCGAGGTAAATACCGCCCATAAGTGCAGTATTCAGAAAACTTTATCTAAATGCATTCTAAGAAATGCTAAGTAACTTTATCTGAGTGCATTCTACAAAATGCTAGCGGAAGCAAAACGTTATCGTCACGTGTGCGCAACTGAAGGATTTTACAACCACAGAAGAGTATATAAGCAACGCAACTTGGCAAATTAAATCAGTTCGAGTTACGACGAGCTTGAAGATTAGAAACTGATATCCAGGGATATTGTTTATCTGCCTTTCGAGCTACACTCGGAAGCCTTAAGAAAGTCTTAGAAACTGGTATCCAGGGATATTGTTTGGCTAGGCTTTCTGAGCATTATTACTCGTTTAAAGTTGAAACTGTATAGTGTTTCAGTGCATATTGTATATTAACAACGAATAAATACTTATTGTACTTAACAGTAAACTGTGTACATTTTGTAACTTGGACTCCGTCTTTTGGTTTTTAAATAAAGTATTATTTTAAAAACACTTTTTAACGTCAACAAAAGCTAATTTGTGTTTTCTTAAGCAAAAATGCATATTATATGGAAACCGCCCGTAAAGCTACATATACGTGTTTATGTTATTGTTTCAGCCAACAGATAAACTTAAAATTAACACAGTAAAGACGTTTAATAAAAACTTCATTGTACATTTTATGAAATATAATAATTTATAATTATATAAAATATAGGAAATAAATAAATAAAGAAAAGAACAAGAAATAGTAAAAAATCACGTGTAAAATGAAACATTCTCAATTCTAGAAAATGAGTACTTAATTTTGAAGAAGAGATTAGGATATTGGAAATTTATATTTTTCTTAATTGGTTATGGCATGGTCGGTGTATGGATCATAAATCTATAATAAAATCTATACACATATAATTGGATTTGAATGGTCGTTACATGTTTTTATAAATATGCTGGAACGAATATTTGGATAAGGTGGTACATTCTTATTTGGAATTGGATTTGGAGGCACCCCACTACTTGGATTTTTAATTTAGTACGTTATTTAATTAGTTTAGATTTAAACTCATTAAGAGCGTTAACAGTAGTGCAATATGATTTATTTTGGACATTTTAGTCACCTTAGCTCCGAAATCCTTTAGTCGACCTTTAAGGTCGTTGCTTTGTATTTTCCGTTTATTTAAGTCTTATGAACGTCCAGTCTTTTTCAGTCAGATGAAGGGTTTATTTTGTCAAATACTACGAAGTACATACTATATTAACAGTTACTGTTTCTCTACTTTTCTTTCTAAACGTTTCTTCTAAAATTCAAAGCTAATATCTCATTGTTCAAAAATCTTGATTCAGTTTGTGTTAATGAAGGTTCAAGTTACGTAGTTTCTATGGTGTGCCGTACTACTCGTTTACTTTAATTTATAAATTATAATTGAACTGTAACATAAATATATATTTTCCAAGCGTGCTTAATTGTTAGCATAATTATTTCTTAATAGTAATTTGATGATTTGCTGGTATCTGTATAATTAATTGCTTTACAAGTGCTTTGCTGTGCAAGGACTTCCTCATTCAACCATTTGATGTCGATACGCGTTTTTCCCTGTCTTTTGATTTACCAACACTTCTTAAGTTGCATTCCTGTCCAAGATATGTGGTTGATGTAGTATACCATTTAAAAGTTTCATTACAACATTAATCATTTTTATTGATTAAATTATTTGTCGCAAATCTTAACCTTGAATAAAAAAAACATTTTGCTGGACATAGCTTGACAACGAAGCAAAAGTAATGTTCGAGTACAAGTAGTATAGGTATACTGGTATACCTATGCACTGTCCAAGAATAGATTAACAAAAAAAACTCAATTTCACTTCAACAAGTTTTTGCTAATTAAAAATGAACACCTACATAAGGATATTAACATTTCTACATAGATTTATGTTTGCTTGATTATGTTATGACAAGTTTCTAGTAGTTGTAATACTAGTCAGTATTCATTTAATAAATATGCTGTAAATGTTTCAGCACCATACATACAACTAATAACTATGATTTTTTTTATTTCTGTTGTATAATATTTAATAATTATAAACATTTAAGAAAAAAATTATATTTTAAAAACATCTTGTTAATATAAGTATAATCTTGCTGTAATGAAGGAATTTTAAATAAAGTTTCTAAGAAATTTTTAATAATAACCACTACGGACATGTCTTTTAACCAAGAAGGTAATAAAACTGCCATTACTTGAAGTTTAGACTAGTTTTTATGTTTATGTACAGGTTGGTTGTCTAATTTAAATAAAGAATCTCATTATATTCAAGTACTTCTTAATATTTATATATGTGTATACGTGTGTGTTTTATTTTAAAATTCAGGATGAAAGCGTTTGCTTTTTGCCTTGTCCGTTAACCATATCAGGTTATATACGGTATTCTTTCGAAGAGTATTAAATAGAGAAATATTTTCTAATTAAAAAATTGATTTAGTAAATGAGAAGACTATGGAAAATACAAGAACAATAAGCCTGGAAAGTTATAAAGTGGGTCTAAATAAACGCTATTACTAATTAAGAAAATTAAGCTTTCTAGATTATGAATTAGTATTAGTTACTTAATTTAAATCTCTTGCTCATTACTCATGATGTCATAATATTGTATAGTTTTGTCGGAAGAAATCGGGGCGAGAATGGTGATTCTCGTCAGCAAGATGGGAAATACGTTGGTGAGACTAGTTCGAGACCGAGACGAAATTGATCTAGTAACTCTAGGATTTCTCGTTTTGTCCCCACCTGCTATATATTGTTGATCGTGTCTGCTGTGTCTTTATTATTGTATCTTCTTTAATAAATAAGAAACAACTAAGTTTCTTTTTTGAAATTGCTACGAACGTGCTTGCATACCTGCGTCATTCGTTGGAAATTGTATTCATGTTATTTTAGTTGCATAATCAGTAGTAATTCATCTAAAATTATTATAAATCATAAGTTGAACACGTAATGCAGATAGATGTTTAATGGGATAAAGCAGTTTGTAATCATGTTTGAAGTAAATTATTATAATTTGTGTAAATGTAGGGTTAATATTGTGTTTCAACCTAATATATATTTTTGTAATCAGTGAAATTAGAGCGTCCTTTTATCTGATCACTTTTGGATTTTTGTATGATTTTTATACTTGCGAATAATAGTTAGATTTAAGGGGAAAGGCTGTATTCCTTCTGCTACTCAAAGACAAAATAAGATATTAAGTTATAAATATTTAAAAAGTGGAGTTAAAATAATGTTCAATTACATAGATAAAAAAAGTATCAAAGATGTATTCCTTCTGCTAATCAAAATTAAAATCAGAGGTTAAAATTAATTAAAAAGTGTGGTTAAAGCAGTTTCCATAGAAATAATAATATAGTGCGGTTAACGTAACTTCAAAATAAAAAAAAGTTTCATAAGAGTTTTATAAAAGTGTTATAAAATATGATTGAAGGGGATAAAAGCTTTTCGTCAGATCATTCAAATATGAACAAGGTTAATTCACATTGCAGTGATAAAAATATTTATAGAAATTTTAAATAACATTTAAAAGTTTCTACTTACCTTAAAGAAGAACTTATGTGTACGAGTAAACTGGATTTAATTAAATTTTCTTCAAAAACCAAATTATTAAGTTGATTGATAAATTATATTTATCGGTCAAAGCTGCCATTGGCGATTTGGACAAGTTTATAATATAAAGATGTGGTTATACTCTCAGTGTGTCAAGCAGCTGCCAAGATAAAGATACGTTAATTGCTCCCGATTTAAAAGTAAATGTTGAAAATTTTAAACTAATTAAAACTCGCCCCCTTTATCAAAGATATTAAAGACTGAATTACAGTCAAACAACTATAATTTCAAAGTTTGAGTTTAAGAATTTCAAAATTTATAAATTAAATAAAATGTTATTAACATAATTTTCTTTTTAAATAAAAATTGATTAAATGTTTTCCTTCAATTTACAAACTTACCCATAAAAATAAAGAAATCAGACAGATTGATATATTATTTCAATTCATTATAAATCATAATCAGCCAAAGTTAAACCAATCAGTCTTTCTGAGTATATTTAAAACAATTTGCTATTTTGTTTCATGTATTTTTGATTTTTTTTAATTTGGTGTTAGTTTAAGAGATTTAATAAATAAAACACAGTGTTCTCTATTTTCCACTGTTTTTGTAAACAATAAATTTAACATTTAATAATAAAAATAGCAAAGAAATCCAACATGAAAAAAGTCTCATACAGTTCATGTGGAAAAGAAATCTCCACAGCAAATGATTTCATTTAATTTAACTTTACAACCATAATATACAACTAAAAAAAGATATCATAATATTATTTTCTGAAATTACTTAACAGTAACGACTACAAATTATTATAGGGGAATATACAGGGTGTCAGGAGTTAGAACGCATTATTTTTAAGGGGTGATAAAAGACATCAAAAGGAACAAAAAAGTGTCAATAATTTCTTTTCTATGTTAACAGGCTTTCGAGTGATTTAGAAAAAACCATTGCCATATCTGGCAACCTTGCTTAAGTATAATCGCAGCTGGGTTTTCACCTTGTTTTAGAAAATCAAACAAACAAACTGATGATGAGAGTCGTTGTTTAAAAATAATAAACATCCAAAGCAGATTAGTCGGACGACTAATTCATACATTTTATATTTATTAATTTCCGGAATATTTTCAAAATTTCTTGACGTATTTGTTTTTTTCATTAAGAAATACTATCTGATGTAAAAGAAATTTTGATTAAGCACCTAATTACCATAAAATTAAAGTTTTTTTAATGTAGCCAAAAGAAGGTGTCAACAAAATCCCTTAACCTAATTACCTAAGTTAAATTAGATCTAGTTAAATAGAAATCTTCTTTTTAAAAGATATTCTCTTATAAAATCAATTAGACAAAATTAATTTATTTTATTAAAATTAATCAATTCAACAAATTAAAAACTGTTATTAGATAAATAGCAACTCGTGCGTTATTGACAAAATATTATTTCAAAGTTCAACAAACTACAAACTCAGTATTATTTCACTCTAAAAGGGTATTATTTACACAGCTGTGATCAGGCATTGACCCAAATATTCTTCATTAAATTGCTAGCTTGTAAACAAAACGTACTTTATTTCAATGTCAACAAACTTCCACATCAGCATTTTGTGCGGATGTGGAGCAAATTTTATAACAAACTTTACCGGGTTGTTACGTTTCTTAATTGAGTAAAATGAATTTTTAACTGTAAAAAGAATTCAATTTATGCGGAAACGACATACGATACGATAAGATCTCATTAAGGTTTGTTGTTGTGATAGATGAGATATATCAACCGGCAAGGCGCCATAATTACAGTACTATTATTAACGCGGCAAAATGATGTTAAAGTTTCAACTTTATTATTTTTTCTGAAAAAGTGGTACCTTCTAGAACAAAGTTGTATAAGACTTTTTTGTTCCTTTTGATGTCTTGTATCACTCCTTGAAATTAATGCGTTCTAACCCCTGACACCGTGTATTAGAAGAATAAGAAACCGAGTAAGCGAAACCCGAAGAAGAAAAAGCGTTATGGTTATTCAGTTAAATTATTTAATGTAAGTTGGAAATATACTGCGATCTTACCACAAATTTCGAAATTTGGATTTGTTAAGGTAACTTTTATCATAAATAAAGCCTTGAATATTTGTATTGTGTGTTAGTTCTATTAAAGTAAAGAAAGGTATAAAAATCATTCTTGTTATGGTCAGATACTCAGGTCAGCTTATTAGTATCGTTAAGCATCTTTAGATACTTAGTTTATTAAAAAATCCTTGTTTACAATTATTGAGATCTTATTTGTCTCTTATTGTTCATGTGCCTGTGTGTTCGTATGAGAATGCGAAGTTTCCACCAAATTTAGCATATAGATCCTCTGGGACGATTCCTATTGGAAATTATATTTTAACGGGTCATTGTTAGTAAAATGTTAAATTAATTGATCGTGCATCTCACTTTTCTCCATAACTCTGTCTCCTTCCATGGCAACTGAGTTTATCATCAAAGCATATGCCTATAGCGAAGTATCTTATCCAAATAACACCGATTGTCGCGAACAACAATTTCTAAAAATTTATGTCAGACAAAATTTCATTTACAATCTGATAGCTCTGATTATAACAAACGCGTCAGTGAACTGGAGTTTTAAGCATTGATTGTTAAAGAATACCACAATTGGTTTTCACAAAATTAGAGAATCCATCAATTTTTATACGCACATGTCCAGAACAAAGCACAAGACAGCGAAGGCTGGTTCATATTAATCTGAGTCAAGTATATAAGCTTCTAAGAGAAAAATACATCAAAAGCTAACCTAAATCTGGGAAAGAGGGGATTATAGCATTTCAGATAATATAATTCCACTATAACATGACTCCACCTTGTGTAGAAGGAGATTACGTTGATTACTTAAATTGAAACACTAAAAACGATTTAACAATGAATTACCTGGAATTAATGTCACAATAGAACTTTTCCTTTATTCAAATTAAATAAAATAAAAAGAAAGGTGGATGTTGTGTGCACACAATACAAAGTAAATTTTAGGATTAATTTTTTAATTATGCACTGAAGGTGATTACACCAGAAAGATCAGTATTTATTTAATTGAAAATGATATTTTTCTTCTCAGTTCAGTGAAACATGATCCAAGTTCCAGACGTCAGAAACAGAAGTTATTCAGATAGATTACGCTACTTCTTGCACAACCGCAAAAACGTGACTAGGCAGTGATTTGCGGACTGCTTATAGTTAATTGACATTGTAACATGTTAATTTATTCAACAACAAACAAACAAAAGCCTCACACATGGGCAACAATTTGTAACATTAACAATTCCGATAAGCAAATAAGTCACAAAAGCTTACTAATTTCAGATAGGACACAGGAATAATTGAACAATATAGAGGGCGCCACCCAAATTATTTGTTATTATTGTTCAAAAGCAACGATGGGAATCTACAATTCGGGTTAAGTTCTTTGTCTCTTATTGTTATTATTTTATTTTTGTTAAATGGACCTTAAGCAATTTGTCCTGCCAAGCTATAACGAATGATTATCGATTTTTAACTTCGTTTATTAATTGAAATTCGTGAAGATAGGTTAGCAAAATATACAATGTACAATAAAACGTACACATAAAAGATAGGAATATTTCCAAGCATTACACGTTTACATATGTAGTGATCCCATTCTAAATACATTTTTACTACTTTTTACATCGAGAACTAATTTACTTATTAATTTAGTGAATGAATTTTAAAAATAATTATTTACAAAGTAACTTACAGGAGATGTGGTTTGCCAATAATCCGTTTATTTTTGTATGTTTGTTTTAACCTTAATCCACTTGACACTAACACATGTAATGATTAATAATCAGAATAATCCAAAAAACAACCACTGTCTGTCACATATTAAAGACGCGGAATCTGGATAGCTGTCGTTGAACTCTGAACCTTTTAAGAGAAAACTGCATCTTCGGACGTTACATTTTCACCTTTAGACCTGTTAATTCTGTTAATATTAATTCTTTGTGTAAATTGCTATTTGCAAAAAAATGATGATCAAAACTGATATCAAAACCGATTTGAATCCACATTTATTAGTAACCTATCCAAGAGAATTGTGGAAGTCATTAATCATAATTAAAATACAGGACTTTCAAAATTTGGGCGATTATGTTTCAACCAACTAAACAATATTCCTGACACCACTATCTACCAATCCGAAATTCAAGCAGATTTCCTCACATATTTTTAGTAAAAGGTACAACAAGTCATAAAACTTCTCTATATAAAATTCAATCCAAACTATTATAATGTCTCGTGAAGCATAAGTTATGGTTTTGAAAGGGATTTGTTCCTTTATGAACATTTTAATATTGAAAAAACGCATCGAACTAGCAGTCTGTTTGAGTCGAAGGAGGTCATAAAATGCTACATGTTTTTGTTAAAACGAATTTATTCCAATACTTTAAACAGGCTAACTTTTATTTTGTTAGTCTTTTTATAATACATAAATACAATAAGCAGAAATGTTTTTGCGGGTACGATGACGGAAATATTGTTATTTTGCACCTAGTTTTAATTTAAAACGATGCGAAATAAATATATTCAAAAATAAGCAATCGTGTGAAGAAGGAAATAGCCATACAGACCTCTGGATGTTTCGTAGTGAAATATGGAGTACCTAAAAACCTATATATTACCTTCTACATGTTGTTTTGTAAAACCTAATCGATTTCTGTTAATTTGTTTTGCGAATTAATTAAAATTTTAAAATGTCTACCTAACTCCAGATATTCTAAATCACCTAGTGGAAAGCTTTTGCTGTTGGTGATTTCTGGTGATTTTTAATTTTTTTGATGGTCAGTTGCTATTATTTTGCAATTTTTTCACTAAAAGCATCTGAAGATTTTTAAGTTGCGTGAATATTAATCCGTTGCATGTTAATTAGTACTTCCTCATCAGTTAATAAGTTAGGGTAAAATAAGCCCTTAAAACTATTTACCAAATTCATGCTCGCCAGATCATGCTTACAAATACTTCTTTAAGTTTACACGCCATGGTAGAAAAGCTTTTCTTATAATAAAAAACTATTTATTTCGAATTATGAATTGCTAATTACATGCTTCGTAAATTTTTAAACTTATTCTCGTCATAGTTATATGCTACATTGTTTTACCACAATGCTTGTATGCACAACCATTGGAAAATTGTATTGTAAACGTAAATATTGCAGAACTTTCAATTATCCGCCTGAACATTAGTGCAGATAAGAACTAGTCCCCGCTAGTAAGTTAAATTCGAATCTATCGCAGAACATAAGTAATAATTTGCTATTAAGTATATATTTTTATTAATCTATTCATGAAGCACACCTTTTGTAATGTTGTAACACCAAAAGTGTAGCTTATAAATTTTAATTTATTTTCAAATAAAGCAAGCTTCAAATTTACTTTTAATCAAACAATAGCTAGCATTCCAATCAAACAAAGTATATCGAGTTAGTCAAATATGAGAGAGTGAGAATTATTGATAACACAAATTAGAATGAGAATGTAATTATTGTTAAGCTAAGCACCACTGGGTTTGAAATATTATGTCGAAAAATCTAATTGTTAACTTCTTCTCAGAACGTGGAGTTAGATAAACACTAGCTTGAACAATAATTTTATTAGTTTATTTGACATAAAAGACTGTTTAATGGTAAAACTAGTTAATAAACATACTGTAACGTTATTTTTTAAATAATAAGAAAAATGCTGTTTAATCGTCTATTAACAAGATAAATATTATTTACATACACTAATTTAATCTTAACTAATTATTTAACATTATAATAATAAACTGTTTAACGAACTTAAATGCTAGATTTTACAAACTTATTTAAGGACTATTAATTTATTATTACAACAATTATTAAACATTTATTTATTCAGTAATATAGTTGACTACTAATTACACAAAGCACATTTCAATTCACCGGTTGAACACTAATTGATTCTCTTCTATGCGCGATGGTCGATTTATATCCCCCACATAAACGTTCCAGAAAACGCTGGAATACACTCGCCTACTACCCCGTCGATGTGTCATATATCTCGAACATCGTAGATGGGCCGGGAATCCTCCAGTATTGTAGCCCATCTAGCAACCAGCCGATGTGTCATATATTTCTCGAACGTTCTAGTATGTTCTTCGCGGCGTATAGGGAATTTCCCCATTCATTACAATACAGAAGGTATCACATCAAAATTCTATTTGATAAATTAAAGAATAAAGCAGAACATTGTACTAATAGGCCAGGTTATTGCCAGCATTATTGCGTTGGCATAAAAAACTTAAGCCACTACCGCTATTGAATATTAACTGAACTTGAATAGTTACACTTATATCTTAGCAAGTATACTTAGCCAAAATGTTTAAAAGTGTAGCTAGTTCCGATGACATTGGTAGGCTTTATAAATCCGATAGTCAATCTTCTCCTCAGCATTATCTAAGTGAAATTTCAATATCATAATCAAAAATTTCCATTCAATGTAATTCTGTTGATTCACCATAGGTATTTCCTCTTTTAGAGAAAACAGTTTACTAATCAGATACTCGAATAAGTTTAATTATTGACTAGAATTAATTGACTATATAGTGATGGGTGGATGGATGAAAGATTGATGTGTGACTGATACTCTTATATTGAGAAATTTTATTGCAACAAACTTGAATTCCACGCTTTAAAGTAATTTCACGACCTTCTAGATTTCACGAGACGAAGTCTCTTATCCGGCCTGCGCACTCCATTAGTTCAAGTGTTTCTCCGCTGGCGCCACCAAACACGAAAATGCGGAAACGGATATGTAACACGTAAACGCCAATTTCAAACTACGCTAACTTCGCGCGCTTTTATCCTTTTGTCGGTTTTGCGCGTATCGTCAATAAATTATATTTTCCTAATCTTTTAAGGCAGTTTTCTTTATTTTTTAATATAATTACGTTATTTCCTTATTTGTTTAAATTTTCGTAGTTTTGTTGCTGTTTTTTCGTTCACTTTAGTAATGGCAAGCACTAGCAGAAAAAACTATAAATGCAGCATTGCAATGTGTAATAGTAGGAAGTGATCCTACAATATCATTTCATGAATTTTCTTCAAATTATACCTACCTTACGAGAAAAATGGTTTCAAATCTTACGTTGGGGTTATAGACACCAACACTCAACAGCAAAATAATATATACTTCTTTATTTCGACAGATCAACAATTACAGATACCTGAAAGAGTCACTTTCTACATCGAACTTCCTAAAAATATAACAGCATTAATAAAAGAACTCCAAACCTTATCTATGCATCTCGATTGCGAATTCTTTCAGCATCTGTAGCCCTTCTGGCAGGATACATTGCAAAAAAACTGAAGAACGTGTTCAAATTCACTGATAGGATTTGTAAATCTTCAAAACAGAGGTGCCTTAAAATACTCCACTAGAAGATTTACACTTTTAATCAACCAAATAATCGAACTTGTAATACATATTGTAGAACATTTACCTGGAGAATGTAATCCGTCTAATATTCTAACATCACTAGGTATTTCTAACTCCAATTGCTTTTGCACAGATTTTGGTTTGCCACGACCACAAGCAGGAACTTAGTAATATAATTCTTTAAAAATTGCTAAAACCTTGTTTGGCAAACAGAAACATTGCAAAAACGTGAACAGATAATGTACTTACTGCTCACTATCTTAAATCCAGCTCACGGGAAGTTATAAAATTGTAATTTCAATAATGTTATTGAACTTGTAAATTAATTTTAATAACATAATTAATTTAATTATATAAATTTATTTAATTAATTCGCAAAATATTTACGTAAACATGCAATGCTTGACATTTGTAAGGGTTATCTAACCTATATATCTTCAAGTGACAAATAAACATCAGCGTGTCAGCTAGCGCCAAAACGGCGAAATTTTGCGTTTTCTCAGAAACAAAGTTTATATGGGAAATCGTGAAAGTGCCCAGGCCGGATAAGAGACTTCGTCTCGTGAAATCTAGAAGGTCGTGAGTAATTTATTGAAATCAATGCCTCAATTGTTCGGAGATCCAGAAACCAAGATATCAACGACTTCGAAATTCAGAATTTTAAACTTCCAGAGTTTTCGGTTTCTAAGTTTTAAAGAACTAAAACTCAAAGGTTTTTAGATCTATTTTAAACGTTGAACACCTAATAAAGGTTTATAATAAAACTGACGTCAACTAGTTTATTTTAAATAGCCACCCCCAATTTTTCTAAGCCAGTTGCTTTCGGCTTAAATTGACTGATCAAAAATGTATATTCTTCAAAATGACCGCCAAATTTGAAATTTTGAAAATCATCAAGGAGGCATCCGAAGTGATAGGATCTTATCACAAATATGATATAAGAAATTTCTTTTATAAACTTCATGATTATGCAGTTTCACCAAATAAGGCTAGAAACAATACACAGTATCATAAATACTTGGTAGTAATACAATGCTATATCATATTCCACTTAGAAGATTCCAAATTTTTAAACGTTTAATTAAAAGGAACTTAACAGTCTAATTCTAATTTATTCAAGTATATAGTATGACCAAAAGTCAATTCATCAAGGTTTCCCATGAAATTTTTAACAAAAAAAGCAAGGTCTCTGATTAATTTATACAGTTCTAATGCATTCTACTATTTATGACAACTATCAAAGTTCAACGGAAATATCTCGTAGGCAATACTTTTTGTGTATATACTGTATATGGTACTGTAATGATCTTGCTATATATAAATGATCACCACGGATATCATTACATTCATAACTTCCATAGGGAAGGCATTGAAGCATATAGATCGCCATAGCAACAATAATAAACAAGAAGTAATAAGTAAAGATTCTATAAGTCTACGCGCCTTTTATTGCTTAAGTTATTCTTGCAAAAATCTATTCTTAAAAATAGCGTTTCGCCATACACTATAATGGTGACCCACGACGCAAACAAGTAGAACCCGACTAAGATAATCGCTTCCACGCCGATTTCTACAATTCCTGCCACTTGGTTCTCCTGTCTACCGACAGCTACAGCCTACCCTTCTAAAATTTTTGAAACGGTTATATACATATACATACGCCATTCGTCCTTTGGAAGAATCTTTCTTATCATTCAAATAAGATAAATAAATATCTTATATTTTATTAGTTACTAGCTAATTTTATAAAACTTCCCGTTTTTGACAGTTTATATGCACAAATATCAATTGCTCTAATAGACAGGTACTATAAAGGTACTATTCTCCATATCAATAACGAACTTAAAAAATATAATATATTAATTTCTAACTTGTCATGTAGCGTTTTGAAACTTCATTCCAATGTTGTCATGTTCATAGACAACAATAGATAGATGTTCATTCCCATACACGACATACAAAGACGAAATTTTATTTGGGTCCACGTTTGGACAAACCTTCTAACTACTCTAAATGCTACTCAAAACCAAATACTCCATCTCACCAATTGCTAATAAAAAAACTCGTTCCTCCCAAAGAGATTGTAGAGTTCTGGGTGCTGCAAAATGATTGTCCTGAATCTTTTGAACAAGCTAAACTGTTCCATGAAGAAATCCTTTCTCCTCCTCTTACTAGCTTTACAACCACAAACAACTATAAAATTTCACATGATCTGTGAAATTTTCAGGATCTTAACCTCCGTTAAGATCCAGTACAGTACAGATCCAGTTAAGATTATCAGTACCGTTATAGGTACTGATAATAAAAAGTCCTTTGTCCACCTATGGACAATCCTATATCGCTAAACCTAACTATTAATTTTTAACCTAACCATTTTTAAGAATAGATTCTTGTAAGAATAGCTCAAGCAATCAAATGCGTATAGACTTATAGAATCTTTATTTATTACTTCTTGTTTATTATTGTTGCTATGGCAATCCATATGCTTTAATGCCTTCCTGATGGAAGTTATAAATGTAATGATATACGTGGTGATCATTTATATAGCAAGATCATTATAGTGCAACCACATTTCGGAACATTCAAGTAAATATAATTCGTATAGTTCAATGTTTATCTATTACACATTCGTTGATGTTTGTTGTTAATATTTGTAAATTTTTTTATTCACAATCGATACATAATGTGTTCATCACTGACGTTTAAAAAGTTAGAAAGTAGTTTATTATACACTATAGTCAATAATAAGTTTTCTTGGTTAGTAATGAGTTCTCTTGGTTAGTAATATCCATTACTTACCTTTTGCTCGTTCTAAATATTCTCAACAGGTGGCAGAAGTTTTCGTATCTATCTTTACTTTTAGCAGGTAACAGTCAGTCACTGTTTTAGCAACTTCTCGCAATTCCAGTGGTGTGCAACTTACATCAGCTTCACTATCAGACATTTACATTCACATAAATCGTGTAAAGTAAATTGCAATTAGGAGCAATGTAATTAAATTTAGTTTAGTAGTGACACGAATTTACTTTGACAATTGTTGCAGTAATTGTCATTTTATCGCCACCTGAATAAAAACGCTGGTGTTGTGTCCTATATATATATCAAGTATAAGGTATCAATGTAAAAACATAATTATGTACGATTGTGAATAAAATAGTATACATACGAGTACCTCGGCGGGAAGACATTACGCGTCGAGCAATTGCTGCCCTTGGCGCTTCGCGCCTCGGGCAGCATCATTGCTCTCCGCGTAATGTTCTACTTCACGCCTCGGTAAGTAATCTACTAAGTATTATATATTGTAACGTTCTTTTTAAAATAATAACAAAAGTGCTGTTTAAATCGTCTATTAATAATTAATATTTATTTACAAACACTAATGAATACACTATAAATTAACGCTATGATTATAAACCACTAAAACTATTATGAATTTCTAATACAACATTTATCTTTACATTTACTATTTATTTCGTGATACCCAATTAATTACTCGCTGTTGACTGACTCTCTTTTATCCGCGAAGTCGATTTTATACTTTCATATAATCGTACCAGAAGCCGCTGGAACCTACTATGTATTTCTGGAAGGCGCTAGATAAACCGCGTCTGGTTTACATGCTTGGAGCGATGCGTCATTCTCTCGAATGCTGTAGAATATTCCATTTGTTGTGTGAAGAAGAGGTTCTTTCTTTTTCTCTCTTGTTACACTGCCCCCCTCTTCAAGTCTGTTCTGTCCCAGAACAGGTTTTATGCTCTGGTTCCTGTAGAACGGGTCATGACGATGTCGACAGTCTTCACCTCGACTACACGTTCCATTACGGTAGAAGTAACAGTCTACACTCTTCGTTGGCCTTAATGCGGGCTGTGGGTCAAAACTGCAGACGAAGATCTTGACGTCCGTACCTCTAAAGACAACTTCCAGCATGTTTCTAACGATTCTCCAATCCAGCTGGTCCCGCCCACAGCCGAGTTTGGGAACTGCCAATTTATTAATTCCCCTGGTAAGCAATTCGATCCTCAAATTCCATAATGCCCTCCACAAGTCGACGTAACTCGGTTTCTGGTAGTAAAACTGCTTGGTTACCAAGTAGTAAATGGATCGGTCATGATCAGGCAAGCGTAAGGATTTACCAACAGAGGGATTCTATTCTCGAAGTTCATTCAGCCGTCCAAATTTATTTCTAAACACTACTGCGATTCCCCTGGACATACGGAGATCCTCGGAGACACAGTGGGCAATGGAATAATCACCAGGGACCCGGAAGAGATCTTGTTGCATCTCAGTCGTGACTCCGAATCGCGCTTTTCTAGTTCCAGAAAACGCAGCCATAAATTCTCTGAAGGTTGGCTGATCATCTCCAGGCCTTACGGTATTGATAGCCACCTCAGCCTCATCTTCCCGATCCGGGACTGCGTCATTATTTCCCTCATAGTGCGTCAGACGATTGGAGTGTACCACCTTTGGTTTCCCTCTTGGCAATTTCTGGATGCGATAAATCTAGTAATTTATTCGTTTCTTCACCTGGTATGGGCCCTCCCAATTCCGCTGTAACTTTGCGGTTGTATAACCAGACAAGCTCTCCAGGTTGAAACCCTCCTTCTTGGGCTCTCACATCGTACGTAGCATTCATCCGGTCACTCGCGATTCGACTATTGTTTCGGGTTCGGTCGTGAATATCCTCCAACTTCTTCTTTAAGTTTATGACATAATCATTCCCGGCTACCTCCTGCTCTATAGGTGGAGACCCAAATTCCAGATCACACGGTAACCGTAACTCGCGTCCAAACATCACAGACGCTGGTGACTGACCGGTTGTTTCGTGGACCGATGCACGATAAGCCATCAGGAACAGATGCAGGTATTGGTCCCAGTCTCGTTGATGATCGGAGACGACCTTGGCCAAATATTTGCCTATTGTCCGATTCATGCGTTCTACCATTCCATCGGACTGCGGATGTAACGGTGTGGTCCGAGTCTTGCGAATGCCCAACAATCGACAGACTTCTCCAAATAGTACAGACTCAAAGTTGCGGCCTTGATCCGAAAGCAGCTCCATGGGCACTCCGAAGCGACTGAAAAACTCTTTGACTAGTACGTCAGCAACAGTCGCAGCATCCTGGTTTGGTAGGGCATATGCTTCTGGCCATTTGGTAAAGTAGTCCATTGCCACTAATATGTATTTATTCCCATCGTCGGTTTCGGGAAATGGTCCGGCAATATCTATAGCTATTCTTTCCAGAGGACTACCCACATTGTACTGCCTCATAGGTGCTCTTCGTTTCCCCAAGGGTCCGTTACCAGTGGCACATAGTTCACATTTCCGGCACTACTCCTTCACGTCTTCTTTACAGTTGACCCAATAAAAACGCTCCCTAAGTTTCTCCAAAGTCTTTTTCACACCGAAGTGTCCTCCTGAGGCGCCGTCATGGAGATGTCGCAACACTGTAGCCACTCGGCTTCTTGGAACCACGAACTGAGACCTAATGGTGGTGCCATCTTCACTCTCCACTACTCGCTTCAGGAGATCGTCTTCCACCTTCAAGGACTCCCATTGGACCCAATATGCTTTGAGCGTTCTGTTGATAGGGCTGACGGCCTCCCAGGCAGGCCTTTCTCCCACGCGCTTCCATTCCAGTACCATTTTTAGTTCGGGATCAGCCTTCTGCTGTCGTTGCAAATCTTCCGGCAACCAATTGTCGTTGACGATGGTAGTTCTTAATACTTGGCAAACCCTCTCTTCCAAGCGAGAGCAATGACGGCAATCCGTTGGACAGGGTCTTCTTGAAAGAGCATCGGCATTTCGATGACTAGTGCCCGCTCGATGTTCTGTGTCAAAGTCATATCCTTGTAATCGCTCGATCTACCTTAATACCTGGCCTTCAGGATTACGGAATTGTAGAAGCCATTTCAACGCTGTATGGTCCGTCCTCAATAAAAACTTCCGTCCGTACAAGTATTTGTAGAAATGCTCAACGGACTTCACGACGGCCAATAGTTCTTTTCTGGTCACACAATAATTCCTTTCGGCTTTCGACAAAACCTTACTAAAATAGCCGATGACCTTTTCTTGTTCATCCTGTATCTGAGAAAGTACACCCCCAATGGCCAGATTACTTGCATCTGTGTCAAGTATGAATTTCCCTTCTGTCCGTGGATAGCTCAATATTGGTGCTGTTGTCAGGGCACGCTTCAACTGTTGGAAAGCTGTTTCACACTCTCCGCTCCAAACATACTCGCGCCCATCTTCAGTTAACCTTGTCATAGGTTTCGCTATATTGGCAAACCCAGGAACGAAACGCCTGTAGTAGGTACATAACCCAAGAAAACTACGAACTTGGTGTTTATCTTTCGGTGTTGGCCACTCTTGAACTGCACGAATCTTATCGGGGTCGGCTGCCACTCCATTTTGTGATACGACGTGCCCGAGATATTTTACTTCCTTTCTGAATATGTGGCACTTTTTCGGACTCAGTTTCAGATTGGCTCCACGTAGTCTTCGGAACACTTCCTCTAGATTTTTCAAATGTTCGTTGAATGATTTTCCGACTACAATGACATCATCTAGGTATACCAGGCAGGTCTTCCACGACAGCCCTCTCAGGATGGTCTCCATTAGACGCTCAAAGGTGGCCGGAGCGTTACATAGACCGAAAGGCATAACTGTAAACTGCCATAGTCCCGAACCAATAGTGAACGCGGTCTTCTCTCTGTCTTCAGGTTCCATTTCAACTTGCCAATAACCACTCTTCAAGTCCAAAGTCGAAAACCATCGTGAACCAGACAGGGTATCTAACGTGTCGTCGATGCGTGGTAAGGGATAGCTGTCTTTCTTGGTCACGTTATTGAGCTGCCGATAGTCCACACAAAATCTCGTTGACCCGTCCTTCTTACTGACCAGGACCACCATGGTCTTTGGGCGCTGGTTTTGGAACATCGGCCATACGCCTGGCTACTCGGAATACTGGCACACACTGTCCCACAAGGGTACTCTTCTTCAATGTCAGCGGATCCACATTAACGTTCATAAGCCTCACCGGTACTGTCTTTCCAACCTTGATCAGCGCTTTTCCCACCATTATGCCACTATGGATCTTCTTATCACAAACAGGCTCCATCATTCGCACACATCCTACCCGAAGATCTCCATCCAAACCTGCCTCGACAACCATCTCGCTTTGACCCGGCAATATCACATCTTCTGTCAGCAAAACCCTTACGACAGGATCTTCTCGTGGGTGCAACGGAAGTTCTTCGTTACCAACCTTCAAAAGACCCTCCTTCAAGTCCAATGTAAAACCAAATTTGCTCAGGAGGTCCATTCCCAAGATGAATTCGTCAATGATGTCGGCTACCAGCACCTCATGATCACGTTCTTCACTTCCAATGCCAATCTTCATCTTCACCACTCCGCGTGTTGGTATCACTTCACCTGTTGCTGTACGGAGTTGAGTAGTTGTCTGTAACAGCTTCATACTTGTTCGTAGAACATTAGGGCGTATGATGGGTTTTGTCGCCCCCGTATCAATAAGTAGGTGGAACAGTTCGATTAGCAATTTTTCCATCTACGAATAAACTACTGGTACTATTCTTTGATGTTACGGCATGAATGGTGATCTTCGGGGCATCTCTACTCAAGGTCAACGTTCGCCCCCTCTCGTCGACCTTCTTTAGTTTTCCGACTGCTGAACCCGTTTTAGGGCAACGACGTCGTATGTGACCTTGTTCGCCGCAATTCCAACAACGAGGCCCTCGAACTTCTTGATTCTTCTTGCGGTTCTCTTCCTTCTGAAGAACTCTCATTAATAATTCTTCTAGGCGATCTTTGGAACTGGAACCTTCCTCTTCTTCCGCAACGGTTCGAACACGCCCATGACCTCGGGACGCTTGTTTTGCAGCTTCAAATTCTAAGGCGTGAGCAAGCGCATAATCAGTTGTTCTTGGTCGTGCCAGCCTCAATGATTGTTGTGTTTCCCCGTCTCTTAACCCATCAATGAAGGTCTGCACAGCCAGTTGTCCCAGAAATGAATCGGGTGCCGTAGGGTACGCCAATCGGACAAGCCGCGCAACATCGGCTTCAAACTCCTGCAGGCTTTCTCCATTCTTCTGGATACGATTCTTCACTTGCGCGTGATAAACTTGCTGAAGATGCGCATCTCCATATCTCATCTCCAATCTAGAAACTAACAACTGGTAATCATTTTCCTGTCCTGCTGGGATTGTTTGCAGGACGTTCAACGCGTCTCCACGCAAAGCCACAGTTAAAGAAACGGCCTTTTCCTTGCCTGTCCATCCGTTGGCCCCAGCAGCCGCCTCAAACTGTTTGCAGTAAGTGGACCAAGGTATCTTTCCATCGAACGTGGGTGGTTTTACTTTTATCCCTACGGCAGGACCCTTTTCTTCTTTAAACGGCCACTCAGAAGTTGAGGAAAACCGTAGTTGACTCATTCTCTCTTCCAACAGTTTAGTTACACTATCTTTCTCAGCTGTTGGTGGTAATTGCATTTGGGCCATTTTCACTTCTACCATCTTTATTACCCTATCCTGTTTTTCCAATTTCATTTCTAATAGTCCTAACGCACTGGAGTTTTCCAACAATTCTTCGAAAACTTTATCTTCCAACGCTTTGACATTTTCCAGCAATTCTCCTTTAAGCCTTCTAGAACTTTCTTCAGACTTTTCTAATAATTCTGCAAACCTTCTAGAATTCTCTTCATGTTTTTCCAGTAATTCTTCTTTAAGCATTCTAGTATTTTCAAAAACTTTTTCTTCCAATGCTTTAGTATTTTTAAGTAATTCTTCTTTAAGCATTTTAGAATTTTCTTCGGACTTTCTAGAATTCTCTTCCATTTTACTTAATAACAAATTAGTATCAATTGCGGGTCCAGGTATTTCGAAGAGGAAACTTTCAGGGTCTTCTTGCTGTTCCAAAAGCCATTCTCTTAGCCGATTTATTAACACGTTTTTAAGGCCCGTTGTGTCTAAATCTCGTTCTTCAAGTTCGTGTTTTAAGTCTATTACTTTAAGATCTTTTAACAATTTCATCGCCATTTTAATTGTTAGTTGTAATTGTTTTTAACACTAACAGTTTATTCTCACAGCACTTTATTTATTACGCGATTTTATTTATTTTAAAACCCGACACCTGTACACCACTGTTACGTTCTTTTTAAAATAATAACAAAAGTGCTGTTTAAATCGTCTATTAATAATTAATATTTATTTACAAACACTAATGAATACACTATAAATTAACGCTATGATTATAAACCACTAAAACTATTATGAATTTCTAATACAACATTTATCTTTACATTTACTATTTATTTCGTGATACCCATTTAATTAGTAGTAGTAGTAGTAATTATGGGGAGACCTAAGCCTAGCAAGTAGGCCTCTATGGGCCCTTTTTGCCAACCCCCGCTCGTCCCCTTAATCACCTTCACTGCCTTCGTCTTCTTCTACCTCATCTCCCCCCGTGAACCTCCTAGATTCTCTAATGAAACTCAGGATGTCTGTCCACGCCAGGGAGTGTAACTCCTCCTTTTCGAGCGTAACCGCCCCAAAGGTTTTAAATCTTAACCGCTCATATGTTACACATTCCCCCAGATAGTGGTAGGATGTTTCTTCCTCCCTTCCGCATCTTGGGCATATGGGATTCTGTTCTACTCCTATCAAGGATAGGTGTCTCCTCAATTTACAGTGTCCTGTCAGAATCCCTACCAATAGGTTTAGGACCCTTCGGCTTTTTCCCAGTAGCCAGGTAGACTTTTGTAAGTTGAACCCCGCTATATGGTACTTTGCCTGGCGACAGCCTCTGCTCCTCTCCCATCTTTTCTTAGATGTCTCGTAGGCCCATTCACATAGACTTGTTGAGACATGTTTCCTTGTTATACCTAGGAAGGGTTCCGGTCCGAAGCATGTTTCCATGGCTCCGCGTTTGGCTAGCTCATCAGCCCTCTCGTTGCCTCGAATTCCTGCATGACCAGGGACCCAAACCAGTTCGACTTCTTTATGTCTTGCCAGCTCCTCTAAGGCATCGCCACACTCCTGAACAAGTGGTGATCTTGTTCTGGGCGAGCATATTGCCTTCAGTGCCGCTTGACTGTCAGAGCAGATGTATATTTTCTGTTCTGTCGACCTTTTTATTTCCTCCTTGGTTGCTACCGTTAGGATAGCAAAAACTTCTGCTTGAAACACCGTGGCATACTTCCCTAGGCTTATGCTTTCTTGTATGCCTCGATTTTCTACATAGACTCCTGCTCCGGAGCATTGTTCTTTAGTCATCCTTGAGCCATCCGTGTAACACACTAAGGCTCCTGGTTGAAACTTAAGCTCTTCTTGCCCCCACTCGTCTTTAGAGGGGATTGTAAGAGCATATCCTCTATCCATCCTTAACCTGTCCTCTGCCTCGGTTGCTTTACAACTAGACAAGGGTAACTCCTTCGTCACTATTTCAGCTACCCTAGCGTGGCCCGTGCATACTCCTTGGCCTATCCACAACCCTGCGTCTCGCATTCGCAAATGGGCTGCCATGGCCTCTTTCTTTATCCAGGTATCAAGACTAGGAAGTCCTAATAACCCTTCAAGTGCTGCTGTTGGGGTTGTTCTCATTGCCCCAGTAATACCTATACATGCCAACCTCTGGATTTTAGCCAGCCTGGTCGAGATGGTAGTCCGTTCTACACTAGGCCACCATACCACTGAGCCATATTGGACTCTAGGTCTGATCACCATTACGTAGAGCCAGTACAGAATTCGAGGACTCATCCCCCAATTCCTACCTACCGCCCGGCGCAGCTGCCAGAAGGTTGCTATCGACTTGGTGACCACCTTGTCGACATGCTTCGTCCAACTTAACTTGCTATCGAGAGTCATCCCTAGGTACTTAACCTCCTGCACTAGTGTTAGAGGTCTTCCGTACATAATGGGTGCTCTGAATTCTTCCAAGTTTCTCCTCCTGGTGAAGAGAATCATCTCTGTCTTCCGTGGGTTGACTGAGAGGCCGTCCTCTTCACACCACCTTTCTATAATTCTACAGGCTACTTGCATTCTATTGCAGACGACGCCCAAAAACCTCCCAGTTACTAGTACCAGGCCATCATCTGCATATGCTTGGACGTAGAAGCCCTCTTCTGTTAGCCTCCCTAGTAGTCTGTCCATTATGAGGCACCATAAATGAGGTGATAGGCAGCTACCTTGTGGGCAACCTCCCCTCACCCCTGCTTCAACTGAACAGTCCCCCAAAGCGGCTGTTACCGTCCTCTCTTCTAGCCCCGATCTTACCCACCTGACCACGGAAGGGTGTGTCCCCCTGGCCTGCAGGGCTTGGTCGATAGTAGCCAACTTAGCCTTATCAAAAGCGCCTTCGATATCGAATAAAACTGCCAGGGCTACATCTTTATAATGAAGAGCCCTCTCAACCTTATACACGATTGCGTGGAGTGCTGTTTCAGTGGATCTTCCACGTCTGTATGCGTGCTGATGTTTGTGGAATGGGTTCTCCACCATCACCCTCTCCACAAGATACCTATCCACAATCCTTTCCAAGATTTTTAAAAGGAAGGACGTTAGGCTTATGGGCCTGAAGAATTTTGCAGCTGTGTAGTCTTTCTTACCCGGTTTGGGTATGAAAACCACTCTAGCTGTCCTCCATTGTTGCGGTGTATACCCCATTGCCACACTAGCCCTATAGATCCTCATCATTCTACTAATAAGGGTCTCCAGGCCCCTTTGTAGCAATGCCGGGAAAATTCCGTCTGGCCCAGCTGATTTAAAAGGTTTAAACTCGTTCACTGCCCACGTGACTGCACCCTTCGTTATCACCCCCTCGGCAAACAGCCAGTTCTCGTTAGGAGCTCCTTGTTGTTCTGCCGTGGGTGTGTTTTGGGTGGTGCCATCGCCTGGGAAGTGCGTTTCCAGGAGGTAACGCAATGTATCTTCCCTGGAAGTGGTCCATGTGCCATCTGCCTTTTTTAAGACTCCTATTGTTTGCCTTGTTTCGCTACTTAAGATTTTCATCAATCTGGCTGATTCTGATATAGAGCTAAGCTCTCCACAGTATTTTTGCCAGCTGACTCTCTTTCTTCTTCGTAGTTCCTTTTTGAAAACTCTTCTTGCCGTTCTGAAATTATCCCATGAGGTTTGTGTCTTATCCCTAAGGGCTTGGTTGAGGGCTCGTCTGGATTGCTTACGTAGACCGGCTAAATCGCCGTTCCACCATGCAACCCTGCGAACCTTTACCACCCTGGCTGGACACGCCTCCTCATATGCCGAGACTATCAGAGTTGCAAGTTTATCTACTTCCCCGCTTAGTTCCTCTTTGGTAGCAATTCTTTCCTCCCGTTGTCCCCCTTGGCTTGCGAGAGCAGTACAATAGTGCTCCCAGTCTGTAGCCTTGGGGTCTCTGGTGAGGGTTTCTGGTGGGTTGTCCCGCTTTATCTCTAGTCTGATCATCCTGTGATCAGATGTCGAGACTTCTGAGGTCACCCTCCAGTTTTCGAAGTCAACCAATAAACCTCTGGAAGCCACTGTAATATCAATTACCTCCTTCCGGTTTATATTGATAAAGGTGGGCTCCACTCCTTTATTCATTACCTCTAGGTCTGTTGATACCAGGTACTCCAGCAGGGATTCGCCTCTGACATTAATGTCAGTGCTACCCCACACTGTATGATGAGCGTTGGTATCACATCCGATTATTACCGGTAGACCCCTTTCTTGTGCAAACGAAATTAACCGTTCAAATTCCTCTGTTGGTACGCGTTCCTCATAAGGGAAATATGCGCTTCCTAACACTACCTTATTATTAACTCCACTCACCTGATATTCTAGCAGCCCAGCCGTGAGGTCCTTGGTACCCAGCTGTGATAGTGACACCACATTTAGGTCCTTGGACACCAACATGCAGGTCCTCGGTCTTTCTTCTACCTCCTTTCCCACCAGGATATTGTGGTTGGGTCCTCCTAGTCCCCTTACTTTGTTTCTGTAAATATAAGGTTCTTGAATTAATACTATTTCTCCTGTGCCTTCCAGGGTGCTTATCAGCTCAGCTGTAGCTCCTCGGCTGTGCTGGAGATTTACCTGACTTACCCGCAGTAGAGCCATTGTGGGGAATCAATGTGCGGGTGGTGGCTGGCTAGTCTTTCTTGGCCTGCTTTGACTCACCGGCCTCTGGGGGTGCTTGGCGGACTGCTCCACTCCAAGAAGGCACTCTGCGTACTGCAAGAGTAACCAGCTCGTAGTAGAGTTGCCACCCAGCCCCTTCCAGTGACCTCACGGAGTCGCCACTGACCATAAAAGTCAAGAACCATCCGCCTGGTCCTCCTGAGGTTTGGACATGCCTCCATTGCTCCACACCTAATGTGCGGTTCTGCAGCGGGAGCAGTTGTCGCAGCCTAGCGAGGTCGACTTCTGGACTTCTCAACCAGAACCCTATCCTTTCTGGCCATGGTGCTTCTGATGCTCTGGTTGGAGCAAAAGTCACGCCCTCCAATACTAGGGGATTCCAGCATTCTAAAAGCCATCTCATGGATGCCTCATCTTGCGCTGTGACCAGGAACCAACCAGGTTCTACCAACCCTGAATTTCGGTATCGGAGCTCTGGGCCTCGTTCCCCCCCTTCGGGTCCGGCCATGGCCCTTAACATCTCCGTTACTATACTGGATCGTATGGTCTCTGCCTCTGCTGGAGTTACGGTACCCCCTTGTCTGTCTGATGTTACGACAACTTGGTTTTCCCTTCTTACTGGTGCGGGCTCCGTAGCTTGCTGGGTGGCTTTATGTCTCAGCATAGGTGAGACTCCGGCCTTCCCTGCCTGCTTCGTTACTCCTTTTGACCGCTCCCTTTGACCCATTTAATTACTCGCTGTTGACTGACTCTCTTTTATCCGCGAAGTCGATTTTATAACCTCATATAATCGTACCAGAAGCCGCTGGAACCTACTATGTATTTCTGGAAGGCGCTAGATAAACCGCGTCTGGTTTACATGCTTGGAGCGATGCGTCATTCTCTCGAATGCTGTAGAATATTCCATTTGTTGTGTGAAGAAGAGGTTCTTTCTTTTTCTCTCTTGTTACACTGCCCCCCTCTTCAAGTCTGTTCTGTCCCAGAACAGGTTTTATGCTCTGGTTCCTGTAGAACGGGTCATGACGATGTCGACAGTCTTCACCTCGACTACACGTTCCATTACGGTAGAAGTAACAGTCTACACTCTTCGTTGGCCTTAATGCGGGCTGTGGGTCAAAACTGCAGACGAAGATCTTGACGTCCGTACCTCTAAAGACAACTTCCAGCATGTTTCTAACGATTCTCCAATCCAGCTGGTCCCGCCCACAGCCGAGTTTGGGAACTGCCAATTTATTAATTCCCCTGGTAAGCAATTCGATCCTCAAATTCCATAATGCCCTCCACAAGTCGACGTAACTCGGTTTCTGGTAGTAAAACTGCTTGGTTACCAAGTAGTAAATGGATCGGTCATGATCAGGCAAGCGTAAGGATTTACCAACAGAGGGATTCTGTTCTCGAAGTTCATTCAGCCGTCCAAATTTATTTCTAAACACTACTGCGATTCCCCTGGACATACGGAGATCCTCGGAGACACAGTGGGCAATGGAATAATCACCAGGGACCCCTTTTTCTCTCTTGTTACAATATGAAAAAAATAATAAAATGACAAAATAGCATTTATTAGTTGCATACTAATCTGCGAAGATAGCGCTTGAAGAATATCGCCTATTTTCATATGGTAAAGGATAATGAAGTTCCCGGTATAATAATATTAAAGTATTTGTTTGAAGGTAATAGTTATTTATGTACCAAGGGCGTTACGATGGTGATAATGACAGGAAGGTGGCGATGTTCCACTCCGAGGACCTGAAGGCTCCAAGGGATGGAAATCGCCTAATGGGCATTATCATTTAGTAAAGCTTGTGGTAACCAGAAAGCGGGTAATTAGAAAACGCCGACTATTTTAACGTCCCTGAGTGTTACCAGGTTCTTATTGATAGCTTAACGGTTGTCAAATAATGAACGTTATTCATTCTAGATAACAACAAAATTCTTAGTGCCCGCTAAAGAGTGTTTAGAGCCCGCTAGTCGTACTAATAAAAAAATAAAACTATCATCCTCCAGTTTATTTAAATGAAAAACTAACGTTAACTTGAACATTGCTACAATAATTATTAATATGGATATGGGGTAAATTTAAATTTCTGGTCGTAATTTCTTGTTCTTGTTGTTGGACAGCGAAGTTCACGGCAGAAGAAGTATTCCACACTTCCGTTGTTGCTGACGCTGCTTTAATGATATGATCAATAGATGTTGATGGCATCTGATTGTTAGTTTGACAATTTCCAAAATCTTCTTGGCCGTTCTTATTTTATTCTGGAGCGAGTCTTCAAATTATTCTTCAGCTACCCATGACGCTTGAGATCCAGAATGTCTCCTCCGCGATCCGCCAAAAGTATTTCGGACGAACGACGATAGCAATGGTCAGCGTACGATGAAGAATTCGGAAGACCTACGGAAGGACGGCGCTACTCTTGATGCTATATAACTCCAAACGTATTTTTTCCAATTTGTTGTGCACTAAACTCCGTTTCCTTAGAAAATAGTACAGCTCGTCATCATGTTCTTATACGAATAACATAGGAATTGATGACGTACCTGTCACCTTCGCTAAGATAACCGACTTTACACTACATCCTTCAAACAAACAAAAAACGATCGTGGTTAGAATGTGCTGGTCGTAGAGCTGCATATTTTTGAAATAATCAAAGAAAATTCAGCTCGTTGTTTATAATTGTAAATTTTATTGGAAATTCTTGTTTTAGTGTCGTTCAATGTAATAGGTTCTACCGAATTAAAATCTTCAATATCGGTAACTCTTAAGAATGTAAACTTTGACGTCGACAACCTTCAACAATTCCTACTATGACGGCAACCTGAATAATTTGAAATAAATTAGAAAAAACTTTTGCAAATTAACAATTAATTAAGAATATTTCCCTGGTGCGTTCTGAATGAATTCTTCAATTTGCTGTCGTGTCAAAGTATTCGGTTTTTAGGGTTATGGCCTTTAGATTCTCGTTTTAAAAAAACGTGTAGTTTTTGATATGCCCCTATATACATTCCATTTCGACTTAACGTTACTTTAGCGTATAGCTAGGTATAGTATATGCTAGGGTGCAGTGCTATATCTTGTTGAACTGGTCTCGTCGAGCTAGTCAAGAAGGCCTCTTAGAGGGGAGGGGCATTACTCGCAGACCCTTCGTTTAAAAGATGTAACAATTTCTATATCCCATGTTAAGTCTATAGTAACATATTAAGCCTATGGGTCCATGTTATGTCTGTGGGCACATGTTAAGTCTACCACCCATGTAAAGTCTATTTAGACATGTTTTACGTTAGATGGTGCCACGGTTATAAAGCACTGATGCAGTTGATTGACTGAGACAGGACGCCAATTTGTTGGGCGAATTAGTGTTATTGAGACTCCATTTGCTTTAGTTTCGGTTTTGATGCATTGTGTTTACGTCACTAGGTTAGGTTAGGTCAAGTTATGTTATGGTAGGTTAGGTTTTGTTAGGTTAGATTGAGTTAGGTTAGGTTAGATTAGGTTCGGTTATGTTATCTTAGGTTCAGTTGATTTTATTTTGTCCCATTTGATCTGAATTGATCATCCTCCATAGACTTTATACGTAAATTTGAAAAATTGATATTTCATAAATGGATGGTCTGCGGGTGTTGACTCTATAAACTTATCTGCTCAGCTTTAAGAAATGAGTCTAACCATCTATAACAGTACCCCCTATAGGCTATACGCTAAAGTAAAGTCTTACCTTTTTCTTATTACAATGAAGCTTTTTCACAATGAGTAAAATGTCCACAAAGAAGATGCCGATATTTTTCTGACTTTTTGAAAAAATAGGCAAGAAAGACATCTTCGGAAAAATCTGTTATGATCTTAGTATGATACCATTCCATAAACTTTTCGTATTCTTTTTCATACTAGCCCCGCGATTTAGGTGGAAGACGATTTTCACTGGCAATGCTCTATTCTTCCTCGTCGTCAGCAGAAAACTCTTTTATCGTTTCCACGTTCTTATTGTTTGGCGCCAATTCTTTCACCACAAAAACACATCGCACAACTCAACGTATGTACACTAAAATAAAAAATGGCTACCCTAAACTGACTCTGCGGAGTCTAATATACTCAATTAAGCCTTATTAGGCACGTTTCTTATAATGTACGTTTTATAATGTTATAATAATCGAATAGAAGGTACCTACTTCGTTAATCTACAGTTTCTAAACATAAGTAAATGATTATTTATATTTAATTAAAGTGCTGTGATGATCACCGCTGCCTTGGGTAAGATTGAGTATCCAAAGCAACAAATGTAAAGAAGTCAGAAATTGATTCATAAAACAAACAGTCAAAGCATTCATTCTCTGATCTTTAACAGTAAAATATATAAAGCTTATAAACCATAATTCGTCTATTACTCGATGTAACACAGAAGATATTACATGTGGTGACCCTGACGCGATTTGAATGCTTTACATTAGGACGAAATACTTTAAGGAACTTCACTCAAGCTACGATGGAATTTTTTTGAAGCCCATCAAGATGATAAAGCCAATGCTTCTTTGTTCGCTGAACAACTCATGGAACAAATGAATCAAACAAAATATTTCTTTACTAAGAATAATCCAGATTACAAACCAAATTACATTTCGCCTCAGTTACATGATTGTCGTACACATGTTTTTGTAAGGAATGATTCCAAAACCATGGGATTAAAACCCACTTACTTAGGCCTGTTCGAGATTCTTTCACGAACAGACTAATACATGGTCTTAAAGAACTACGGAAAAACTAGAGTAGTATCTTTAGACCTTATCCTAATTTAATCAGCAATTGTAAAACCATTCAAAGAAAAACAAACGCAGTTTTTTTTACGTATCTATCAAGTTGCTTTACAATCGCCAGTTCTTACCAACTTGATGGACACTTTTTCTGCTGAAAAACTCTTAATAACAAGGGGGGAATAAATGTGATGATCACCGGTGCCTTGGATTAAATTGAGTATCCAAGGGAACAAATGTAAAGAAGTCAAAAATCAATTCATAAAACAAACAGTCGAAGCATTCATTCTCTGGTCTTTAACAGTAAAAGAATAAAGCTTATAAACCATAATTCGTATTTTACTCGACTTAATAGAGAAGATATTACAGTACTTAAATATTAACAGTTAATGCCTTGTTTTAAATGTTAAATTCTATTAAGAAAAAAAGACTATTTTCCCAAAATAAACAGATCGACTATATATAAACTTTATATTAAGATTCTTTCATCCCCCATAAGGTAAAACATGCAAGATTTTAGAAATACATAATTTTCTTAGAAATGCTAAGCAGTTTTCCGCTAATTGTTATAGTAACCCTTTTACCAGCAGCGGCCACAAACTCATCCTCACATTCCTAATCCTACCCTTACATTTCCTTCTGAAGACGCGAAATAGATTTAAATAATTTGGAGGCCAGAATTTAATAGAAGTATTTATTGATAAATACACAAATAAGTCTAAGTCGACAAATTTGACTCTACGTTTGTACAGACACTACACTTATCGCTGGCTCGGTGGTCTTGAACGTTGCTGCTCGATGTCGGACTATTTCTAACAAGGTTACCGCTGGAACCTGCCTTTATAGGTACTGTTTCTTGGGCGTGGGTTTGTTTGTTGCTTCTGCCCTTGCTTCGACTTTCATACGATTTCCAGGAACATCCGTGGGCGCCAGTAGAAATGCATAGTGTACGTGACTTGATAAACGTGGCTATATTTAGATTGTGCTCAATGTCAACAAGACCTTGGCACTCTAGAACTGACTTAACAGTTACATTAAATGAAATATTCTTCACAACAAATTGCAGTATCTTCGACTGCATAAAATATTTATAGGTAGTTTAAGTAAAGTGACTTAATCTAATAGAAATTAGAGCTATATGTAACTCGCGGTCTGCTCTAGAAGCCCCATTGCTTATACTACTAAAACAAACTCGTACTATAGACTCAATAGTCTTAAAACTATGAAACTTTGAACTTAAGAATGCTTGAGACTTGAATGAATGCTGAATCTATGATGAAAATAAATCATTCTGTATGGCTCAGACACTGTAGCTCTAAACATTAAGGGCTCTGATAATACGAACAAAGAAGTAGAAACTGTTCTGGCCGATAAAAACGCTTCAGTTTGTCACGGATACAAGTTCGTTTCGCCCACGCGTACAGGAAATGCAGATAGCCAATTTTATTAGTGTCTTGTTGCGTATTAGTACATATTGAATATTATTGATGATTACAACACCAACCAAAGGCTTCCATTGACTGATTCCATTGACTTTTATTATTATTATCTTCCCGCCATAACAAAGTTTATTTTTTGAACTAAATGTCCACAGCAAGCAATTTTCAAAGTTATAGCCAATTTCTCTTTTGTTTTCCCAAAACTAAACACTAATAGGCAAAAAGATTTACGGCGCGCCAGATGCCATACAACTTCACTCCGATTGAGAATAATTATTTGGCAACTTGTCGATTTGTTAGGCGCACGGCTAAACTTTTGGTTTTTGTTTTATTTATTTATTTTTCTTTGAAACCATTCATATATTCATAACCGAAAACTACAACACCTCAACAGTCTTAAATAAGTTTGTTTACTAATCGCAAAAAATAATAATACATGAATCAGTCAAAACACTGTTGTAACGATTCATTGAATCTGGCAATCTATTTTCGAATAACTATAAACAATCTTCATTGTCAAAAAATCTAGAGTTTAGAAAATAGAATAGACAAATTAATATAAATCGATGGGAAAATATATATTTGCTTTTAACACTTCAACAGCTGTAATAAACACGAATCTAAGTATATATGTAAGATAAGGTGATGCTCGTTATTTAAGCAAACAAACACAAGTAGTTTTCCACACGTACTACTATACTGTCAAGGTATAACAAACATATCTTGAAAACTTGCTGAAGTTATGAAGGGCAGTAAACAGTACTATTTTTGCTGCACTAATACAATTTTCAAGATATACGCGTTGCATTTCCCAAATGAAAAGAATCGCTGAAATATAAAAATCTCAACCATGTGTCAGCGAATAATCTTCTATTTATGTTTGAAACATGTACGGATAATAACAAAAGAAAAAGGTTTAAAAGATACAAAAATCTTACATATTTTCAGATGAGACGGAACTTTTGGCAATAGACACAAAGAAGCGTGCGTTGCGTAGGAGAATATTAGCATCTCGAACTGTGTGTTTCGGTTTCAGAATGTTTTCAGTAGGTGGAAAATTTATGTTTAATTACAGCATTCAAAATTTATTTCACTTTTTTATTTAGCAATGTGGGTCAAGCGTTTTGGTATCAAGGAAATCTTATTTGCACTTTACTATTTACCTATACAAGTAAATAAAATGTGTCTAATATAAACGATTGTATAATTTCTGAGGGTCCTTGAATGTACATAAATGGTGAGTGAGATTGCTCTGGAGCAGTGTAGACAGGGGCGGATTTACCGTTAAGCTAAATAAGCTACAGCTTGGGGCCTCGGGTTCCAGGGGGCCTCAAGAATTACTAAACGACACACAGGGCTGAAAACCGATTCTAGCCGGTCAAAATTATTTTATAGGCTTAACTGAAAGCAAATTACTGAAATAGTATAAAAATAATAAAATAATAAAAAAAAAATAAAAAACAAATCTTTTTAGTCACTAGAACTGGATCAGTTTGATACTTTTATACTTTTTCTAAGAAAAAGTTATTTACATAATTATGTTATTAAAAATAATGTAAAGACGTAAAATAAATAGCATTTACAAGAATTCTTCTTTACTATAAGAAATATTACACAACTTAAAATGCTTCTTTAATATCTAAATGAAATAAGGTGTGAAAATTATATTGCTAATCGTTTAATAACTATCCCTTTTTATTTCTATTGTATTTCAGTTTATGCAACATTATGCATGTTGATTTTTAAATATGTTATTCTTTATATTATAGCAAAAAATATTAAAAATTAAAACGCAAGAGTTTTCTAAGTTATAAACCACAAAATAAAAAATTTATTATTCGGAAAGTAAAAATTACCGTTTTCTATATTAGAAGGGTATCAACTTACCTTTTTAAAAGAATTTTTAGCACTTCAATTCTGTTTTTATAAATTATTAAAATCAATAAAAAAAACAGTTCCGCAAAAAACACTTTCACGTTAACGAACAAACTACAAATACATCTACACAGATTGGAGCCTTCGAAAGGGTTAACACTGACCTGCACTTTACCGGAATTGTCGAATTTTTTTTATGGTTGTTATTTGCCGTAACGGTAAACGGCAGGTAGTTACGAGTTCATTAAGCTTTCTAATAAAATACTGTTTCTTAAAATACCTTTGATTTTAACAATGGTTCTTGGAGTTTTGACCGGCTAGAATCAGGTTTCAGTCCTGTGTGCGACATTATAGATTTGCTAAATTGCAATGAAAAAAATGTTTATATGTTTATGTAATGAGCTAATGTGTTGAAGCTAATTGTTATGAATTTTTATATTTAAAATGTTTTAATTTTTTTTAATAATTTTGAATAAGAAAGTAAAAATCTCAATTCTAATAATTTTTTAATCATTATAATAAAATTGATAATTTTCGTTACGTAAAATAATTATTCCCTAAAACCGTTTCTCCTCGTGATTAAAATATTATTATTTACAGTACGAGTAAGGGTCTCAGGAAGATTTTAGCTTAGGGCCTCGAGAATGGTAAATCCGCCCCTGAGTGTAGATTAAAAACAGAGTACAGTTGAATATAATTTGAATTAACAAATAGGTCGACTAATTACTACAATAATCGATTTATTAACTAGTACTAGTTAATTATGATCTAACATTGATTTATGAATGTCAAAGTGTCGATTTGCATTAAATATGTTAATTAAATCCACAATATTGTAATTAAAATGTCAGTATTAACAGATAATCGTTCTTCTGAAAGAACTTAGAATTCATGAAGTCAAAATAAAAAATAATGCACAATCCTGTCTTATCAGTTCTTATCAATTCATCGGAATTCTGCCTGTACGGGATATCTCTCCCTTTTGGATTGTATCTAATCCGATAACTCCAAATAGTAGTATATTAGTATAGAATTTTTTCAATTCTACAATTTGTTGTGACACATATTTTTTATTATAAACAACATGCAGCTATAATTATACAGAGTGGTCCGCCGAAAACGAAACGAGTTCATTTTGAGGCACTAAACCGCCATTTTTTAAAAAACTGGCTTTATGCCTATTTTCGTTCAGCCATTTTCAACCCTAAAATTTTGGAAATGAAATGGGGCGGCAAAAGACATACCATTTGAACCCCTTTTTATTTTAACTTAAGCATGTCAGTTAAACTCCGTACTTCGAAGTGTTCGTTGTAACTATTTATTTAACATTTCAAATGGTTGACGCGATTGCAGAAAGGGAGCGTTCAAGTATTACGTAAGCTAGAGTCACTGCATCTAGTCACCTAGTCAGCTGGTCGATCAGAGTACCGCAAACCGCCGCCATATTGGGGCAGAGAAGGGTGATTTTTAATAATGGACAAACTAAAACCAAGTTTTACGTGTTTGACATATTAGAGGTTTGATATTTTAGAATAAGAAAAACCTTTTAAAGTAAACGTGGATTTGATTAAATGCAATACAGAACAAATAATGAACAATTTCGTGCTTCGTTTGCCCCAATATGGCGGCGGTTTGTGTTACTCTGGTCGACCAGCACGGCTTTGGTAACTAGATGCAGTGACTCTAACGTAAGCATAATTTTGTCGATTTTAAACCCCCACCCTCACTTTGTAAGGAAAAATAAAAAAAATACAGAGTCCCCCTACGCCAAAGCATAAGACGTAAGCAGTTTTTTTCTGTTTTATATTAGATATAAAAATTAAAACAAAAATCATAGAAATCAAATTTCTAAGGTTAATCAACTAGTACTTATTTAATTATTTTTTTAAATGGAATAAATAAAACGATCTTTTATTCAAGCTAAAAGAACGAAGCAATCAAAAGAAAATCTTATAACAAATGTCATTTGACTCATATTCGTTTGTTTTAATTTGTTTTCAATTGATATATCGGGGAATCCCCGAATATCGTGTTAAAGTCGACACACAACTTTGTACTATAGTGCAACGGCATGGAGAATTCCCAGAACGAAGGTTTTGCTCATAAAGAATTATAAACAAACTTGGTATAAAAGTAGAAAAAGTAATTTTATGGATTTAAAGTAAGTATTCGAATATTATTTTACAAAATTAATCATTTTGTAATTTCTATCTTACATAAGATTTTTTTTGTGTCCTCCCACTCCCTTTGTCAGCAAAAAATAAGGAAAGGTTTAATCCCCCGCCGTACTTGATCAAAGAGTTGATATACTCTTTCTTTTATTCAAAAACCAAACCAAGCCAAATTACAAAATCAATAAAAAAATCGAATTTCACAAAACAAAACCAAACTTAATTTAACTATATATTATAAATATAATATTATAACGTTCTTTTTAAAATAATAACGTAAATGCCGTTTAATCGTCTTATTTACATACACTAATTCAATCTTAACTAATTATTTAACACTATAATTATAAACTGTTTAACGAATTTAAATGCTAGATATTTACAAACTTTTTGATGACTATTTATTTATTATTACAATATTTATTAACATTTATTTATTCACTAATATATTTGATTACTAATTACACAAAGCACATTTCAATTCACCGGTTGAACACTAATTGATTCTCTTCTATGCCCGACGGTCGATTTATATCCCCCACATAAACATTTTAGAAAACGCTGGAACACACTCGTGTATCTCCCCGTCGATGTGTCATATATATCTCGAACATCATAGACGGGCCGGAAATCCTCCAGTATTGTAGCCCGTCTAGCCGCCAGCCCAGTGTCATATATTTCTTGAACGTTCCAGTATGTTCTTCGCGGTGTATAGGGAATTTCCCCATTCGTTACAATAAGATAAATTCATGAGATTTTATTATAAAAACTAAAAAAAATTAAAAATAAAAAAGAATAATAGTGATAGAAATTTTTTGAATTATAGAGATAGTGAAACCAACCTAAACAGAGCTTGTATGTTGGATTCACATCTCAAGAATATGGCAAAAGAAAAAATAAATGGAGAAAGAAGAACCAGCCTGTTTTCACAATGTATTCAAATAGTAGGAACGCAATTTAATTAAAAGTTTACGGTATTTCTTCAATTGAAGTAATTCAATAGAATATTCATATACAGTGTGTCCCTGGATGGGGTGCCCATAAGGTGATTTTTTCCAAAAAAATATTCGGAACTAGATATTTATGGTCTAAAAAGCTTTTGCTTATTATAAATTACAAGAAAAGTTAAAAAATTGCAAATCTTAGTTGATTTGCTTTAATTGGGAGCTCTTTTTCTTTTTAATGGGATCAAAATTTTGTCTAAGTCCAAACTATCTGTGATCCATCTAGTATTGTCAAAAATAAGTCAGAATGTTAGATCTCCAGCAAAGAATTTTCTTAATTCAATGTTACGGACGTGGCGACGTATCATACCGATACGTAATCGAAGAATTCGAAGAAAAATATCCTGGAATTAATGTGAGCCAAAGTGGATTGAAAAAACTTGTGAAAAAATTTAAAGAAACGGGATCAGTTGCAGACATAAAGAAGAAGAAAAAGATGTATAGTTACGAAAATGATGCTGCCAGTGCCGTGGCTTTGAATTCTGTTTTGGAAAATCCCAAACAAAGTTTACGAAGAAGATCACTTCAAATCGGTGTTTGCAAAAGTGACCTTCAACGAATTTACAAAGCCAACAAACTTTATCGATTTAAACCAAAATTCATTCACACTTTAAAAGAAAATGATTATGGGTTGAGACTTGAATTTTGTGCAAATATAGGGGAGAAAATAATGTACGATCCTTTGTTCTACACGAAAATTTTATTTTCGGATGAGGCTACTTTTTCAACGAAAAAAGTAGAAAAATGTTTCAACATTGGAGGTGGACAGGTAGAATAAGTTGTTTCTCGTTTTAATTTTTGTGTAAATTCCATAAGCTTTTAATAAATTATTTTGTACTTTGTTAATTGTTATTTCACTCAAAATAATGTATCATCCGTCACCGACACTTTGTTCAGGTTGCTAGGGAACCGTGCTTAGTTTATGGACTTAGAAAAATTTCTACAAAATTTTCATTTTTTCATTAAAAAAACGCATTACTTGAATCAGGTTGCTTAAAATGTTTGATTTTTTTAGTATTCTGCAGTTGTAAAATAAGCAAAACCTTTCCAGACCAAAAATACCCTCCTCCAAAGGATTATTTAGAAAAAATCACCTTATGGGCACCCCATCCAGGGACACACTGTATACTGTAAGCATATATTGAGTTACTTTATTTTTAAATTTTTGCATCCCACAAATCTCGGGGTATTATATTATAATAAATTTTGTGGTGCGAGGTAGTTCTATACCTAGTGCCAATGGTCTTATGTGCTCTTATCGCTGTTACTGATCTGTTAGTTACATTTCTAGTCTCATAACCGTGACTTATTGTTGTCTTTGAGTTTTTATGTTAGTTACATAATATAGACCTTATATATAATAGCCTGAACATACATACTTTAGTTTCTGCATACAGTAATGTGGTTGAAAATAAATGATCCTTCAACAATATTATTCTCAACACTATATTTTATACAATCTTCAGAGGCTTAGAGTGGAATGATAAGATCCACCCCATGCAAGCAAACCATACTGTATCAGAGATTGTATCAAAGCAAGATATACTGGTTTCAATTGAAATATACTATTTACAAAACGCTTGAGTTGCTTTTTTTAGAATATAAAATAATTTTCTAATTGTCTTAATTACTTCCTGCATATAAATATCCCGTGTTAGATGATTATCGATATGTGTTCCCAAATACTTTATATTTGTAGTTATTTGTAATTGAACAGTAGTTCCTGGTATCTTTAGATATTTGGTAGTGCAATCCTGTTCACATAGATGGAGCATTTTGCGTTCAAGTTAAAACACCTACTTATTTTAACTACTATCACGGCTAATGTCAGTTTCATAAACTGTGATTGTTACGTGTGTTTCATAGACTACTAGATTTCATTAGTTTTTGCCTCAAAAGTACTTTTATTGTAAAAATCTCGGTTGGCCTTGAAATAAAACATATCGAACCGCATATTTTTGTAATCGTAATAAAATGTACTATTCAAAATTAAAATAATATACAGGGTGTTCCATTACAAATTTTAAAATCGGAATTACTTCCGGTTAAACCGGAAACTCAAAATTGTCAAAAACATTCAACGCAAATACACAATTTACTGTAATATCTGCCTACCGAATTTCATTCATATATCTCTAAAAACTCCAGAGATATTTACTTGGTTCCATACTTTTGCCTACCTCTGTATATTAAATATATTTTGGGGATATTTCGCGAAACACATACTCAATAACCCGAAAAATTAAAAGCCTGGGTTGGGATTTTTGGTGATCGTTTGGTTGGTCCTTATTTCTTACCTGAAAATTTGAATGGGGAAATTTAAGAAAATGATGATCATTACCTTGCAGGTAATTTGCATTTCCAACCGGACGGAGCTCCTCCACATTATGCACTGCCTGTTCGACGGTATTTGGATCGAAGGTTTTCGGGTCAATCGATTGGAAGAAGATGCGTTCTTGAATGCCCTCTAAGGTCGTCACATTGATCTCCGCTAGATTTCTTTTTGTGGGGCCATCTGAAGAACAAGATCTACGTAACGGCGCCAGATTCTTTAGAAGATTTACGACAACCGAGAACGTATAATTACTGAATGCCGTCTAATCATTCCACAAATGCTTCAGAATGTGCGGCGATATTTTGAGCAGAACCTTTATTACTGTATGGTCGCCGGTGTCGCGGTGGTGGTCATTTCGAGCATTTAATTCGTAGAAATGCGTGGCAGTTTTTTACGGAGCAGAAGAGCTGCTCTAACTGTGTATGGTTTTTCAATGTGTAGAAAGCATTAGACAATATATCTTGTTTACCGTGGGTGAGACGTAGTTTCATGTTTTGCTTATTAGCGTGCTAAACTCCCCCTACCTTTACCAACAGCAAAAAAAAGACGCGGTGCTTTTTACGATGTTTTGTAAGTAGTTATCTCGCTTGTATTATACCAATGACAAAAATAAAAAGCACCATTGTATTCACAGAAAATCAACGTAAAATGTCAAAATGTGTACGTGTGGACTCCCAATATCTTGTTGTTTAAAATATCCATTCAAAGATTGAAAGAAAATCTGTTTTTATGGTTCCTGACTTAAGTTATCTGGATTAGCAAAATACCAAAGATGAAAATTGCACAATACGTTTGGATGCCAACATTCAAAGCAGCGCATATTAATCCGGATGATTACTATGATAAATACCTAGCATGTTCTCGATGCTTCTTGTGCTAGTTTGAGGATATTCCTCCACTATTATTTGTTACTGCGATTCAACTGGTTTCATGGTTTTCATGAAATATCAGCATAGCACAGATAGTATCTATCTGTATATGTATATACCGTTGTATACGTTTCTCCATGGTCGATCACACCTAGTCCTACTAACAATATACTATACAACAACTTGATCTTTGTCACAAAGTAAAGGACAAGTAGCAGGTAAAATCTTATTCCAGAATTGGTTATTCAAAGTCAACTACTCCTGTCACCATTGTCATCTGACTACTTTCTTGTCACAGTCAGAAAGCTTTTAATGTGGACAGACAAATTCCGGAAAGACACACAGACCAGCGCTGCAGGCGTTTTGTATAGTATGATCAAAAAGTCTTTGGAACAGGGTTGCCATGAAATTAACAAGCAATCTATGAAATTATTTATTTCTATTATTTTTGACATTTACTTCGCATAGTTAAGTAATACTTAAAAAACTGCAAGCACAAGTAATAATAATAGCGTACGCTAACCTAACATTTTCTATGTATTATGGGGCTCTGTATAGCGGTGTCAGCGTGTCGTATTTTCTTGACACAGGTGCTGTGTCTCCATTAGCACTACTCAAGATACACTGGCGCTACTCTGTACAGTTCACAAAAACTACGGGCAGTAGAAGTAAATAATTCTATAGATGGTTTTTACATTCCATGGCTATTGTGATCCAAAGACTTTTTGATCATACGTGATATATTTTAGTATAGAACGCCTATTATAGAAACTAAAATAAATAGAAAAGATTTTCAGAGAATATAATATCAAGAATCACATCTTTACATCACTCGTATCGACTGTTTTAATAAAATGGCAGTCGGATTTGAAAGCAAACAAAAAGTAATCGTTCTGTTTAGTCATTACTTTATGCATTTTGCATTCTTTCCTTTTTTAGCAGTGTATTACATGTTGTAAGTGTAAACATGTTAACTTTCACTTAGAATTAATGTTTAAAGGTTGTAAGGTTTAATAATAAAGAATCTTGCACCAAAGTATCGGAAAATATGTTTCGACGAAATTTGGCTGAAACTGCGTAACTATGTAAGTTGTTTACGTAATTCCTTACAATGTTTGTTGGGCCAATTTCTGAGGGATAGTACAGTCTGACCTCTAGAGGTCACCACAGGTTCCAAGATCCAGACTAAGGGCAACTATACGATTCTTTGCAGGACCCGTTAACCCCGGATAAGGATTCTTCACATGATTCTAGATAATGGATCATTTCTACAAGGTCCGCACTAGCTGACCTCTACAGTCAATCAGCGTGAATAATGTTTGTTCAGGATTTTTCGAAGAAGCTGTATATCGAGAATAAGGCAAATCGCTGACATGATTCATGTTAAGAAAAGGAAACTTTTGATGGCTTGTAGTAGAGGGCAACTAGTGCGTGTCAAATACAAGTAGGCCACTTAAAAATTATCTAGAATCATATGAAGAAGTTTTATCCATTTAGAGTTTCAGCGGTTTTTTTCAAAAAACATTGTACAGTCAGCCTTAGTAAAGGCCAGATAAAAGTCTCTGCCTAAGAAACCTAAATACGTTTCAAGCAAATCCCACTTAAACGCATTTTCTTATATTTAGCGTGCGGTGTCCTTTATTTAATTTTGAACAATTAATGAAAAAGTAGCTACATCTTGCGATTGTGCCTGTCGAGCGTGATTGTTGTTACGACAATTCAGTAGTTATATTAATTGTTTTGTACGATGCTATAACATCTCAGGAATCCTACTTAACCTTTCCTTGAGTATTGAATATTGAGTATGAAGAAAACCCTTCTATTTCTATTTGTTTTTGTGAAGCAGTTCTAAATATCTCGATTTCATCCGATTTAAATACTGTATCTAAGGGATTAAACTGCTTCAGTCTATGGAGAAAAAATACAGTAGCATAACCGAATATGCGTAAGCTTTGCAGTGGCGTGCGGTCCATGGAAGCAATGGAAGCAATGCTTGCCTTGAGAATTTATTAAAAATAAAAACAATGCTATCAAAAATACTTTTGTAAAATTATGGTTATCGTTATTTAAATTGAAATATTTATCAAATTAAAGCTCAATATCAACTCTGTACAGCAAAAAGTATAATTATTTAGAGTACTATTTTAAATTAGGCTCATTAAACTTGCACGGAAAGGTAATACCGATTCAAATATGATACATACACTTCATATAAGCACTGCTTACAAATGCTCTTCTCTTAACCTTGGCGTGAATCAGCGAGCGCGGGGTGTTATAATAGTCGGATGCTGTTTGGCTGGTGAACATCGTTTGGTCGTAATTTTTATTGTGCTTCGTTCCCAAATGTTTATTTATTATAATTTGGTTATTTGTTCGATTTAATGTTACTTAAGTAATGTAAATCTGCGAATGAGACTGTATTTTGTCGCATTTTATTATTTTAATTTATAAGTTGTATTTTTTAAAGACAAATAGTTCTATTTAGTTTGCCTGTACCAAATTTAAAATTGCATTATCGTCACGACTGCAAATTCAACTGCTTCGGTGAAAGGTTCGAGTACCTTCGATGTAGCCGCATCGGGACGATTTTTTGTTCAGTTTGTAAATTATTAATAAGGAATTTTTCGCATACAGTTTTGGAGAGAAATTACAAATTATTAAGAAAGGCAGATCAAAACCAGATCTTTCAAATTTAACAACAAAGATTAAAACCTGTACCGGTATTTTGCTAAGAAAGACCGGAAAATTGATACGTAGTAGTAGTTTTTTTTAAATAAAGAATGATAGTCAACAAATTCCATAAGTATAAAGTGTAAAAGTGCTTCTTTGAAAAACTTTTAAGCTTAATAATTATAGCACTGTTTTTTATTGTACCTAGCAGGGGCGGATCGAGAGAAGTATTTTGAGGGGGAAATCTTTGGAAAAATAATTGTTTTAATAAATAATAATTAAACAAACATTATTTGTTTCTATTCTATGTAAACTTATTTCTAAATGGGGGGGGGATTATTCCCTCCCCGTTAATCCGCGCCTGTACCTAGGTGTATTATAATTAAAATCGTGCTTGCTTCCCTAGCAAATGCTCACCGCACGCCACTGAAGCATTGTCGTCAAGACAAAAAATTTGTGCATGTTTGTTTAGTATTTAACAGCAATAAGTAAAACTGATTTTTTTTTCTAAAAAAATTAATCAGGTCTGTTTCATACTTATGGAAGCTAAGATAAGATGTAGACAGTTATACTGACACAGAAAAGTGCAAAATTGCCTCTAACATTACCTATCAACAGTTTATATCGTACATATTAAACTGGAAATGTCAAGTATTTAAAAAGTACTAAAAAAAGCAATTACGTTGAGTATTTATCAAAATGTTATCATGGCAGAGAGCTATGATGAAATCAAAGCAGTTATCAATAGTCACGTTCTAATATTCGACTTTTTACAAAATAAAATATCACTTTAAAGTACGTTAATTTGTCATGGTTCATTTGTGCTTGTCATTAATTAATCATTTACATAGGTGTCAAATAAAACATGTACACATGTGCGTTTGTAACCTCATATGCAGATTAAGAACTCATGTAAAAATTCATAGAAATACATATCCAGATCGTTAAACTATAATTACTGCTGGGACGACTTTTTGGGAGGCGTTTCTGTAACAGAAAAATCCAAGTTGAACATAATAATAACTGCGAAAAGATTTATCTACTAGAATGAACTAATTTGTAATTAATATTATGTAATTTACGCCTCTCACTTACGTTTAATGAATAGAACGTGCAACTTATTAATGAGCAATAAATAAAAGATTGTCGTTATTACCGTTTTATACTGTACACAAAAAATTATTTTATATTGTATCTATTATAATTTATTAAAGATTTGTAACTTATCTTATCCCTGTTATTCGTTTTAATTTAATATTAGGTCTTTATGTTCATTAAATTGTTCTTTAATTACTACAAAATGATCGTTAATAACTGCGATTTTTATTAATTGAGTTGGTACGACTTTGCCGATTGGTAAATTTGATAGATATATGTTTAATATCATAAGTTACTTTTGAGTGTATTGGTAATCACATAAACTTATGTCGTAATTAAATCGGAATTAAATTTAGATACTGTGAGCAAGAGAGCTTGAATACATGTGATTGTCCATTTTTGACACCCATCGACCAAACTTAGATTTTTTTACCATGGCTTGTTTTCAGAATAATAAAAAAAAGGGTCCTAGGGAGACTAACTTCATATTAGTTCCCCAGAGTTAACTCGAAAAATGTTATGATGACTAATAAGGTTCACCACTTTTTCATTTTTTGACCATCTCACAAAACGCAAGCTATAGAAGCAATTCCTATTTTTGACCTTCGCTAGTCACCAAAGGTAACATTTTTAATAAAGATTGACATACGATCAAACCATCTTTCGACGATGATTGGCCTTACGATTTGTAACTAGCGTAAAGATAAAGAGAATAATATAGTGAGGCAGTGGATTGTGCTCACGGACTGGACTTTTCATATCTTCAAAAACAGATAGTATAAGTCTTAAAGCATGAAGTAGCCTCGAAACGAAGCTCTGTCAGGAGCATACCAGGCCTATAACTGGGAGATCGGCGTGGCAAACACATTTAAAAACCAAGTCCCGCCACATCTTAGGTTGGATTCGACCGGGCAGTGGCCCCAACTAAGGCTTGGTGAAGGAACTTTGGTTCCGATGTACCTAACCTAAGGTTAGGGAATAGTCCTAATGCTGGACGAGGAACTTAGCCCCGTATGAAAGAGGACGGGAAGGTTCCGGGGGGTGAGCACGTACATCCCCTGTAATCGCTCCGGCACTAGCCTGGTGAGCTAGTAGAGGGTGGATAGGCAACCTTGCTCCGACCAGTGAGTAACTGGAAGCAATGGTTATGCAATTGCGCGCTGATTGAGCGTATCTCAATTATTTCCTCCTGGAAAGAATGTGGGGACACAGTTATTACAGGTGCCCCACGTAAAACATACATGATTAATCGCCTTGAGCATGTCTAACTACACAATTATTTTGATGGGTTGTTAACTCATGTGATTAACTAATTCCAACCAAGTGGTGAGACTGGGGCTCTTTTAATTCCTCGTTAAATCTATTCAGGTAGGTTAATAACATGATCTATTTGACAATGTAACCAACTATGTTTTACGCAACTAGCCTATAGTAACCAGAAATATAAAATATTGTCAAAGAGTTAACAAGTGACAAACTGCCACTACACATATGACTACTCACTGACTTTTTTTCGTGAAACCTACACCTGTTTCATGAACATATATTTTGCAAGAAATACATAGGCACATATCAAGCATATCGTCTGTGTTACAAATGAAACAAAACCAGTTCATCAGAAGCGCCCTTCTCTTCCCAATTATCATCTGAGTTTTTATTATATTGAACTTCTTCATCTTCACTATCACTGTCTTGTTTTTTATGATTATCTTTTCTACTTTTCTGTCCTATCCTTAATTGACTTTTATGATAAAACTAAGTAAAACTAACCTGTTTATGCTTATTTTGCCTTATGTCGTACGATTTTCTTACCGAATATGCATTAATCTTTTCTGGGGATTTTACTTTCGTGGCATTCCTGCACTGTAATTACACTTCGTGTCTTGCAATAAATACGTTGCAGAATTGTCACCCAAAAGATTTCTGATAAAAATCAACGCGCTTATGATATTATACAGGGTGTTTCTTTAAACTTCAGTATAAATTTAATGTATAAATGTAATGTACTCGTTAATGGAGAATAGGAACAAAAATCTTTATGCCCTTTTTGATTTTACGCGCACCGAAAAAAAGTTACTAAACAGGTCAACTTTTGGGAACTGCTGAAATAATAGTCAAACATTGAAAATGTAGTTAGGTACATCCAGCTCCAATTGTGATTCTGAAACCAGTGACCAGAAACCCACTTTTCAAAAACAATTTTTTTCTCGGGTATTATGAAAATTATACACTAAAGATATTAAGCTTTTTTGTTGAGCTTTATTATGTATATTATCACCTGTTTAGAGGGAAAGAATCTTAACTGAAACACCTTGGAAATAAAAATCGTGAATCTGGCTATTTTTTATACAATAGTAGGAGATGGCAGTACGGCTGGGTGTGTCTTCTAAGCAATAGGGAACTACGTATTTTGTCTTGACCTTTATGGGGTCAGAGGTAAAATTTTCAAAAAGTTCAAAAATACACTACACAAAAATATACGCCAAAATCGCATGCGATTCTGTTCACAAATGGTTCTTGCCGTAGGAACCAAAATCTCTAAAAATCTCCAAAATGGCGACTTAAAACGACTATAGCTCGACACATGACCTGTTTGTCAGGACTCACTTAACATATGGGCTAACAGAGCTGTAGCACATGGGCGCTTTATGCGTTGAGCGGCCCTTGAAGACCCTCAAGTATTAACAATAAATTATGAAATTTATTTAATTTGTTATATGTGTATATAACCAGTCATTAATTTTTATTAATAGCATCTAAAATAGCTTATATGAAGAAAGTACATCAGTTATTGTCCCTAACATAAGTAGGCTACGGTTGACAAATGAGAAATTATTATCTATTATGTGTTGCCATTCTACTTTTATTTGTTTTGTGTCACATTTGCCAACTGTCACGAAAAGCTTATCTTATTGAGTTGTTGTCGGTTGCTATAGAAACAATAATAATAGTATATTAAAGAACGAGTTTCATAAGGCAAGATTTATTGCACGAGTCCAAATTTACGAGCTGCTTGCGGCGAGTTTTCTAAAGGACGAGTGCAATAATTATTTATGAAACGAGTTTTTTTATGCTATTTTTTCTATTTTGCGCCTTTTATACCCTTTTTAAATAAAAAAAATCGCAATTTCAAAATTTAGGGAATGTTGTGGTAGTTGACAACACTCATGTGACATTTGAAAATTCAATTTTTAGAGTGAAGTTTTTGTCAATTTTCTGTCTTTTCAATTTTTTTTCCAATGCTATCGACTTTGAAAAAGTTGGGCTATTAAAGCACTCAAATGAGCTATTAACGCAATGTTTTGGGTGCTTTAACAGCTTTATTATAGACGCAGAATAGAAAAAGCATTTAACGTGTGTAGGTGTGTAATGGGCAGCAAAATTATGAGCAACTATAAATTTTTAAATAGTTGGCGCAAAAATTATTATTACTCATCGTTAAATGCTTACAACAAATCTTAAAAATTTGAAAAACGTGGAGATCCGAAACGTGAACTTTTTCAATATGTTATAACCCTGCTAGCATCATGTACAGGCTGTTTACTAAAAAACTCCGCAAGCCGTATAACCTAATTTTGCTCAGATTTCGATAAACCAAAATTCGTTATTATGAGACAAAATTTTATAACACCTTAATTCTATCAATATCTAGTTTACGGGGTTGTTGTTTACATCAATTGTTTCTATAAATATCAATTTCAAAATATTATTTCATTTGTTTGGTTTTGAGCAAGGAATGCTCAATAATATAATGCTCATGAAATAGTAAGGGAGCTATGGTGGAGGAACATTTCTTGTTCCTCATGGTACTGATTACTATGATCGTTTGGCCGATCCCACTAGAATTTAGACACTACATATATAATAATTTATTATTATTATTATTTCTATTATTATAACGTATTACCATTAATAGTGTTTTTATTTTAATACATCAAAAACTACGACTATAAAAAGATTTCCCAACTAAATTAATTCTATTATATACCTTTAATAATTAATTATTCAATGTTATAAAGCAGTTAATATAGTATATGTTAGCTTTTTATATATATTTATCCAAATATGTATTAAATATATATTGCGATGTAATCGCATTTAAAAGAAAAATTAAGATTGTGTCCCACGTTCGGACAAGACAAATAAATATGCGATGAAATGGGTATAAACTAAAAATAGTAATTTGCCGGAAATAAACGTTGTGAAATGCTAGCGAAATAAAACACATAAACACATGATACACATAAAAATAATTTTCACACAACCGTATATTATTATTCTTATCAACTTCGTGACTAATCTGTTTAATGATACTAAAGAAAAATTGGCAAGATTGCAACAAATTGGTAAAACAACAAAATAATTAAAATATTAAAAAGAATAAATTTTGCATACCCTGAATAAATGAAAAATCAATCCTAAGAAAGTTTAATGTCTTTTATCCGAGGAGTAATATTTTTGGCATCCTCATAATCGTAATTACTAAATTATAATTAAATAAATACCCTAAAATTGTTTAAATTAAATCAAAATTCGGCGCCAAACGTTTATCAACTGATATAGTAACAACACAGTAATCCTCTTTTTTCCATATGGTTTATAACTAAATTAATAGCAAATATTAAAATCCGGCTGCTTGCTTGAGATATGGTAAGTCCGTTTAATGATTAAATTTATAAATTCCCTTCCAACATCCAAATTATAACGAAGGTTAATATTCCTATTATATATATAAATCTTCTTCTTGGAAATGAATAATATTCTACAAATAAGTTCAAAACACAGATTATTATTCCAATTAAAACTAATTATTATTAAAACACACAGTCAAATTCAAAGATCTTCGATGATTATTAAACATTATGACATTTCAACAAAATATACCTAACGTTTTGACGTTTGTTTTGTTTACAAAATTATCAACTCACTACATAACCTTAAGACTTTAAAACATATGTGCACTGCTTGAAAGATCCAAAATAACAGAGAGTTTGTCACTAAATGGGTCGCTTTTTTATATCATTTTCAAAATAAAAGGATGCTTTAGTAATATTTTTGGTGAGAAACAGAAGAACATTTAGAATTAAATACTATATAACCACTTAATTGCTTATAACTATTAATTATTTTTTAAACAAATTCAATAAATAGATAGCCAAAGAAATTCCCTATTCAATGCTATATGACACTTGTATTGAGATAAAAGAATAAGACCACTACAGAAAGTTGACCAAATCACCTTTCCTATACAACTATCAAATAACTAAAGTTCACTTAATTACATAAATTTTCCTAGTTACAATTTCCTATCTTGACAAATCCAACCTTACATCCTAATTATCATTATTTAGATATTTTTAGATAAGAAAACCATGGAAATAATAGCTAAAATTCATTATTTCAGCTTTCTATGGCAAAACTCAGAAATTTTCATTTTATTTCAAAGATATCTCCTACAAGAAACAACCCCACTTTTCATTCACAGCTGTTTCAAAATTGTATCTAATAAACTGCTTGAAAAAACAGCAATGAAAGAAACATTTCAGCCACAAGCTATTGAATCTAACTAAATAAGAAGATCTAATGATTTTACTATCTCGTTAACTTGAAACATAATTTCTTTACATTAATAATGCTGGTAAGGTAGCAAATATTTGCATATATCATCACTACCATGCACCTGGTCTGTTTTAGGTCAAAACTTGCCTTAATTTGGCCTCTACTTTATTTTAATTTGCATAAAAAGTTAACAATACCACATCGTTAGCTGAACAATGAAAATTTACCAAGATTGTAAGAAAAATCAACTTTTAAAATTTATCCTTTTTTAGCCTAGTGTGTTCTAGAGTGTATATTTATTAAATTAAAACCTTTTCTTTGACTTCATTAAAAAAAATTAATTAAACATTTTTCTCTTTGAGGTTATGCAGCGAATCTAACGTCTTTTTGAATGGGGGGGTCATACTTTTTATTGCATGTCAAATATCATGACATTGTGTATATTTACTTAATTTATCTAATAGATCCTGAATTGGAAATATTGTTCGTTAAATATTTATAAAATATGAAGATTTAAATGTAAATTGTTTGATCAAAATCAAAACATTCAGTAAATATTTCTACTTTATTTGTAAATGAAATGTAATCAATTCTTTTAAGTATTAATTGTCTAATATAATGAATACATTTAATATACATATACAGTGAAGTCTCGCTAATTCGGACTAATTAAAACACGGCCAATCCGAATCATCGCGGTTTTCGGATTACTGCGTCTGTAGAGTTACAATGTTTTATTTGTAAGTAAATGGAATTAAAACATTCTGCAAAAATATTTATTTAAAAATAAATAAAACTACAAAAATATTTAACGCAAAACAGTTTTAAAAACGTAAAAATAATGTTCCGCATTAATATGTCGTTAATCAAAAACAGCGGCGATTTTGTTTGTTTCGTATTTTTTAAACTTAATTCCTTACACTGAGAAAAGCGTTTAGTTTGAACAATTCAATTTATTCAATTCAACTAAATAGATAATTAAAATCTGTTAAATCAAATTAAATTTAGTTTATTTAACTAAATATTTAGTTGAATTAAATACATTTAATTGGTCCTACTAAATGCTTTTCTCAGTGTAGATACGATTTTTTTTTTGAATCTTCCAGCATCACAATTGTTTCAATTTTTCTACCGCCCATTGCAAAGCCACGCCAATCTCTTTGCAACTGTTTTTAATGGACCTTGCTGCTTGCGAATCATTGAATAGCTTTTCCCCCGAGATTTTTAACAGACATAAATTGTGTCTTTTTAAAATTAAGTAACCAATCTTTACTTACCCTGAAGTGATCCTTTTTGAAAACATTTTTAAAGTTACAGCAGCATGCGGTGCATACGAAACAATGCAGTTGCGATACGACGTATGCGCTAGCGGACTCGTACATATTGCGTGCGAGCGTGACAGCGCATACGTCGCATCGCGTTTGCTTCACTGTTTCCTATGCACCACTGCACGCTTCTGGATAAAAATGCTTTGCTTTTTCGGTCAAAAGTTCGGATTATCAAAACCTTTAAATCCGGATTACAATAGACTCAATGTAAATAAATTACTGATCCGGATTGTCGTGGTATTCGGATTAACGTAGATTCGGATCAACGAGGCTTCACTGTATGTTAAATTTTTATATATTCGTCCAAATATGTATGAAATATAAAGATTTAAATATAAATTATTTGATGTAAAATAAAGATTTAATCATTTTTTTTGTTAAAAAAACATTTAAAATATTTAATAGTACATTAAAGTATTAGTTTCATAAGACACATTTTTAGCGCACGCGTCCGAGTTTAGAAAACGACCCGCGTAGCGGGGAGTTTTCTAATGAGGACAAGTGCGCTAAAACGTGTTATGAAACGAATACTTTATACTATTTTTTCTATTTGCGTTAGTTCGTTAATAAATAATTAAAAAAATTACTTAGTTTTAAATAAAATTTGTTAGGGATATTTTGGTAAGTAGCATAGCAGTTGGCAACACTAGAAATTATGCAATTTTGTTTTTTACATAACCTTGCTTAACTTTAGGTAATCCGCGCGACGTAGAAATTCCCATTCTCATACACACAACGCCCGCTAAGCAGCAGGACCTCGTTCAAATTTGCCAGGTGTATTATACGTACTGTTGAAAATTATTAAAAATTCAAAGTAGAATGTATGCCAATATATTTGTGACATAAATAATTGCTACTTAATGAATTAAAAACTTGGATGAAATAAGAATAATTATATTTCATTTCATAGAATAAACACCTTGTTTGTTAAAGGAATTAATGAGGTAACTATAAATGCAATAGTATTTTCAGCAAAGAATGATTTTTGTTAACCAAAATAATTATTCATTGGATCTTTTGGATATTATAACTTATAAGGTAAAGATATATGTATAATTTTATAAAATTTAATTTTATTACGTTAAATTTATCGTGAGCTATTAATTGCAGTACACAATGCATCCTTACGATGTCAGTATCAAAATTTACAATTTCGTTAATAATAAAGTAAAAACTGTTACGACCTTATTAAGACTAATTATTATTCGATGCATTTATGTAGCCTGCAATACTAGTTTCGCAAGCGTTGCATTCCAGTTATAATAGTTCACTGCGTAAATAACATAAGTTTGACATTCTAAGAACAGCTGTCTAACAGAGATATCAACTATAAAAATAAAATGTTACTGTTTCCAGTATTCTAAGAAATTTCATTAGGACACGCAAATATAAAAAATTCATTTAAAAAATATCTATTAAATGTAGTATGATACTGAAGAAGGCACTTAGTGATCTCGTGTAGTGATATATATTTATATATACTGTATACTGATGTAGTTAATAAAAGTAACGCTGCTTTTATCTGTCTTTTTACATTTAATAGTATATTAATAATAATAATAATTTATTATTATATTATTATATATTATTAAATATTAAAGTATTAGTTTCATAAGACGCGTTTTTAGCGCACGCGCCCGAGTTTAGAAAACGACCCGCGAAGCGGGGAGTTTTCTAACGGACAAGTGCGCTAAAACGCCTTATGAAACGAATACTTTATACTATTTTTTATACTTGCGTCGTTATTTCGTTAATTATTAAAAAATAAATTAGTTTTAAATAAGATTTGTTAGTGAAATTTTGTTAAGTACTTTTGACAGTTGGCTACACTGAAAATTCAACTTCAGCATTTGTTATTTAAATTGTTTTGTTTTTATAAAATTAATTTAGTTTCTGTGACAAGAAGGTAAAATGGTCAGATATTCTCTCCCTCCATCTTATTAAAGAGAATTAACTTATCTTAATTAATCTTAATCTTATTAAAATATTGGAATTTACCCATATTGATAGATTTATAACAACTGCAGAAAATAACCAACATTTAGCTATGAAAGTAAGTAAAATTTTGTGCTAAATACTTTCAATTTTTAATATATTTCAATTATTTAAGGTTGCGTTAATAATGGGATTCTGTGGTGCCTGCCGAAGAGATGAATTGACCAACATGTTATTAGACGATATTGTGGTCAAAGATGATGTGTTCACTGTGACTGTAACAAAAGCAAAAAATAAAGTTCGAAGAGAATTCTTAATTACAGAGAAACTGTGGATTGATTTAATTAAGCAATATTTGAGCCTAAGGCCTAAGAAAATAAACCACAGGCGGTTTTTTATAACCTACCGCAATGGAAAATGTATTTCTACTCCTATCGGTATAAACACCATGGGAAAAGTTCCTTTTATTATTGCCAGTTATTTGCATTTAGCCAACCCGAAGCTTTTTACAGGTAATTGCTTTCGACGTTCAAGTGCTTCCCAATTGGCAAACAAAGGTGGCGATTTAATAACTATAAAACGACATGGAGGTTGGAAGTCTTCAGCTGTGGCTGAGGGCTGTATTGTTGCTTCAGTTAAAAAAAATGGAGGTAGCTGTATTGCTATCTAATAAGCCATGTACTTCCACTTCAACGGCTCAAGTGGTAATTGACCAGTCTTCCACTGCTTCATTTTTACATGAAGAATCACACAGCAGCAACCCAATAACGAGTCAACAAAACATTATTGAGGGGCAAAATTTACCTTCATTTAAGATTAATGCCCAGGACACTTCTGCTGTTACAATCAAAGTGTATAATAACTGTACTTTTAATACAAAAGATGTATAAAGAATAATTTGTGAATTTATTAAATAATTTTTAATTTTTTAATTTAATTTAATTTTAATTAATTAATTAATTTTATTTATAATTAATTTTATTTTAATTTAATTTAATTAATTTATTTTGTGTATGTTTATTTTATATTTTAAAAGTTTGGCATTTTATCACATAACAACATAACCGCACTTTTAAATATAATAAGTGACATTTAAGAACAGCTGTTAGGTGCTACCAACTTTAAAAAACAAAATTTTACTGTTTCCAGTACTCTAATAAATCTCATTAGGACACGCAAATGCGTGTCCTAATGGAGTTCATTAGGACACGCAAGTATAAAAAAAATATTAATTTTATTTGGTTGTCGTGTTTTTTTTTTGAAAATACATAACATTGAAACAAGATCTATGATAAAGTACCTCTGTGCACAGGACTTGTTGCTGCAAGCAGTTTATAATCATATGACGCAGATACTGGATGAGTCTACACTTTCATAGCAAGTTATTATTAAGAATTGGCTTCTAAGTCTCAAGAGAGATCTCATAGTCATGATATTTCAAATTCGTTAGACACTTCGGTATACAAGTATTAGGTGCAAGACCGCCAAAAACAGTCCTAACTTAGTGATGGAAGGATTATCGCTACACTTATAGCAGATATATGTGGCTTTTCCATAAACTTTTGCATAGTGAGTTGAGCTTAAAAATAAGTCTCTGCACGATGGGTAGCAAGAATGTTAACACCCGGTCAGAAGCTCATTATACAACTCATCGTGTAAACTTTTCGGATAATTAACAGATTTCAAGATGAATTACTGCAAAAGTTCGCAAGGAATTCAAAACCAAAAAACAAAAGATTGATGCGCGGCGTAGTATTTTATCAAAGCAACGACTCACATATACTGTGTCTCCATGGCTTCCATTCACATTGCTGATTTTGAGATTTTGGAACTCTACAATAGGGCCTTTCGTTACAGAAATATTAGTGGCGCATGCGCCGCGCGAAAGTGAATTTTATGAATGTTTGCAGAAATGTGGCAACATTGGCGATTGCGATTAACTGTCAAACGTATTAGGTTAAATGGTGAAAACGGTGAAAATAATAAAAATAATATTGCACTTGCTCTTGCACATGCATTAGTAATTCGCGATTCTCGGCAGTTACATAAGAAAAATGTGCATTAGTAATGTTTAATAAGAAGCAACAATTTTATACTAACCTCACCATCAGTTCGTTTTTATTTCCCCTTGTACAAACATTTCTACACTTTAAAAACCGTTGAAGCTGCAATTTTGTCAGTTCTGATGGTCTCTTATTTCCCAATGAAGCACCAGGCACGTCATTTTCATTTAAAGTAACACTATAAAAAGGCAAGGAAGTAGCCATCTTTTTGTTGTTGTGTTTGTTTCAAATGACAGTTGACGATGTCCTGCTGGACAATGTTGCCAGATCATTTTTTTGACTCAAACGCGCTCTATGAACCGTTTAGGTAACTATGCAGTTTCAACAACTGAGCATGCGCACTCGTTGCTACGAAAGGCCCTATTCTTCCGAACTGGTTCCCAGTGACTACTGTCTATTCCTTAAATTAAATTAAAGTTTATTTTCAGGGAATTTATTTTTCGGATGATAGAATAGGATGATGTGTCTTGCGAAACAAGTATTACATTTTTTTTCCAAAAGCGTTCAAGCACTGCTGCAGCGATACAGAAAATGTATCGACCTTATCTTAGGCGCAATAATTAATGAACCGCCTTTTTATGAATATGTTTGTATTTAATTATATCTTCATTGATAATATTAGTTATTTATTGCAATGTACTAATAAATATATAAATTTAAGCAAGCTTTGGTGTATTAGCGATTAGCATATTTGCTGCACAATCCAAGGGTCGCAAAATAGATTTCAGGGCGGTAATTTTCTATAGTGGAGAAAAATGAAAATATGCCTTTTTCTCAGATACAAAAGCAAAACTGTAGCTCCAGGTTCCACTGCGATGTTTGACACCATAAAGATCTCTATCCTAGATTCGGCTAAATTGGTCGACCAAATTGATCATAGTGATCGGTGCCATGGGGTACGATAGATGTTTTGTCACCCCAATTCAAAAATAAAGGATTAAATAATTTTAATGTTTTATTTTGAAACATTTTTGTTGGAGGGGGCAGGGACGCGCCGTCCATATGGGCAAAGTCGTTCGGCGAACGACGGCGCGAGGGTTCGAAAGGCGCCTCAAGGCACCACGGCATTATAATTTGAGGAAATAACGAACTTGTAAAAACACGCTAGGTATTTAAGGAGATACTTGCGTTTATATAAAAATAAATCCAAATTCTGGAACTTCTCTAAATTAAAGATAGGTACCCATGGGAATTACAATCGTTTTCTTTTAATTTTTGCCGTGTAATTTTTAAGTTATTTAATTTTCAAATTGAGATTTTACATAGTACCTATATGGGGGTTATTAGCTGACAGATTATTTTAATTATTCCTACTGTTTTGGAAAAGATTGTTTTACCATTTTAAATTTAATATATTCAGCGATCAATTCTTTAACATAGAAACAAGTTTTGATTTTTGTTCACCGTTTAGTTAACTAATAATTTTATAAATATTTCTTTATAGCAATGTGACGAAAAAAGTTCGTTTTTGTCAGAATTTATCTGTCATTTTGGAGGTTATGAAAGAAGTGAACTACATTTAAGTAACTTTTTTATTAATTATTTAATAAATATAAACTTTTAATTATATACCTAAACCAAAAAATGAAGGATCTAAACCGAGTGAATCTAGCAGGCGCAGATTAGCAGTCGGAGTTGATTGTGAGCGAGCCTTGTTCCCAAATTGTCAAATTTAGACAGTTTGAAATTAAAAATTGTCATTGCAATCTGTCAAAGTTTTGAAAGGTTTTTCACAACTCCAATTGTTACTTATTAAACTACTATTAATAAATAACATTCTGATAGCAAAATTGTGTACGACATTAGTTGCTGCTTAAAAGATTTTTCACAACTCTAATTAATATTTATTAATAATAGTTTAATAAGTAACAATTGGAGTTGTGAAAAACCTTTCAAAACTTTGACAGATTGCAATGACAATTTTTAATTTCAAACTGTCTAAATTTGACAATTTGGGAACAAGGCTCGCTCACAATCAACTCCGACTGCTAATCTGCGCCTGCTAGATTCACTCGGTTTAGATCCTTCATTTTTTGGTTTAGGTATAGTTTACATCCGCTTCTCGTGATTTTGTCGACTTATGGTTTGAGAATTTTGAGATAGTAAATTTTAACCATTAAATTATTCAATTTAGTATTCACCTTAGTCAAATCTGCAGCTAAATCTATTTAATTACAGTGTATATTACTGGTTTTTTTAAGGTAATGCATTAGTAAACGAATTACAACTAGTGCATTCAATTGCAGTAAAGTAAGTGCAGTAGACCGAATTTTCAAAACCAATCAAATTTGACCCAATGGGCAAACAAAAACAGTGCTTATTTTTGTTAAAAAGGATTTCTGTATTTGATTGACATATTTCATTTATTAATTATGTTATTTATTTATTTTATAAATTAAATATACATTTATTGCTTTATTGCACTTGCTGCACTTTAGGTCTATTTTCATTGGTTCACGGATTCTGTCCCTCTCTACAAACTTCTCTGTATATATAGTGGTGCCGCAGCATAAATATTATACAGTAGATCCATTCGCCTGTCGGTACTTTGAAGTCGTTAAGCTATCTTCAAATATCACGCCCACAAACGATAGATCGCCGAGGCTTGTCGACTGTCATCGTCTGCTATTGCAGTACTAAACAAGTAGGGACGTATTGTAGCAAATGAATTTTGTAAAAACTGAAAACTCTTGTTATAATGGTAATAAATGGGAAAATAGAACTGTGTGTAAGAACAAAATTAATTGACGCCTTTTTACAATTAGTTTATTAACTTAAATAAGACATATTCTATTATATAAAATATTATTACGTTTCATTTATCAATGTATGCGGTTTCAAGTAATTTTTGTATTAGTGAGAAGTTATTAGTTAAAAGTTATTGATCTAAAAATAAAACAGAGTGCATTTAGATTTGTAAACGTGTACAAATTTCTTTTTATTTTGTCATTATAAAGATTTTCTTATTTTATTTGTTGAAAATTTAAAAGATCATTAGTTAGAAATTTTAAACTGTTTTAATGTAAAAATCAAAACGTACCGTATCAGTTCGAGCGATTTTAAAATAACCGAAGTGTACGGGGACATTTAAAGATTAAATTCTTTCATAGAATGTAATGTAAACACGTTTTTAAAGTGATCAAGTTACTTTTTGAATCGCTTACTTCATGCACATATCATAGCACATTAGCTTATATCATAACAAAAAACATATACCTTACATTTGGCATACACTCACACGCTGTCCTGCGTGGGCGACTACTTGCGGGAGAAGCGAGCGGAGCGGCCGGCGCGGATTTATCAAAATTACGCAAGCAATGCAGGTGTCCTACGTAGTGTCGCGTCACCCGGAACTTCGCTAGATGCGGATTTCAGGCGGTTGACGAGATCAAATTATTTGATATTTCCGTCTTAACCGCATTAGTCGCATCTGAATCATCGGCATGTTTTGATTGAATTTAATTTTAACTAATAATAAAATTAATAATTCTGAAATAAATTTGGGCAATTTGTTAAAATCTTAGATAAATGGTTTTCCAAAGGACCCAGCAAAAATCCTTATGGAAAATGGTTTTTACCAGATTACTCTGAAACGTTGATGAAAGATAGTCTCGATGTGTAGATCAAAAGCGCCAATGGGCAAAATACGAAAAAATTATAGTTTTCGAAATAGAGCAGTTTGAGTCGACAATTTTTGCACCCGGTAGAATTCCTTTGAGAAATGGCTTGGCATGGCAATGGCAATGGCAAAATTCTTGAAACTTTGGTAAACACCAACAAATTATACATTAGCCATTTGAAGTTGATAATTTTTGCATTATTCAACTTCAAAAGGCTGTAATTTAGTAGAGTCAATTTTTGCATTAAGTTCTTATTTTTTACTATCTAAAGATAGAGACTTGAAATCTTTTGTATTGCCTCCAGTACTGGACCAATATAAAATGTTATATGTTTAAGATGGGGGCACGCCCCCTCGGGGGGTTGAAACCCCCTTTTTGTACCCCTAATTTAATAACGCAACCAAATTCAGCGAAATTTATGTTGGGAGGGTTCTTGGAGTCGCTGATTATGAATCCAATGAGAAAATTAAAAAATTCAAAATGGCGGACCCAAAATGGCGGTCCTAAAATAACGGCATTTAAGATTGAGAATGCGAACCCCTTCTCTCTGCCCATTTTATATTGGTCCAGTACTGAAGGCATTACAAAAGATTTCAAGTCTCTATCTTTAGATAATAAAAAATAAGAACTTAGGCATGTTTTTTGCAAAAATTGACTCTACTAATTCACAAACTATAATTTTCTGGACATTGTGCCCAGAGTCACTTTTGATCTACACATCAAAAACTCTCAGCACTGTTCCAGAACAATCTAGTAAAAGCCATTTTCCATAATAAGGATTCTGCGGAATCCTCTCCAAATAAACAATATTTGTTGAAGAACTTTTCCACAATGCATTTTTTTTATTTCTACAGTAGCATAATTTAAAAAATGTATTCTCGGACATTCAAATATTGCGTCTGCTCCACCAGCCCATTTTTACATTATAGTTCTCTTCAAAGAACAGAGAGGATAAGAATGGAAGGCTCCATAAGAACTATATGTAAAAATCCGTCCTTATTTTACAGTAATAGTTAACACCTGACTCGTAAAGATGGCGTAATAATCGCTAGACATTTTTAAAATTTTAATACATCAAGGAAAAATATATAATACTTTCCATAAAAAGATCTATCTAACAAGTGTTATTAACCGCGAAATGTTTCTTAAGTTATTTGATTCAAAACGTGTCAACAGCATGCAAACTTACGTTAACATATAATCATCTTCCCATCAGTTAACATCCAACACGCCAGATGGCGTTACTATTTTTGAGGTCGTTAGCCATTCTTATCCTCTCTATTCTTTGGTTCTGTTTTTTATTTGTTTCGCGCGATTCGCAATTACAAAAATGTGCTACGTAGGACACTCTCAATTCGTTTCGTCCGCACCGCCATTCGCTCGCTTCGCCCGAGTCGTCCGCTTCCCCACATTGGTCGCTCACGTAGGACAGCGTGTCACAGCTTTATTTGTTATTTTTTTATTCGTTTTATTATTATTACAATAATAACATTTAATATTTACCATAATATAATTCTGGTTCAACATAACTAGAAGATCCTACGAACGAATGTAAAATTACAGGAATATGCTGTCAACATCCCGAGAATCGGCTTTCAATATTTGCGAGAGTGAGCCTACTAGTTATTATTATACTGTGGTGGTGCTTTACAATCAGACTAACCTAGGGACCCTACTTTTTCATAAGTATTCTCCACTTTGGTGGCATTAGCTTATTAAAAGGAATCACAATAGATAAATTGAGGGCGCACACATAGATTTGCATTAGGCTTGGCTCGGCTCTGCAGGGGGGGGGATGCAAAACTGTGTAAATCCATGGGCGCATTCTGTCTTAAGACATGCAGGGTGTTTCATACCGATTACCATGCTCAATTACCTGAATTCCAAAATATCCAATTTTTTACGGGTGCACTTAATCGTCTGAAATGCCAAAATAGCTGTTTCGTAAATAAATAAATCTCTATAAGATAATATAACAAGAAGATTAAGTACTGCGTAATGTATAATTTAGGAAACCTTCGAAGTCAAAAAATGGTGGAGATTATTAAGGTTAAGGTTGAAAGCTAACTTTTATTTATCTATTTTTAAAAGTTAAATGGACATAATCTTGTTTTCAGGATACATCTAATTATCCTAGTTGAACAAAGTAAACGTTTTTCTAAAGTATCCGGTTAAAAATAACGATTGGATTGATTTGCATTTACTGCCATCTATAATAAAATAGCTCATCAGTTTCCTGTAACTGTTTTCCTTGTAGTTTGATAATATCCACATTACACTATACAATAATTATGAAGTTCAATGATTGTGTTTAAATATTCTATTCAAAAGCTAAAGTTAGCAAACTATAGCAGCAAAAAGGTTAAAATAGTTTCTATAACAATACACTCCAGTGTGAATGTAACTTTAGTTGTGACACCTTTCAGTTCTTTAAAAAAAATATACGTTTAAGCTTGCCACTTAAAAGCCCGATTAAAAATAGAAGTGGGCTATGAAACGAGGAAACGGGAGAATTGTCTTCAATTCAGAATGTGTCTCACACCCACACAACGAGACAGTTTAAATATTTTTATCCTACTTTTCGTTTTGTTGAAACTGCATTATTATTATAACAATCTTTAGGGAAACTAAATTTTAATCAAAGCAATTCAACTTTTATTTTTTCCCTTAAATGAAATTACATAAGACATTTGATCTCATTCTTGTGCTAATATCGCAAGAGAAATTAAAATTGCATCAGCGTTTACTTTTAAAGACACTTTTAAATCACAAAAGTGAAATGTGTTTTTGTTAAATCTTTTTGACAGACATAAAAATTTTATAATCTGTCAAAAAGTAGCCGCGTCGTCTTAATTTAAGGCAATTGAAAAAATATTATAACCTAAATATATTGCAGCAGTTATAAATTTTACATATTTTAGTACAAATTATTTAAAATTCGCAGTAGGAGTACAGTCGCAGTTATTTCCTAACCGCATTCTTTTGGGTTATTTTTAAAGCTTAGAATAGTATAAGTATATATGCATCAGGTTGAAGAGACTTACTAGAGTTACTTCTTTTTTTTTAATTAGTGTCGCTGTTATAACTGGCAATGTTAAATTGGAGGCATTTAGAAATTTAAAACATATGGTTCCTATTTTATAATGTATAAATTATGGCAGTCGGCTTAACTTTTTAGAGTGAATTACATCTTCAGGCTTAATCTTAAAATTATTTAGCTTTTTTAACTTTTTTTTTTGTGCACGGAATGCGTAAAATTTATTTTGAGCTCTTAAAAATCGGAATTATAAACTGGGTGATGTTTAATGAGAGATTGGACAAAGGAAATTAAAAATTAGGCTATTTGTATTTTTGATGATGTTCGTTATATAGTGATGCATTAATTAACATACATAAATAAATGAGTCACTCCTGGGTAGATATGAGTGTACAATGTTTTGTGTTGAGATGTTTTTGTATTCATAGACACAAAATTGCAAAAAATAACATATTGTGGTTTTAAACTACAGAAGTGAACATTGAACATGCCAATGGCTATTATGATGAAAAACCACAGCATGTAGCGGTCTCGACATTGTATTATACAGGAATACGAAATGCATGTTTGCAATTCATGATAATAATAACTGCGATACTTTCTTGATTGTTGTTGAATATTGATATGGCGTAACTAATAAGATTTGACAAAACTTGCAGTTACTCTTTCGTTTTCAATAAACTTAATACAGCTATGATTGTCTAATCAGGGGTGGTCGGTTACGGTAAGCAAGGTAAATATATAGGCGCATTATCCGATAGGACGCCATAGCTACCATTTTAATAAATATTTATACTACATTTTTTGTGCACGATCCACCCGAGCAATAAATTATGTAGGTCTATAAAGCTGGAATACCAACTGTAGCACACAAAAAATGCGGTAAGCAAGGTAAACACTGCATGGGGATGCATTATCCGATAGGACGTCATTGCTACCAATTTTATAAATATTTATACTACATTTTTTGTGCACGATCCACCCGAGCAATAAATTATGTAGGTCTATAAAGCTGGAATACCAACTGTAGCATACAAAAAATGCGGTAAGCAAGGTAAACACTGCATGGGGATGCATTATCCGATAGGACGTCATTGCTACCAATTTTATAAATATTTATACTACATTTTTTGTGCACGATCAACCCGAGCAATAAATTATGTAGGTCTATAAAGTTGGAATACCAACTGTAGCACTCAAAAAATGCGGTAAGCAAGGTAAACACTGCATGGGGATGCATTATCCGATAGGACGTCATTGCTACCAATTTTATAAATATTTATACTACATTTTTTGTGCACGATCCACCCGAGCAATAAATTATGTAGGTCTATAAAGCTGGAATACCAACTGTAGCACACAAAAAATGCGGTAAGCAAGGTAAACACTGCATGGGGATGCATTATCCGATAGGACGTCATTGCTACCAATTTTATAAATATTTATACTACATTTTTTGTGCACGATCCACCCGAGCAATAAATTATGTAGGTCTATAAAGCTGGAATACCAACTGTAGCACACAAAAAATGCGGTAAGCAAGGTAAACACTGCATGGGGATGCATTATCCGATAGGACGTCATTGCTACCAATTTTATAAATATTTATACTACATTTTTTGTGCACGATCCACCCGAGCAATAAATTATGTAGGTCTATAAAGCTGGAATACCAACTGTAGCACACAAAAAATGCGGTAAGCAAGGTAAACACTGCATGGGGATGCATTATCCGATAGGACGTCATTGCTACCAATTTTATAAATATTTATACTACATTTTTTGTGCACGATCCACCCGAGCAATAAATTATGTAGGTCTATAAAGCTGGAATACCAACTGTAGCACACAAAAAATGCGGTAAGCAAGGTAAACACTGCATGGGGATGCATTATCCGATAGGACGTCATTGCTACCAATTTTATAAATATTTATACTACATTTTTTGTGCACGATCCACCCGAGCAATAAATTATGTAGGTCTATAAAGCTGGAATACCAACTGTAATACACAAAAAATGCGGTAAGCAAGGTAAACACTGCATGGGGATGCATTATCCGATAGGACGTCATTGCTACCAATTTTATAAATATTTATACTACATTTTTTGTGCACAATCCACCCGAGCAATAAATTATGTAGGTCTATAAAGCTGGAATACCAACTGTAGCACTCAAAAAATGCGGTAAGCAAGGTAAACACTGCATGGGGATGCATTATCCGATAGGACGTCATTGCTACCAATTTTATAAATATTTATACTACATTTTTTGTGCACGATCCACCCGAGCAATAAATTATGTAGGTCTATAAAGCTGGAATACCAACTGTAGCACACAAAAAATGCGGTAAGCAAGGTAAACACTGCATGGGGATGCATTATCCGATAGGACGTCATTGCTACCAATTTTATAAATATTTATACTACATTTTTTGTGCACGATCCACCCGAGCAATAAATTATGTAGGTCTATAAAGCTGGAATACCAACTGTAGCACACAAAAAATGCGGTAAGCAAGGTAAACACTGCATGGGGATGCATTATCCGATAGGACGTCATTGCTACCAATTTTATAAATATTTATACTACATTTTTTGTGCACGATCCACCCGAGCAATAAATTATGTAGGTCTATAAAGCTGGAATACCAACTGTAGCACACAAAAAATGCGGTAAGCAAGGTAAACACTGCATGGGGATGCATTATCCGATAGGACGTCATTGCTACCAATTTTATAAATATTTATACTACATTTTTTGTGCACGATCCACCCGAGCAATAAATTATGTAGGTCTATAAAGCTGGAATAACAACTGTAGCATACAAAAAATGCGGTAAGCAAGGTAAACACTGCATGGGGATGCATTATCCGATAGGACGTCATTGCTACCAATTTTATAAATATTTATACTACATTTTTTGTGCACGATCAACCCGAGCAATAAATTATGTAGGTCTATAAAGTTGGAATACCAACTGTAGCACTCAAAAAATGCGGTAAGCAAGGTAAACACTGCATGGGGATGCATTATCCGATAGGACGTCATTGCTACCAATTTTATAAATATTTATACTACATTTTTTGTGCACGATCCACCCGAGCACTAAATTATGTAGGTCTATAAAGCTGGAATACCAACTGTAGCACACAAAAAATGCGGTAAGCAAGGTAAACACTGCATGGGGATGCATTATCCGATAGGACGTCATTGCTACCAATTTTATAAATATTTATACTACATTTTTTGTGCACGATCCACCCGAGCAATAAATTATGTAGGTCTATAAAGCTGGAATACCAACTGTAGCACACAAAAAATGCGGTAAGCAAGGTAAACACTGCATGGGGATGCATTATCCGATAGGACGTCATTGCTACCAATTTTATAAATATTTATACTACATTTTTTGTGCACGATCCACCCGAGCAATAAATTATGTAGGTCTATAAAGCTGGAATACCAACTGTAACACACAAAAAATGCGGTAAGCAAGGTAAACACTGCATGGGGATGCATTATCCGATAGGACGTCATTGCTACCAATTTTATAAATATTTATACTACATTTTTTGTGCACAATCCACCCGAGCAATAAATTATGTAGGTCTATAAAGCTGGAATACCAACTGTAGCACTCAAAAAATGCGGTAAGCAAGGTAAACACTGCATGGGGATGCATTATCCGATAGGACGTCATTGCTACCAATTTTATAAATATTTATACTACATTTTTTGTGCACGATCCACCCGAGCAATAAATTATGTAGGTCTATAAAGCTGGAATACCAACTGTAGCACACAAAAAATGCGGTAAGCAAGGTAAACACTGCATGGGGATGCATTATCCGATAGGACGTCATTGCTACCAATTTTATAAATATTTATACTACATTTTTTGTGCACGATCCACCCGAGCAATAAATTATGTAGGTCTATAAAGCTGGAATACCAACTGTAGCACACAAAAAATGCGGTAAGCAAGGTAAACACTGCATGGGGATGCATTATCCGATAGGACGTCATTGCTACCAATTTTATAAATATTTATACTACATTTTTTGTGCACGATCCACCCGAGCAATAAATTATGTAGGTCTATAAAGCTGGAATACCAACTGTAACACACAAAAAATGCGGTAAGCAAGGTAAACACTGCATGGGGATGCATTATCCGATAGGACGTCATTGCTACCAATTTTATAAATATTTATACTACATTTTTTGTGCACGATCCACCCGAGCAATAAATTATGTAGGTCTATAAAGCTGGAATACCAACTGTAGCACACAAAAAATGCGGTAAGCAAGGTAAACACTGCATGGGGATGCATTATCCGATAGGACGTCATTGCTACCAATTTTATAAATATTTATACTACATTTTTTGTGCACGATCCACCCGAGCAATAAATTATGTAGGTCTATAAAGCTGGAATACCAACTGTAGCACTCAAAAAATGCGGTAAGCAAGGTAAACACTGCATGGGGATGTATTATCCGATAGGACGTCATTGCTACCAATTTTATAAATATTTATACTACATTTTTTGTGCACGATCCACCCGAGCAATAAATTATGTAGGTCTATAAAGCTGGAATACCAACTGTAACACACAAAAAATGCGGTAAGCAAGGTAAACACTGCATGGGGATGCATTATCCGATAGGACGTCATTGCTACCAATTTTATAAATATTTATACTACATTTTTTGTGCACAATCCACCCGAGCAATAAAGTATGTAGGTCTATAAAGCTGGAATACCAACTGTAGCACTCAAAAAATGCGCTAAGCAAGGTAAACACTGCACGGGGATGCATTATCCGATAGGACGTCATTGCTACCAATTCTATAAATATTTATACTACATTTTTTGTGCACGATCCACCCGAGCAATAAATTATGTAGGTCTATAAAGCTGGAATACCAACTGTGGCACACAAAAAATGCGGTAAGCAAGGTAAACACTGCATGGGGATGCATTATCCGATAGGACGTCATTGCTACCAATTTTATAAATATTTATACTACATTTTTTGTGCACGATCCACCCGAGCAATAAATTATGTAGGTCTATAAAGCTGGAATACCAACTGTAGCACTCAAAAAATGCGGTAAGCAATGTAAGCACTGCATGGGGATGCATTATCCGATAGGACGTCATTGCTACCAATTTTATAAATATTTATACTACATTTTTGGGCACAATCCAACCGAGCAATAAACTGAGTAGGTCTATAAAGCTGGAATACCAACTGTAGCACTCAAAAAATGCGGTAAGCAAGGTAAACACTGCATGGGGATGCATTATCCGATAGGACGTCATTGCTACCAATTTTATAAATATTATACTACATTTTTTGTCCACAATCCAACCGAGCAATAAACTGTGTAGGTCTATAAAGCTGGAATACCAACTGTAGCACTCAAAAAATGCGGTAAGCAATGTAAACACTGCATGGGGATGCATTATCCGATAGGACGTCATTGCTACCAATTTTATAAATATTTATACTAATTTTTTGTGCACAATCCACCCGAGCAATAAATTATGTAGGTCTATAAATCTGGAATACCAACTGTGGCACACAAAAAATGCGGTAAGCAAGGTAAACACTGCATGGGGATGCATTATCCGATAGGACGTCATTGCTACCAATTTTATAAATATTTATACTACATTTTCTGTGCACAATCCACCCGATCAATAAATTGTGTAGGGCTATAAAGCTGGAATACCAACTGTAGCACACAAAAAATGCGGTAAAGCAATGTAAATACTGCATGGGGGCGCACTATCCGATAGGACTCCACTGCTACCAATTTAATAAATATGTATACTACATTTTTTGTGCACGATCTACCCGAGCAATAAATTGTGTAGGCCTATAAATCTGGATATCACACAAAAAATATATTGGTACAAATATTTAAAGCTCACTTTTAGCCAAATACTGCATGGGGGCGCATTATCCGATAGGACGCCATTGCTACCAATTTAATAAATATTTATACCACATTTTTTGTGGACGATCTACCAAAATGTTAAATATTTCTCCGTAGTTGAGAGTAGTAAGGTGTACTAAATATGTAACATACACTATAGTGCTTTAAAGTAAAATAAATTGTGCTTGTCATATCTTAAAGGTAAGTTATTATATACAGTACCTCGTATTCTCGTACAGTTACGTACACTCGACTTTCACCTCGTGTTCCGACATTTGCACTCGCGAACAATATGCTTCATTGCATAACTTGCTGTACAATATAGTATTTGCTAATTATTTTAGCTTCTCTTTAAAATGTGTTTTACGTCATTCAAAGGTATACTAATTTTTTTATTTAATATATTTCTTAGCAATCAGAATAACATCATATTCTATAAGCAAATGTACTGTCTTAATATCTATGTTGGTCTTGATTGTTGTGGAAAATACTCCATTAAGTTGCCCTCTTTCAGATCTGTTGACCAGTTTCTTCTACGTCTTCTGCCATTATAAATAGTTATAAAGTAGTGGGAACAACAGTGTATTAAAATGGATTTCAAGTTTTATCATGGTGCTTTTCATTTTTTCTTTCACAGTGTCCTTTACGTAGGGAATTCTTAGATCGCTGTGGATTGTCTGGCTAGACTTGCTTGCACATCCCCAAAGCTCTGCTCCGTAAAGCGAGATTGGTTTGTATATTATTGAGGTATACTGGGGGACACAACCTCTTTTTTAAAATAAAGTTTACCTGCACGGATTTTGTCTCGTTGATTTTAACCTTCCATTTTCGTATCCATGTCTGTATTTGGTCTAGGTGGTTCTGTAGAGTAGAGGATGCTATGAGCGGATCTGCATTATTTGAGAGAATTATCGTGTCATCAGCGCAAGTACCCACTGTTGTGTTTTCATTGGTTGGACGATCTGCTGTATGTAGCACGTATAGCAGTGGTCCCAAAACGCTCCCTGATACTTTATTAAAATTACTCCTTTATAAAATTATGTGTGAAGTTTTAATTATCTTGATTTTATTATTAGATAAATTTTTTTAACATACGGTTTGGATCAAAAATCTTTGACTTCAGCTTGTTTTCTCTACCTTATATAGTCCACTAATAGAAAACTAACAAAAACACTAAAAGTAGCCTATTCCGAACAACTGGGTAACGATGTATGCAACCAGGTTATAAGCTGCGGCGTTGCCGATTCTCGTTACCGAAGAAAGGAAATTGTGTCAAAAAGTATTTAATCATCACCAGGTAATAAATCTTGTTACCTGATAAACATTAAAACTAGCCTATTCTTAACAACTGGGCGACGAGTTCTGTAACCAGGTAATAAACTGCGGCAATGACAGTTCATGTTGCCAAAGAACAAAAATAGCGTCAAAACGTGTATAATCACTACCAGGTAATAAATCTTGTTACCTGGTAAACACTAAAATTAGCCTATTTTAAGGAACCTGGCCATGAGTTCTGTAACCACTGCCACTTTTTGTTACCGAAGGACAAAAATTACGCCAAAACGAGTTCTGTAACCAGGTAATAAGCTGCTGCTTTGCTAGTTCTTGTTGCCGAAGAACAGAAATTGCGTCAAAACCTGTTTAATGACCACCAGGTAATAAATGCTGTTACCTGGTGTTAACCAGGCTTAGGTTTAGTGTATACTAAAACTAGCCTATCCTTAACAACTGGGTAACTAGTTCTGTAACCAGGTAATAAGCTGTGGCAATGACAGTTCATGTTGCCGAAGAACAAAAATGCCGTCAGAACGTGTTCAATCACTACCAGGTAATAAATGTTTTTGCCTGGTAAACACTAAAATTAGCCCATTTTAAGGAAACCTGTAATGAGTTGTGTAACCAAGTAGCAAGCTGCGGCATTGCCAGTTTTTGTTACCGAAGAACAAAAGTTGCCCCAAAACGTGTTTAGTCACTACCAGGTAATAAATATTGTTACCTGGTAAACATTAAAAGTAGCCTACTCTCAAAAACTAGGTAACGAGTTCTATAACCAGGTAATAAGCTGCGGCTTCGTCAGTTCTTGTTGCCGAAGAACAGAAATTGCGTCAAAACCTGTTTAATGACCACCAGGTAATAAATGTTGTTACTTGGTGTTCACCAGGCTTAGGTTTAGTGTATACTAAAACTAGCCTATTCTTAACAACTAGATAATTAGTTGTATAAACATGTAATGAGCTGTGGCAATGCGAGTTCTTGTTGCCGAAGAACAAAAATGGCGTCAAAGCGTGTTCAATTACTACCAGATAATAAATGCTTTTGCACACTAAAATTAGCCCATTTTAAGGAACCAGATAACAAGCTGCGGCATTGCCAGTTTTTGTTACCCTAGAACAAAAATTGCCACAAAACGTGTTTAGTCACTACCAGGTAATAAATATTGTTACCTGGTAAACACTAAAACTAGCTGAGTTCTATCACCAAGTAATAAATATTGTTACTTGGTAAACACTAAAACTAGCCCATTTTCAAAAACTGGATAACGAGTTCTGTAACCAGGTAATAAACTGCGACTTTGACGGTTCTTGTTGCCGAAGAACAGAAATCGTGTCAAAACCTGTTTAATCGCCACCGAGTAATACATCTTGTTACCTGGTTTTTACCAGGTTTAGGTTTAGTGTATACTAAAACTAGCCTATTCTTAACAACTGGGTAATGAGTTGTATAAACAGGTAATAAGCTGCGGCAATGCGAGTTCTTGTTGCCGAAGAACAAAAATGGTGTAGAAACGTGTTTAATCACCTTTAGGTAATAAATCTTGTTACTAAAACAAAGCCTATAGTTGTTGTTATCGAAAAACAAAAATAGCACCAAAACGTCTTTAGTCACTACCAGGTAATAAATCTTCTTACCTGGTAAACCTAAAACTAGCCTATTGTTAACAACTGGGTAATTAGTTCTGTAACCAGGTAATAAGCTGCGGCAATAACAGTTCTTGTAATCGAAAAACAAAAATAGCACCAAATAGTGTTTAATCACCACCAGATAATAAATCTTGTTACCAGATATACACTAAAACTAGCCTCCATATCATATACCTATTATTATTATCCTTAACAAGGATAGATTGTATAAATATTTTGAGCTTAAATAAAAAAATTCTTAACAACTGGGTAACGAGTTTTATAACCAGGTAATAAGCTGTGGCAATGTTAGTTTTTGTTACAGAAGAACAAAAGTGGCGCCAATACGTATTTAATCACTACCAGATAATAAATTTTGTTACGTGGCAAACGCTTAGACTGGCTTATTTTTAACAACTAGGTAACAAGTTCTGTAACTAGGTATAAGCTGCGGCAATGCCAGTTTTTCTTACCGAAGAACAAAAATTGCGCCAAGATGTGTTTAATCACTACCAGGCAATACAGTTTGTTACCTGGAAAGTCAGGTAATAGATTTATATTACCTGGTAAACACTAAAACCATCCAATTTTTAAGAACCGGGTAAAGAGTTGTGTAATCAGGTAACAAGCTGCGGACTGCCAGTTTTTGTTACCGAAGAACGAATATTGCACCAAAATATGTTTAGGCACTACCAGGTAATTAATCTTGTTATCTAATGAACAGTAAAGTTCGCCTTCCCTTATCGTGTATTTAATGAATTATAATGAATTATAACTGAAACATGCCCTGACCCGATAAAAACATAGCAGATTCATGACCTGCATCTTAAAAACCTTTTGGAAAAGTGTATGAAGACGCCGATTTTTTTAAATACATATTTGTTGCACTATGTAATTTTCGTTTTTAAGCATTCTTACAAAAAAAGTAAAAACCAGGAAATAAACTTTTTAACAACAATGCTGGAATAAACATGATATCGGATGGGGCGCACTTCAATCTCACATATAAAAATGAATTTCGATATATTGATGTTATTGTTTTATCAAATCAACAGAAAGCACTTGAGATGTAGCCTGTATGTCCATTTATATCCTAAGAAATCATTAAAGTTAAATCCGGGGCTCTTTAAAATGAAATCGTAGTGGCGAGACTTTTCAATAACAACATCCAATGAATTGTGGTAAATAATGATTCTGTTTTATAATGAATATCATGAGTCATTGCTGAATTTGTATAGAAAGGCAAGCTGATCGAGCTATTGTTTGTTTTGAGTGAGTTTTAAAAACTTCGCAACTCAAAATCTTTTTAAATGCAGCCTAAATTAAACATTTTTTTCTGCTCCGTATAATGGGAACTGATTCTCTCTTTGTTAAATTCTTCTTTCTTGTGTTATGGTTTCATAGAATTAACATTATTTCATATTCATTGTGCTAGCGTAAAATCCGAAGAAAATAATCAGTTAACATATTAAATAATAAACGTAGAATTTGATCGTGTGGGGGCTCCTTTTTCTTGAGGTCCCGGTGACTGTTGCGCCAATGAATTGCTGAGGTCAGCTCGGGCATATTGAGGATGTAGGCTACGAGAAAATTGAAATGCCGAACACTCATACTGGGTTCTAATTTCTGTTACAAAAATATGACGAACGAAAAGTGGAACTACTCAAAAGTAAAATACACAAAAGTATGATAAAAGCCAAAATACACCGAAAGTAAACGATTTACATGATAAAAATATTAATAAAAAAGATATACAATGTAAAAATGTATCAATATAACTAATATGACTCATTCAAACAGCGCCTAAATTCATTTTCACACATCAAAAATAAATATAATGTGTATATGTAGTTCTTAAAACTTTAATAAAATCTCAGAAATTTTTGGTTGATAAAATGTTTATTATCTGGAGTACATAAGAAACTATAATTAATAATAAATACTAGAAATTATTTAATACTGGAAAATTATTAACTGGAATGCTAAAAAACCCCGATGAAGTAACAGAAACGTTAACATATCGTGGATCTAGTAACGTAACAGAAAATCTCAGAAATATCAATTTTTACAAGACCTCTGATAGATAATAAGGCAGCTGAAAGATAAAACCATTAAAATTGTAAGTGATATTAGAAGAAGAATCATTTAGAAGGTATATGCAACCCACTTTCACCAGAATAAAGTTGGAAACAAAAATATTTCAAAACATTGCAATAACCGAAACAAAGGGAAAACGAAGAGCACAAAACCTCTTCTGCAAAAAAAAGTGGCACCTCCTCTGCCATGGTTTACATATTGAGTTACCATGACCTGCTAATTTCCTGTGCTATTTGCAGAATACAATTTTAATATAATTCTGAGAATGTATTCGGTATATGTTGGTAATATGCTATAAAGCAGTAGTACTTCACAAGAAGTGAATCTATTTGAACACATCGCTGCCCAATATGTGAAAAATACAAGTATTTTAGCACTCATTGGATCCATAAAGTAGATGCTTTACTGATTAAGCAGGCAAACAAGCCAATGATTAGATATCTACCTAAATAGAAGATAGACTTTTGATCTAGACATTTACAAATAATCTTTTGACAAGACGTCAAAAACAATCATAACGTATACAAGAATACAATGGTATATTATTTTCTAAGCTACATTTAGATGTTTCAGAACACTTGTTTCTTAATTTTAGATAAGGAAGGGCCCCTTGAAGCTAAAATATAAGAGAAATGAAATCTTTTCCACAAGTTAATGGGTACGATATTATTGAAAAAGTCGGAAGTGGGAGTTTCTCAGCAGTTTATAAAGCGTTTACAAAGACTCAATCAAAGGAAGTCGTTGCCATAAAATGCCTGGAAAAGCGCTTCGAAAAAAAATTGTTTGTTGATAGTATTATTAATGAGATATCTCTACTTAAACTCTTGAAGCATGACTACATAGTAAAATTAGTTGACTTTTTATGGGATCCAAAACATATTTTTATCATAACAGAATTTTGCGACGGAGGTGATCTTTCACAGTTCATCAAGAAAAAACATAAATTACCAGAATCGTTAGTTAGAACATTTATGCAACAATTAGCTCTTGCTCTAAAATTTTTACATAATCTCAATATATGCCACATGGATCTCAAACCTCAAAATCTATTGTTAGTTACTAACCCAATCTTAAAACTAAAAGTGGCTGATTTTGGACTTTCCCAAATTTTATCTTCTAAAGATACTGAGCAAACCCGATATACTGGATCCTTGTTATACATGGCCCCTGAAAAGTTGTTAAACCAACAGTTTGATGCAAAGGTCGATTTGTGGTCGGTTGGAATTATAATGTATGAATGTTTGTTTGGTCGACCTCCCTATAATAACCTTAACTGGCAAGATGTTATTGATTTCATAGCTAAAAAGACGCCTATTGATTTACCTGTAAACGCTTGTATTACAGAGGAATGTGAAGACCTTCTTCGTTCGTTATTAAAATATGATCCAAACGAACGAATTGGTTTTGAAGAATTCTTCAATTACAAATTCATAGACTTAGTTCACGTTGCGACCTCTGAAAATTATTTAACAGCTGTTAAACTTATTGAAGAAGCCATTACCATGGATAAAGCTCAAGAATATTCAACTTCCTTAGCTAAATACAAAGAAGCAGTTAAATATCTAGAAACTTTTATCAATATAGAGACCGATCTTAACAAAAAAGCTGTACTAAATTTAAGATACTATGAATATAACCAGAGGATTAAAGCTCTTACTGATTTGATAGATGGAAGCAGTTCAGAACAATATGACGTGTCTAAAACATTACCACGATTAACTATTAGTCAGCATAAATTACTGTATGATCTCTCTACTGCCACTCCAAATATTGCAACTGGTCTTGAAATTGGGAATATAGGAGAACTTTATTTAAGCGAAGGCAAAAAGAAATTGGCACTAGAAAAACTAACCTCGGCTCTTTCAATACTTATACCTCTACTAGCACATGAACCATCAGGAGCTAGAAAGAAATTGCTTTACGCGCAGATTCAAACGTGGCTTTCCTTGGCAGAAAGTATAAAACATGAATGTAATAATTAGGTTTTTTTATTCAATAACACAATTAAATTATGCTTTAAGTTTGAAGACATTTGTTAAGTGAAATCTAGTTATGGCTAATTGAATTCGTTACGTTTAATGTGGCTTTTCAGAGACACCTATCTGTTGCTTACAATACACCTAAAAACATTTAGTTGGACCAATTAAATTTATTCAATTCAAATAAAATTTAGTTTATTTAAGTAAATGTTTATTTGAATTAAATAAATTTAATTGGTCCTACTAAATGCTTTTTTCAGTGTAGATAAAGCAAATATTGACTGACTTATCTGTTAATATATTCCGTTCGGAAGTCGTACCATAAAGCTTGTAGAGTTAGGGCAAGCAAAATAAAATAAAAAGCAAACCTATACTCCAGTAGTAGCCATCATCACTTCCAAATTTGCTTTGTTTTTGTGACCCTATTCCAATAATACACGTGCTGTAAATGAAAGCAAGCTAAAGAAAAAATCTTTATGAAATAAATAAAGATTAAAAGTTTCACAGTTTTATTAAAATACAACCTGACAATATTGTTTCGACAGCTATGCTGTCATTATCAAAGGTAATATAATTATAAACAAACACGTCACTAAGGTAGATACAAAAATAGGTAACTAGATAAAAAGATAAAAATAATCAGAATTAAATATCTAACACTTCCAGTAACGGAGAATTACTGAGCTCAAGTTGTTCATTCATTAAAGGTACCCTGAATTTGTGTTTGTATATCTCAAAGGCTTCTAAAATGTCTAATTTGCGTTTGTTATTACAAAAATGTAGGAATTTAATATTATTTTGAGGGGTCATTGTGTGATTTTGTTCTAAAAGGTGTTTGGCGTAATTCGATTTTTCAGGATGTTTATTTTTGTAATGACGTACGTGTTCTTTATATCTTATGTCAAAACTTCGCAGTGTTTGTCCATATATATACCGAACTACAAAAAGAACAATTTAAACGGTAAATGCCCAATTTCATGATATCATGTGTTCTGTCTTTAGCATTAAATAAAAATGAAAAAGTGTTAGTGTTGGTTTTAAATGTTATTTTATAATTGTTGGTTTTTCTTAGTATATGTGCAATTTTTTCTGATATTTTGCCAAAATATGGTATAGATATGTAATTTGTGTCTTCTGTTTGATTGTCAATGGGATATATTCTTTTGATAGCTAACCTATAATCTTTTTGTTTAATTAAAGTGCCAATCATGTTCGGATTGTAATGATTTGCATGTGCTAGTTGTTTAATGGTTGATATCTCTTTGCTAAAATCCGATTTTGTTAGTAGGATAGTTAAAGTTCTGCGTACTAATGATCTGTAGGCTGCTATTTTATGTGTATTATGGTGACAAGATTCATTTGGTATTGTTATGTCTGTTTGTGTTGGTTTTCTGTATATGGAAAATTCAAATAGATTGTCTGCGTTAATCTTGATATTTAAGTCTAGAAAGTTTATAGCCCTGTTTTGTTCTGTTTCTAGTGAAAATTTTATGTTAGGGTGGATACTGTTAATAAGAATTAAAAATTCATTGATAACCTCAAAAGAACTGTCAAAGCAAGCTAAAATGTCATCAACATAACGAAACCAGAAGATAATATGTTTAGAGAGGTTTAATTCAAATATTCGATCTTCGAACTTGTCCATAAATATGTTAGCTAATAGAGGACTTGGAGAATTACCCATAGGTAAACCATCCTTTTGTAAATAAATTACGTTATTAAAAGTGAAATAATTTTGACTTATACAAAGGTCAAATAATTGAATTAACTCTAACATTTTAACTAATTCTATATTACTATTGATCAAGAAACTATCTAATAAAGGAATACATTCTTGTGGGGGTATTCTGGAGAACATGTTGCAAATATCAAAACTAACAAGTTTTGAATGTGGTGGAAGATGTATGTTTTGCAGCTTATCTACTAATTCCAATGAATTTTTAACAGAGTATTTCGATTTGTAACCTATCGTGTTAATAATCTGGTTCAGTTTTTTGGATAAAATGTGATTAGGTACATTGATGTATGATACAACTGGTCTTATTGGCATATTCTGTTTATGTGTTTTGACTAGTCCATATAGTTTAGGTGGTTGTGGGTTTTTATTAATGATTTGTTGCTTTTCTAATTCTGAAAAGCAGATATTGCAGTTTTCTAAACCTTGTTTTATTTATCATTACAATCCGAACATGATTGACACTTTAATTAAACAAAAAGATTATAGGTTAGCTATCAAAAGAATATATCCCATTGACAATCAAATAGAAGACACAAATTACATATCTATACCATATTTTGGCAAAATATCAGAAAAAATTGCACATATACTAAGAAAAACCAACAATTATAAAATAACATTTAAAACCAACACTAACACTTTTTCATTTTTATTTAATGCTAAAGACAGAACACATGATATCATGAAATTGGGCATTTACCGTTTAAATTGTTCTTTTTGTAGTTCGGTATATATGGACAAACACTGCGAAGTTTTGACATAAGATATAAAGAAGTTTATATTAATAACCCACCTCGTAATGATTCATCAAGTCGTGAATAAGAAGAGAGGGAAATGACATATCTTCCCAAGCCCCCTTCTAATGGGCCAATTTCAAACAGACCAGAACGAGATGAAACTCGCAAGAGTTTTATGACTTCTAGCCAATCATAGAAACGGAAAATCGTTAGCACCATATAAGGGTTATTAAAATTTGATATCTTTTAATTCGAATACTCAAACCAGTTAGCGCTGCCTTTGATTGCGTTTCACTGAAATTTGAATTTCATAAAAAGGGAGAAATTATTAATTAAGCAATAATAATTAAGGTAGACCAAAAAAGCAAATAAAAGACATAATGGAATAGAGCCTATAATTTTATATGCTCATAATTTTAGGTATGTCTTCCTAATACATATAAAAATTACGATAAATTAAACCTAATATCAATAACCAACCGAATTCGGACGTGTATGCAACCAACGGGGTAAAATATTATATGCGTTTATAATGCTCTAATATAAAGATTCAATCTCGAATCATTGAGAATACGCCAAAAGAACAATTTATTATAAACTTTCGTCTGTTACATCGTTCAACGCCGAAAGAAATGATAATAGATTATGCTTGATTTAGGACGATTCTTATAACAATTATTATCATTCGGTACCAATATTGCCTTCCACTTTTGTGGTTAATCCAGTCACAGTAAGGATTCTAACAGTGGAAGCAGCAAAGAACATGGTGATGCGTCATTTCAAAGTTAAGGCAGCTTTCCTGAATAGTGATTAAATATGATAATATATATTCATGAAATAAATCTTGTTTGAAAGTTAGAAAGTAGTCTATACAGTTTAAAACAAGCTGCTGAAGAAGATTTCAGACGAAGTGAAGCTGTGTCTAGATGTCAAGACATCTGGAGGAACAGTTGCTTACATAGAATCCATGTTGATGATGCGTTGTGTGATGCAACTGTCAGTGAATGATATCTTTTCGATGATTTTAAAAGAAGAAATTAGGTCCAAAAGAAAGATTTAGAAAATGTGACTAACTATTTAGGAGTGGAAATCATTTTATAACACTTTATCATTAAGGATATATAAATATCTTGATATTAACAATTGTAACTCTTCAATATATTTTTAAAACACTTGAGATTTATAATTGTGATGTATATACGAGTACCTTTTACACAACTATAAGATATATAACAGTCACGATTACACTTTTTAACGATATTTAACTCTTAAGAGTTGTATAAGAACGCTCTAGCTGCTTAACCAAATCTGCCATTTTAATAAGCTATAATTTTATTGTAAACTCCACCTTGGAACAAGTTATGACACTCGTACTATGGTTTGTTATTTTTTGGTAATATAAACTTTTCTGTCACTTTTAAAAAATCGGTGTTATACGAGTATTAGAAACGTTTACAAATGAGTGATTACGAAAAGCGTTATAACATTGTAAAAGTATTTTAGAAGTAAACAAAACGTTTTAGTAACTTCAAAATTAGAACCTTTAATTCTATAACAGTATCAAAATAAAGGTGTTGGAAGATTTTATAGCACTCTCCATTTAAGCTCTTTTATGGTGATGTTAATGTTCTATAGCTGTTTCACACACTAAAACAAAAATTGTTCATTGGGATGGAGGGTGGTTTTTCAAATGTCTTTATTACTCTCCAGGATAAGAAGCAGTATCGGGAAACTGTAGGTTCTCTGCTGTATTTGTCTACCACTTCATGATCCGACATTTAATCAGCGGTTAGTATTCTGGTCAGATTAATGTAGAGACCATCTCAGAGTGACTGGGGCGCTATGAAAAGGATGACCAGCTGCTTGAAAAGTTCACTGAACTTCGTTTAGGGGCAAAAAAATATATGATTCTGTCTTGTCACGTGGATGCTGATTACACGGAAGATACTGGCGACAGGAAATCAACCAGAGTGGTATATTGTTGAATGCTCTCAGTTTTATATATATTTCAGGAAGCAGAGCATAGTGGATCTCTCATCTACAGAAGCTAGATTGAAGCTGCATCTGTTCCCATCCAAGAAGCAGTGTGGATACGTCTCCTCCTAAAGGACATGCGGGATGTCCAAATCAACCCAACCAGCTTTTTCGAAGAAAACCAGGGCGGTCCTAGTATATATGGCGCCCCCGTGTAAAAGCTGAAATATGGCCCCCTTTTTTCTATTTCCCTAAGCCTAGCTCCTTAAGTTAAGCAATAAACAATAAAACGCAATAAGAAATTATTTGAAAGAATTATAGAAACGGCGATAAAAAACATAAAAACCGTTTGGCTTTCCCAGAAAATTAGATTACCAATTCTAATATCTGCGACGCGATGCGGGGGGCCCCGGATTATGACGCCTTGTTTTGACTACATTAATTACACATTTCAATAATAAGAACTTTAGGTTTAATGTGCGGCGAATTCTACGAACTGTTCAACAATTTTATGGAAACGGAAATTATGTAAATTAATGTTAGATTAAAGGACGATTCTTAAAGTGATTTACTATTAATCAATTTTATTTAAAACAGAAAACACACCCGAATTTTTCATTTGATGAATTTTTCACATGATTACAAGAACGCTTATGTCGTTGATGTCATCTTTACAAAGACTTAACCTATACCCATATTCCTTTATTATTCCTTAATTATCGGCGTTCTTGGAATTATCATCTGACTGACAGACCACATAAAATTGTATTGTAAAAAGGATCATGTTGCAAGTTGTAGTATCAGTAATTTAAAGATAACAAAACATAAAACTTCTTATTTTGAAGGACATAACGAACCTTACTGTATGTACTAAAAACATTCTATTTTTTTGTTTGACTTGTCGCTGTCTAACTACTTGCTGCGTCCGATTTACGTCTTATTATTCATAGAATACATGCAAAATAGTGTTTTCGTCTCATGTCGCATATGTGCAACTCGCCAAATCTCTACATCAGAAGCAATTGAAAATCTAATCAATTAAATAAAAATAATTGAAAAATTTGACACGCAGAACATGAAGAAGGTCCATATCAATTATAAAAAGGCATCGATGTGTCTTTCAGTATATACGTTTCATTAAAGAAGAATATTTGTATGTTGTGTATGTTGTATAATTTTTGTAAAGTAAAATTTTGATTTATTAGTATATCAAACGTATATTATACCTACGAATATTAAGAAACTCATAGCGGAGAAAAGAAGAGCCCGAGCAAAGTGGCATCGTACTCTTGTACGAGCTGGCAACCTGTACTAAATCGACTAAGCAACCAACTGCGACTTGAAATCAAAGAAAAGAAAAAAAGTCATTCCACGACTATGTTAGCAACCTCAACCGATACAATAATTCCATATGGAAACCTCTAAATAATTTAAAAAAACCAAAGGCACCGATACCTCCTTTCCTCTACTGTTAAAGTTTTATTTAAGTAATAGAGAATTTTGAATCCGAGTCAGTGGAGAGGTGTCAGCCCAATTTCTAATAAATTCTAGAGTGCCTGAACACCGATAAATCGTGACTAAATAAGTAGGTCTGCTGCTTCTGTTATTTATTACCGTCTAAAGAGGAAGGGAAGAATCACTAAAACGTTTACATTTCCCCTATACCTAAACATTTAATACAACGGTTCTCCTACTAACCGATTTCTGCTTGTCTCAACTCGTTGGATCCTGTTTGATACGATCTGTAGGTTCCTATATCCCTCACTGATGCTGTTTTCCGCATACTCTATTCGAAATATGCATAGTATTCGTCAGCGCTTAAAGTATAACTTCATGTTTATACTTAGGCTCGTAATCGTATGTAGCGTATTGATGCTTGCATAGTATAATTATTTTCTCAACGCAGGATATATATCGATATTTTTCTAGTTTGATTAAATCCTATAAGTTATATTCATATCGCTCTTTTTATTCTGTTAAGATGTTTATAATAATCATGGTGAGCCTGGTATGAACATAATCCGATTGTACCTATTCTTTTCTCTCCGTTTGTATAATATAAAATATATATTCCGCGTCAGACTGATTAGTATCGTCATATGTACCGATTGATATATTTCCGTGAATACTTTATTTTTCACTAATACACAGGATAAATATTTATCTCTAATTTTATATATGGCGTTTTATATAGAGCAGGAGTCTCACGATAATTTATACATATATTGTCTTTGAATATTCTAAAACAGATAAAGAACCCTGCCCATGTTAGGAATTTTAAAAATAACGAAATTTTTATTGAATCAGCTAAATAGATAGTGTACTTATAAGTGAATATCTAAATAACGAATGCGTTAACAGAACTCCTGCATTAATATACATAACGTTTCATAGTGTTTTTTCAAAACACATTTCATTGTAAAAGAATAAGAATAATTTCAATTTTATTTATCAGGCGATATACATTATATTATTTTCATTTATTAGTATGCAAAGTTGTCGTTTCAATAAAAAGTAAAATATTTATCTGATTTATTTCTCCAGGTTAAGTCTTCAGGGTTAACTGTAGATATTGCAAGAGGTAACTACCCTGTGTTTCAAAGTTATAAAGACGTATTACAAACATATGTTATAGACTTATATTTCGAAGGTATCGAAAATTGTTACAGATTATTATTAATCATACGAGTTTACTATAGATACGATGAATATCCTACAAGAGTATATAGTATATTACTACATATCTGCGTATTTCGAAGTTATTGAAAATGTATGATATATTGTAAAATAACGTTTAAATATGGCGACGAATATCTATATGATGCATAAACAATAAGAACACATATGTAGAAACAGTTTACAAGGTAGTAGATATAACGAAAAAGGCTAAAATCTGTTCAAAACTACATTATGTCTAGAAACTAGAAAATTAGAGAATTGTAGCATACGCTTGTTAAAGAGCCGGTAACAACTCATGCGACTTCGATGTAGCTATTGTTGATACAGTAGTTGTTTTACACCCTTCAGCCATAATTATCACAAAAGGACTGTATATCTAAACGTATATAATTTGATGCAATTATTCTTAATGCACTGTAAATACAAAAAACTGTAATAGACATTTGTGATGTGTCCTTAGGTAACTTATTTACCATATATTATGTTTAAAACACATAAAGGTTTTTATGTATTTTTTCTATCTTGTTTATTTCATGCTTGGATTCCTCTATGTTACTATTGATACGACTACCCAGTTCCTAGAGAAGGATTATTAATTTTTCTTACAACATACCCGTTTCTTCATGTACCCTCTCGTAATCTTACATCGTAGGGTTGAGGGTGAAGGGTTAAGGGGTCTATGTACATTAATAATAATAGGAAAATGCTTTTGAATCCTAAAATTTATTTAAATAAAACTTAAAGAATAAAATTTAGAAAAATTCTATTGCTATATTATAAGGTATATAACCTCAGTAACCATTTATTGTCTAGTTAGAATACTTGTATAGGGTATTCATGAATTTAGAAGAATACTACATACGTTCGTCACAATCTAATAAGAGGGATGTATACCTTTGTTATGTACAGATACAATTGATGTAATACGTGAAACATTAAACTCATTTCTTTTAAACTGACGACACCTCATCATACAAAACATACTGTATTTATGGATTCCCTTTCTCTGCTGATATGTTTTCTATAGTGTGTTTTAAATATTATACCCCGTTCTCTCAAGAATGCATAAAATTTTCGAAATATCTGTTTATTATTTTACTTAGCACATATAAAAGTAGCAAAATGAATTTCTATTTTAACCTGTTAACTTTTATGTACTTTATTTTGCTATTCAACTTGACCCTAATTATGATTAAATGAGAAAACATGTTATCAATCTGTTCAAAATTCGAATGTCTAAAAAAATGGGTAGCTCTTACTGAATATACGAAGAATACGTTTTAGGTATGTATTGAGATACATAACATTTCTCTCATATATGATTTTGTATATATCGAGTTATAGTTAATGAAAGAATACAACATAAATCATTACTCTACGTGTTCCATGATTAAGACTTCAATAATCAAACAAGTTATTCGTACAATTAAGCAAAAGCTGTATATGATTTAGTTGATAGCTCTGTATGACATTCGGAGTTAGATGTTGACTCTATCAAGTTTTTAATTTGCTGATCTGAAGCTGCTGAAGATCTTCACTTCTGAGGGGTAGGAGCATTCTAGATCTTGCTACCGTACGTGCTTTCATATATGATGAATACGTAGAAATAAATGAAAAACTATAAATTTGTTTTATCGTTTTATTTATAAAATTTTAATAATGATATGAAATGTTTGCATTGTACGATATGATGAAAAATTCTAGTGTTATCAAGTTGTTATTTCATTCCTTTAATATATTAGAAAGGCTCCCATTCTATTGGTTAAGAATTTCAATTGTCACTTTTCTTTCAGACACGCCTCAGTTGCTTTGCTAATCTATTTTCTTTTTAAAATAAAACAGAATACATTTAAAATAATATTATATTTTATATAAAAAACATACACGCATAAATTAAATCTTATTACATAAAAAATAAACGAATATAAGAAAATTAAAACTAAATCTTATTTATATAAAAATTAAAGGAATAAAACTAAACTACTCAATAATAAAATAAATATTACTAATATTGTTTACACCTACCCTATCTTTTATGTAAGATAAAAACTTTAAAAATTCTTTAAATTTTATCTGAATATCATCGTGATTGAACAAAACGGTATCCGATGAGAACCTACGAGTTTCATTTATGATTCCTCCCCCCGGGTAGTTCCATTTCTTCTTCTATTACAACAATCATGATGACGACGTACTTCATCACGTCGTAGTTATTGCTTCTAGTATTAATTATAGTATTTTTAAATTTAGAGAAGATTTCCTCTTCTCCAAATTTATCTTCACTTTCAGCGAAACATTCAATTTCATTGTCGTCGACGTCGCTATCACCACTGTCAACTTGATAATTTTCAGCAGACATTCTATCAGATTTTTTTTGGAAAACTGCAGTCAGTCTATAACAAATTTCAAAATAAGTTAACACAACATCGTTAAAAATAAAAGCAACTAACTCGATGAATTTCAAATAAGGAAATGTATTTCTTAATGATACGGAATTGTAGACGATCTAAAAAGTTCAGAATGATTAGTTTGCATAACATAGTTAAAAATTAAAGCACTTACATGATTGATTTCAAATAAGGAAAATTCATATTTCTTAACGATAAATTATATTTCTTAGGAACTGTAGACGATCTAAACGGAAGTCGATCTAAAATAATCGTAAACATTTACATATCGTTTTTAAAATATAAGCAAAAATAAAACATACCTGATTTTAATATTCACTTAATGTAACTATCTTGATGATTCGAGAACACTTTCGGAATGGTTTATTTTTAAAAAAGCGTTTAGTTTTTATACTAGTTTTCGGCGTTTGCGTAATTATGATGAACAATAGTTTTAAAATAAAACAACTTTTCTTGAAAGCTGTTAGTTATTATAGAAACAACTCGTCTTAATCTTAAATAAAGAATAATAATAAACATGTTTCTTGGTTAAAAAAGTTAATGAAGCGTACATCAAATCTGTATGATTCAGAGCTCTGAAACAATACAACTAATCACACATAGTACGTTATAATGTTATGTCTCTTTCAAATTATTTCCGTATTCAAATTTCTACACGTCTAGCTTATAAAGATTAACACAAGGGTGAGTATGTTAAGAGATGTAAAACCAATTAACAGGTTAAAATCTTTGAACTTGGATTCATCAGTCATCTGTAAGAACGTTTTATTAATTTATAGTTGAAAACAGTTTTAAGGAATGTTGAAAAACAATGCGACTAATTACCCTGTACGTATTTTCATGAAATAACATTATTTTGAAGTAACTTCTTTCGAAGGTATCGTAAATGGTTACAGAAAATGTTTTTTAATTTTAAAATAATGCTATACAGTATTTTAAAAGTTTTACTTAAATAAATTTTTAGGAAATCATAACGACCCTAATTCTTTTCTTTGAAATAGAATTTGCGTTCCTGAGAAATAATCAACTAAAAACCTTTCAAGAAATTTCAAAAGAAAGCTAATCTGTTAATATTTGTCAATCGTATGAAACAATACATTTTTTACTAGATAATTGTAAATGAAAAGATGCTAAGATAATAATTACATCACCATTATCGATTTACTTGTAGACTGTATTTTAAATGTTTATGACGTTTGGATTTAAACATGTCAAAATGTAATAGAGATAATCCGACAGGTGATTGACAGTAACCCTTTAGAGGTACCTTGTATACTTGAAAGTAGATTTTTCTCGTATTATTATCCTAGATGTTTCTACATGTTAATTATATTACACGTATGTTAATCATATGACGTATAGATCTATATTTAAATATCAATTAGGAATGACAACATAAGATTTATTTTAAAATAAATTTATGAGAGATGACAGATGCAAATGATATATAAAAATGAGATGTACAAATGAGAGATGAGTTATGTAAATGAGAGATGAGATATGCAAACGATACCATGAATTAATTTAATTCGCGCATGCATATGAGATATAAAAAATGAGCTAGGCAAATGAGAGATGAGATATGCAAATGATACCGTGAATTAATTTAATTCGCGTATGCATGTGAGAGATGATATATGTAAATGAGAGATGAGATATGCAAATGATATCGTGAATTAATTTAATTCGCGCATTTAATTAGATCGCGCCTGATTTGAATATTAATTAGATCGCGGGTCATTTGCATAAAAAAGAGTGGGGATGCCATGCCTTTGGCATGCCGAATGGCATGTCAATTTCCGTCTGCCCCAAGCGACCTAATACCTACTTTCGTCAGCAGAGAATACGGCTGAGTGCCTCACGCGGACTCTTGCCCTCGCAATTGCTAAATCATAGTTTGTGGTGGAAGGGACCTCCATGGCTCTATCGTCTCCCAGGCTCGTGGTCACAACAACCTTTAATCTCTGCAAGGTTTTTTCCGCAAGAGGAACGTAAAATTGTACTGACAGGTACTAATGAATCCTATATAATAAATGATCTAATAATTGATCTAAATAAATAAATTATCCTTAAAGAATTAACCAAAGTGGGGTGGGGTGGTGGGGCCCTCTAAGAGAATATTTTCCTGGGCCCTAAAATTGACCCTGCACGCGCCTGCGTTCACATTGGATCCAGCCAATTAAAATCCGTCATAGTACATGTCCTAACTCTTATTCTTATTAATTAATATTATTATAGAGGGACTTTACTTTAGGTATATATTGCACCATCTATAACGAAAACTTAGAAACGAAGTGAATTTCGTACCGACGCGACACGACGTAAAACGTCTTGATTTGAACCAACAGAATTATCGCATTTAAACTACGCGCTCTAGTTTGCAGCTGTCAGAGCATATCTGTCAGAAGTTATTCATTGTCTAAAAAACTCCATAACTCGCCAAACGGCTCGTTTTTTAGACATTTTTGGAAATAAATAATCTGTTTGGAATATTTCGTAGCGTTACCCATTTCTTCTTTTACGCTTTATTTTGAATCACTCTATGCAATATACTTAATAAATTCTTTCATTCTTTATTTCAGCATTCTTTAAAATGCTATAAACCTTTTTACTTAGATGTTTACAATAGGGCTTCATTTCCAAGCTTGCAGTAAGTGGGGGGGGGGGGGGTGTTATTTGTTACACAATAGGCACCTGCTGCCTTTTTCGGTTTTAAGAAGGTAGCGGCATCATCAAAGCTAGTAGGTGTATCTTGTGACGAAATATAGATTTTATGGAAGTACGCGAGTATAGGACAGTCGACACTACAAAAGAAACTATAATTAAATTCAGTAATATTTTTTGCTACCTGTCCGGCTATACTAGTACTAAGTTGTTCTGAATTAAATGATAAAATCTAGAAAATTATTGAAAACCAAAAGTCAGTGAATGGATATCTCGTCGTAACTGTAAAATAACCATTTTCTCTGCACATCTAGGCACTGATAATCTAATAATATTTTCTTTTTTTTTATAAAATTTGAGTAATCTACCACACTACATTGGTTTCTTTAAAAGTGAGGTTAATTCTTTGACTCTGTTTTAGTATTGGTATTATTTTTATTGCAATTTTTTATACCATGCAAACTATGAATAAACCATCAGCGGTATACCAGTGTGATATAAATATTTTCATATCACAATTTGACAAAATGTCAAAAAATGATTTTGACATACGTATGTAAGAATATCACAATGGTCTTATGTTCAGCTCTATTAAGAATATTTGCAAGTGATGTCTAAAGGCAATACCTTTCCACGAGTGAAAGGATATGATATTACTGAAACAATTGGAAGTGGGGGTTTTTCAGTAGTTTATAAAGCACTTACAAAAGCATCCCCAAAGGAAATTGTCGCTGTAAAAGCCTTGGAAAAAAGTGGCCGGAACACTTTTGCTGATGATATAATTAAAGAAATATCTCTCTTAAAATCCTTGAAGCACAAACACATAGTAAAATTAATAGACTTTTTTTGGGAAGCCAAATACATTTTTATCATAATGGAATATTGTGATGGAGGTGATCTGTCACAGTATATCAGAAGAAGTGGCAAACTGACAGAACCAGTAGTTAAGACAGTGATGCAACAATTGGCTCTTGCGTTTAGATTTCTACGTGGTCAACGCGTTTGCCACATGGATCTCAAGCCTTCAAATATGTTATTAGTTTTTGACCCAGACATTCAAATAAAAGTTTCTGATTTTGGATTATCTGACATTGTATCTTCTAAACGCACCGATAAAAGTCCCGTTGGATCTTTGTTATATATGGCCCCTGAGAAAATCGCGAACCAACGTTTTGGCGCAAAGGTTGACCTATGGTCTATTGGAATTATACTTTATGAATGTTTAGTTGGGTTCCCTCCTGGTATCAGTTTAAATTCCGAAGCTTTTATTGATTTTATATCCAAAAAGTCCCCCATAAAGTTGCCTTCGAATATTAAGATTACAAAGGAATGTCATTCGCTTCTTCAAGCATTATTAAAATACGACCCAAATGAACGAATTGGATTTGAAGAATTCTTTAATCACAGATTCATAGACTTGAAGCACTCGTTAGACTATTAGATAAATACCTGAAACTAAAAAATATTTAAGTTGTTTATGTAAAGCTAGTTGTCCAAGTACAAAGAAGCAGAAAATATTTATAAACATTTATTAATTTAGATTGTAGAGTGTATTAATAAAAGGCTTTTACCTATATTCCATATATTTAAAACACAAGGTTCATTTTTGTTCCAGTTTGTTTGAGAGTTCAACTGTGCCCATTTACGCGATTCTTTTTTATACTGAAGCTTTCGTTGTGTATGTTAGACAACACTACTTAATATCTATATTTAAGGAAGTTGTGGTGGGATAGTTTGAGCCAAAAGTTATGGAGCTGTGCTATTTTGACAAATAGAAATAATTACATAGTTTTGCTTCAAGTAATGGTTCAAACGATACTAGTTTTATTAGAATTAATGTGAAAGCAGTTTAATTATTATTTATGTTTTTAATTAATTATTAGTCTTTTTAAAGTCAGAGATTAACTTTTGAATGTCTACTCTAAACTTAAGAGCGTGGAAAAATGACGAAAAAAAATAACTCTTTTCCAGAAATTTCATTGAAGTTTACTTTTTTATTAGTAAAAATAAAATAATATTGCTATGTAAACACTAAAAAATAACGAAATCTCTTCAGAATATAAATAAATTATACGCTTCTAGAGTAGTGAAAAAGTGACAACGTTGCCTTAAGTTGGTACCAGTATTTCGTTTGTTGTTTTGATGAAAACAAATTAATGCAGTAAATGACTTTGACTCAAGTTTTGAGGTTATCTTTGCAAATATTATAAATATATGTATATAAAACGATGGCTGAAACACTATTTATTCAGATTCATTTAAAACGTAGCAGTAAAAAATTTCCTAATTATGTATCTTTTCATTTAAAACAACTGATTTTGTTTTCGAGATGTAAATTACGAGCGGTCAGTGGTGCTGCATGTAGCTATATAGAGCATTTGTTTCCCGCTCGTTTGTCGAAATGCGAAGTTGTTACTTTACGAGCTATATCAAGCGTTCAATCGACAAGTTCTTCTTATTAATCTTTCTTTTGGCAAAACTATCTTCCTAACAAATTTGAAACTTTAACGGTACAATTTTATAACGTTTTTACGTGAAATGCTTTGGAGTCAAATTTGTTTCATCATTTTTTATTATAATAAATGTATCAACAACTATTACCATTTAACAGAGATCTGGTGTTATTTTTAAATGTAGTTCATGCATAAACACTTGTGCATAAACTTCCTAAACATTAAAGATTTTCCAGGAGGTAAGCTTGTACATTAAAATCTATTAACTGCAATAAGTCACAACTTCCGTAAGTTTTATATTTTTAAATAAATAAATCTAAAACATTTATTTGGATACGCAAGAGAACGACCATATACTTGCAGCGCCCTCGCAGTCCCCAGCGTTGGTAACTTTTGGAACTATTTACGATTATAAAAGTTTGCCTAGTTGTTAACCATGGAAAGCAGACAAATTATACAAATATTAGCTGATATTCTGATGGCAATTGCTTGTTTATAGCTATCTCATTTATTGTTTGGACAAAGAAAATCGTGAGATACGTTTGCAAATTTTTGCAAAAGTTGTAAATGACTGGAGCGATTATTATAAAGATTTCATTATTGGCGATCAAATTTATCGTGTTCCCGTTAACACTGCTTTAAATTACAAAAATCTTATGTACTTCGGTATTGAATACATCGACCATATTGAACTTTATTGTATAGGTCAACTATTATTTACTAATCTATACATTTAAAACACGGCTCATTTTGTTCCACTTCGTCTACGAGTTCTACAAGACAATTTGCTTTATTCTTTTTTATATTACAGTTTTGACTCTGTACAGTAAGTAGTCAACATTACTTTTTATTTTTATTTAATTTTTAACAGTTTTTTGTAGTGTGTGGAGTTTTAGCATTGTGATTTTTAAATTTGCTTTTAATTTATATTTTTAATTTAAAAACACTATTTGTGATCGATGCATTAGGCCGACTGTCCACTTAGAGCGCTTGCTTCGCGTTGTCGAAATAAACATCCACCCTATACCTGCTTACTATGTCACAAACAATATTAGTATGTGGAGCGTATTCATGAAATTCGAATCTCTGTCTGCTCGAATTTTTTGACTGCAGATGCACTAGATTGCTGGTATCTTTTATTATATTAAGCATGTGATATATGAATTAATTATAGAATTTTATGGTAAGAATGGTAGGGTAAGACGGGGGGAGGAGTCCGAGGGAGAGTTAGCCGGAAGGGGTAAGTCTGAGAGGGAAATCAATCGGTAAGTCGGAAGAGCGGAGGTAATTCTGTGTGAAAGAGAAAAGTTGGGTGGTAAGCCGGAAAAGAAATAAGACGAGGGTAACTAACAGAGGAAGGGAGGATAAGTCGATGTTGGTAGTGAGGAGGTAAGTCGGGGATGTTTTGCTAAATTACGCGTTTAAATGTTCATCTGGGAATGGTAAGCTTAGTATTTTTCACTGCTTTTGTTCGATTGCGTTTATTTAATAAATGTTACTATTAAATAATCACACTTGCAAACCCGAAGAATTATAATCACACAGAGAACGTTGTATATAAGGCAATCCTTCAATAAATTAGCCTTTTGGCCGTCATACTTTGACGGGGTTTCCCTAGTACTATTTAAGGTGTTATAAGTGTATAAGCATATTTGATGAGCTTATACTTTCAAACCCTTCCAGGTTCAAATCAGCAACGATGAACAACCCCCAACAATAGCCTAATTTATTTGAGACAAGTGTTAGAGGTGATAGTTGTGTTCGAATGTTGGCAAGCTTGGAGAGTAATTTAAAGGACATGGGTATTAACCCATGTCCTTTAAAATACTCTATTATAATAAATTATAATACAGGTGTTTTAATTAATACATTCTTTTGAACTCCACTTTCAGAATATCTTTGTTATATATCATTATTCTCTATCATTAGACGCTCCACAATCTGAAGGAAAACTTATGATAATCTAGCGGAACGACGCTGAAGAACCAGTGCTGCAGACTATTGAGAATGCTGAGACGTTAATGCGCCTACATTTTTATCCATTTCATTCTTTTACAAATTCTGCGAATCTACGTTGCCAGTATGATTTATCACTTATCTACATATTTTCTGAATGGTACGGATAGTACGAGTATATTCTTTATTTGTAATCTGCGGAAGCAGATTAAATGCTGATATTATTGTATCGGGACGCGGATGTAGGTTGTATGTAAATATTTCTATGTTTAGCACTATCTAAGTAATGGATGCGGCTGAGGTGAGAATTATAAATAATAAAAGAATTCGGGATGTGGTTGCAGAGGGTTAAATGAAAATATGAAACTCATGACCATATTGAAGGGTGGGCTAGTCTGCAGCCTAGGGACTCCCACCAATCGAGGGCCCCCACCAAATGAATAACATCACTTTTTTTTATTTAAGAATTTAAGATAAAACCGAATGTACTATAATAAATCAAATCAAAAAACCTTATTGAACATTAAATATTTTATCAGTTTCATACAATTATTATAATTTATCTGTTATTAATTGAAACAATTAGTTTATAAAACAGATTTAAAAATAAATTTTTAAATTTGATTTCCTTCATGCAATATCAAGTTTAAAGTCAGGATTGTAGTAAATGAAATAATTTGTCAAGAAAGCACGATTTTGTCTATGCCACAAAATACTAAGGATGACTTGACAAAGATGACTGTTGATCTTGAAATACATTCGTAACTAAAACATATGTTCTTTTTACTTATGTGGGAGTTTGTTTATCTTATAATAAATTCCAAGTCTAATAACATCTTTAAAATAACCATATCTGATCTTTAAAGAGAACATTTGGTTCCTAATAAGCTAAGCTAATTAGACTAAAGGGCAATTTTTATTAGTGTGGGCGGCTTTGAATTTCATCTAAAGTCGCCCACACTAATAAAAAACCATTCGGCCTTATAAGCAGATTACATTACGAGTTCTAATCTGCAATATTAATAGATTGTTTACAATCTAAATAATTACTTGATTCCAGTAATCCTTTTCAGTAAAACTGAAACAAGAAAAAACGCTAAAAGCTAGACACTGTTTATGATCTGTTAACCTCAATTTGTATTAACCAATCTTTCTTTTGTACTCTATGATTGTAAATAAAATATTTCCTTCTGGCTTATGAGTTGTGATTGTTGAATATAAATTGCGGTTATTAGATTATTTATTACAATAAAATCAGACTGCACAAGACAGTTGTACATACACAACATTTTTACGTTCTATAATGGCATTCGAAAATAAACAGAAGAAAGCAGAAGAATAAATCCTACTTTTAATCTTAAATTAAAAGGTGATTTTTAATCAAAGGTACGTGTTTAATTAAAGTGCTAAATGAGGTGCAGGCGATTTTTACTGTAAATCAATTTTATTTAGAACAGAAAACATTATCGAATAAACTTTTGATAATAAACGTAATTAGTTCATGATAGAAGAACGCTTACGTTGACAAAGACTTGCCCTTAATCAATATTCCTCCTCGGAATATCCTGTCAATTCGGCAGACTAAAATACATATGACATAGGTACAACAAACATTACATTGTTTTAGTTATCTGAAGGCTCGGCCACTTTTATTTACTACTTAGATTGAAGTAAAATATAACAGGACCGTATTAGCAACAAATATTACAAGCAATTTCTTACAAATTAAAAAAAACTTTTTCAAGCTCTAGTTTTTTTTCTTCAATTTTAGATTTAATTTCTGACGCTCTTTAACCCTTTGTGTTATTGCTCGTTTATTTTGAGACACCCTGTATAGTGATAAGCCCCCCTCCAAACTTAGGCCCTGGGGCCTTCAATAACTGAAATCCGGCCCTGAATTAAAACTGCTAAACTAAAGTTTAAAGTTGGTTAGCTTAAGAGCAGGACTGTTCATCTTCTCTTAAATTCATCTGAAAGTTAAGTGATACAGTTACGATTGTTTCTAAATTGTGACCATCGCAATTAACCGCTAGTTAAAATTATAAGTTTTGTTAACATTATCATGCTCATACCACAGCAAATAAATAAACAGCATATTTACGCTGTTGTAGCCATTTTGAAGTTCTTCAGTCAGTTAGAATGTCCGAGATACAGCGCTCGCGCGCGCACGCGCGCGCACACACACACACGATCAGTTCGCCGATACCTGCCGATCGTCATCGTATTAACGAGCAAGTATATACTCTGAAAATTGTATTACTGTTTTCTCTTTGCTAGCAGCTGAAAACTTAATATGTTGATAATTAAAAAGAGGAATAGAAGAGATGTGTGTAACAATAAAATTAATTAACGCCTTTGAACAATAGTTTTTTATTAATTTTAATATGTAGTAAATTAAATTAATTGTGATAATCACAGAAATACTGCAAATTAGTTTAAGAACTTGTAAACATAATGAAAAATTATCATCTCTGACTCTATCCCTTTTTGGGGATACAGTCTGTATCACTTAACTTCCAGATGAATTTAAGAGAAGATGAACAGTCCGGCTCTTAAGCTAACCAACTTTAAACTTTAGTTTAGCAGTTTTAATTCAGGATCGGATTTCAGTTACTGAAGGCCCCAGAGCCTAAGTTTGGGGGGGGCTTATCACTATACAGGGTGTCTCAAAATAAACGAGCAATAACACAAAGGGTTAAAGAGCGTCAGAAATTAAATCTAAAATTGAAGAAAAAAAACTAGAACTTGAAAAAGTTTGTTTAATTTGTAAGAAATTGCTTGTAATATTTGTTGCTAATACGGTCCTGTTATATTCTACTTCAATCGTAAATAAGTAAATAAAAGTGGCCGAGCCTTCAGATAACTAAAACAATGTAATGTTTGTTGTACCTATGTCATATGTATTTTAGTCTGCCGAATTGGCAGGAGTTTCCGAGGAGGAATATTGATTAAGGGCAAGTCTTTGTCAAAGTAAGCGTTCTTCTATCATAAACTAATTAGTTTATTATCAAAAGTTTATTCGATAATGTTTTATGTTCTAAATAAAATTTATTTACAGTAAAAATCGCCTGCACCTCATTTAGCACTGTAATTAAACACGTACCTTTGATTAAAAATCACCTTTTAATTTAAGATTAAAAGTAGGATTTATTCTTGTTCTAATTTACTATTTTCACTAATGAGAATTAGGTATTCTTCATAACAATCATAACTCATAAGCCAGAAGGAAATATTTTATTTACTATCGTAGAGTGCAAAAGAAAGATTGGTTAATACAAATTGCCGTTAACAGATCATAAACAGTGCCTAGCTTTTAATGTTTTTTTAATTTAATGATAGTTTCATTTTACTGAAAAGGATTACTAGAATCAAGTGCTTATTCAGGTTGTAAACAATCTATTAATATTGCAGATTAGAACTCGTAATGTAATTTGCTTATGAAGCCGAATGGTTTTTATTAGTGTGAGCGGCTTTAAATTAAATTCAAAGCAGCCCACACTAATAAAAATTGCCCTTTAGTATAATTAATTTAGCTTATTAGGAACCAAATGTTCTCTTTAAAGATCAGATATTGTTATTTTAAAGATGTTATTACACTTGGAATTTATTATAAGATAAACAAACTCCCACATAATTAAAAAGAACATATGTTTTAGTTACGAATGTATTTCAAGATCAACAGTCATCTTTGTCAAGTCAACCTTAGTATTGTAACGTTCTTTTTAAAATAATAATTAAAATGCTGTTTAAATCGTCTATTAATAAAGAAAAGATTATTTACAATGCATTTAATTAAAAACACTATAACTATAAACTATTTAACAAACTAAAGCATTTAAATAAATGCTAGGTATTTACAAATTTATATGAGGACTATTTATATAAAACTATTTATGTATTACAATAATTATTAACTAATTATTCAGAGTACATTTCAACACGACGCCGGTTAAACATTAACTTAACTCCTTGCACCCGCGGTTCAATTTATATCTTTCATACGATGACTCATACATCTAGAATGTTCGATGACGTGTTGATGAGTCATACATGCAGCTGTTGTTAGTGACGTTGATGAGGCGAGTCGATGAGTCATACTCGCAGGTGTTGATTGATGAGTCATACAGTTGATGACTCATACACCTAGAATGTTTGATGACGTCATATGTGGGTTTACTATTCGTTACAGTATTTTGTGACATAGACAAAATCGTGCTTTATTGACAAATTATTTCATTTACTGCAATCCTGACTTTAAACTTGATATTGCATGAAGGAAATCAAATTTAAAAATTTATTTTTAAATCTGTTTTATAAACTAATTGTTTCAAGTAATAACAGATAAATTATAATAATTGTATGAAACTGATAAAATATTTAATGTTCAATAAGGTTTTTTGATTTGATTTATTATAGTATATTCGGTTTTATTTTAAATTCTTAAATAAAAAATAGTGATTTTATTCATTTGGTGGGGGCCCTCGATTGGTGGGGGTCCCTAGGCTGCAGACCAGCCCACTCTTCAATATGGTCATGAGTTTCATATTTTCATTTAACCCTCTGCAATCACATCCCGAATTCTTTTATTATTTATAATTCTCACCTCAACCGCATCCATTACTTAGATAGTGCTAAACATAAAAATATTTACATACAACCTACATCCGCGTCCCGATACAATAATATCAGCATTTAATCTGCTTCCGCAGATTACAAATAAAGAATATACTCGTACTATCCGTACCATTCAGAAAATATGTAGATAAGTGGTAAATCATACTGGCAACGTAGATTCTCAGAATTTCTAAAAGAATGAAATGGATAAAAAGCTAGGTGCATTAACGTCTCGGCATTCTCAATAGTCTCCAGCACTGGTTCTTCACCGTCGTTCCGCTAGATTATCATAAGTTTTCCTTGAGATTGTGCAGCGTCTAATGATAGAAAATAATGATATATAACAAAGATATTCTAAACGTGGAGTTCAAAAGAATGTATTAATTAAAACACCGGTATTAATTAACCCATGTCTTTTAAAATACTCTTCAAGCTTGCCTCATACTTTTGACAACATTCTAAACAATACCTCTAACACTTGTAGGCAGTTTTCAAAATTATTATTATTCTATTGTAAAACTAAATAATTTCAAATAAATTAGGCTATTTTTGGAGGGTTGTTCATTGCTGCTGATCCACTATATTTGAACCTGGAAGGGTTAGAAAGGATAAGCTCATCAAATATGCTTACACACCTATAACAGCTTAAATAGTACTAGGGAAACACCGTCAAGGTATGACGGTCAAAAGACTAATTTATTGAAGGATTTCCTTATATACAACATTCGTTGTGTGATTACAATCCTTCGGGTTTCCTAGCGTGATTATTTAATATTAATATTTATTAAATAAACGCAATCGAACAAAAACAGTTGAAAATGCTAACTTTACCATTCTCAGACGAACTTTTAAACGCGTTATTTAACAAACACCCCCGACTTACCTCCCCCTTCCTCTGTTAGCTACCCTCGTCATACTCCTTTTTCCGGCTTATCCCCCAACTTATCTCTTCTACTGAATAGTCTCCGCTCTTCCGATTTACCGATTTATTTCTGTCTCTGACTTACCCCCTCCGGCTAACTTTCCCTCGGACTCTTCTACCCGACTTACCCACACATTCTTACTGTAGAATTCTATATTGAATTCATACATCATATGCTTAATTTATAATTATATGCTCAAGATTTACTTGCGAAGATACCTTTCAATATGCCAAGGTTGTCGGAGAGACATGGATCGTCATTTAGATTGTCAACAACGTACGAATATAATGTTACATGCGCCTATAACTATTATGTGCCAGAAAGCTGAAAAATTTATTACAGATGTATTCGCTTAAAGTACTTACATATTCAATAACAATAATCGTGTATTTGAATTAAATCTATGGCTGTAAGTTTCATATATGTTATGTTCATAATTTGTATTATTTATATTATTATTATTATCATTATATTATTATTATTGTCCTGTAATTGGGGTAACCTGTTGGACAAATAAAGATTATTATTAATATACCATATGTCAAAATTTATAATTTTCAAAAAAACGGACACTCAGAGACAGACAGAGATTCGATATTCATGAATACGCTCCACATACTAATTGTTGGTGACATAGTAAGCAGGTATAGGGAGGATGTTTATTTCCACAACGCGAAGCAAGCGATGTAAGTGGGCAGTCGCCCTAATGCACCGATCACAAATAGTGTTTTTAAATTAAAAATATGAATAATTAAAAAATCATAATGCTAAAACTCCACACACTATAACAACAGTTTTAAAAATATAAAAATTAGATAAAAATAAAAAGTAGTGTTGACTAATCTACAGTCAAAACTTTAATATAAAAAAATAAAGCAAATTGGTCTTGTAGAACTCGTAGACGAAGTGGAACAAAAATGAGCCGTGTTTTAAATATATAGAATAGTAAATAATAATTGACCTATACAATAAAGTTCAATATGGACGATGTATTCACTATCGAAGTACATAAGATTTTTGTAATCTAAAGCAGTGTTAACGTGAACACGATAAGTTTGATCGCCAATAATGAAGTCTTTATAATAATCGCTGCAGTCATTTACAACTTTTGCAACAATTTGCAAACGTATCTCACGATTATTTCTCGTCCAAACAATAAATGAGACAGATATAAATAAGCAATTGCCATCAGAACATCAGCTAATATTTGTATAATTTGTCTGCTTTCCATGGTTTGCAACTATGCAAACTTTTATAATCGTAAATAGTTCCAAAAGTTACCAACGACGTTATATAACTTAATCACAGATCACAAGTATTTTTTATGTTAGTCGGAACAAGCCCTTCAAGCTGATCATTCTCCAGACTCGCCTTGATATTATTGAGAAACCTTTTTAGAATTAGTAGTACAGTTCCAACACTATTATTTTATTTTATTTTTTTATAACTATGTACTATGTTGTATGATCTGAATCTTCTATTTTCAGAGATAGCGATTAAGAATTATAAGTACCCACCAGAATTGCACTGACTGCAAATAATAAAACACCGATTTTATGTCTAAATACTTTCTTAAATTTGAATACAAATTTACTTTCCCTTTTTCAAAATTTATTGCTTGCAACCGTTCCTCAAAAATCCAAAGAAATACAAATCAACCAAAAAAATGAAATTAACGGTTTAATCATCGTTTTAATCTATGAAACCTTATAACGATTTGAACACTGACAATTGTACCTTGTTTTCTTTGTGGTGAGAAACTTTATTCAGTCTTTAAAAAATAATAACTACTAATAATCAAGTTGCAGTCTTGCATGTACAAACAAATCTTATCCAAAACAACAAACCAAATCGGACCTCGCAATATTCATAACAATATGTGTCTACCTCATTTAGATATTTATTATCAAGTTTCTTCAGAAGCTAAGTAGTACTTCACGGTAAGTTCATGTGATATATTTGGTAAGTAGGTAAGGAAGTATTATTTGGGTATTTATCAGATCACCGGGTTCCGCCGTGTGAAGCCGTTAAAAGCTTTCCTTGAGCCAGTAGCGCGTTATGTATTGATTTGTTCTGTAGATATACCTAAACCACGTAGATATACTTTTTACACTTGAGTAATACAAATATGAAAACTTCACAAGTAACTGCATTTTATAATCACGTATCTGCCGTTTTTTAGCAACTTAAAATCCTGTTATAACAGATGGTGTTTAAAAGTAAATATGTACTTATTTTGTTTACTTCATGCGTTGCATTAAAACTTGTGAACATGTTTGCATTATCCTCAAATTTGCAGTGTTGGCACAGCAGCTCTACTTCCCTTCTGTGAAGGATCCTTTTACTTTTCTAAAAACTTCGATAAAAATTACTCAACATTTTGACTTTCTTTAATCAAAAACTTATTCCAAACGTCATCAGAAACGTAACGGTCAAATTTAGTGTAGGGGCTTTAAAACAGTCTACTAGGCAAGAAAGTGAATGTTTTCTGGTATAAAAGAAGGAATGGACAGCCAAGGCTGAATACTTTTTGAGAATCAGAAAATTGGTACTTTATCGCCTACTATACCCCAAATGAGTTGGACCATTCAATCATCTTTTACGTGTAACAGATAGTTTTTCTTTCTATTTTCTTCGTTCAGATCACTTTGTATATTGCTAAAAATGTTACTGGGTTATCCTTTAGAATATTATAAAAATTTGACTTTCAATGCTTATTTGCAACGCCATATAGGTTTAGTATTATTGACTGCAAAATTATCAATTTTTTCTTTGCGATAAGTGCATTTTTATTGTATTTTTCTCTTCTGTTAATTAAATTTAACATTTCATTTACTAATCAATTTTCCAATTCACTTTGGTTGTCCGTTTTCGTTAAATCAATAATAAATCTCTTGTTGTGCGACATGATGCCTGAATTCACCCAGTTAAAAGGCAGATTGTTAATCACGAGACCCACGCTTGTTGTTTGTTGAAACGAACATTTGCTTATTCCCTTCCTTCTTGTGAAAACCTTAGCGTAATGAACACGGAAATATAGTGTACTATTTAACTTTGCAAATTTCTTTGGAAATTTCCTTGTGGTGGACCAATTGTGGTATAATTAGTGAATTAAATGGTTTTGTGGCTTGTTAAAAGTTCTAAATCGTTGTTTTCAAAAGGTAACATCTGTATTTTAATTCAAGTTTCATCTTGTCTTATTGAAGTGATCAATAAGTTTTTCTTTACAAAATCAATCATTACTTATAGGGAAAATAGATCCAGACTTTAATTCAAATTGGCGTTTTAAGTCTCGTGTCTATTTTGGATAACAACATAGTTTGGTGTTCATGTTCATGTTTGAAACTGCAAGCTTTATTCCGATTCATTTTGAAGATAGTGGCGAATATATGCTGAACACTTTAATAATTATATGTAAATGGCTTTGTCGCTTACCGTATTTTGTATCGTCCCACAAGTGATTAACTGGAAGCATTTTTCTAAAGGTTTATAGCAACCCGGTGTTCATCTGCAACGTGTCAATGGAAACTATGTTAGTAAACAAAGTTAGTTTATACAAACAAATAGGTGGGTTTTTTATTCCTATTTTTATGTGGAAACGTTTTTTGATTGTACACACAATAGAATTGCGTTAGAATGTTGACAAAGTTATTTTTATAAGATTTTGAATTTAATTTCTCAAGTAATTATTTTTAAACTAGTTATGAATTGTTTGAGCGATTATTTATTTTTATACAACATTATTAATTATAGTAATACTCTAGTTAATTAACGACTGATAGTCTTCTAGTTCACTAATCCAATGAATGAATTAGGAATTTTTGTGTGAATAAATAAATGACATTATTGGAGTTATTTTTTGTTTTTTTTTGGTTATCTTCTTGTGTTATAACGGAGATCTAAGACTCCGTTATTGTGGAGCGTTATTGGTAATATTTTATTGGTTTAAAATCAGTCGTGCTGGTGCCTTGATCCACAGTTTCTATGAATGTGATGATGTTCCAATTCGGCCACAACCTGCTTTAATTTAACAAGAGACGAGTCATGCTTATTGTTCAGGCTAAGCCAAGACCTAAGTAAGTATTATTGTTTAGTAGATTTTTTTAGTAAAAAGTTACACACGTGTGCATAAGAGAAAGAAAACAATGTGTTTGTTAATTTCAAAAAATTAGTTCTAGATTTTGTATATGGAGTAAGTGAAAAAATATGTAAAAGGTTGTCTCTATAGGAAATAAAACATTTGGAAGCAAGAAAAACTTTATGTTCTCCAATTTGGTTCAAACATCCAATTTGCTATTGTAAGGGATGATTGTTAAGCCTACATTACCCGAAGATGGCATCACATGTATTGACCACCATGGTGTGCCGGGATGGTAATGGTAAATGATAACTTTGTGTAGAAGCATTGCCTAGTGTAATGCCACAGCGCATTTTGACGGACTCGGCGTGTAGAATAACTTTGTCTTGTGGTGCATTCAGAAAATCCTACTGTGCGACAAAGTTAGTCAAAAAAAACACTAGAAAATGGAACCTCCTGGTGGTTTTAAGCGTTTTCTCATGGATTTAGAAGACTGCATATTTTCAAAATCTACGATAAATTTAGCTCCAGAAACACGTATACTACTATTTATGAACGGGGTCTGAATCGCCAAAATCTTAGTACACCAAGGTGTTCAATATAAGTGATGCCTTCTTCGGGCAATATAGCTTTATGGTAATATGGGTTAAACAAATCATCCGTGAAAGTTTTCTGAGACAACATTTTAAAAACTCAGTTTTGTGTTTAAGAAGTGTTATTATATAATATAAGTAAAGTAAAGTATATAATATAACTTATATAAGTAAGGTGTCATTATGCGTTATAATTTTGTGAAAAAGAGCAGCGACATGAAAAAACCTTCTAAATATTATATAACATATATGTTAATCCATATTACTTTGAGCTTATGCAACAATCGATGCTGCAATGTTGAGCCGCAAACCTGAATTTTAGATTTTTCTTAAAGGCAGATCAAATCATGTATGTTTCATATAATAAATAAAACGTATCAATAGCTAAAATACGGCACCACCAGTGATTCACAAAATATAGTTTTGATTTTCTTATTGTAAATATACCTACTTTTTAAAAGAGATCCCAAGATTGAACAGTGTGGAACCCCATGCCTTATAAGTTTGAGATCAGATTCGAAAAATCACAAGTATAAAAAGATTTTAAAATTCGTAAAAATTTCCAGTAGTTAAAGATATTAATTTACCAATATTGTGAAATGGTACTGTAATGACCGGGATTAACCCTTATACGCCGCCGTCGAACATTGATCCTGGCGTCGGAATGTATGACTCATCGACAGCTGCACCAACTAATCTAATCTAGCGCATTCTAGAAAGATTAAATGGAATACATAAAGCTTTGCCGCGCACGTAAGAGGGTTCAGTCAGTCAACAACGAGTAATTAGAAGCGCTCAAGGTGTTAAGGCTGATTCTCACTATACGGCAGGCTATCAACAGTCACTGGACCAACAAAACATTATACTGTACATTTTATATGAAGGTATTCACATCAACCATCACAGACACGGACCGTCGCGACCATATAAAATGTACAGTACAATGTTTTCCGGTCCGGTGACTGTTGGTAGCCTGCCGTATAGTGAGAATCAGCCTTAATAGTAGTGAATAAAAACTAAATGTTATAAATAAATGTTATATTGTAAATAAATAGTTTGAAAATATCTAGTTTAAGTTCGTTAACAGTTTATAATAATTGTGTTTGTAATTAGTGTTAAGTGTAAATATTTTCTTTTGTTAATAAACGATTAAACATCACTCATAGTATTATTTAAAAAGAACGTTATAGTACATTTTACTCCATATTTTCCTAAGATTTTGATAGTATATCATAAAAAATATTTTGTTAAACGATTTATAATTCATCGCTGCATAACAATCTTCGAATGTGTCTTTGGAGTTATTCTAACAGGAATACATAAATAAAGGGTGAACCAATTTACATTGATGTTTACCTTCACTTTTAACGATACACCATTAGTTCTGTTGTTCAAAATCGTGAAGGGACTGTCCATCACGTTTATCTGGACCAACTATCTATACAACCATATCCAAAGTCACACATTTCTAAACTTTACCGTTATCCCAAGATGATTTTGATATACTTATCGTCCGTTCATCTAACAAAACTTGAATTATGTTTATGTTTGAAATATTGCATTAGAATTTTCTTGTCGCCAAAAAATTTTTTTACGAGGTTTGCCGTTAACACGAGAAAGTTTTTTGTTACATGATTAATTTATCGTTTGTGTGATACGTATTATATTTTGTGTGTAGAAGCGATTTTAAAAATAAACCTTCAACTGGAAAGGGAAAAAAAGGTAATTTCATACAAATGTATAACCGAACGAACGTTTGGTTAAAAACATTAACAAAAATTTATTGTACCCTAACGAACATGCAAAGGAAATAAAGCTGCAAAGAAATTGCGAGTTTAATGTCGTAAGAAAACGCTTTTCGTGGTTTGTTTAGGTGAAATAATCAATAAGTCTGGTATTGATTAATTCTGGTGGCCACGCAACAAAGTGTTAACAGTAGGTGTGGAGCCCATACGCATACCATGCAAATATTTCACTTTGTTAATAAATCATCGTTTGGGGTGATTTGAATTGATAATCGGCATTTGAGAATTTTATTGTTTTTTTGGAATTTACATTTGTACACTTTTGTAACATAAAAGTAGAAATTTTAGAAAACTTCCCCTTTTTATGAATGGATATAAGCCATCTAGGGCACCAAGTGACCAAGAAGTAGATAAACAATGAATGATTTATTAGGGCTAATGATAAAGAGGCAACTGTTGCATATAATAGTAGAGGGGCTGTTTTTATAATAATAATCAATTAATATACAGGGGTAAGTACATTAAAACAGACAGGAAAATGCATTTGTATGAATGAGACAAAATCATAGCATATGGTACCGATTGCCAGTGCCGTAGCTAGAGTCGTAATGCTAATAGAAGATTTAGATCGTATTTTCCTTATCAACATGTGGTCGCTTTATGCTAGTTGTCGAGAAAATCGCATATAAAGTTTTAAGTACGCCCATTGTACTCACATTACATTAAAAATACGAAACAAGCAAAAAAAAGATAAATTTTTCTTTTAAATTTTAAACTTTAAGAATTTTTTTTGCTTGTTTCGATCGCTAAACGAAACACAACGGATCGGGTTAATCTAGAGTGTTCTAGCAATCTTATAAATTAGAATATAAATGGGATGCAATGCTAGATCGTCGCCTCGTGGTGCACCCTGGGTAACGCTAAAGATCTATCACAACAAACGAATAGCCAGACTGTCACACTACAGCATAGACCTCCTGGCAAACATTGGAAATGAAGCCAAGACAAGATTATCAAACCAACAGCCCTTCTGAGAGCTATCGAGCAATCGGTCCCTCGTTAAAAACATGCCATCTCAACATTGAGGGAATAAGCCGTAGTAAATGTGAAATATTAAGCAAGATACTCAACAACCACCAAATAGACCTAGTCGCAATACAAGAGACGCACACAGCCGATCACTTACAACTCAATGCCCGTGGAAAAATCCCAAGGTACAAACTGGCAGCGGCCATCAACCACCCTCAATATGGCATAGCCACCTATGTTAGACATAACCTAGAGAACTACTCTATAACCCACAACTCACATGATAATAACATATTCATTTTAGCAATCAAAGCTGACAACCACACTATCGTCAACGTATATAAACCTCCAAACGCCGAATGGACAGATCCCACAATTCCTTTATTTCAACACCCAACAGTCTATACTGGCGATTTTAACAGCCATCATCACCTATGGAAATATGCTCGTAATGACCAAAATGGACTAAAACTTGTCAACGCAAAACAGAAAGGAACCTTCCGATCTGCTAGATGGAACCAAGACTCTAATCCGGACCTATCTTTTGTCACCTGTAACCAAGACCTACAACCAATACATACTGTTAGAGAAGTACTCGATAATTTCCCTCATTCACAACATAGGCCAGTCCTTTATCACTATCGGAATAACTAATAAATATTACTATAAATATTATAATATTACTATAATAAATATTACTCTAACCAACTGCAACAACAAGCCACGGTGGAACTTTAAAAAGGCAAACTGGACAGCTTTCACCGAGCAACTAGAAAACGATATTAGATGGATTAAACCAATAGCAAATAACTATCGCCGCTTCACAAAAATGATCATCTCAGTGGCCAAGAAACATATCCCCAGAGGAGTCCGGAAAACATATATTGCATGCTGGGACGAGGAATATGAACATCTGTACCAGGAATATATGACCCCGAAGTAGCAGACGAACTAATCAAATCCCTAGACAACGCAAGAACAAAGCGCTGGAAAAATACAGTGGAAAACTTGGACTTCACGCATAGTAGTAGAAGTACATGGGCTCTACTAGGTCGTCTAGAAGCTAAAGAACTACCACACTTCAAAGAAACTACTCCACATCCAAATACAGTCGCTAACAGAATAAAAGACCTATCCAAACCTAAAATAAAGAAGGAGATAAAAAAGGAAGTGCGAAAGGAACTTACAGTTATTAAATAGAACCACCAACAAACTCTTCCCTTTATGCAACCTTTCTCACCAGAAGAAATCGATACAGCAATAAATTTTATCAAATGCGGAAAAGCTGCAGGTTTAGACGGTCTTTATCGCGAATTCATAGTGCTTCTCGGACCAAGAACTCAAAATTGCCTTAACTCTTTCTACGACAATATCATCACTACCGGGACTATCCCGCAGACTGGTAAAAGCCTGGTAAGCCACCCAAAGCCCCAGAAAGCTATCGTCCCATAGCCCTCCTAAGAGTACTCTATAAACTACTAGAAAGACTCATTTACAACCGTATATCACCGACAATAAATGAGGCCATCCCGTTGGAGCAGGCTGGATTTAGACCAGGAAGAACTTGCTGTAACCAGGTGTTAACCCTCACCTCATACATCGAACATGATTTCCAAAGCAACCTTAAAACTTCGACCGCTTTCATAGACCTAACTGCTGCGTACGACACAGTGTGGAAAGAAGGCCTTCTAAAGAAAGTTTTCAACGTAATCGTAATTTTAAACGCAATGCTGAGACCGCCTTTTCCAAGTGCACCTGAACGGCACTAAAAGTAAATTCCGGTCTCTAAACAATGGCCTCCTACAGGGATCCGTACTGGCCCCGCTACTTTTCAATGTTTACAAACAAGCTCACAAAAATTCGCTTACGCTGATGACTTAGCTTTATGCTCCCAACACCGAGACATCGCCTCAACAGAAAAGGAACTTATCGGCGACTTAGAAACCATGGGCAGATATTTTTCCAAATGGGGGCTCCAACCGAACCCAAATAATACCGAAGTTACATCTTTTCATCTGCACAATATATAAGCACGTTACAAACTAAACGTTTCCTTCAAAGGGACCCGATCGAAGCACAATGACACCCCTAAATACCTTCTGGTAACCCTAGACCAGTGATGGCGAACCTTTTTGAGAAGCGGGTCAAATTTTGTTCATTATTTTTTTAATACTAGCCCGTAGGTCACTAAGTCACTAAGTAATAATTTGAAACGCCGAAAATTTTGTTAACAGACTATATTTATCAATCATCACACCATATTTATCAAACCATTATGTTTGATATGATCTGGATCTTCTATCCTTTGTTTTTATATTTTTAACCGCTGACATAGTACAGGGCTACAACTAAAAGTATTTATATTTAGAATACAATAATTTTAGAAAAAAATTCTTATTAACCCATTTAAAACCACTACTAAAGAAAAACTACAAATTAATTTTTTTTGTGTGGTGTATAGCACTTGTGTCAATGCACAACGCCGATCGGAGACACAACACTCACCATGGATACTACGTTGACTGGCAGTTTTGAATACTTTGCTGACCGTCGACACTAAGCCGGCTCTTCAAATAAATTTTGCTACTGAACACTTTCTCCACCGTAGGCACTACGACAAACGAAAACTGTGGAAACTCTTCCGACCGTGGAAAGTACGCCGACCGCAACCTGTGGACACTTTGCCAACAGTGGACACTATGCCGACGGCAAGCGGTAGACATTTTGCCGACCGTGGACACTACGACGGCCGCAAGCGATGGACACTTTGCCGACCGCAGACACTATGCCGACCGTGGAGACGACACCGACCTCTTAAAATAAATATCGCTGCACACCTAGTCGGTCCTCGACACAGCACCGGTCACAAACGGGAGACCCTTAAAGACGTCCATAAATACAATTCTGATGTGAATACAATCATAAAGTTCCGCTAAAGCTAAAACTAATTAACCTGTTGATCAATTTTGATATGGTTTTCACAAATATAATCTCTGAGATGTTTTCTACAATATGACCTTAGGTTGTGCACGATTGGCAAAGTGTCTACCGCTTGCGGTTGGCATAGTATCCACGGTCGCCAAAATGTCCACCGCTTGCGGTCGGCACAGTATCCACGGTTGGCAAAGTGTCCACCGCTTGCGGGAGACGTAGTGTTCACGGTCGCAAAAGCGTCCAGTAGCAAAATTTATTTTAAGAGTCGGCAAAGAGTCCAAAACGGTCAGTCAGCGTAGTGTCTACGGTCAACCAAGTGTCCGATCGGCGTAGTATCCTATACCCTTTTTCGAATATAATTTTGCTTCTTGGGCAAGTATTTACTTGCACAAGAAACAACAGTACAACTACAACAGATTGAAAGCGAATCACCATTTAACACCAGAAATGCAGGAATTTTTAATAATGCAGGGTATGTACATTGGAGTTACTCACCAAGCCAATGTTGCGTTTACGTAACGCTCAAATTTATAATAACGTTTTTTCTTAATTTTTTAAAATTATTTTTAATTTAAACACTTTAATTTTTTAATATTTTTAATTGTCTGTTCTTTCTTTTATGATATAAAAAATAAGTTTATAAAAATCATCGCGTGGGTCGTTTAAAAAGCCTTCGAGGGTCTGACCCACGGGTCATAGGTTTGCCACCATTGCTCTAGACAGAACCCTCAGCTATAAACACCATCTAGAAAAACTATCTGCCAAATTAAAAACAAGGATAAACATTATCCAGAAACTGACCAACACCAAGTGAGGAGCAAATGCAGATACGCTTAGTATTCTCAGCAGCTGAACACTGCGCGCCGGTATGGCTTAACAGCAAACACACTCACCTAATTGATACTCAGCTAAACCAAACCATGAGGCTTATATCTGGCACAGTGAAATCAACTCCAACAGAATGGCTGCCTGTACTCTGCAATATTGTCCCGGCCGCCCTTAGATGTAAAACAGCGCTAACAAGAGAATATGACAAATGGCACCAAAACCCACTCCTACCTATCCACTCCTACACCAACCAAATATCACAAGACCGTTTAAGACTAAAATCACGACTACCGCCATGGCAAACGGCAAGAATCCTAAGAGATAATGGCCCCAGCACTGACGGGCTATTGAGAACCGAATGGTTAGAACGAGATGTGCACAACTCCCATCTCGTAGACGATCCGACAAAAAAGATAGCTGACTTCAATCTTCCCAGAAGGCAATGGACCCTGCTAAATCGGATTAGAACTGGCCACGGCAGAAGCGGACAGATGATGCACCGATGGGGCTTCACCGGCTCCCCCGGCTGTACGAACTGCGACTAAAGAATACAGACAGTGGAACATATCACCCAGGAATGTCCCTCCACCGCGTTTAATGGTACCCTGATGGAAATCCATGAACTAACACCGATGGCACTATCATGGCTGCATGAAGTAAAATCTGTATTGTCATTAAGCACATATTTTGTAAACGTACCAATGTAAAATTCATACGAAATATATACGAGGGGGTACTGATAAATAGTTGGCCTTGAATAGTTCTAGCAGGCAAAAATAAATCGCGTTGCTATGAAAACAAGTTGAAACTTTGACGAGTGCACGTGCAAAGTGTCAGCCCAAAAGGTGATGTTATTTTGAAATAGTGATTAAGAAAAGTAAACCATGTCAGATGAACTTCATCAAAATCGAGTATCGTTCGGTTATCAAGTACCTGTTTTTGAAGGGATTGTCTGGTAAAGAAATTTATGATCACATGTTAGGACGTTATGTTAGTGTCAACGTTAGGAGATCAATGTCCATCCTATTCAACCATTAAAAACTGGGTTGCTGATTTTAAACGTGGAAGAAAAGATGTCACCGATGAGAAGAGGTCTGGGAGACCGATTTCTGTGTCAACGCAAGAAAACATTGATGCTGTCCATGATATGATTTTGGATAATAGACGAATCGGCCTAAAACGCATATCAGAGACTTTGAATATCTCATACGAACGCGTTTTTCATATCGTTCATAATTAATTGGGAATGAAAAAGCTATCCACAAAATGGATACCCAAATGTCTCAATGCTGATCAAAAGCGATTGAGGGTGACAACATCTCAGTGGATATGCAATCAATTTAACGATAGAAAATCAAACTTTTTGGATCGCCTTGTTACAATGGATGAAACTTGGATTCATCATTATGATCCAGAAACTAAATAAATGTCTAAGGAGTGGAAACATTCTGGCTCTCCTCGGCCCAAAAAGTTTCGTGTGCAGAAGTCTGCTGGAAAAGTTCTTGCCTCCGTTTTCTGGGACAAAGATGGTATAATTTTCGTGGATTACTTGGAACATGGAAAGTCAATCACGGGAGAATATTACGCATCTCTATTAACCAAACTTCGAGCGAAGATTGTGGAATCACGGCGAGGAAAACTTACCAAAGGCGTCTTGTTTTTTCAGGATAATGCGCCCGCCCACAAATCATTTATTGCCCTACAAAAAATCAATGAAATCGGCTTTGAAATTGTCGACCATCCGCCATATTCCCCCGATTTGTCCCCATCGGATTATTATCTCTTTCCGAAACTCAAAAAATCATTGAAAGGACGAAAACTTACATCAAACGAGATGGTAATTGATGCTGTGGAGTCGTGGTTTGCAGAACAGGATAAAACTTTTTTTTCTAAAGGATTAAAATTACTCTTTGATCGATGCATTAAATGTATAGAGTTGAAAGGTGATTATAATACTATTACTTAGAAAACATGTAGTTTTTTTCTAGGCTAGGCCAACTATTTATCAATACCTCCTCGTATATAATATAAATGTTTTTTATAAAATAATACAATATAAATATTAAAAATAAACGTTGTAATTAAATAAATAGTCTGTAAATAATCTAGATTAAGTTCAATCACAGTTTATAATTATAGTGTTTGTAATTAGTGTTAGTGTAAATATTTTCCTTTGTTAATAGACGTTTAAAACAGCTCCTTTAGTATTATTTAAATTGAACGTTACAGTGTTGTCAGGTGTGGGGTTTAAAATAAATAAATAAAATCACATAATAAATAAAGTGCTGTAGAAATAGTGTTAAAAACAATTCCCCACGAACAATTAGTATGGCGACAAAATTGTTAAACGAACTCAAAGTAGTGGATCAAAAGAGATAATTGGAAGAACGAGATTTGGAAATTAGCGGAAACAAAAGTTTCTAGAACATAACGAGGACCCCGAAACTTTCCGCTTTGAAATGCTAGAAAGTCGAAGAAAATCCTAGAATTCTAAAGGAATAATTACTGGAAAAGTCTGAAGAGAATTCTAGAAGGCTTATGAAAATGACCGAAGAAAATGCTAGAATGCTAAAGGATGAATTACCTGAAAAGTCTGAAGAGAATTCTAGAAGGTTTATTGAACTGTCCGATGAGAATTTTAGAATGCTTAAGGAAGAGTTATTGGAAAAGTCCGAAGAGAATTCTAGAAAGCTTATGGAAAAGTTCGAAGAAAACTCGAGAATGCTTAAAGAACAATTACTTGAAAATTCCAGAATGACACATCGATCGCTAAACGAAACACAACGTACTGGGTTAATCTAGAGTGTTCTAGCAATATTACATGGGATATATAAACCACTCGTACAAAATAAATGTTAAAAATAAATGTTGTAATTAAATAAATAATCTGTAAATAATTTAGGTTAAGTTCAATAACAGTTTAGAATTATAGTGTTTGTAATTAGTGTTAGTGTAAATATTTTACTTTGTTATTATTAATGTGAGTACAATGGGCGTATTTAAAATCTAAAATGTGATTTTCTCGAAAACTAGCAGAAAGCGACCACATGTTGATAAGGAAGAAACGTTCTAAATCATTACAGCTACACCCCATTACGAGGTTTCTAGTTATATTAGTTACACCCTGTGTACAAAATGTTCTCAGACGACGGGCGGTGCAAAGTGTAAGCCCTACTAAGCAGTTGTGGTGGGTTATAAGATAACGCATACAAGTAGGGAAAAAATGAGAGTTCTGGACCCACCCCCCACTCCTGACCTTGACCTTGAACCTATCTCTCTCTAACACATGGTGACCTTGAATCTATCTATGTCACGTAGACGTGGCAACACCGCATTTTCAAGGTCACCAATATGGCACCACCGCATTCTCAAGGTCAACAATATGGCACCACCGCATTCTCAAGGTCAACAATATGGCAACACCGCATTCTCAAGGCCATCAATATGGCAACACCGCATTCTCAAGGCCCTCAGTATGGCAACAATGCATTCAAGACCACTCTTCAAGGTCATCAAACACCATTCAAGGTCAAGCTTTAGATATATATAGCAGGTCGCATGTATTGAAAATGCAAAATGTGTGTAGAAGCGAGCTTGCAGAATACGTGCCTGACAGAACGAGTGTTATCATTTCGTAATTGGAAGGGTATACAAACCCCAAAATCTTTAGCTGAGGCCGGATTTGTGTATACGGGGCGTGAAGATAGAGTAGAATGTTTTTATTGCCGAGTGAACATTTTCAAATGGGAACCGTCGGATAGTCCAATCGTAGAACATCTGAAATGGTCACCACATTGCGTGTTTGCAAACGTGTTAGCACCCATAAACGTTGAAAGCGGTAGAGACGTTTGCGGTTAAAAGAAGATACAACATAGAATATAACACTAAGGAAGATGTTACCAATCAAGGCGGTAATATTATTAGCAACCTTGTACGAGGGTGTAGTGTACGTTGCAAAACTTCCAGACACAACAGCAGCTTTTATTTCATACAACTTCAATACGAGTGTGTGGTATGGAATGCAACCGGTGACGTTGCAACACATGGGAATGTTTAAACACGAGGTCGGCAATAGAACGCAAGAAGTACGATTCAGGGTCAAATTCGTGTACCCAACATATACCATGGATAGCGAGTGGCAAACCCTCGGGAATAGTCCGGTAGAACAATGTAAAGTCAGCAGCGAAACGTGTTACGCTTCAGTGGCGACCTTGGGCACCCTGTTAATCGCAGTAGTTGGTGTAAGCATGGGAACATATTGTATCGCTCGTTATCGTTACCACTAAAGACTATGACCTTGGCTCCCACCCGCCAACTGAAACCATGACCTTGGATCCCACCCCTCGACTCAGACCATGACCTTGAATCCCACCCGTCAACTCAGTGTATATAAACGCATACGCAAGAACACTTCAGTAGTACAGCATCTACACAAGAACAATTCAGCAGTACAGCATCATGAACGTGGTAGAGGCAACCGTTTTAGTAACATTCGATTTCGAGGACGACGAGGATGAAATGCGAGACGAAGAATTATATGGTGGGAACGTCGAGAAAACTTTAGACCACCACAAAGAGGCATTCATTAAACGCGTCAAAGAGAAGAGTGTTCTTGAAGCTGGTTATCTGGTGTTTGCGCTAGTGACGTTTGCATATTCCATGGACTTAAATGGGGAAAGGATATGGTTTGACGGAAAAAGTGGGACAGCGCCGAAACAATTGGAAGAACCGTTAGACGAATGGTACGATACAAATATAAAAATTCCCATCATGAGACGTATAGAGGAGTATAATACCGATAAGTTGCGAACGGAACATTTGTGTCGTTTCACCATACTAATAGCGGAGAGTTAAAGTGCTGTTTATAGACTAGTATAAGCCGGATAAGTTTCGAACAGAACATTGGCGTCGTTTCACCATCTTAATAGCGGAGAGTTAAAGTGTTGTGTTGTTTTTGTAAAGTCACAGAAACAGCCAGCGCATTATTTAGTGAAAAGTACGCCGAGGCTTAACTAATGTATTATTGAAATAATTGTACTCTGTAAACAAATACAAGATTGTAAATTGTAAAAGATAAATGTACTCTGTAAACAAATACAAGCGGGTAAATTGCATATGTATTTAGTTAAATAAACCACGTATTTATCTCATTATATCGTTTCATTTAAGACCGATCTCCGTCTCTTCTAGAGATTAGTTTAACGATTAAATCAAAAGTGAAACTAAGATTTAAAAATGTCATACCATTTTAATTTCAATTAGATTCTTACTTAACTATGAAAATATCCAGAGGAAAGATCAACACAACCTCAAGGTAAGAACGACACCAGACAGTCAGGAATGTGCAAACAAAGAAATTCCACAGACATCGTTGAGAACAGGTGAAACAAGGTCAAGGAGATTGTATTTACACAGAAAGGAGTGGCCAGACAGTCAGGAATGTGCAAACAAAGAAATTCCACAGACATTGTTGAGAACAGACGAAACAAGGTCAAGGAGATTGTATTTACACATAAAGGAGTGGCCAGACAGGCACGAATGTGCAGGCAGAACAAAAGAAATTCCGCAGACGTTGTTATGTTTACAAAAAAATGTACACGAAAGGTCAACACTACCTCAAGGGTAAGAACTACACCAGACAGTCAGAAATGTGCAAACAAAGAAATTCCGCAGTCTTTGTTGAGAACAGATGAAACAAGGTCAACGAGATTGTATTTACACAGAAAGAAGTGGGGGCACAGATATATCTATAACTTCCAAGCTTCACCACTCAGTTACATTTACAACAAGTTAGAGAAATGAACAACGAAATGAACAATGAAAGTGGAGTAGAAAGTGGAGTAGAGAGTTCGTCGCCGGAGGTCGACCGACCAGCGTCTCGGGGATCAAGTCTGTGGAGCGAGGATACGGAGATCCTCGTTGTGAACGACGTTGCGCAGGTAGAGGACCTGGAGGAGACTGAGGAGATGGAGGACGAGGTGGAAGACCTGGACGAGGTGGAAGACCAGGAGGAAACCATGGAAGTGCTGGTAAGTAACTAAATAATTTAACAAAATTACTTTTAACAAAAATACTTTTAACAAAATTACTTTTAAATAAAAGGAGGAAACGATGCAAGTGCTGGTAACTAACTAAACAATTTAACAAAATTACTTTTGAATAAAACACATAGATATGAGACATATATTTTTATTTTAATGTTTATAGCCGGAGAACGTTTTAGTGGCGATGTCGCGACCCGTACTAGTACGGGGGCGGTTTAGCACGCTGGTGCTGTGTTGCGTATGTAGGGAGACCTACATAACCGTCCCTCGGGACTATGACGCGGTGAGGTACGCCGCCACTCACCAAAAGTGTGAGGCATGCACATAAGTGAGTTAGAATTAGTTTATTGTAATAAAATTACATTTTAATTTACCCCGTGTTTTGCAGGTGCAGCGCGAGTGTAAACAATCCCCAAAAAATCCCCCAAAAAAATCCCCAAAAAAAATCAAAAAAAAATCAAAAAAAAATCAAAAAAAAAAAATCAAAAAAAAAAAAAAAAAAAAAAAAAAAAAAAAAAAAAAAAAAAAACTAAAAAAAGTTAAGGTAGGTTAGGTTAGGTTAGTTGAAAACTAGATGATACTACAAAGAAAACAAAGCTGATACTATAGTAACCCCCTTAAATGAATTTTAAGGGGTGTCAAGGTAAAGGTGAGGTAAACTACTGGAGGGGGGGAGGAGGCATGGGGAGGGATGGGTGGTGGGTTGAGGGGGGGGGGGGGTTTGGGGCCGGGGGGGGAACGAAAATTGAAAAATCAGCGCTCTAGCTCTCAAGGTTAACGAAGGGCAAGAATTCGATTGCTCGATTTGCTAAGTAGAGATAAATGAAGGTCGTCACGGGTATGCTGGTGACCACAATTGAATGGTCATAGAGTATTTCCGGGTTACAACAAACTTTTGGATTTTTTTTTTTTTTTTTTTTTTTAAATTTTGGATATTTTTCAGAGAGTATTGTCTGGTTGCTACAAACTGTTGAAGTAAAACAACATAGTGAGTAATGGGTCAGACGGTTTTAGTGACTTTTTGTTTACGGTTATAATATCTACAATTTCTTTTATTGTATACAATCAAATCATCAATTGTAAAGGAAAAAGAATTATTTCATGCTATTTTTTATTTAAAATGTGTTGGTCCTAACTAATATTAACAAAATTACTAAATAATATTAACAAAATTACTAACTATAATGTCTATAATATCTACAATTACACATCACTGCTGATCCATCTCCATCTCCAACCGTGCATTCAATATTTGAAAGTAAAGGCTGCCGTGACAATTATCATCGCAGGTACACTCATCCGCATCGTTGCCTCCAAACTGGGATACCGGACCGAGGATATGCAATCGTTCGGAACACGCAATTGGGTCGAAGGTGTTGTACAGCATCCGTTTCATGCAGCCATCACACCAATGGGATGGTACGTGGGAAATCGATCTCGACACCGTTGTGTGGTATTGCTGTGGTAGGGTGGCCGTACTACACACACTGCGTATGCAGCCCTTGCATAGACGCTTCTCTTTCCACGTGTAGTATGACCACCACAGACAGTACGGGACATCTGCCACTGTAAAGCACCCCTGCAATACCGTAGCCACCTGTTGAAACCGTAGGGTTCGGTTTGCACAATCAAGGTCCTCCAGGTCACCGAAACGGTCTTCATCATAATGTCTTTCGGAGTTAGCGGTTGTATACCAATACCATTTCCACATCACCCATAGTTCGAACACTAGGCGTTCAATTCCTATACCTATGGATGATTGTGGATTCATCAGCTCTCGATGGTGGCGGGCGATGGATACATGTGGACCCAAGGAGGCAGCGATGCAGCGTAACGATTGAGCCCGTAGGCTGAGCCAGCGATCCCATTTCTGCGCATCTGGCGCGGTATCTCCTTCAACGGAATGTGGTATGCGAGGTGCGATGACGGACATTGTGATGTGTTACCTGGTGTGGAAAACACTCCCTATTATATCGAAGTTACAACACCCACGGAGGGAGTGGGAAGTGGAACACCTTGAGGTACCTATACACCAATGCCCTTGAGAAAATGTAAGGTTTCTGTCTAGACACCGACCTATACACCAATGACCGTGAGGAAATGCAAGGTTTCTGTCTATACACCACTGACCGTGAGGAAATGTAAGTATTTGCGCGAATGCACGGTAAAGTGGTGGGGGTGATGGAGGGGTTCAAGGTGAAGGAGTGGGGGTGAAAGTGGGGTTCAAGGTTAGGGAGTGGGGGGTGGTTCGACAAAACCGGAGGGCGACGAAGCGGAGCGTCAGTCTGTCTTCGTTCATCATGGATACATCATCTAGTAGTGTTACCAGTGTTGGTGAAGTGAATAAGTGTCGTTGTGTGACATTGTCCTTCTGGTCAAAATTATCGATGAAGAAAGCGTGCCCGGTACATGTGCCGCGTACACCATCTCCAGTTGCTGCGTGCCCGGTACTTGTACCAACTATCGAGCGTGCACCATCTCCAGTTGCAGCGTGCTCGGTACATGTTCCGCGTACACCTTCTCCAGTTGCTGCGTGCCCGGTACTTGTGCCAACTATCGAGCGTACACCATCTCCAGTTGCTGCCGCAAAGAAGATCATAGTACTACAAAATGTGGTAGTAAAGGCGGCAGCCGTTAATGTGGAGAAGCCGAAGTACGACATGCTTTCCGGGCGTTCACAACCTTTACTGCGAGAGCTGTTGACTTCGACAAATGTGTTTTACGCTGTTGGAAGTTTGCACATGAGAGGAATCCCCATCGTGACGGTCCAGGAAGCACCTGCGGCATCACCATGTTCGGGTGAGTGGGACTCCCAATTGTTGAATAGCCCACCGGGCAGCGAGTATGATATCTCAATTCGGGGGTCCCTTTTGGGGGATGCATCACCATCTGCAACCGATGATGAAGTGAACCTGCCCATGGAGATTGCTGCAAGTGCAAATGTAATTGTTGATGAAACGGAGTCGGACTGTTCCACATCAATTGCAAGCGATCCTGACGATGACGATGAGGAGTTAATCATTCCGGGTACCCCCTGTGATGACGGGGTGCATGACCATTTGGACATAGACACAGCGACACTTATGGAGGTTTCTGATGACACAGCGTCCATACAGTTGTCCGGCAGCATCAGAGACTTCACAACTTCGGCGATGGTCTTCATAGATGGTGTACCATGCGAGAAGCAGTCTTTACCGCTTGCTGTCGTTGATGACGCACAGCAGACAAGGATTACACGACGGTTAAGAGAAGTGGCGTCCGGTTTGCGAGGGTGTGAGTGTGAACGCATCGCTCTCCTCCAACGCAAAGCGGAGCTCTTAGCTGCTGTGGAAAGATATGAGATCAAAATCAAGAGTATCAAGACGCAGCAGCTACGACAAGTGATGGAGGAGTTGGGGTCCTGTGAGAGCGAACGCCTCGCACTTTTAACCGAAGCGGAAAACTTGTCAGCTTTGCGTCATCAACGACGTTAACGGTTGGTATAACTGTGACCTCCCACTAACAATAACCCAGTCCTCTTCCTATCCCGGTCGGGTTTGCATAACACGTCCTCGTCGTCCCGACTGGAAATCAGTATCGCGAACGTTAGTGGTAAAAGTTGATGTAAAAGCTTTATCGTTTGCCAGTGCGTTCCCGTTTACTGATTACAAAGAATATGCATGTGTGTAGCTGTGGCGCGTCCTTCACCCGACGGGATGCCTTAGCCCGTCACCGAAGAGAAAGCTGCCGTGGACCGCTGGACTACCCATCCACGAGCGGTAAGTAACCATTCCTGTGAAGTTGTATGATGTGATACGAGTATTTTGTTGATTACAGCTGGGGGAGCTTCGGATGCTGTAGGTTATACCGGTGAAGGACCTGCATCTAAGAAAGCGAAAAAAACCTCCCCGCAAGGTACGTGTACACATTGTTAACGTCTTTAGTGTTAGTGATCTGTGCAATTGTTTCAGGAAATACCTCCGCGACGGTGTATTGCGATGTGTGCGAGCTGGATGTTCCACGACGTGGCTACGCTGGACATCTACGAAGCAACCGCCACAATCGTCGTAATACCGCGTCAGTGCAGTCGGAGGAAGTGGTGGTCCTGGAGACGGCTTTCAAGTCGCGTATAGCCAGTTATCGAGTCTCGGTGAGAAATCATCACATAAATCTCAGAGAATTTACTGATGAGACCCGCGAAAATGTGTTAAGACTATTAGAAAGAAACGTTCAGCGCTTTCGTAGTGTGAAAGTCAATCTAGAAGTATTCGGAATGTACTTTTTGGAAAGTCAAAATTTGCACGAAATTAAATCGTTTAATACGCAAAATGAGATTGTGACCGGGACTTCGAATCTGACCGATTTGTATGATGATTTCGTTGAGGTGCTGGATACGAAGATGTCGGACTTTAATGATCGGAACTCAGGTAATGCATAGTTACGGGTTACGATTCGATTGCTAATTGTAGGGTCCTTGCAGGTTGGGTACTGGAGCAGCTGTTATTTATAGAAGTCAACGTCAATAAATACAACCCGCTCCGTGCTTCCTCCTATGTTCCACTTCCGCCGTCGATACAACATAAAAAGGCTGTAATCAACGTGCAAAATAACGATCAGTGCTGTTTTGGTTGGGCCTTGGCGTCCGCTTTGTATCCGCCGAGGAGACATTCCAACAGGACGACTTCGTATCCAAATTTTGCACAACTGTTTGATTTTGAAGGTATCACCTTTCCTGTCAAACTGGATGCTATTTCGAAATTTGAAGCGCGTAATCCACGCTTATCTATTAACGTGTATGGTTTGGAAGCTGCATTTAAAGACGGAGAAATGAAACAAGAAGTTGTAGGGCCTCTGCATTACTCTAAGCAAAAGAAAGAAGTACATGTAAATTTATTATTAATTTCTGATATGGAGGGTAATAGTCATTACTGTTGGATAAAAAACCTTTCGCGTTTGGTATCGTCACAGTTGTCGGCTCACAATGGAGAAAAACACTTTTGTGACGGCTGTTTGCAGTATTTTCCAAGTGAAAGTAGATTAAAACAACATACCCGTTTTGATTGCAATCATGTTTACACCAAGTTACCAACTATCGAACCCGTATGCAATAAATGGGGGCACGACCGGCCGGGTAATCTATTGAAGTTTGATAATATTCAAAAGCAACTTACAGTACCTTTTGTCGTTTACGCGGATTTTGAAAGTGTGTTGAAACCTTTGGACACGGTTGAGCCGGATCCTAGTGGAAAATTTACCATGACATCGTACGAACACGAACCACATTCGTTTGCGTATTACATTAAGTGTTCCTACGATGACGCGTTATCTAAATTTGAATTGTACCGTGGTCCGAATGCAGCAAGTGAGTTTATGCTGCGCTTAGAAGGAGATGTTAGAAGGTTGTATAAGGATCATTTAAGACATGTTCAAGACATGCGACTTTTATCGTGCCGACAAACTTTCAACTATGATAATGCAACCGTGTGTCATATTTGTGACAAACCCTTTGGTGAAAACGACGTTAAGGTGAAAGATCACTGTCACCTCAGCGGCGAGTACCGCGGGGCGGCTCACTCCGGGTGCAATTTAATGTATCAAATTCCCGACTTCATACCGATATTTTTCCATAATTTGACGGGATATGATTCACATCTATTCATAAAGCAATTGGCATTAGAAAAAGAAGCAATCGAAGTGATTGCGCTCAATAAAGAGAAATACGTTTCGTTTTCGAAACAGCTTTTGGTAGATGAAATTAGGGACGGGTCCCAACGAATACAGGTATGTCTTAAAATGCGCTTTCTGGACAGTTTACGATTTTTAAATTCTAGTTTGGATAAGTTATCTCAAAATCTAACTTCCGACCAGTGTTTGACTATCAAAAAGTATTTTGGAGATGGGGTTAGCTTCGACTTACTGCGACAGAAAGGTGTGTTTCCCTATTCGTACGTCGACAGCTTCTCCAAACTCGCACAGGACACGTTGCCGACGTATGAGGACTTTTTCGATCGTTTGACAGGGGAACACGTCTCTCGATCGCGGTATGCTCGCGCTGTGGAGGTGTGGAATACGTTTGGTTGCACGACTTTGGGCGACTATTCGGATCTCTATTTGAAAACCGATGTCTTACTTTTGACTGATGTCTTTGAAAACTTTAGACGTGTATGTCTTGAAAATTACAAGTTAGATCCGGCGCAGTATTTTACTGCACCGGGTTTAAGTTGGGATGCTATGTTGAAACGCACGTCTGTAGAACTGGAGCTGCTCACGGATCTGGACATGCTCCATTTCTTTAAGAAAGGTATTCGGGGAGGTGTCAGTACCTGTGTTGGCAGGAAGTGTTTCGCGAATAATACGTTTCTTCCAAATTATGACGCGTCCAAGCCCCATTCTTTTATTATGTATCTCGATGCTACCAATCTCTACGGTTACAGTATGCGACAGTATCTGCCGCAGCGCGACTTTGAATGGCTTAGTCCGTACGAAATTGAACAGTTCGATCTAAATTCCGTGGCGGAAGACGCCGATATGGGTTACGTGCTGGAAGTAGATCTACACTACCCAACGCGGTTGCACGATTTACATAATGACTTTCCTTTCTGCCCCGAACCTCTGGTGCCGCCTACGGGAAACGCGCGTCACCCAAAATTAATTCCAAACTTGTTCGATAAAACGCGTTACGTTATCCACTATAGAAATTTACAACAGTGTCTTAAGCATGGTTTAGAATTAACCAAAATTCATCGCGTGTTAAAATTTCATCAGGCACCCTGGTTGCGTTCCTATATTGATTTGAATACCACGTTACGTAATCAGGCAACTAACGAAGCGGACAGGGACTTCTTTAAATTAATGGTTAACAGTTTATTTGGCAAGACAATGGAAAATGTCGATAAAAGGGTGGACGTTCGTTTGGTTAGTCATTGGGAACGTCATGGTAAAAAGCATGGGGCTGAGACGTTAGTAGCAAAGCCTCAATTCAAAAGCGTTGCTGTCTTCTCGGAAAATTTGGTCGCTATAGAGTTACAAAAAGTGTCGGTTACATACAATAAACCGGTGTACGTGGGTTTTACTATTTTGGATCTTTCTAAAACGATAATGTATGAATTTTTTTATGATTTTCTCAAACCTTTATATGGTGATAACGTGCGCTTGCTGTACACAGATACTGACTCTTTCATTATAGAAATTCGTACTGAAAATTTTTATGCTGATATGAAGCAACACTTAGATAAATTTGACACCTCAAAATTCCCACCTGACAACATTCACGGTATACCGCGCACGGCCTCGGTGGTTGGTAAAATGAAAGATGAATATTGTGGAGTGCCCCTCTGCAGTTTCTACGGTGCAGGTGCTAAAACGTATTGTGTAAACGTGCTTGACCGCGGCGGTGAAATGGCGATTAAAAAGGCGAAAGGGGTAAAAAGGGCGGTAATTAAGCGCGATCTCACCGTTGAGGACTACCGTCAGGTTGTGGAAGATGGTGTTGTGCTCTTCCGAAAAATGTTTATATTCAAATCACGTTTACATGCTATGTACACAGAACTTCGGAATAAAGTAGCGTTATCACCAGCCGATAACAAACGTTACATTATTCCCGGGTCGCACAACACTTTAGCATGGGGACACCGCGATATTCATCCGGGGCGTGATAGTTATCAGAATTTGGATCGTCTGTTAGAATTACTGCAAGCCGAAATGTAATTTTGGAACTCGTTTGTTGGTAGAACCGACGGTACTGATTAGTATTATCGCAGAGGCCCCCGGCTACGTTGACAACAGCCTTTTCTTTGTTATGAATGATTGTAAATAGTATTTATGCTTTGTAGTTTATAACCGCATATATGTCATGTATTTATTATGATATTGATTAATGTGAATAAATTATATACATCATACTCTGTGTTTCTGTAAAGGTAGAAGAAATAAAACACACTATTGATATCAAAAAGTGATTTATTATTGTTTACTGCTTACATAAAATGATAGTTATATATTAACATTGCAACACATACACTGCATGCACTGTACTACTTAATGCACTATATCACGTGCTGCTATATACGAGTTGTGGGTATTATCAAAGCCCAACCACTTCACTAAAACTTGATCTCCCTTTTTTTTTAACACCTTCTCTACTAAAAATACTTCAGGATGTTTAACCATCTGTAATTCCTCCGTGTAGAAGCCTCCACGTATCTCTTCCCCGTTCGTGTCTTCCAAGATATACGTTATGGGATTGGTTCGATTAACCTTTTTAATTTGAAAGATTTCGGTACTCCATGTGGGAGTATAACCTTTCGCAAACGCTTCCCGATGCTTGCTGATTCGCACGTGATCACCGACTGTGAATTTAGCACTTCGCAGGTCGGTGGTTTTCTGGAAATCGTAAACTGTTTCTAAAAGAATCTTGGCGTTGCTGTGGTTCACTTCGATGGGTTTGTAGCCGGTGGTGCGGTGTACGGTATCGTTGTATTGGTTAACAACCTTTGGTAATAACTGCAACCACTTATATGACCCTTGCATGGAAAATTCCTTCCACATCTTGTTTTTAAGAGTTCGGTTTACACGTTCTACCGGACTTGCTTTCATACTAGAAAAGGTGCTGTAATGGTTGATGTTGAACGTTTGCATTAGCTTACGAAAATGCTGGTTGTAAAATTCCTTCCCCATATCCGTTTGTAAATTGTCGGGAGTACCTCCTGTTGATGTTAATAATTTTTTCATTGCTTTCGTGACGTCTTCACCGGTTTTTCGTTTAAGTGGACACGCCCAAACACGCTTGCTAAACATATTCAACAATACTAAAATATATCGAAAACCTTTATTTATTTTAGCATAAGGAATCATTTCCACAAGATCGGCCATGTACAAATCGTTCAGGTCTTTTACGATTACGCGTCTTCTTTGAAATCGTTTACGAGCAGGTTTATGCAATTCTTCAATTATTTGACGTTTTATACTCATTTAGAAAATGCTGGAACACTAATAACAGCTTCAAAAATAAATATGTCCTTTGATCCAGGCTTCTTCACCTTAAACTTATCCCCTTGCTTCAATGACACTCCGATGAGTGATTCGGCATCGTATAACGTATCGTTTAAAAAGATTTGCGCATCTGTGGGATAGTATTTGATTTGTTTAATGATACCTTTTGTTAGAGGAACGACATACTCGAAGTTGGTGGAGTTCAAAAGTGCATAACCGTTTGCATGGTTGTATATTCCCATCATATACAACATTGTCTCGTAGTGTAAATTAGACACGTCTTCTAAAAAGAATACTTTTGCACGAGCGTCGAGTTTAACTCGGACAGGAGTTTTATGAAGATGTTTACCGAACTTATCCAGAGTCATCGTCGTGAGGTACTGACGATATATGATGATATGGCTGACTAATAACAGCTTCGAAGTAAAATGGGACGGCTGTAGACGGATATAGCATCATTGTTGTGTACCTTACATTTGGTATATCGTCTAATAGGTACACTTTCGAACGAGTGTCGAGGGGTTTTGTGAAGATGTTCCCCGAATTTATTGAGCGTCATGATTGCACTAACGTTAGCAATATTATGAAACGGATCGATACGCGTGTGATGATTTATTCGATAATTTTAGCAGCTCTCAATTCATCGATAATATATATGATTTCATTAGTGTGACCGGTGTGGCCAGCCGACTTTGAACTTAAAAGGAGTCTCAATCTGTCCACTAGTTTATTAGGATCTTTCCAAGGTATAAATTCCACCTGTTTATCATTATAGTTGAGAACGCGCATATCACCACCGCCACGTTTTGGTAATGTGCGAGTTTTCGATCGCGTGACCGGTGTAGTAGGTGTAGACTCGCTTCGAAATCTTGCTCCAGGAGTAGTTAGAAGGGGTCTAATTATACTTGAATATTTCTTTCCGGTTCCGTGTAGCTGTGCACCCTCAATGTAACCTCTTCTGGTAGCATTGGTACGTGTAAGAAGGTCCTTATACTTCTGCAAGTCTGATTGGGTGTATCCAATAGGTGCTTTTTTAAATACTAATTCGTAAAAACCAGGAGTGCCTGTATATTTAAAAATTGTGCCTGAGGGTTTTTTAATAATAAAGTCGTTCTCGTCAAAAGTGAGTACGGCGTCTCCGATTAGGTACTGGTGAGATTCCGGATGGAATCGTACTCCATAATGATGATCGAACTCGTTCTTAGTATCCTTGAACATGTTTTCCATATACATTTTAGCTCTACCAGAAAAGGTCTCATCTATGTAAGTTTGGAATTCCGGACTGAATCCAACAGCAGCAAGTTGTTCTTTCAATTGATCCAATGTTGGGACCCCAGATTCTTCCAGGACTTCTGTTTCAAAAACTGAGATATCAGGTGAGGGAACGCTAGTAGTGCGCATTCTTTGGGTGATAGGTGATGGTTCGTGAGGTATTCGTCTTGCGGGTGGAAGTCGTTTATAAAATTTTTTTGGGGTTGAGGTAGGTATGGGAGAAGACACTTCCGTTTTTAAGGGTTCTTCTTTCGGAGTTAATAATTCCGTTTTAACTCCGGTTATAAACTCACGCAATGGTTGAGTGATAGGTTGATAGCGGCGTTGTAGTTCCACTTCTGACCGTGCAATTTCAGACTTGAGACTTTTGTATTTCTGTTTAACATGACGTCGTGCTTTAACCAAGTCTTCTGCTACACGCTTATCCATGTTTACTAAAACGTTTAGTTCGTGTCTTCGGTATTTATGGTGAAGTAACAGTCGAAACCTTTTCGATAACGTCCTCCATTAAGTGGATAATCTTTGTCGAGTACTAAAAAGCCATATTTCTCCTTCCAACAGTGTAAACACAAGTGTTTAAACGCTTCGAAAGTCATATCCCCGCTAACATGATCGTTAAATATGTGTTTTAAGTTAGTATTATCCTGCTTAAACACGACAATGAGATTTGAATTATCTCTTACGAGTTGTTTAGGTATCGCAGAATATGTCTGACATAAATAAAAACAGTCGATGTGTTTATGTCTCCCGAAGCAGAAGTAATCACGTATGGTGCTTTGACTATCGCAAACTACATCGTCGAAGATAATAACCGAGTTTTGGTTTGCATCCTTAGGCGGTAATATAGTTTCAGAAGAATCGTATTCGAAATAACCGATGGGTAATGATCGAAACAGGTCGCGCAGATATGCGTATTTCGGTTGATAAAGAGATTTACTATAAACATATACGTTTTCGAAGCGTAAACCGTTTGGATGTTCTAGTAAACTTATCATTAGGTTGGTTTTACCACATCCGGAACTGCCTACTATTATACCGCGTTTGCATCCTGCACCCAACAATACGCTATGTTTAAACACTTGTGGCGTCGGTGAACAATTATCCAGATTTACAACCGGTAATCTGTGTCTCTGATGCACCAACTTTAGCTGCTCCATGTAGGACACGTTGTGAGGGAAGAGCACACGTGTGTGATATATATAAATATATGTAGACGGGTCACTTACAGTCACTCTTCACCTGTGATAGGAGGAGTAATGTGTTATGAAACGTACTCTGCGAAAAGCGGATAATCGTCAATCAACTCGTAAGGGGAAGGGAGTGATCAACACTCTCATTAATAAGTTACCGTTAGAATTACATTTACCAGGGTATAACTACTGCGGACCTGGCACCCGTTTACATCAAAGGCTTGCTCGTGGAGACAAAGGAATAAACCCGTTGGATGAAGCTTGTAAAGAGCACGACATAGTCTATTCAAAAACTAACGATCTTGGTGAACGTCATAAAGCCGATAGTATATTAGGACATAAGGCGTGGACTAGGTTTCGTTCTAAGGACGCTCGTTTTGGAGAGAGAGCGGCTGCACTTACTGTGGCCGGCATTATGTCTGGAAAAAGAAAATTGGGTATGGGTGTTCGACGACGATCTAAGGTGAAAAGAAGGGGTACTTTAACGTTCAACAACGCCATCAAATTAGCTAGAAAACCTATTGGTGGTAAAGTAAAAAAGTTATCTTTAAAACGATCTGCTCGTCTTGCCCTAGCGGCCTTGAAACGTAAACGTATCATTGCTCCCAAAGGTCGGATTATACCTATTCCCAAGCAAGGTGGTTTCCTACCGCTGATTCCTTTATTTGCCGCTCTCGGAGCTATAGGCTCGTTAGGAACTGGAGCAGCTGCGGTTGCCAAAGCAGTGAATGAAGCAAAAGCAGCGAAATCAGCGCTCGAAGAAACGAAACGACACAATATAGCGATGGAGCAAGCGCCTGTAGGAAAAGGATTATATTTGAAACCGTACAAAAAAGGATTAGGATTGTATTTACGACCTCCAAAAAACTACCCTTAAAGCTACCACACCGACCACTGACCAATATCGATCTGTCAAAGTACGTAAACGAGTTAAAAATTCCATACTTCAGAGGTATTTTTATGCGAAACGGGTTACCGAAACGTATCCGTAAAAACGAATGTGGAATTGTGAATTTGGATGATACAGATGGGGAAGGTACGCATTGGACATCGTATGTTAAACGTGGTCGACATATATTATACTTTGATAGTATTGGACAGTTAAAACCCCCACTAGAACTCGTTCATTACTTTAAAAGTGATGGTAGCTTAAACGTTATTAGTTACAACTATGATGCTTTTCAGAAGCTAAATTCGTACAATTGTGGACATTTAGCGCTGAACTTTTTATATGAAAACACTCCTTAACATTTCCTCAGTCTTACTGGGAATGTTGAGATGTCTCAAACATTCATCTTCTCCGCTACAACGTCTGTTTTAACTTCTCCTTTTAACCCTCCCATATATTTGGATCCTACAAAACAATGGGTTATGCGTTTGACAAATTTCGAAACGTTCAATACTGTTCCGAACGTAACGGATAAAAACAACGTGTTTAAAATGGGAGAAAGAATAATAAAGATACCTACTGGATCATATGAGCTTGCTGATATAGCTCAATACATTAATTCTCAAGTAAACGGTGAGTCTGTTAACATCGATCCGAATCATAATACCCTAAGATCGATTATAAAAGCCGATCACGACATTGACTTTACAGTTGAACACTCTATCGGAACATTGTTAGGGTTTAAGAATAGACTCTTAAAAGCTAAGGAACGTCACATATCTGATTTTCCAGTTAAAATTATCAAGGTTAACTCGCTAATGATAGAATGTAATATAATAACAGGAAATTATATTAATGGTACACCTGCCCATGTGATACATCAGTTCTTCCCCAGTGTTCCTCCTGGATTCAAAATAATAGAAGCACCTGAGACTGCACCCTATTTACCAATTAATGTCAATACTATTTCAAACATTACCCTTAAAATATTGGATCAAGACGGGGATTTGGTCAATTTCCAAGGGGAAACCGTGACGATAGGACTTCATTTGAAGAGCGTGGATGATGGTGTTCAAATATAACACTCCTCGATGTTGCACTGATCGCTCTGGCTATAAAAGATCGTGTTGGAAGCGGAAAATGGTTAGTCAGGCATCGGTCGCTACTCAATTGACAAGGGGTAACCGCTTATTCTTGAAAACCTTAGGTTTTGTTATCCCAAAATGAATGTGCTAAATGTAAACGAAAAAGTGCTCGTCGATAACTCGATTGTTGGAGCTGAATTTCACACTCACCAACCTTATACCACTCGTTTTGAGAATAATGATGAAATTCGAATACCTATTCAAGAGGATATGTCCACTTTGCCTTCGCGTAGTTATCTATATGTAGAAGGTACTGTACTGAAAGAAGATGGTAAACCATCAGCGAGTGGTAAATTTATAAACAATGGTATTGCATATCTTTTTAGTGAGATTCGGTACGAAATGAATGGAGTTGTGGTGGATTCGGTAACAAAAGTTGGTCTAACAACCACCATGAAAGCTTACCTTTCCCACAATTCGAATGAAAGCGTTAAGTTACAAAACGCTGGTTGGTTTCCGGATGGTACCAGCACCTTGCTAGATAGTAAAGGTAATTTTTGCGCCTGCATACCTTTATCAACACTGTTGGGGATTTTTGAAGACTATGGAAAGATTATTATGAATATTCGTCAAGAATTGGTATTAATTAGAAGCAATTCCGATGTCGATGCCCTAATATCCACCGATGCTAATGAAAAGCTTAAGGTTAACTTGCAAAAAATACATTGGAAAGTTCCACATATTCAACCGGGATTGGCGGAAGAATTATCATTAACGAAATATATTGGGAAAAATATTGACACTCAAGTGGCATTTAGAAGCTGGGAAACACATATTTATCCCGCTGTACCGCACACGGATAAGCACAGTTGGTCTATTAAAACATCGACCACTCTGGAAACTCCCCGTTACGTTATCATAGGGTTTCAAACCGATCGTGATGGTCAGTTGCAGAAAGATATGAGCACATTCGACGCCTGTGATATTCAAAACGTGACGGTATTTTTAAATACGGAAAGATATCCTTACGATCAATTAAATATTAATTATGGTGAAAATCGATATGCTACTTTATACGAAATGTATGCTAACTTTCAACGATCCTACTATGATAAACCCAACGAACCTCTACTGACTCCTGATAGATTTAAGGCACTTACACCTCTAATCGTCATCGACTGTTCGCGACAGAAAGATTCCTTGCTAGGGAAAGCTGTCGTTCTTCGAGTTACTTTCGAAACTCACAAAAGCATTCCAGCGAACACTACTGCTTACTGTCTCATTTTGCACGATCGTGTATTTACGTATAATGCATTGACAAAGCAAGTACGTCAACTGTAAATGAAATCGTTATATACGTCCAAGGACCTGTTACCTTTATTAGTATAGTCGCACGCTTCGATCATGCTAGTTATCGATGTGCAAGGTTTCAAGACTTCAGAAAAAGACTTTGCACCCAAGGAATTAGCCGTGTTTGATGGACATCGTGTGTCTCACTACGTTTTCAAACCTCCATTCGCCTTTCGCAACTTACCACCCACGTTTCGTCAACAAGCTACTTGGTTAATGCATAATCATCATTGTCTGGATTGGAATGAAGGATTCACTCCTCCCTTTATGCTCCCTGTAATTCTGCAACGCTTAACTCAGCAGGCGGATACCATTTACGTGAAGGGATCTGAAAAGAGCAACTACATTCGACGTTTCGTATCACAACCGGTGGTGGAGTTACCAGAGGAACCAGCTCTACAGGCTATGCTTCCATCATGCTTTTATCATCATCATTCACTGTGCTATTGTGCATTAAGTAATGTATACTACTTATATAAAACTCATGTAATGGATTTTTCAGAATAAAGTTTTTAAATATTCATAATGGTTTTATTAAAACAACATAATAAGATTACAACTATTTATTCATTGTCTATTACAACTTATATAACTATTCACGATTAAATATAACAATTACTAAACTTTAATACCCAATCCAGATAACATCATATGATTACAACTATTCATTGTCTATTACAAACTTATATAACTATTCACGATTAAATATAACAATTACTAAACTTTAATACCCAATCCAGATAACATCATATGATTACAACTATTCATTGTCTATTACAAACTTATATAACTATTCACAATTGAATATATAACAATTACTACCCTTTAATTCCCAATCCAGATAACGCACTAAACCCGAAGGAAAACCGACAGCAGCAAGGTTGTCACGTGCACGTTCAGTTGCAGCAATCCATTCACTATACGGTGTAACACATTTACATTTGATAAGAATGAAATCACATTTATCAGGCAACAAGTTAATAGTATGACGATGTATGAGCAACCCCTGTTCTGTACATGTGGAATTTTGTATATTTATAAGTTTACCATTTTTTAACAAATAATGGACTTCTACACCTGCACACGAAGTGTGTCGATAATCGTTTTCACTACGTACAACCACAGTGTTCGATAGTTTAGCTCTTTCGATTAACAACCCGGTATTGTGCGTTTTATAACGCGAAAATTTAATTTCACCCTTATCTGTTGTTTCAAGAACCCAGTAATGTTGCCAACCCACTTTGATTGAACCCATTTTTGTAACTGACGGTAAGCGACTGATGTGACTATTTAAACTATACCCCCACCACTTTTAAAACGTGTATTATAGATACCCTCTCTATACTCTTCTCTCAAAACTGGAGCGATTACATTTTCTACGTAGCTTATTCGTCTCTGAAATCGTACCCTATCCCTTGCTATTATCTCCCATTGACTTCTGCGTGCTTGACGATGTGCATACTCCCATGTTAACATGTAATGTATTTTGTTTTTACTTTCATCAAATGTCACTAAACCACCCATTTAATCCGTCCTCTATTAAGTCATATGCAAAGTCCCTTAGATGTTGCGCAATGAGCTTTTTTACCAAACACTCATCACAAATCACACCTCTAATGAAGTCTTGACACAACTGCACGCCTTTTCTATATCGTTGTGCTAACTCTTGACAATATTCTGGACTGAATATCCCCGTACCATGAACAGCTTCGTGTGCCGCATCCTCCTCTAGCGCTTCTAATTCACACCGTAGTTTCACCACAGCATTCAGTTTATCAATAGCTTTGCTTGATACGTCTTCACTGTTACGCGTCTCCATTGTATTTCACTACGTTACACCTAGACCATGTGTTCTTATATTCACCCGCCCCCCACCCTTTCCCCTCTTCATTCTTCCATTACGCAATACACCTTTTGACTTCCACATCCACTATTACCTTTTCTGGTAGATAATGCACAACTTCTAGCATTCCAAACACGTTCGGGATTTGCATCTTCATTAATGGTTCCAATATGTTTGTGATGTTCACTATGCAGTCACCCGGCATGTCTACAACACCATCTATTATGCTATGGTAGAAATTGAAAAATTCCAAACCCTTCAGAAGGTTTAATCGATATGTTAGTAACGGTATTAACTGCCACAGCTCATATAAGGACTCCCACGCTAAATACAATTCATCATCTCCTGCATCAGTTATCTTTATGATTTTTGTTTTATCGTAATTTCTGTTAACACGCTCAAACGAGATAGTTTTTGTACCCATTTTCAAAGGAACCCCGACCTCTTCTCCTGCTTTAAAGTATTTATTAATGACTCCTTCATTGGTTATTAACGCGTTCCACTCCGTTTCATCAAACAGCATGCACTGATTCTTTACTCCAGCTACTTTTATTACAGGAGTGAATCCCAAATGAGCACATAATCCAACAAATACAACTTTACTTTTTGATTTGTTTAAATAAAACACTGATTGATTCACTAGCGGTGCCCATTTAGCATCCTTAGGAAGCTCGTTTGGAACCATCAACTGCTTTTCTAGAGCTTGCGCTTTCGCATTCTCAATTGATTTAGCGAGGCTTTCCATTGTAACACTGCACTGTACACTGCAACTGCAAACGCTTTACTCTTCCCATACATGCAACCTGCTATATATATCTACAGCTTGACCTTGAATGGTGTTTGATGACCTTGAAGAGTGGTCTTGAATGCATTGTTGCCATACTGAGGGCCTTGAGAATGCGGTGTTGCCATATTGATGGCCTTGAGAATGCGGTGTTGCCATATTGTTGACCTTGAGAATGCGGTGGTGCCATATTGTTGACCTTGAGAATGCGGTGGTGCCATATTGGTGACCTTGAAAATGCGGTGTTGCCACGTCTACGTGACATAGATAGATTCAAGGTCACCATGTGTTAGAGAGAGATAGGTTCAAGGTCAAGGTCAGGAGTGGGGGGTGGGTCCAGAACTCTCATTTTTTCCCTACTCATACACTTCTCGATACTTCTCTTAGTGTTACAACACTTGGGTGTTGTGAGACCTGCTTACGAGAAGCGTTGGTATGATGTATATCAATCGGTTTCTATCACTCCCATTGGTTTGGTAATTCAAGCGACCTTCAAGAGTACCATTCATTCTTATGCGCACGCATAGATGTACAATTGGGTGCTAAATTAGTGCACCAACTTTATTGTTAGTAGATATTTCCGATAACAAAATTCTATGCTATGCTACTGTTTATCTTGCGAGTGTAAAAGTCTCGAAAAGTGTTAGACACCTTTTTATTTCCTAACGCTTTAGTGTTGGGTGTTACAAGTAGCGTTAAAACACACCACTGCTATATAAGCAGTGTTTGCAGTGTGTATTCAGTTCCAAACATCTCACCGTTTGCCGGTTTATAAAAATTTTCAAACGATGAGACGTTTGAAAATTTGGTGCGTTTCATTTCAAAAGTAAGGTTTAGCTTTATGTATGAGAACTTGCATCAAATGTCGGTCTCTCAGTCTATTTTATTAATGCGTAAGATATATTTTGCGTTGTTGATTAAAATAAGGTAGCTCGGTGCGGGTCTCCACTAACCCTCGGGGCTCCGTGCATACGCCCGGTTACCCGACCTTAGGGACGCTTCTGGGCACTCCTGTTCGATTTGTGAACGCAGATAATTTTTTATTAGTTTTAGTTTACTAAATAAGTGCTCACAAGTGGCGGAAGATACAGGCAACGTAAGCGCAACCGGGGTGATATTCGAAACACGTACATTCGAAAAACTCAATTAAGAAATCTGCATTTTATAAATTGGCACAATCAATTGGCCTTAAATCGTTTTTATAGGTAGTTTAATGCCAAATCTGTTGCTGATTTCGTTAAATCTTCAGTGGAAGATTATTGGAGAGAAAGTCCTGTTAAAAAAGCAAAATCGGATGCGACGTTCGCTAAAATTCTGATAACTCCATTCAGTTTGCTGAATCATCGTATCTAAAACACAATCGAGCTATTTTGAAATGGTCAAGTGCTGTTAAAGATGCAGCATCATTTTGGGCTTTTTCATCAAACATTTTCCTTACTTTTTTTGGCGTTTTTCTATAAATTCGTGTTCTATTGATACCTTGATAGGCAGGTCTTTTGCTGTGGTGATGAATTTGTTGCTTTGATGGTATCTAAAATCATTGAAAATTCTCTTAATCCTTGACGTGATACTCTTTCTATAGATAGCCATTTAGACTCAGATTTACTTTAACCGACAGAACAGAGTTACAACGCACCCTACCCTTTTGATGCAGCTTGGCAAGCTGAGTCGAATGACACTATAGTATCGAGGTGCGGAAATGCCCCGTTCAAAAGCTATGTTAAGTCTATGGGAGAGACTTTTTTCGTGGAAAATCAATAGGGCATCGAAATCAATGGTGTTTTTTTCGTTTTTGGTTTTTGAGTAAAAATATTCAATACGGGAGTGCCTGCGACGTTAGGTTAGGTTAGATGCAGAAAATCATTGAAATTAATGTACCATTGGATTTCAATGAAAAAATTTTTATAAACTAAACTTGTTAAGGAGGCGTTTCCGCACTTTGGCACCGGCATCGTTCCACTAACCTCTTTAAGCCCTGCTGATTGGCTTTTGTGTGTTTGACGGCAGAGGTGTTTTTCGCTTCTAGTTTTTGGGTTAAAATATTCAATGCTTCGTTAGGTTAGATTAGGTCAGGTAAGATTACGTGCAAAACATCATTAAAATTAATGCGCCATTGAATTTCAATAGAAAAATATTCCCATAAACTAATTTTTTAAGGGGGCGTTTCCGCACTTTGACACCGGCACCGTTAACTTCCCTCTTCAAGCCCTGTGGATTGGCTTTTATGAGTTTGACAGCAGAGATGTCTTTTTCGTTTTTGGGTGAAAATATTCAATACGGGCGCGCCGGCGGCATTAGGTTAGGTTAAGTCAGGTCAGGTTAGGTTAAGTTAGGAGCGGAACTTCATTAAAATTATTGCGCCATTGAATTTCAATTAAAAAAAATTCCCATAAACTTAACTTTTTAAGAGGGGTGGAACCGCTCGACTCCCCTCTTCAAGCCCTGTGGATTATCGCCTTTCCCGTCCCTTTTGGGAGTGCCCGCTAAAGAAAATTCAAATTTGACAAAGCTTCCCATCGTTATGTTGATAACGCTTTGTTGATATAATTAAGTGCGCCTTGTACTTAACCTGAAAAGTGGTGTGAGTTCCCATAATCCACGAAAATACCCTTTTTTACAGTTGAAATGGTCGATTTCTCAAAAAGTATCACTCGTTCAAAAAAATATAATTTTTGTACAATTCTTTCGTTATCGTAGGATCAGCAGAAACGGAGATGTCCACCAAAAACCAATAATAATAATCCACCCCTTTCAAAGGGTGTAACAAGGGGACACGCGGTGAGATCAGCAGGACTTTTCAGAATATATTTGGAACATATTCTGAAAAGTGGAATGCAAAAATAAAGGTCTCTACCAAAAATCAGCTTCTTGGCACCTTATCTGAAATTAAAATGCTTTGTTATTGAACTAATAACCGAAAGGGGCGCAAAATGTTGCGGGCGCCTGTCTTACTTAATACGCCCCCGTGTGTAAATTTATTAAAACATGTTAATTTTTACATATTTTTGTTTTTTAATAGTATATTAAAGTATTAGTTTCATAAGACGCGTTTTTAGCGCACGCGTCCGAGTTTAGAAAACGACCCGCGAAGCGGCGTTTTCTAACGGACAAGTGCGCTAAAACGCCTTATGAAACGAATACTTTATACTATTTTTTATACTTGCGTCGTTATTTCGTTAATTATTAAAAAATAAATTAGTTTTAAATAAGATTTGTTAGTGAAATTTTGTTAAGTACTTTTGACAGTTGGCTGCACTGAAAATTCAACTTCAGCATTTGTTATTTAAATTGTTTTGTTTTTATAAAATTAATTTAGTTTCTGTGACAAGAAGGTAAAATGGTCAGATATTCTCTCCCTCCATCTTATTAAAAATAATTAACTTATCTTAATTAATCTTAATCTTATTAAAATATTGGAATTTAACCATATTGATAGATTTATAACAACTGCAGAAAATAACCAACATTTAGCTATGAAAGTAAGTAAAATTTTGTGCTAAATACTTTCAATTTTTAATATATTTCAATTATTTAAGGTTGCGTTAATAATGGGATTCTGTGGTGCCTGCCGAAGAGATGAATTGACCAACATGTTATTAGACGATATTGTGGTCAAAGATGATGTGTTCACTGTGACTGTAACAAAAACAAAAAATAAAGTTCGAAGAGAATTCTTAATTACAGAGAAACTGTGGATTGATTTAATTAAGCAATATTTGAGCCTAAGGCCTAAGAAAATAAACCACAGGCGGTTTTTTATAACCTACCGCAATGGAAAATGTATTTCTACTCCTATCGGTATAAACACCATGGGAAAAGTTCCTTTTATTATTGCCACTTATTTGCATTTAGCCAACCCGAAGCTTTTTACAGGTCATTGCTTTCGACGTTCAAGTGCTTCCCAATTGGCAAACAAAGGTGGCGATTTAATAACTATAAAACGGCATGGAGGTTGGAAGTCTTCAGCTGTGGCTGAGGGCTGTATTGATGCTTCAGTTAAAAAAATGGAGGTAGCTGAATTGCTATCTAATAAGCCATGTACTTCCACTTCAACGGCTCAAGTGGTAATTGACCAGGCTTCCACTGCTTCATTTTTACATGAAGAATCACACACTTTTAGCAGCAATCCAATAACGAGTCAACAAAACATTGTTGAGGGGCAAAATCTACCGTCGTTTAAAATTAATGCTCAGGACACTTCCACTGTTACAATCAAAGTGTATAATAACTGTACTTTTAATACAAAAGATGTATAAAGAATAATTTGTGAATTTATTAAATAATTTTTAATTTAATTAATTTATTTTGTGTATGTTTATTTTATATTTTAAAAGTTTTTGCATTTTATCACATAACAACATAACCGCACTTTTAAATATAATAAGTTTGACATTTAAGAACAGCAGTTAGGTGCTACCAACTTTAAAAAACAAAATTTTACTGTTTCCAGTACTCTAATACATCTCATTAGGAGACGCAAATGCGTGTCCTAATGGAGTTCATTAGGACACGTAAGTATAAAAATTATATTTTTGTACGACCCTGCTATTTCGGATTGTTTACCAAACTTGGTTTTAGAACAGTAGGTTATGTTTACTGGTTACTAAGCAACAACGCGTCGGTAAGTAATTACTTACAGTTCAGTTCTGTCAAAAACAGAACGGTAAGTAAATTATATGTAATTTATAAAATAAATGCATCAGCTTTAGATGTCTCTTTCGTGAAAAATCATTATTTTCTAAATAATTATTGAACTATTTAAAAAAATTTATGTTTTTATTTAAATTTGCTGTGAAAAAATACCCAATAAATAATAATAACAACTATCTATTTATTTATGTTGAAACTACAAAAATATCGTGACATTCAAAAATAAAATTACAAACGTATCCATGGTAACGACAAAACCTACTTAATGGTTGGTGGATATACAGGGCAAAAATAAATTATCTTGAATCTATTTTTTTACCATCTTTGGGATATTTCCTTAGTTAATACATTTGTATTCATAAGGGTCGTACAAAAAATAGTATAAGCATCTCAAACAGTAAGGGTTTACCGATCTCCTCAAACATTGTCGTCGATCGGTAAACTGTCCTTACTGTTCTCGATACTTAATATACTATAGTGGACCTGGTGTTGCTACTACGACACTGGCTGACCCTATTAAAATTCGCTGAATCTGTGGTAACTTCACATCCCCTTCATCCAGTAGCCATTTTTAACGTACCAAACATTGCGTTGATATGTGGTATACAGTTTCACTTCCTTGTCTGTAAGGTATGTATTAATTTTAATTTTCTCCGCTATAAAAATTAGCAGCTCGACCGGAGATCGAACCTGTGACACTTGGATTATGAGATCAACATACCACAAATGTGACATCACTAATTTCCAGAAGCTGGCCGTATTCACGTTTTTTTTATCTAACATACTCTTTTCCATTTTAAAATGATAACTATTTCTTAAACATAACAAAAACAGTGCAGAACATAAATATTAATTTCGTTTAAGTATATTTTCCCATTAAAGCACCAGTCTTTCCCTTATAGGTACACACACCTCATCTCTATCATTCGTAATAGTTAATGAAGCGGTTTCACTTATTAAATAGTTATTATAAACTGGTTTTAAATTGTAAAAAAACTTAGAAATTTCTGAGAACGTTAATTTTTTACTTGTTTAATAAAAAAACAGCTTTATAATAAATTGTGTTAAAAAAACCTTTTGAGTTTCTTGTAACTTTTTTTGCTTTGCTAACTAATAGCTTTTGCTTTGCTTTGCTAACTAGCGATGCGGGTTGATATATAAAATTCCTCCCCTAATAAATATCAAATGTCCGTGAGAAACTTTCAAAACGAGCCGTAACGAATTTTAATATATATATAAATTATAAAAAAATCTGCGTTTTGGTCTAAAACTAAAAACTATAATAAAAACCAGACAACCCTCAAATCCTTCAGTTCGTGTCAACCGGAAGTGGCATTTTACTAATCTATTCACGTCAAGGCCCCTATTGACCTCAATCCTCGACAATTTCGGCGCCAAACATCTTCAACTTAAGTTTTATATCCATGTATATTTATGAGATTCAAACTGTAAAATTTTAAAACAAAATGTATTTTAATGGTGGATTAAAACGAAAGGAAGCGTCAAAATGCATCTAAATTGCTAACTAACATGAACATCTATCTAAACGACGACGTACACACACACAATGGTATAATAAAATAATAAGTTCCGAAATTAGATCGAAACGGAAGCCGAATTTGATAATGCTGCAACGGAAATACAAACGCGATGAGTAATAAACAGAGAAAAGCGAAATCAATTTTCTGGACTTGCGATATTATTCTATGTAATGAATTAGCATTAATTATTAATTGTGTAGGTGTGTGCATTACAAAAAAATAAATAAAATCCGGGACGTAGCTGAATTATTTTGTTTGGGGAACTTGACTATCATAGTAAACATTTGATATTGTCGTGTTTCTCAAAGTTGCCTTTAAATCTTAAGTTGCGTTTCGCGTTTTGCAGAAAGAAAGTTCACTGTCGTTTTTAAATTATATTTACTATACTAAATGCAAGAATAATGACGTTACTAGTTTTAGATCTCAACTTGTACTGACTACATTATGGAAATGTAATTCTAAAGGAAACTGTTATTGGTATGTGATACATATTAAATACAAACAATGACTTGGACGATTGAACTTAAATATTTGTTGGTGAACCAGAAAAACAATGTTAATTTGTAAACTATGGAAAATGGATGTAAACAAATGAATAATACAATCCAATAATGATAATTGATGTATAAACATTATAGTCATCAACTATTAAAAATAACTAATATTGAAAACGTTATATATGATATAAGCTGAAGGTGAGGCAGGATAATAATAATATAATAATAATAATAAAATATTAGTAGCAGTTTTAGTAATATTAGTGGTAGTGGGTATATAACATTATGAATGAAAACGTCGACAAAATTTATTGATTATTACTTACTTATTTACTAGTATTTATGCATAGCTTTTCTAATTTTGCATTGAGTTGATATAGATTTTTCAGGTTGACGGGGAGCCATTGTTGATTTTGTGCAACAAAAGCAAATCGCCAAATTACGTTTATTAGTCTAACAGGATATATCGCCATAAGACTTAATGATCAGAAAACTAGTGGATTCGATTTCCAAGGTTGAATTATCTTCAAATTTGGGTCTTAAATCTAGAGCTGCAGAACTTCGAATACTTAATTTCAAAATGGCAACTCAAACCTCTGAAACTCGTCATTTCAAGATTTCGAAAATCTAACATTTTGACAATTTTAGTTCAAACAGTCAAGTTTCTAGAATCTTAAGCTTGACGTTTTTAGATATCCACTAAGTATGTTTTGAATTTCAGGAATTTAGATATTCAGAAACTTAAGACTTTCCGAAAAGATATTTCCCTTATTCAGATTTTGGGTTGGCAAAAGTTAGAATGATAATTTTTTTTCCTCATACACCAATGGTGTCTGTCTATTAAAACTGGTCTATAAGACCAACCATTAACTTTTTTTTGATACTCTTAAAACTAAACTAATTAAATACTTAAAACTAGAGTTCATCCGACGATGTCCTTTAGTATTTTTAGCCACTATTAAACTCTCACTATGCTTTGCTTTCCACTGCACTACACAAGCTCTAATGGTTTTGTCCTCTTCAGTCTTTGAACAATATGTTAATTGTTCAATAGCTGAAGAGCTTCTGCGTTTTCGTGTTGGTGGAGCCTGGCTTCGTGTTTGCCAGCAAACCTTTTGATCTGTTCCTTGATCATTGGGATGTTGAGGTCTCGGTGCAAATCGGAGTTACGTATGTACCATGGAGCGTCTACCATGTTGCGTAACACCTTGTTCTTGAACGTTTGCATGATTTATAGATGATTATATTTTATATTATATATTATATTATATTATATGATTTATTTATATATTATTTTATGGTTTTTATGTTGCTATCTTTGATACAGCCCCAAAGCCGGATGCCAGGATGCCGTATAACCATACCGGTTTTAGGATCTGATTGTAGAATAAGATCTTATTATGTACTGACAGTTTGTAATTTCTTCCAAGGAGCCAATAAGGCTGTTTGTATTTGAGTCCCAGTTCTTTTTTTTTCTTTCTTACATGCTCGTCTAGAGTCATGCCTAGGTATTTGGCGTTGTTCTCATAAGGCACAATGGTACCATTGATCTCTAAGGGTAGAGGGTTTACTGACCTTTTGTATGTGAAGCTAACATGGGTGGATTTGACTTCATTTAGTTTATCTTCCATTGTTTGGTCCAATTAAGTATTGTATTGCTAGCTGCTTGTAATTTCTCAATGGATATATCTTGCTCCTTCTCTACTGCAAGGATTGCAGCGTCCTCTGCGAATGTTGCTACTGTGATTCCATTTCCAGTTTTAGTATCATTCGTGTACAACAGAAATAGGATAGGACCAAGGACACTATCCAGTGCCACATCCGCTTTTATTTTTTCAGATCAGAATAATCATCTTCCTGTTTTATTCAGAGTTCAGAATGATAATGAGAATGTAAATATAAGTAAACTTATTATCGAACATCAATTGTATACATAGAACTTGAGTGTTAATTTAGAGATTTAGACTCTTGTATCCTAAACGAAGAGATAAATAAACATGTCAAAACTGCAATAATTCTAATAAAACATAACAAACAAGTGTTTAAGCCAGACGAAGCTAGAGTTAGGTGATTTCCTGACCACACGCTTCTAATACCAACAGTTGGTCAATCTTTTGTAAACCTAGGGACCCCAGGATACCGAATAATGACGAAAATTGACTGGGAAATAGCAATTCTCAAACTTTTAAGTACCACATATGACTGATTTAAGAGCAGCCGATACAAATCTCAAAAAACTAACAGCGGAGTGTTAAAAACCCTCATATCGATTTTTAGCAAAAATAAACTTTTTTTGGTCAAGCAGAATACACAACTTCCGCCCCAATCGATTTTTCTAAAATTAGTATTTTTCACATCTACGGCAAATTTCAGCTATCTAGGACACCGGAAAGCACTGAGAAACCTTTAAAACCGATGACACGACATGGATTTTACAGTTTTGTAGTTGTTATGCTGTTATAATTGACCATTGACAGTATATTAACCACCACTATAGAATGGAGTCCACCATTCGGGCAGCGTTATTTTAACGTGGCGCACCGAATAATTTAATTACCACGGTCCCTTTTCAGGGAGACGAATTGAGATACGCTCAATTAGCGCACTAATGCTATTGAAAAGCTGCCAGTACACACTGGTAGGATCGAGGTATACCTATCCAGACCTATCCTAGCTCTCCAGGCTAATACCGGAGTTATACACGTATTCACTAAACACATAAACGTAACTCAATGTGGCTAGGCTTGGACGGTTATGTCACCCCGCTCTATCATGTTTTAGGCCTCGAGTGTCCTCGTCAGAGCTTCGCTTAATTCTACCTAAATATAATCCCGGTGTGCCTAGTGGACTAGTCACGAGTCATAGTATGAACCGAATAGCTTCCGGAACACAGTACCTGGTGGCATGCTGCAGTTTCTCATAGGCACAGATTTACTCCTCTCAGCCGGGATAAACCTCACTTCAATTCTCCTCCTTAGAATTCAGTCAAACAGCGGATTTCTCACGGTGACCTTAAATGATCTTGTTCCAGATGAGATTCTAATCCACCCACACCGATTCTCATGTTAGTGAAGCTTCCTCCGCAACGTTTAGAAGTAATCGTTGAGAACATTTGCGTGTATCTCTATCACACATTTAATCCTGAAAGCCTAGACGGGGAACCTAAGCTTTATTACAAAATAACCGTTACCCAGACAAGCCTGGGATAGGAGAGCTCGGACCAGTTCTATGGGCAAGCGCCGTGTGGTCTGCCCCCCCTGAGTATTTAGTCCCCAACTTAAGTCGGGGATCAACATTCGACCGTTGGGGTTTCCCACCCCGATCTCCCAGTTATAGGCCTGGTGTGCCCTCAACAGAGCTTCGTTTGCAAGTCTACACGTTAATAGACCCCCGGTATGTACCCTATTCGGGTGAAGTTGTTTTGAGAGTGAGAGGCTATGATACCCCTTTTCACATCGCTCCCTTTAAGAGCAAGGTTCTAGAGCTGCTTCAGATCATAGTACTCAGACTAGTCACAAATCGCAGGGTGAACCGAATAGTTTCCAAGACACAGTACCTGGTGGCATGCGGTTTCCCTTTTCGGTCAAGGAATACCCACTCTGTGCCCGGATAAACTTCACCTTAATTCTCCTCCTTAGGATTCAGCCAAACAACGGGTTCCTCACGGTGACCATGAATAACTTTGTCCTAGGTAAGAAACAAATCCACCCACACCGGTTCTCATGTTAGCGGAGCTTCTTCCGCAACGTTTATGAGTAATCGTCTAGAACACTTGCGTGTATTTCTACCACACATTTAGTCCTGGAAGTCTATGCGGGGAACCTAAGCTTTTTTGACTACGGACATTCAGATACCCAATTTCGTGGACTTCAACTAGAAAATAATAATTTTCGAAATATTAGGTACCATTCAGTAACCTGTTTATACTCGACCGACAAAAATTTTGGAAACCTCGATTTTCAGTGCAATTGAACTATTTTTTGCCCATTGGAATAGCATTGGTCTTTTTACTAGGTCCATAACTTTTGCCAATTTTTAGAATTTCCCAAGTTTAGAATTATTTGCATCATGCATCTGGGCGTGCGCCCAGGAAATTCCATACCAACTCTCAGCCTTCTAGGTCACTGAAAAACAAAAAACCTCTGGAACAGACAGCTACGATATAGATTTTACACTTTTTGTAATTGTAATTTTGTTGTAACTGATCATGGGCCACCGATTATCAAATTTCGTGGAAATTAACTGACAAATAGCGACCCTTGGACCTTTAGGTACTATTTAGGTACTGATTAAGACTCAGCCTTCGCTAAAAACTTTGAGATACTAACAACAGGGTCGTGTTTAGCAGTGTCAAAAAAACGAAATTAAACTTTATTCTTTGTTCCATTGAAATAGCAAGGGACATTTTAAGGCTGCAGCTTCCATGTCAGATCTCAGCCTTCGAAAAGCTTTCGAACAGACACACGACGTGGATTTTGTAGTTTTGTAGTTATTGTAATGTAACTGGCCACGGCCCACCGGATACCGAATTTTGTGGAAACTGACAACTAGAGTATCGAACTTTTAGTACCATTCAGGTACTGCCTGTGGCGCAGCCGATAGAAACTTTAAAAAACTAATAACAAGGTCGTGATTAGCAATATCAAAAACTCTACAAGGTCGTGATTAGCAATATCAAAAACTCTAGAATCTCGATTCTCAGCGCAATGAACCAAACTTTACTTTTTGGCTCATTAGAATAGAATAGAGCCTCAGGTTTTAGAGCCATAACTTCGCCACTTTTAGAATTTCCCAAGTTTTGGTTGGTTTAGGTACGTTATTCAGACAGACAGACAGACACGACATAGATTTTACATTTTTATAATCTTAATTTTATTATACTATGGACTCGTGGGTAACCAATTTCATGGAAATTAACTGGCAAAAACAATTCTCGAACTGTTGAGTACCATGTATATACTAGTTTCGAAAAAATAACAATATGGTCTTTAGTAGCATTAGAAACCCCCTAATACCAATTGTCAGCGCAATTGAACAAACTTTATTTTTTGTCCCATTTAGAAGGCATGGTATCTTTTTAGAGCCCACTTTTAGAATTTCCCAATTTTTCGCATTATTCTCAAGTGTTCAGGAAACTCCATGCTAAATTTCAATTTTGTAGGTCACCATGAAAAACCCCTGGACAGACAGACAGACAAGCATACAAGCCGTGCCTGTTTGTATAAATGGAAACCAATTATTCTAACTAATTCTAATTTGAATCTTGTAACCAATTTTTTAAGAAAATTACAATCTCAACCTCGAAATCTAGTTCTATCCTTCCTTGATACAAGGAACATTCAATAATAATAAAACACATATAGCGTCTCATTAATTTTAGTTAATCTATCTTCTATATATATAAAAGGGAAAGATTGTCTGTCTGTCTGTCTGTCTGTCTGTCTGTATATATGTATGTATGCGATTTTCTCCGCAACCACTGGACCGACTGGATGAAATTGGTATCATTGGAAAGGTCTTGGCCCAGAATAGAAAATAAGACCAAATTGGACTCTGATCGGCCATCGTGGTCCGAAATAACAGCGAAAAACCCATATATGGAAGTTAAAAATGGGTACTAAGATTGATGTGACAAGAAAATATATATAGATATGTTGTCAATTGTCAAATTTGGTAATTTTTGAAATTTTTGAAACGCGCAGCAAAGCGCGCCGGGTATTTGCTAGTAATAAATAAAAGAGAGGAATCGTAAAAGATGAATTTACCGTTTAATTAAGAAAATAAAATCTTACCTTTAAAACAAATTCAGTAGAAAGTGTGTTGATAATGCAACCATTAAAAATGGTTCATTACATATATGTTGAATTCAATACATTAATTTAATGAGGCACAATTAGCTTAATATTTACAAATACAAATCTTTCTTTTGTGATACCTTGTGTTTTACTGTTTTTCTTGGCCAAGGTAGAGTTGAGCGGCGGCTGTTAATTGTAGCAGATGTTTACTGGGCCCTTTTAAATTTTAAGTTTTTGTTTTGTTGATAAGTTTAAGTATAGCGAGACCTTCCTACGTAACACCGCGAGCCAGCCAGGCAGGAAGTTTCTTTTACATGGGGTACAAGTATTTGATAAAAATGCGATCGACTTGTCGCAGACACTATGTTTTTAAAAAAGAAAAGACAATATTAATTAAAACGCTCTTCGACTAACACATTGCCATTTTCAAGACAAAGTAATATAAAATCAAAATGAATTACCTATTTTTCGTTTTCCTTCATTGCAATATATGAGCAAAAAACGGTGCTTTTTACTTTACTGTACCGTTTTTCAGATTTATAATGCTTTTCTTATTAAGCATTTACACAGGTTAAGTTTAAAGGATGAATATCAAATATAGTCAGCTTTTTAAGTATTTTTGTTTTATGAATTTGTTTCATATAAAACAAATTGAAATTTGCTATAATACATTTTGTAAAAGTAAGACAATAAAGGTCATTGCGATCAAAATATATACAAATGTTTGGATCGTATAAGTTAAAAACGTTACTGATAACCTTTACAGCATATTTTAATGAATTTACTTATTTATAGAAAAAGCATGATTCGTACCCATTTTTCACATATGAACTACCCCCCCCCTCCCATTTGAAAACATTTTGGATATTTCATTTATCCGTGGTTGTAAGCTACGAGACCTGGATGTCTTTTTTTTAAATTTCACTATTCTTATTTTAATTTCTAGCCAAACATTTCCTCATTGTGATAATAATCAGCTGTATACAGGGTGTAGAATAACTTCACGCAATATACAATTTTACGTTGGTGATTCAATATTTGGATCGTTGATAAATAAATTCGAAGGATCAGTTATTATATAATAATAATTGCTACAATCCATAACTTGGAAACCAGGCCCTAGAAGCTATAAGCTTTTGCAGGAGGGAGGGGGCGATTATTATTATCATGTAGGCCCTACGTGCGGTACATTTATTATAATTAATAACACAAACTAACATTAAATAACAAAAATAAAAATAAGCAAAAATTTGCCAATAAGCAAAAGATATTAAGGATATTAAGGAATGCTGTAAAGAAAAAAAATTCGAATCGAATAATGCCTGTGGTTGCGGATTGCATTTAATTGTAACCGGAAAAAGTAAAGAAAGAAAACTTACGCTTATGCAAAAATCAGTATATGCTTTGGAAACAAGGGAAAATAGTTTTTAGTTAAATGTCATTTTTAAGGTTATATTGTCTCTCAAGTAGTTGGATCTAACCTTAAAAATGACTTTTAGATACCCAATATTTTCCCTTCATAATTTCAATGTTGCCAAGACATAACTGATTTTTGCATAAACGGAAGTTTTATTTTCTTTATTTTTTCCGAAACCAAAGGTATCATTCAATTCGTTTTTTTCCGTCTAGCATTCCTCTATATCTGTATTGTAAAATAATTATGGAAGATAATATTAAGGTTTGAAAAAAATGGACGTAAATGTGTATTGTGCATAAGCCTGTTCAACACCCTGTATATTGCGTAGAAGTTTCCAGTAAAAGCGTGGAATATACTCCTAATTATTGAAAATGCCTGAGTATAGTTCCATCTCAATATTGTGAATCAAAGACGTAACGTCATCGCATCATTCTCTATTACACAGCTTTATAGATTTATTAGATTTATGATCCTTTCTCATCATTTGAGGTTATGTTTCAAATGATCAAATTGCACAATAATAAATATTTGGTACTATTTAAATTTTTGGAAATTCTGGTCACTTTAAAAGATTTGAATAAATTTTAATTTATAACATACAAAATAAAATACTGCCTTTCTGGCGATCTTTTTTGCTTTTTTTAATTCAAACCCCTAATAGGAGATTCTTAACTACACCACTGAAAAAAATAGAAAACATTTTTTCCAACGTAATATTGATATGCAAGTCAGCTTTTGTCAGAATGTCTAGGAACGCATACGAATAGAACGCACAGCTACATTTTAATTATTTTATAATAAAACGAAAAGCATTTAAGATTCAATATACGTTTAATGTTGCCTCTAATCTATCGTCATAATCACTAACATTATGATACCAATTCTAAATCTGGGAACAAAAAAATTGGAAATTGGAGATTTAAACGATAAAACGTAGATAGGTTCGAACACGCACGGTGTTTCTTCTAAACCATTACAACTTTTTTTCTGTACGCTTTAATAAATAATTCTGTCTAGAAGATACTTAAATTTATATGGGAATTTCTTGTTACTATTATTAATAAAGAGCATCATATCCTATTATCTTTAGATGTTAGTTAAATAATACTAAAAAGTGCAACTTTGTTTTCCGCAGTGATTTAACAAACATACAAAGTTGTTAAACGTTAAAATTACTCCTTGAGAAGATTTATTACCCTATTTATTTACTTGATGATGATTGATTATTTTCAGTACATTTAACAATGTTTGTACTAATTAACAAAACCGTGAGAGTTACTGAATGAAATTCATTATTTGTATACCAAACTTGATTGCTAATAATTAGACTCTCTGAGACCCAGAACGAAGAGCTAAAAGACATTGCCAATATCTTCAGCATTATAATAGAACACGACAAATAAACTTGCTTGATCGGCTCGTGATCATCAAAATTAATAATTAAAATAAATTTTTTTAACAAAGTTACAAGATACCATTGTTATCGAAATACATACGTATTGGCATGTGCCATTAGCAAATGTGTTGGTGCTTTAATCTTGTTCAACGATTTCTCATTCTAGTTTCCCATTAAAAAAACAATATCGAAGTTAAATTAGCATTTTTAAATTTAAATTTACTTTGCATGGATTGAAATAAAAAGCAAAGATTACCTTTTCTACAAGTTAAGAGAAAACGGTAAAGAAAAACAAATAAGGAAATCTCTTACACGAGAAAGATACTATTTAGCAAAAACTATGAAAAAGGACCGTTCCCTGTTGTCTGTACACTCCTTCGATAAGCCACATATAGTTTTATTTTTCCATATACAAGTAACTCTTAAACTATACAATTTAAATCGCAAAACTTAAAACACACTGATGTATGAATTGTAATTTCAGAACTTCAAGATCCACACATCTGAAATACTGAATACGACAACTTATCTTGCAAGACATTGGAATTTTGATTCATAATACTTTGGATTTCAAACATTTTTGGACCTCTGATAAATATATAAATCTTCAAAGCTTCTTAACGTCTGCATTTTAAGTTTCTATTTTTAGTTTTTTTTAAAGATAAAAAATAGCATCCTATTAGCCTTGCTGTCCTAGAGCATTATGAAACAAATAGTACATGTGTAACAGTCAGTTTTTTCTGTCTATTATTTATTTTAAGATCACCTTGTATATTGATAAGAATGTTATTGGGTTATCCGTTAGAAGACACCCTGTATATTATAAAATTCGATTTTCAATGTTTATTTGCAACTCCATCTAGGTTTAGTATTATTGACTGCAAAAATATCGATTTTTCTTTGCGATAAGTTAATTCTTATTGTATTTTTCTCTTATGTTAATTAAATTTAACATTTAATTGCTAAATATCGATTTTTCAAAACACAGGTTGTCCGTTTTCATTAAATTAATAATAGTATTTTTTATGTTGCATCTAGAATTGGTATTTCAACTACAAAATATCATTTTTTCCATAATCCCTGTATGGCCATAAATGTTTTCTAACATTCTGATACGTTAACAAGCCATTGAATCCTAGACGCGTCTTGTGGCGGGAAAATAACTCTCCCGCGACACGATTCTCTTCGAAAACATGCCTTCTTGAATATTTTCTTGCAAGCAGTTAGATTTGGCCATTTACGGTATAATTAGTGCACAAAATGGTTTTGGTAAATACTGGAAGCATTTCATCATTGTTTGGAAGTTTCGTAATGTAACGAAAATAGATATTTCTTTGTGAGGAGAATTGATGCCCTGACTGCATCATGAATTCTAGCTGAATTTGGAAGGATATAGCATCTTTGTTTTAATTAAAGCTTCTTTTTGTTTTATTGACGTGATCAATAAGCTTTTGCGTACAAAATTAATTATTTATAGTTTTAAGTCTCGTGTTCATTTTGGATAACAACGCAGTTTTGTGATAATCTTCATGGTTGAAACTACAAGCTTTATCTTGCTTGTTTGATGTTAATGACGAATAGATGATGAAAACTATAAATGATTAAAAATGGTCTAGCAGTCCTGTGCAGTAGTGTCTTGAATTCCTACACGTGATAACTGGAAACCTTCGCCAAAAGGCTCATAACAACGTGGTGATCAACTGCAACGGGTCGACGGAATCAAAGTTTGTAAACAAATTTAGTTTATAGAAACAACCCGGTGGGTTCTTTACATCTCATTTTTATGTGGAAACGTTATTTAGTTCGTGTATCAAAATTTAAGAGTAAATTACTAGAAGGATGTGTTAAAAAAGTTCATAAGATAACCATTTGAAGAAAATTCATGATACGATAGGAAATCAATTTTTATAAGTTTTGGAACTTAGTTTATCAATTACTTAATGAACTTAAATAATGATCAGGCTTGGATTTTATAAACAATTCTTTAAACTAAGTATAAATCGTTCAAGTTATTATTTATTTTTATGTAAGAACATTATTAATTATAGTAAGATATTATTTAACTGACAACTGAAGGCCTTCTAGTTCACTATTTATCCAATGACTGGAGAAGAAATTTTTGTGTGAATAAATAAAATATATCATTGGAGATTTTGATTTTGTTTTTTATTGGTTGATATTCTTGTGCTCTCAAGGAATGATGGTATTCGGTCCTTGCACGATTGGGGCTGGTTCATTTTAAGATCTAGAACTCCGTTATTAGGAGCATTAATGCCGATATGTTGTTGTTTTAATCAATCGTGCTGGTGTCCTCTCCATAGCTTTGTGAATTTGATGATGATCCAATTAACCCACAGCCTGCTTTAATTTAACAAGAGACGAGTAAATGTATCAGTTACAACTTGACGCCCATTTGTGGGGTTGATTTTTTTGTTTGTTACACATGAACATTTCATTTTATTTATATTGCTTACCAGAGAACTCATAATAACTCTTACCTCTGGGGTGTTTCAAAATATCAAGATTGAATGCTACTTCGCACTAAGCACCACTACTCTTGACATTGTAACATCTAATTTGTAACGACATCGGTTGGTCGCAGTTGGCAGTGTTGAAAGCCATTCTACACTAGGAATTTGCTTGACATTAGTACCAAATGAAGCTTTCTGTAAACTGACAGGTGTGTTGCTGGCCTTTACACCATGAACTTGCTTCGCAACTGCTGTCTCCAGAATCATAAAACGATGCTTAATTCATATCGATTTTGAACTGATTTGTAATATTTTCATTTATTTTGTGAATTTGGTATGTAATATACAGAAAATAAATTCTGCCTCACGGGTTTTGGCTACTGGTTTTATTATATAAATTATTAATACTCCTCACCAATCCGTTTTTGGTTATTATATTGTCTACAAAAACCCTTTTCATGATTTGTGGAAGAGCCGCAAATACAGGGTTTGGCAAAAACATGTTACCACTTAAATGAGAAATCATATTATATTCAATCAACTATATTCAATATTCATTTAACAAAATGATAACTATTTTTACACATTTCTTGACGAATAATTTGTGATATTTATTTATACGTATGATATTTAAGATCATCAGTATAACTAATTTAAGATTAAGCTAATAAAGTATTTAGGTAAATTAAGTTTTTTTTTTATAAATTTGAGAGCCTCCAATTGACTTTTTTTACTAAAGCCATTATTACACGTTAGCTTTTATCGTACTGGTTTAAATAATTTTGTGTAATTTATCGAGGCATTTTGACATATTTTTGCATAGATAAATATTGCACTGTTATAGGCCAAATAAATTGTTTTTCTCTGATATTTTGTTAAAATTTAATTTAATTACCCTCACTTTCATTTCAGTTATGAACTTCAGTAATAAGCAGACTAATCTACCTCGTAGACCAATGGTAAGTTTCAAGAACGCTTTACAGTATAAAATTTTACTTTATTAAAAAAAAATTACACAAACTTTGTTTTCCTTTTGACACTAAATACCTCCTTGATGTAAATTCAGGTTGAAGCTGCATACGGTTCAGGATATCAAGCTTGTGATGGTTTTTTATCGAGGAGAATTTCTGCAGTTCTTGCAGATTCAATTTTATTATGCTTGGAAACATACACGCCAGGATGGCGTTCTAAAGTAAATGAGCTGAAAACTATTTTATCACCTGCTTTAAACAATGATAAGATTTCTTCGATAGTAGATAACAAATGGGTTTAGTGGAGCCACACAACCTTGAACTCTCATTTGACCTCCTTTCACTTTTCAAGCCCCACCCTTTTATAAGCCACGTCTCCCTCTCTGCTTTCCCCCTCTCCAAGCCAAACCCTTTTATAAGCCACGCCTCCCTCTCTCCTTTCCCCCTCTCCAGACCCCTACCATTATAAGCCACGCCTCTCTCTGATTTCCCTCTCTACTTGCCTCACTTGTTTTCAAGACCCCCCGCGCTTGGTAAGCTACACCCCTTTATAGACCACTTCTCATAGACAGCACCCCCTTAGCTCTAGACAGTTACAATTACATTAATATCTCCAAATATATTAATAGGATGTAAAAAAAAGGTATAGCCAAATGAAGTTTGGATAATAAGAAATTCGTAACAAGTACATCTTCTTTATTCAATCGTTCGAAACTAGTGTGCTACGAAACAGAAAAGTGTGGTACAATATAAAACATTATACAATCACATTAGTAGCTCCAAATATATTATTAGGATGTAAAAACGGTATGGTCAAATGAAGTTTGGATAATAAGAAAACCTTATCAAGTACATCTTCTTTATTCAATTGTTCGAAATTAGTGCTTTTACGAGACAAAAAGTGTGGTACAATATAAAATATACAGCTGAACGTAAGTTCGTAAAGAAACACATCTTGGGTAATAAGAAAAAGCATATCATATAATAAAAAATATATTTATTAAAAACTATTTACTATTATATTAATCACTATTTATTACAAATATTGTTTAACTAAACTATATACTATATTATAATTACTCGGGTCGAATACGAAAATGGTTGCGGCTGTTGTACAGCCATGTCTCCATTTCATACTGATTGAATGGTCTAGACTCCACGGCACTATTCTAACCGGAGGAACCAAAGCCGTTTGTATCTCGATCAGTAGGAGTAGTGGAACACTTCACACGCTGCCGGATAGTAAATCTTTTCACATATTAGTTGGGCAATTCCATCACCGGCCCTAACAGTGTAGGGATGACAGGAATGATTGAACAGCAACACAAAATTGTTCCTCTGTAGTCTTCATCGATAACGCCTACACCAACGTCCAAAAAATGATAATGTGCCAATCCAGAACGTGGTGCGATGCGGCCATATGACCCTGGAGGCAATCTTACTTGCAGCCCCGTATTAAACAACCTCTTATCCCGAGGGTGAACAATACCAGTTTCGACACTGCACAAGTCAAAACGGGCAGAAAGCGGCGTAGCTCGTGTTGGTGCCACAGCATCTGTATGAGCTTTTTTAAAAAACAACAACGGCTGGTCTGCATCTAGTGGAAATGCCATGATAATGATAATGATAATTAAACACTAACTTTGAACGATTGAATGAAAGGCAAGAATTAAATTTGTATATATATGATTTGACCCTTCTCCACACCAAGAAAAGAGGGCAGGCCGTTGGCTCCAGGAGAGGGGGGCGTTGCCCCCCCATCCCCCCCAACTTTGGACAACATTAAAAGAAAACAACGCAGAGCATAGATCCTTAAGACCCGTAACAAGATCAGAGAGCTGAGAGAGGTAGCGAAGAAGTATGAATGGCAATTTAAGAATGATTGGTTTGATGATGTGCATAAGTATGTTAGAAGGAGAGATTTGCATGCAAAATGTATGGAAGAGTGGAAAGAGTGTTTGAAAGTTCTTAGAGAGTTAGAGAAATGAATGTAAAGGTTGGTGTGTGTGTGTGTGTGTGTGTGTATGTGTGTCGATGCACTTTCTCGTCGAGTAACGTTTTCAATGTATTAGATGAAGTGCGATAATTGCAATAAATCTTTCTAGAGAAAAGATCTCAAAGACCACTTACAAAAATATTGTAAGGATACGACTGGGGAAGGTCCAGCTCCAAAACGAACACGGGTGGTTCCGCCTGCAGGTAAGGTTTTTTGATAAATAGTCTTTGGAATTTTTTGTGCTGAGTATGCCTGATATCGTTTAGCTCTGGTCTTCTGTGAAAATATGCTGCGTTCCAGCTATGCAGCGCATACGCGAACTAATGATCACAAGGAAAAAGCTGCCCGAGCATTAGATGGGAAATAGGGGATAGCTGTTATGGAGTCTGCATTCAAGTCTCGTATTGCTAGCCACAGAGTCTCCACTAATGAACATCATGTGGATACGTCGGAGTTTATGGAGGATATTAAAGCTAAGGTGTTCAAAGTTCTAAGTAATGAGGTGAACAAGCATACCTCGATAAAAGTAAATGTGGAGTTATTTGGATATTACGTTTTCGAAGCCAAGGGTTTGGAAGATATCAAGTCCTTCAACACAAAGAATTCTGTGATCAGTCCAGGTTCTGATCTAGAGGGATATTACGAAAATATCACTGAAATATTGGCTACTAAGTCTGAGGAATTTGCAGAGCGAGAATCAGGTATGACATTTAAAACGGCGTGGAAGCGAAAACTTATGTGTTTTTTATGTTTCCAGGTTGAACATTAGTCAGATTGCTGTTTTTAGAAGTAAACGTTAATAATTTTAACCCCCTACGTGCTTCATCTTACATCCCCCTACCCACTCAGATTCGAAAAAAGGGAGCTGTCATTAACGTGCAGAATAAAGATGAACGATGCTTTGCTTGGAGTGTGGTTTCTGCTCTTGTGCCCCCTAACGGAAGTGCTCACAGATGTAACTCGTATCCGGATCCTAACGAGGTATTGGACTTGACAAATGTGGAGTTTCCGGTGAAAGTAAGAAAATAGATAAGTCTTTGAACGATAATCCTCGAATTTCCGTGAACGTTTACGGTTTGGAAAAGATTTTTAAGAATAACGTTCTAAAGTATGAGGTAGTTGGACCTTTGTATTTTTCGAAAATTAAAAGAGAAGTACATGTAAATCTCTTATTGGTAGAAGACGATCACGGAAATGGGCATTATTGTTGGATTAAGAATTTTTCTAGGTTATTGCACAAACAAATTAACAAGCACAAAGGAACTAAATACTTTTGTGATGATTGTTTGCAATATTTCGCGACGCCTGCAAAATTAATGAGACACTCGCAACATGATTGTAATCATGTTTATGCTAAATTACCAAGCACTGGTTTGATTAAAGATAAGGTAGGAAAAGAAATTCCGGAGAATATTTTGAAGTTCAAAAATTTGTCTAAGCAGTTAAAATTACCGTTTGTCATATATTGCGATTTTGAGTCAATGTTAGTGCCTGTTTATACTACGGTGCCTGATGATGGTCAAGCAGTTACCGTTCGCACACAGCACCATATCCCGTATTCTTTTTCGTTTTATATAAAATGTTCCTGCGATGACTCGCTTTCGAAATTTTATATTTACAGGGGGGATGATGCTGCAAAAGAACTCACTAGAAAATTAGATAAGGAAGTTAAACGTATTTATCACGATTATCTAAAACCGAAACAACCTTTGGCTTTAACGGGGGAGGAAGAAAACGAATTTCAAGCTGCTACCACCTGCCATATATGTAAAGGGTCGGTTGAAAATGATGTTAAAGTTAGAGACTAATGCCACGTTAGTGGTAGCTTTCGCGGGTCTGCCCATATAACTTGCAATCTTCATTATCAAATTCCAAAGTTTATACCCATCTTTTTTCATAATTTGCGTGGATACGATTCGCATTTGTTGTTTGTTTCCAAATTAGGAAAAAATTTATCCGATGAACAGTGTGTAGAAATTAGAAGAAAATTTGGTTCTGGTGAACTGTTTCGACAAATGCGAAAAAAGGTGTTTTTCCTTATGCGTATGTTGACGACTTTTCAAAATTAGATGAAACGCAACTACCGACTCGTGACAATTTTTATGATCAACTCCGAAATGAAAATGTAAGCGAAGAAGATTATAAACGCGCGTCGGATGTGTGGAAGTTATTTGAATGTAAAACGTTGGGTAAATATTCCGATATATACCTAACGTGATGTGTTACTACTGACGGATATTTTTGAGAATTTTCGATCGGTGTGTCTTGAATACTATAATCTTGATCCGGCACAATATTTCACGGCGCCGGGTTTGAGTTGGAAGCCTATGTTAAAACATACGGGTGTAGAGCTTGAGTTGTTAACCGATATTGACATGTTACACTTTTTTTAAAAAGGAATACGAGGAGGGGTGAGCGTGTGTGTTGGACGCAAAGCTATTGCAAATAACAAATTTCTTCCAAATTATGATCCCTCACGACCCAGCTCCTTCACAATGTATCTAGATGCCACGAATCTTTACGGATTTGCGATGCGACAATTCTTACCTCGTGGTAACTTTACGTGTCTGCCAGAGCGAGAAATTCAAGATGTAGTCATGCAGACTACAGACGAATCCCCCCAAGGTTTTGTCCTGGAAGTGGATTTGGAAATTAGTGAAAATTTACATCATGCGCAGAATGAATTTCCCTTTTGTCCCGAGATAATGGCACCACCGGGAAAAAACAACAAAATTTGTATAAAATAAATCCAAGTACGTAATTCATTATCGTAATCTAAAACAGTATTTGGAACACGGTTTAGTATTAACAAAAATTCATAGGATTCTAAAATTTGATCAATCGTCTTGGTTGAAGCCTTATATAGATTTAAATACCCGTTTACGAAACCTAGCTAAAAACAGTTTTGAAAAAGATTTTTTTAAATTGATGAATAATAGTGTCTTTGGTAAGACGATGGAGAATGTTGAGAACGAGTGGACATAAAGTTATTGTCTCATTTTGAAAATATTGGAAAGAAACGTGGTGCCGAATCCTATATTGTTAAAGCTAATTTTAAAAGTGCTGCTGTTTTTACGGAGAATTTGGTAGCCGTGGAAATGGAACGAGTTTTAGTGCTTTATGACAAACCGGTTTATGTTGGTTTTAGTATTTTAGACATTTCGAAAACTGTGATGTATGATTTTTACTATAATTTTCTAAAACGTTTGTATGGCGATCGAGTTTCCTTACTTTATACGGACACAGACAGTCTAATAATTGAGGTATTCACGGAAAATTTTTATGAAGACATGAAACTGCACTTGGATAGATTTGATACTTCAAATTTTAAAAATGATAACTTGCACGGAATTCCACCAAATCAAATTGGTTGAATTGGCTTGGTAAATTTAAAGATGAATATATAGGCATTCCCCTAAGAGGTTTTTGGGGTGTTAGCGCGAAAGCATATTGTTGCGAAAGGATAAATGATGTGTGTGAAAAAGCGAAAGGAATAAAAAAATGTTATAGAAAATGTACGCGAAGATTATGAAAATATCGTTGAGAATAAAGTCAGCGTTATTTTCTGTAAAATGTTTATCTTTAAGACAGAGCGTCATAACATATATACGGAAATGAAAAACAAGATTGCACTTTCCGCCGTAGATGATAAACGGTATTTAATTCCTGGCACCACAAAAACCTTAGCTTGGGGGGACGTTGATATTGTTCCAGAAATGGTAAATGAAAATTTAGATATGCTTATGGAAATTATTGATGACGATTTACAAAGACAAGATTTAAGTCGATTGATAGAATTGCTAGAGAATGAATTGTAATTTTGTTTTTATTTAATTTCTATTTAATTTTGTTATTATTAGTAAAATAAATGTAACATGTTAAAAGCGTGTGTCAATGTTTGTCTACTGTATATAAATAATTATGTAAACGTGTGCTGATGTTTGCCTACTGTATATAAATTCAATATAACTAAATGTTGTATTAATTTTGTCTGCTGTATATAAATAATTATGTAAACTTCCCTAGTCTATAAAATCCGGGTGGAAATCTTCAAAAGTGGTAAGGATGTAGCTTAAAAAGCTTTTAACGTAGCGTATTGCTCAGTTACAATCGAAATGGGTTCAATCAAAGTGGGTTGGCAACATCATTGGGCACTTGAAACAACAGCTAATCGTGACATTGTGTTTTCTCGTTATAAGACTCACAATACTGGGTTGTTAATCGAAAGAGCGAGACTTCCGGATACTGTGGTTATACGAAGTCAAGATGATTTTTGATACACTTCCTGTATCATCAATAGAAGTCCATTATTTGTTAAAAAATGGTAACCTCATAAATATGAAAGATTATGGATGTACAGAACATGGTTTGTTCCAACATCGTCATACTATTAACTTGTTGCCTGATTAATGTGATTTTGTTCTTTTCAAATGTAAGTGCTTTACATCATATAGTCAATGGCGTGCTGCAACTCAACATGCACGTGACAACCTGCTGCCGGGTTCCCTGCTGGTTTGGTGCATAATCTGACTAGGGAAGTAAATGATAGTAATTGTTAAATGTAAATAATTGTGTAATGTTAAATTTTGTTTAATTGTGAGTAATCATGTATCAAACATAAATTAGTTTGTAGTACCAATGAATAAATGCTGCAATTAATATGTTGTTTTTAATAAAACCATTAACGAATTTAAAAAAACTTTATTCTGAACAATCCATTACATGAGTTTTATGTAAGTAGTGTACATTGCTTAATGCACACTAGCAGAGTGAATGACGATGATAAAAGCATGATGGAGACATAGCTTGGAGAGCTGGTTCCTCTTCTAGCTCCAACACCTGTTGTGACACGAAACGTCGAATGTAGTTGCTCTTTTCAGACCCCTTCACGTAAACGGTGTCCCCCTGCTGAGTCAAGCGTTGAAGAATTAAGGAAAACATGAACGGAGGAGTGAATCCATCATTCCAATCGAGACAATAATGATTATGCATTAACCAAGTAGCTTGTTGGCGAAACTTGGGAGGTAAGTTGCGAAAGGTAAACGGAGGTTTGAAGACGTAGTGAGATACGTGATGTCCATCAAACACGGCTAATTCCTTGGGCACAAGGTCTGTGTCGGAAGTCTTGAAACCTTGAACATCGACAAACAGCATGGTCGATGCGTGCTGCTATACTAATAAATGTATATAATGATTTCGTTTATAGTTGTCGTACTTGCTTCGTCAATGCGTTATACGTAAATACTCGATCGTGCAAAATGAGACAGTAAGCAGTAGTGTTCGCTGGAATGCTTTTGTGGGTTTCGAAAGTAACTCGAAGAACGACAGCTTTCCCTAGCAAGGAATCTTTCTGTCGCGAACAGTCGATGACGATTAGAGGTGTAAGTGCCTTAAATCTATCTGGAGCCAGTAGTGGTTCGTTGGGTTTATCATAGTACGATCGTTGAAAGTTAGCATACATTTCGTATAAAGTAGCAAATCGATTTTCGGCATAATTAATATTTAATTGATCGTAAGGATACCTTTCCGTATTTAAAAATACCGTCACGTCTTGAATATCGCAGGTGTCGAATGTGCTCATATCTTTCTGCAACTGGCTAACACGATCGGTTTGAAATCGAATGATAACGTAACGGGGAGTTTCCAGAGTGGTCGATGTTTTAATAGACCAACTATGCCTATCCGGTTGCGGCACAGCGGGATAAATATGAGTTTCCCAGCTTCTAAATGCCACTTGAGTGTCAATATTTTTCCCAATATATTTTGTTATGATAATTCTTCCGCCAATCCTGGTTGAATATGTGGAACTTTCCAATATATTTTTTGCAAGTTAACCTTAAGCTTTTCATTAGCATTGGTGGATATTAGGGCATCGAGATCAGAATTGCTTCTAATTAATACCAATTCTTGACGAATGTTCATAATAATCTTTCCATAGTCTTCAAAATCCCTAACAGTGTTGATAAAGGTATGTAGGCTCAAAAATTACCTTTACCATCTAGCAAGGTGCTGGTACTATCCGGAAACCAACCAGCGCTTTGTAACTTAACGCTTTCGTTCGAATTGTGGGAAAGGTAAGCTTTCATGGTGGTTGTTAGACCAACTTTTGTTACTGAATCCACCACAACTCCATTCATTTCGTACCGAATCTCACTAAAAAGATGTGCAATACCATTGTTTATAAATTTACCACTCGCTGATGGTTTACCATCTTCTTTCAGTACAGTATCTTCTACATATAGATAACTACGCGAAGGAAAAGTGGACATATCCTCTTGAATAGGTATTCGAATTTCGTCATTATTCTCAAAACGAGTGGTATAAGGTTGGTGAGTGTCGAATTCAGCTCCAACAATCGAGTTATCGACGAGCACTTTTTCGTTTACATTTAATACATTCATTTTGTGATAATAAAGCCTAAGGTTTGCAAGAATAAGCGGTTGCCCCTTGTCAATTGAGTAATGACCGATGCTTGACTAACCATTTTTCCCTTCGAACACGATCTTTTATAGCCAGATCGATCAGTGCAACATCGAGGAGTGTTATATTTGAGCACCATCATCGACGCTCTTCAAATGAAGTCCTATCGTCACGGTTTCCCCTTGGAAATTAACCAAGCCCCCGTTTTGATCCAATATTTTAAGGGTAATGTTTGAAATAGTATTGACATTAATTGGTAAATAGGGTGCAGTTTCAGGTGCTTCTATTATTTTGAATCCAGGAGGAACACTGTGAAAGAATTGATGTATCACATGGGCCGGTGTACCATTAATATAATTCCCTGTTATTATATTAAATTCTATCATTAGCGAGTTAACTTTGATAATTTTAACTGGAAAATCAGATATGTGACGTTGCTTCTTTTAAGATTCTATTCTTAAACCCTAACCATGTTCCGATAGAGTGTTCAACTGTTCAACAATCGATGTTAACAGACTCACCGTTTACTTGAGAATTAATGTATTGAGCTATATCAGCAAGCTCATATGACCCTGTAGGTATCTTTATTATTCTTTTACCAATTTTAAACACGTTTTTTTATCCGTTACGTTCGGAATAGTATTAAATGTTTCGAAATTTGTCAAACGCATAACCCATTGTTTTTTAGGATCCAAATATATGGGAGGGTTAAAAGGAGAAGTTAAAACAGAAGTTGTAGCGGAGAAGATGAATGTTTGACACATCTCAACATTCCCAGTAAGACTGCGGAAATGTTAAAGAATGTTTTCATATAAAAAGTTCAGCGCTAAATCTCCACAATTGTACGAATTTAGCTTCTGAAAAGCATCGTAGTTGTAACGAATAACGTTTAAGCTACCATCACTTTTAAAGTAATGAACGAGTTCTAGTGGGGGTTTTAACTGACCAATACTATCAAAGTATAATATATTTCGATCACGTTTAACATACGATGTCCAATGCGTACCTTCCCCATCTGTATCATCCAAATTCACAATTCCACGTTCGTTTTTACGGATACGTTTCGGTAACCCGTTTCGCATAAAAATACCTCTGTGTGGAATTTTTAACTTGTTTACGTACTTTGACAGATCGATATTCGTCAGTGCTCGGTGTGGTAGCTTTAAGGGTAGTTTTTTGGAGGTCGTAAATACAATCCTAATCCTTTTTTGTATGGTTTCAAATATAATCCTTTTCCTACAGGCGCTTGCTCCATCGCTTTATTGTGTCGTTTCGTTTCTTCGAGAGCTGATTTCGCTGCTTTTGCTTCATTCACTGCTTTGGCAACCGCAGCTGCTCCCGTTCCTAAGGAGCCTATAGCTCCGAGAGCAGCAAATAAAGGAATGAGCGGTAGGAAATCACCTTGTTTAGGGATAGGTATAATCTGCCCTTTGGGAGCAATAATACGTTTACGTTTCAAGGCCGCTAGGGCAAGACGAGCAGAACGTTTTAAAGATAGCTTTTTTAATTTACCACCAATACGTTTTCTAGCTAATTTGATGGCGTTGTTGAACGTTAAAATACCCCTTCTATTCACTTTAGATCGTCGAACACCCATACCCAATTTTCTTTTTCCAGACATAATGCCGGCCACAGTAAGCGCAGGCGCTCTCTCTCCAAAACGAGCGTCCTTAGAACGAAACCTCGTCCACGCCTTCAGTCCTAATATACGATCAGCTTTATGACGTTCACCAAGGTCGTTAGTTTTTGAATAGACTATGTCGTGCTCTTTACAAGCTTCATCCAAAGGGTTTATTCCTTTGTCTCCACGAGCAAGCCTTTGATGTAAATGGGTGCCAGGTCCACAGTAGTTATACCCTGGTAAATGTAATTCTAACGGTAACTTATTAATGAGAGTGTTGATCACTCCCTTGCCCTTACGAGTTGATTGACGATTCTCCGATTTTCGCAGAGTACGTTTCATAACACATTACTCCTATCACAGGAGAAGAGTGACTGAAAGCTTGCTCCAACATCTTTATATATTTATACCCTTTACCCATATACGCTCTTTCACAACGTGTCCTACATGGAGCAGTTAAAGTTGGTGCGTCAGAGACAGAGGTTGTCTATTATAAATCGGGATAATTGTTCACCGACGGGGCAAGTTTTTAAACATAGTGTATTGTTGGGGGCAGGATGCAAACGCGGTATAATAGTAGGCAGTTCCGGATGTGGTAAGACCAACGTAATGATAGGTTTACTAGAACATCCAAACGGTTTACGCTTCGAAAACGTATATGTCTATAGTAAATCTCTTACCCATCGGTTATTTTGAATACGATTCTTCTGAAACTATATTACCACCCTTGACGATGTAGTTTGCGATAGTCAAAGCACCATACGTGATTATTTCTGCTTCGGTAGACATACACACATCGATTGTTTTTATTTATGTCAGACATACTCTGCAATACCTAAACAACTCGTAAGAGATAATTCAAATCTTATTGTCGTTTTTAAGCACGATAATACTAACTTAAAACACATATTTAACGATCATGTTAGCGGGGATATGACTTTCGAAGCGTTTAAACACTTGTGTTTACACTGTTGGAAGGAGAAATATGGCTTTTTAGTAATCGACAAAGATTATCCACTTAATGGTGGACGTTATGAAAAGGTTTCGACTGTTACTTCACCATAAATACCGAAGACACGAACTAAACGTTTTAGTAAACATGGACAAGCGTGTAGCAGAAGACTTGGTTAAAGCACGACGACATGTTAAACAGAAATACAAAAGTCTCAAGTCTGAAATTGCACGGTCAGTAGTGGAACTACAACGCCGCTATCAACCTATCACTCAACCATTGCGTGAGTTTATAACCGGAGTTAAAACGGAATTATTAACTCCGAAAGAAGAACCCTTAAAAACGGAAGTTTCTTCTCCCATACCTACCTCGGCTCCAAAATATTATAGACAACTTCCACCCGCAAGACGAATAGGTATGCCTCCCGAACCAACACCTATCACCCAAAGAATGCGCACTACTAGCGTTCCCTCACCTGATATCTCGGTTTTTGAAACAGAAATCCTGGAAGAATCTGGGATCCCAACATTGGATCAATTGAAAGAACAACTTGCTGCTGTTGGGTTCAATCCGGAATTTCAAACTTACATAGATGAGACCTTTTCTGGTAGAGCTAAGATTTATATGGAAAACATGTTCAAGGATACTAAGAACGAGTTCGATCATCATTATGGGGTACGATTCCATCCGGAATCTCACATTGAGGGTGCACCGCTACACGGAACCGGAAAGAAATATTCAAATATAATTAGAGCCCTTCTAACTACTCCTGGGGCAAGATTCCGAAGCGACTCTACACCTACTACACCTGTCACGCGATCGAAAACTCGCATATTAGCAAAACGTGGCGGTGGTGATTCGTGGCGTGAGAACGCGCATTCTCAACTATAATAATAAACAGGTGGAATTTATACCTTGGAAAGATCCTAATAAATTAATGGACAGATTGAGACTCCTTTTAAGTTCAAATCGGCTGGTCACACCGGTCACACTAATGAAATCATATATATTATCGATGAATTGATAGCTGCTAAAATTATCGAATAAATCATCACACGCGTATCGATCCGTTTCATAATATTGCTAACGTTAGTGCAATCATGACGCTCGATAAATTCGGTAAACATCTTCACAAAACCCCTGTCCGAGTGAAACTCGACACTCGTTCGAAAGTGTACCTATTAGAAGATATACAAAATGTAAGGTACACAACAATGATGTATATGTGGGCGGACACCGAGCCTGAGTCGAGCGAACCTACTATTGTCGAACTAACGAAATATTACAATTTGAAAGGTAGCAACAGTAAACGGGAATACACAATAGCGTTTACAGAAGGGACTGTACAAGAAGTTTGCAGCTCACCACCATGCAATATGTTTGTAAACGATACTGTAGTTGGTGATGCTGCCAACTTAATTGGGACTCTATTGATAAAAGGCGATAAGATTAAGGCGAGAAGTACGTCGGTAGATCCGTCTGCAACTGCCCAATTTTACTTCGAAGCTCTTATTAGTCATCCATATCATCATATATCATCATTACCTCAAAACGATGACTCTGGATAAGTTCGATAAACATCTTCACAAAACTCCTGTCCGAGTTAAACTCGACGCTCGTGCAAAAGTATTCCTTTTAGAAGACGTGTCTAATTTGCACTACGAGACAATGTTGTATATGATGGGAATATACTGCGGTGACCCTGAATAAAAATATAAAAAATACTTAAACAAATTTTCCACCGTTCTATATAAATTGTATACGATGGATTAAGATTAAAATACACCACACATATTCTTTATTTCTCTCAGCTATCTCAGGTTTGTTCGGTAGAACATAAATTATTTGAATTTCGAGACTCTTATATTCTTTTATGCCTGGAAACAAGAAAAAACTTAAACTGTAAGCACTTATGCTTCTGCAAGCTGGACACATTGTAACTGTAATCTGAATTTGAAAGAGAATAATGCTGTATGCTTGTATTAGCATCAATTAAACACATACGTTAATTGAAAACACAAAGACTTTATTCAACAAACAAAATTAAATTCAGAAAAGCATACTCAAAGAAAAAGAAATATATAATTTACAATTAGAAATTGAGAATAAATCCTCAAGTTTGCTCAAACGTTAAGAAAAGTCGTATTTATCTGACATAGGATTAAATACAGTTATTCGTTTGAACAAACCTACACAAATAATTATTTAAATGTAACTAAAAATGTTATTCAAAATAAATAAATCTTTATTAAAACAAATTTTCATTGTTTTCTTTAAATTGAAAATTAAACAAATTCTTAAAAAGAATTTAATGAATTAAATCAAACAGATTTTTATACCCTAAGATGAACTTTACAAATTAAGTTTTATTATTCTTTTAATTACGAGAAACAACTATTTTCAAAACCAACCTGGTATGTTCATATAGTTTCCTTTTCAAAATATTAATCCAATTGGTAATACTGCTATAACCAAACAGCTGATTATTGTTCATAAAAATATCGATGCGTAGATCGATAAACACAAATTAAATTCCCTTGAATTTATTTATAAAAACGAAGAAACACTTTCACTTTTATTTATATTCGTGGCACAATACTAAATCTTCATTAAAATTCAGGTAAACACCTTTTTAATTTATTTCAATACTTTGTTTACAAAAGTGACACTTGTCAACAACATATGATTGGTACTTATAACCTCAAATTTGCAGATATTTTAATCTGGAGCCGAACGTGCTTTCTGCCTTGACTATTTTACGACTGAAATTGTTCCAAAACGCAGCAGCTTTTATATCTTCTGCCAAAACAAATGAACTCCATGACAGTTTTTTCTAAAACAAACGACGATCAAAAGCGTGTGACGTCATAATCCAAAAACATGTGATTCGGATTAACACAGATCCCAGATCTGATGTTATGAACTTGTAGATTTTTAAACGCAGATCAAAAACATATAGGACATATATAGTCCCAAAATGAATAATAAAGAAGGTACGGACGAAAAACACTTGACAATAAAGATTCTCGTTACAACAATTACATACACAAAATTAACAAATCAAGAGTTCATCTTTACAAATTAGCTATATGGATACACAATGTGTGTGATACAATTGTTTTATACATAAAAATATCTTTACAATTTCATACAAACATGATTTTGTTACAGTACGATATACCATATCTGCTAATAGATGCTTTCACAAACACCAACTTGAAAATAACATCTACGTTAATCAATTTGTGCACAAAATGTCCAGTGTACAATGCACTAAAAGCTCACTTAAAAACAATGACAAGAAAAACCAGGATAAAAGTTACAAGAGTGCGTTTTCGCGAACCAAGAGGATTTCAAATACCTCCTGTAAATAAAATGACCAGGTTTCTATTAAATGAGTTCAAAAGTTAATTGTGTTATATCAATCATAACAAGATTAATCTACTTAATCTATTTACAGGAAAATAACCATGTAAAATTGAGCTGGCCTCTAAGAATACCAAAGAATATGCTTAACGCTAAATCATCGTAACTGAAAATTTTAAATATGGAAATAATCTTCCCTGGCAAGTGGGAAACTGACCTAAAATGTAACTTAGGTTGCCTATACATGATTGTGATCAAACAGTCTAGCTAAATTATATCCTTTTTATTTATAAATGTGATTTATTTATTTATGCATGAGATATTAGGAAAGTAAGGTTATATTTGCATGAAATCTTTAATCATAAGTTTTTATTTTAAACATTGATGAATCTAACTAAGCTGCTAACTATAGTCTTTATTAATTATGTGGCCAAGACATAACATGCCCCTCTTTTAACTTAAAAACCGATAAAAATATTCATATTAACGTTTACGAAGATTTTTCGATGAAATTTTCAAAAACGTTGATACGACATCACCTCAATACAATCATGAAAAAGGTTATGCACTTTTGAACTCCACCAACTTCGAGTATGTCGCTTCTCTAACCGAAGGTAGCATTAAACAAATCAAATACTATCTCACAGATGCGCAAATCTTTTTAAACGATACATTATACGATCCCGAATCACTCATCGGAGTGTCATTGAAGAAAGAGGATAAGTTTAAGGCGAAGAAGCCTGGATCAAAGGACATTTATTTTTGAAGCGGTTATTAGTGTTCCAGCATTTTCCAAATGAGTATAAAACGTCAAATAATTGAAGAATTGCATAAACCTGCTCGTAAACGATTTCGAAGAAGACGCGTAATCGTAAAAGGCTTGAACGATTTGTACATGGCAGATCTTGTGGAAATGATTCCCTATGCTAAAATAAATAAAGGCTTTCGATATATTTTAGTATTGTTGAATATGTTTAGCAAGCGTGTTTGGGCGTGTCCACTTAAACGAAAAACCGGTGAAGACGTCACGAAAGCAATGAAAAAATTATTAACATCAACAGGAGATACTCCGGAAAATTTACAAACGGATATGGGAAAGGAATTTTATAACACACATTTTCGCAACTTAATGCAAAGTTTGAACATAAATCATTAGCACGTTCTCTAGTATGAAATCAAGCCCCGTGGAACGTGTAAATGGAACCCTCAAAAATAAGACGTGGAAAGAATTTTTAATGCAAGGATCGTATAAGTGGTTACAGTTATTACCTCAAGTAGTTGCGAAGTATAACTCAACAGTATATCGAACCACTGGATTTAAACCTATTGATGTTAGTCGGAAAAACGCTAAGAATGTTTTACAGGCAGTTTTTAAATTTCCAAAGACCATAGATCCGCAAAGTCCTAAATTTAAAGTTGGTGATCACGTGCGAATCAGTAAGCACCGGGAAGCTTTCGCAAAAGGCTACACTCCAAGCTGGAGTACAGAAATTTTTAAGATTAAAAAGGTTCGACTAACAAACCCTACAACGTATACTTTGGAAGACGTAAAGGTGAAGAAATTCGCGGCGGATTCTACACGGAGGAATTACAGATAGCTAAACATCCAGATATATTTTTAGTGGAACAGGTCTTAAAAAAAAGTCGGGATCGCGTTCTGGTCAAGTGGTTGGGCTTTGATAACACCCATAACTCATATAGCAGCACGTCATATAGTAAATTAAGTAGTATAGATGCATTAACATCGGAACTTTACCTGTGCAAGAACATGCTTCAATTATTCTAAATATCCTTGTGTATTTTATGTTTATTTTTATAATAAGTTATATAATATACGTTTTTTTTCTTAATATGTTATTTTATTTATAGTATATAAGATACAAAAACCAGCTTATAATATGCATTACAATCAAGCCTTACTAAAGCGATCAATATAAATTTTATTTCTATGTTCTATATCTAAAATTCTATTTAACACTACACCACTTTCCATCCACAATGATATTCGTGCTTGTCTGTAGGCGTAGTTCCACGTAAATAAATAATGTATTTTATTATTCTCCTCCTTGATCGTAACGCGTTTCTTTTGGTTGCTCATTTTTGTTGTCTACAAACTCTTCTATTGTAGACGTAAATGATTCCAAACCTTCCTTGTTTAATTTATCCAACAAGCAATCTATACAGATATTTCCTTTTAAATACGATTCACACAAGTCTAACCCTTTCTGAAACTTTAGAACTCTTTCTTTACACTCTTCGTCGGTATAATATTTCCCCAATCCATAGACCGCTTCGTGATCGGCATCAAAGCGTAGATCGCGTAACTCTTCCTGCACTCTCTGTACTGCACTTTTAAGATCAATATCCTTAGGCCACGATTGTGAACTATAACACATCCACATCTTTATACAAGAACGCTTTGCAAGTCGATGTCACACTGAATTCTTTCCGGGTACAATGCCACCAGTTCCAAAGCACACACAACGTTCTCGGACGGTGGTAAAGCAGATAACACTTGTTTCACGTTTTCGGTGGAATACCCGCTTAATACACTCGATCCTTTTAATAAAGCTTGATAAAACTGAACAAAATCTTGCTCTACCAGGATTTTCAACCGGATTTCTAGCAGAGGAAGTAGTTCTAGAAGCTGAATGACGCTTTCAAATCCCAACCACACTTCCGACCCATCAATACGTTCGCGAAATCTCAACGCATTCTTTCCTTCGATATTTTGGACGATAATAGTCTTACACGTTGATATAGTTACTGGATTGGTCGGTATTTCACTGCTGTACAACAAACTTTTTATAAGCGATTGTTGTTGAACTACATCAAGCCATTCCTCGAGCGTAAAAGTATCTAAACCAGTCCTGATTCCGAAGATTCTCACTCGTGGTAAAAGGTTTACGGGACACAATCCAATAGTTACCGCTTTACATTTAGATTTATTCAAATAGTAAAGTCGCCCTTCTAATAAAGGTAGGATCTGTGACAATTTTGCTTTGATGTCCGGTGATGACGATGAACTTGAAGATGCATTTGATACTCGTCGACTCGCAACGTTCTTGACGACTTCAAACGCTTTAACCAAATTTTCCATTTTACAGTAATATAATTTATAGATAGTAATATAATTTACAATGCACTTACTTATGTAAATAGTGACGCACTTCTTGAATGCTTACTGATAGATTAAGCTCACTTAATGTTGCAATTGGTAAGATCCTATTTTTATATGGATCAATTCATGGTGGGGAGAATTAAAGGGTGGGGTTTAAACGTAGTGGGGGAAGTCTATCAAGAGTTCTTTTAGTCTACTTCCTGCTACGAACATGGGTGCTTTACCTATAAAACCCTTAATAGTGCTAACCGCCGTTTATGATGGTATTATGTACATCGCACGACCGTCAGAGTCTGTTTCCGGGTCAATAGTGTTCTTCCAAGATCCAACGCGTTACAACTTAAAAAGTGATGTTCTGCATGGACTAAACGTTTATAGTGTTTCATTAAGTAATGTTACACATGTACCTTCATCATTCAAATTGAAATTTCATTATCCGTCACATGACATCGAGACCAGCTGGCAAACAATTAGTCATGATCCGCACATTTGCAAACTTCTTGATGCACCACCGCCTGTTAGCTGTATAGTTGTCGTCTCAGTGGCGATCTTTGTATTGGGTATACTTGCCATATTTTTGATTGTTTACGTGGTTATTTATTTGCTTAACCTTAAAGTTTAATAAGGTGCATGATACAACATATTGTATTAAACTTTGTATTTGTACTGCAACCGTTTTGGTTGCAATTATTTTATCTGGCAACGATTGTTCACAGGCTTTAACAATATTAATTATTACAAAATTTAAAATTGTCAACGAAACCGAACTACCATTGTTAATACAATAAAATTCAAATCAATAGGGTATGTATCAATTTGACACCTACCCTCATTGTGAAACCTACCAGAGCTTCTGATATTATTGGAACGTTTAAAAGAATGAATGAATGAAACCAACTTGTACTCAAACCTAAATAAAACAGGATTTTAGTGAAATAAGACGTCATCAAGTTCTGATGTAGCAATAATGTTTTCCAACATTGTAACAAAGTCATAAATTACACAAAGATCCTGTTAAAATCATGCATGTCATGTTATAATCATTGCAATATGTAGAAACTAGTTTAAGCCCTGAATTATATTTGGGATTTATACTTTTTAAAACTGCTTGATCAAAATTTTAAATCATTTTAAACTAACTGACTCGTCAGGTATAACTTGATGGACATCTGGCTAGACTTGTGTATTTTTAAGAAGCGCCTTTTTGCAAGTAGGTATTAAAAAGATTTTCGTTTTTATTAATAATAGAGACAAATTATATTCACATAATAGTTGCAGAATAAATAGTGATACTATAAATAAAATCTGTTTTATCAAAAATGAACAAAATGCCTGAAGAAATAAATAATGGAAACGATAAAGATAATAGTGTCCACGGAATAGTGGAAGAAGGTGCATCTCTTCGTCAGCTTGCTTTCAATCTCTTTCTCATTCTTAAGATTTTTTTACGATATATACACATTGATTCAGAATATACTTAATTATTATAAACAAATTATATTTTAATTCTCGCTGTTACTTCGTTTGGTTTTGAACTTGGGATTACTCGCTTAGTTTCGAATTCACGGTCATGATACGTATCGGTCTTAGGTGCTTCACTAAACTCTTCTGTCCTAAAACGGTCACGAACACTAACATTTTTACTCCTAGTAGTCATATTTCCTTCTATAACTTTATTTTGTAATCTCCAGGGATTTTCTTCCTTCTTTTCTATCCGAGATATCGTTTCCATTTAACTCAATTTCTCTGAAAAAGTTTTCCGTTTGTGTTGACAATATATAATTTATCTGGTAACTGTCCATCCACTGTTTCTTTAGTCCACAATTCGGATAAGTAACGTTTTACTAGTTAGATTTATACTTTTACACCTACATGAAAATCTGGCAAGTTTTTAAGTTTGTCGTAATTTACTGTATATTTCCTTGTTGATGATTTTTTTTAAATATTTTTGGGGCCCATTCTAGTATTAGATTTAATAACATTTAGATTTAATGAAGGTATACCGTGTCTGAATAACGGGAAGTTTATCTATAAGTGTTTTCTCAAGGTAAAACGTATTAAGACTTTATCAGATTTGGTAACAAAAACATCATATAATAAAAGATATTGTATATATTTGTTTTATATCATCAGAAACATTCTTAATGTGCCTTGACCAACCACACATAATCATATGAATTAATTTATGTAATAATTGGCCCTTTTGAGTTCCTTTTCTAATAGAATCTAAACGCAGGTCAGTAATCTAAAACTCCTTGACTGTTTTGACTGTAACAATAATTTTAAAAATATTTTCTTCCTTGTCCATTTTTTCTTCTAGGCTTGAGAAAATTTACCTGCAACCATGTTTTCTTTTCCTGAAACATACTGCAATTTAAAATTATATTTTAAAATAAGGAGTGGTTTGTGATCGATTTTGATAATCACATTCAACTTACCACTAAATATTCGTTGAATCTGATATTTACATGGAAACAAGATAGCTAATAATTCTTTTTCTATCATAGTATAGTTTTGTTCCGACTAACTAAACACTCAAAAGGCGTATGCACCAATCCCTTTTTCCCGATAAATAACAGCACGTAGTCTGGATGGCGATATAGATAGCAGTAGTAAGAAAATATGAAAAACAGAAACTTAAAAATTGTACTAATATTCTGTTAAAACAAAGGTTAAAACAAAATATAAAAAAATTTACAATTGGAAAAGTTGAATATAGGCTGGAGAGAATGTAGAAAACGTAGATGAAATATTTCATTAAACTATGTGTAGTCAGGACAAAAACAATTTAATTCTACCAAAAAAATAACATAAATTACATTTAATTTCTAATTTTGTTTAATTTGCGTAGTTTCTTCGTGTTAGCATCAAAATCATCTCTCGAGTTTCTTCTTTTCTGAGAGGATAGCGATACGACTTTTTAAGAAGAAATCTATATATCTGTTTCTTGGAAATGAGTATACTTATTGTACGTAATTTACGTACAAACGTAAGTAATATTTATTAATTATTTGAGCTTAGCTCCATGTTAATTTGCGTGATATTTTTTAAACTATAAATTGTAAGCTTTAACTTTTCTTAACCATTTCTGTGTTGATTTAAATAATCTTCGACGGTCAACTATACACATGTAAAAATCAGATCACCGCGCACTGTTGGTTGAATTAAAGGAGTTTTGCAGTGGTATAGTCGGTTTAGGTCTCGACGTGACATCACACTATCATTGCACCGCGCGAATATTGCAGTATAGAGATTGAGCAATCCTGTATAATTTTAAGAGGGTAATGTACGGTCGGCTAGAGAGTGGTTTGCAGAGGTTTACGCGTTCAAGTGATTTAGCCTAATTTTTAAACTAATCGTCTATTTGTTGCAATAAATTAAGAGATGAAATATCAAGCTACATGCAAGCATCAAAGACTTTTTGATTTTTTTAAAAATAATTACCGAAACCCAAATTCGAAATTTCATAATTTTGTCTATATGTACTGAAAAAATCTAATAAGAATTGTTTGTTCAAAGCATAATTTTCTGCTGTTTGCATGTAGATAAACTATTTAGCTTTGCATAATCAGTTGCACGTTCGCAAAAATACGAAACTTAACGAAATAACATATAAACAACGGAAGTATGTTTCTCTAATTTTCATTATTACAGGTTTTCTATACCACCGGGCAAACTACAAAATTTTCTACAATCTTGAAGCAACATTCCGACTCTTAGTGCGTTCTGGATTTCTGGGCAGCGACATATATAAATATTTCATTGGATTCGGATCGGACTTCGTAGTGTAGTATTTATTTTTTATTTCGTATTTATTCTTATTTATCAAAAACAAATAATTTTGGAAGGTCATATAAATATTGTCAGAAATTTATTGGAATTCACAAAGAATTCAAATAAAATCCGAGAGTGCTTAATGAAAATATAATTTTATAATTGTGATGATGAATATAAATATACCGTAATAATATAATAAATTGATAAAAATAAAAGGCCAAAACGGTGACATAATGAGAAATAACAAATTCTAAAATTTCCAAAGAGGACTTGAAATTGAAAGAACACTTAATTATTTTACACAAAACAGTGTTATATTTGATATGAGGCAAATGGACATCAAACAGTAACAACTGAAAGAGTCATGGAGAAAAAGAAATAGAATTTAATGTTAAAATGCTATATTTAAGGAACATAAGACTACTACTTTGTTAACAAGCTAATAACATTATTATTACCCTCTTTTCGCCCTATTAAAGCATAATAAGCTCGAAGTAATAATTAAGTTTACTTAATATGATTTTAAGACTTTAAAAAATAATATAACGTAAAACATACCATAACCTAAAAGAACATTTGAAACAAAACATGAGTAACATAAAAACCATAGGAACAGATTAGTGTCTTGCTGCCTTCCATAATTTTTTGATCACATGGACAGATGTACCGATGTTGAATTTATCTTCACCTTTAAGAAATATAGATGTTATGAATTCAGGTGTCACCCGTTCAGCAGCGTGCGGTGAATACGAAACAGTGGAAGCAGTCGCGATACGACGCATCATTGGACATCTAAACACGCTTCTTATTCTTTCCAGAAATGGACACATCTTCGTTTGAAGAAGTATTTAAAATGCATAGCTTAAAGGAATTTCCAAGATTTTCAGCAAAGATCTATACCGTATGTGTAGGTGTGTTTTCATTTTCACTGTCACTATTTTTGCAACATTTGTCATTTCCTTTCCTAGTTCATTGTTTTCAATTATTGTTGCATTGTCAGAAACTTGTCTTTCTTTCATTTCATTTGGTTTGTCTTTTTTGTCTGTGATTTAGTTTCTTTTGGTAGTTCCTTGTTAGCTTTCTTTGCTTCATTTACTGAGTTATTGGTTTTTTCTTGATCATCATTTTCTTGTAGCCGATCAAGACTGTCTTTATGGCCAAAGCGTATGCCACTGTCACTACTCTCCATTACCATTACCATTTGCATTTCATTTTCTAATTAGTCGAGACTTTCCACTCATCACTGTTATCACTTTTGATTTTAGAAATTTTCTTAACAAGCCTTTGGGTTGTTATTTTTTGTCACAGTTTTTTTTTGTACTTTTAGTAACTAATTTCTTTGTTTCCTTGCTTTCTATGGTTGTTTTTCTCTTAGTGCATTTATTTTTTTGGCGACGTTCATCTTCTTAGCGGTCCTCCGTATTTGAGTTGTTTCAATCTTATTTGTTTTTCCTTAGGCTCTGGAGGTTTGGAATTCTGCATGTTACATTTCAAAGTGTGTATAAAAAAGTCTATTGTACTTTTCTTAGGTTCAACATTTTCTTGTGTTAGGATATTTGGATTGGTTCCACATCCACAAGAAATAGTTTTTGGAACTGTTTATAGACTCAACATTCTATGTTGGTGCAACTACGATGTTTCTTTCTATGTCTGGTGTTGGGAAGGTTCAAGTATGATACTCAACCTTTCTGTATCGGCTTGAATTCCATTTCGGAACTATTAGAAGAGTACGTGTCATCAACTTCCTTAGATTGGTTTACGCCAGCTTCCTGTTGAATTGGCCATTATCTTTCGGATCTGTAAATTGGGTCCTTTTAGTTTCCTGCTCAATATAATCTGAATCTTGTTAGAGCTACCTGGTCAAAATCGGATTATGGGAATTTTGTTCGACCTACTGTGTAAGGGAGCCAGTTCCATAAAATCCAGAGATAATGGTGTCATTTAATGTATATCTAGGTATCACGCCCAGATGCACAAATAATACTTTTTAAAAAATAGAAAATTAAGGTATTCACTTTCTAAGCGGCTTGAGATCAGATGGCGCCAGGCAGTTGAATAGGTTACTGCTTTGAAACTTCCTAAAACACTACCGACACTGTAATTGTGGTTAGCGTTCCCAATTAGTATTGACCTTAGTTATATGTGGGTGTTGATGTTAGGATGTACATAGTTGCGAATTTCTGAAAAATGAATGGCATCACTCACCTTGCTCCAATTAGGAACGTCTGACGGTCTTAATACTAAACTCCCTCCTTGGTGGTCCTCAATTTTAAATACACTGCGACTACAAAAGAAAAACACAAGGAGCACCACTGTCATAACCGCCATCATCATTGCCTCATTTTACGTAATCAACAATACTATTATCATCGTCACTCAGGTCTATTATCAAAAAAGGTAATGAAAGAAAAGTATAGTTCATAATAAACTAATAAAAAGAAAGGGTTGATATCTCAAAGGAAGCGTTTTCGTGCTTCAAGATAGACGAATTCGGACCTGAAACAAAACGATTGGTGTGCCTTGAACCGTCACGATTTCGTGATGGAAAAAGCTCAAAGCTTTGTGACCGAAACCCTCAGGACTACGTGCTTGAAACCATCAGGGCTTCAAGATGGAAATATCTCAAGGCTTTGTGCCTGACATCTTCAGGACTTCGTGGCTGAAACCAAGAATGGCTAGTGTGCCTGGAACAAACAACGATTAGAGTGCCTGAAAACTTCAGGTCTCAGTGCTTCAGAAGCGTCACCTTCTTATATAAAATGGAATAGTTAGAATTAGGACAGACAAGAAGAGTAGCTATTCCTGACTCTACATACAGCTTCTGAGGCTCTTATAGCTTCTCTAAATCTTATAGTAAGTTACCTTATTATCAATGTACTCATTAAGTAGTAATACTATCTATACGGCTTAAACAAGTGCAATCCCTTAAATACCGTACAACAGCAAAAGTAATAACAATTACAAACATAAGGAGAAGATAATACACAAGGCAGTAAATAGTAACTTAATAATAAATCACACAACTCAGCACAGAAATACCAAAACAAAAGACATATCAATCACAGTCAAAGGTTTACAAATATCTTCCTATCTTACTGTATCCATTCCAAAATAAAGATAACGGTAACTCGCACCGAGACAACAATTAATTAATCTGGACGACGGTATAAATAAACTTTGACTGTTGCACGTTATTTAAGAGAAGGCATTCGTTTACGCCTATAGAAAATAACATTGATAATAAGGCAATTTGCATGCTATAACATTTGGAGAAGATACATGCTTCAGAATTCGTGTGTAGTGCAAGGAGTAGCTATCCTTTCTATATGTCCTGCCTCTAAATTTTCCATTTTAGGCAAGACATTATAGCTTCTGAAGCACGATGTCCTGGCACAAAGCCTTGAGCTTTTTTTCACCCATGAAGTCCTGAGGGTTTCAGGAATAAAGCTTTGAGCTTTTTCCATTCATGAAGTCCTGAGGGTTTCAGGCACAAGGCCTTGAGCCTTTTTTATTATGAAGTCCTGAGAGTTTCAGGCATGAAGTTCTGCGGGATTTAGGATAAAGCTTAAGTATAACAATACAAAAAAGTGTTTAACAGTAAATTAATTTTTATTAATATTTAGTAATACAATGATTTTGTAGTATCATTATGTATTTTTAGGATAAAGTATGTTGATATAAAATGGATAGCATGCCCTCTGATCTTTTAAATACATGTTTGACCGATTTGGAGTGCTTGTCTCACTATATTGTTATTATTCTATATAAAAGTTTTGCACTTTCTTTATTAGCAGTAGACTGCTACATACTAGAGTATGTGGCCAGACGAAATAGGAGATCGATTACTCATGCTCTGTCTCTTTCATAACTTTGTGTATTTTATTACCTCCTGACTGATGAGAATTTACATTAGCCTCTTAATATCCTTGGGTATATATTGCATTAAATTTGGAAAAGAAATTATTTAAGATGAGAATGAAATAGCAAATAATTTTAACTATTATTTTGTAGGAAATATTTCTAAAGTTGTTCATAATATACCCGAGTTTAACGACATTTTAACGATTATGGATAAAGTCGAAACAAAGGAGTTATAGTTGGACTTACAGTTAACATGAACACGTTAAACAAATAGGAGTAGTGAAAATGCTAAAAAGTACTTCAGGAGTTTCTAATGGATTATAAGCCCAATTGTAAAAGATTATTTTGAAATATATATATTTTGAAATCGTTATATGGAGATAATAAACATAAAATAAACACATAAAGAGATAAACACAAAACTAAATAGCGAATTAGATTAATTATTAGAATGTGTAAAATATGTGAAACTGAACTGTGTAAATAAATGACATTAAAAATACAACTCCGTTATTAGATAATTCGAGTTATACCGACATCAGATCAGAGAGGCGTATCAGCCAAATTTGGAATTTTCATTTTTTATGGCATATTGATTGAATTGATTCTTTGTGTAGACCTGCGTGTTGTCACAAACGGGCGTATGTTTTGTATATTAATAAAATATTTTATCATTTCCTCTACCGCAACAAGCATTTTTACATAATCTATAAACATATATGTAGGTCAGTTCTTCTTAGTCACTAGAATAACGTACCATATTTGTCGAATAAAACCGATTTCTAGATTTTCATTTGACGTGTTTTTATCTTTTAGAATTGCCTATATAATATCAGAATAATAACGGCTCTTATATTTTATAGTGACGCACTTGGGCCACTGTTTATGTTCCGTTGTGGCCGACGCGCTGGCTTTGCTGCCGGTAGAACTCAAGTATCCTTCTCCGTTCGATTAGGTAAAACCCGGTAGACTAAACAAAGAGAAATATATATTTTTTTATTACAAATGTTTTTTGAGAAATAGAATAAAAATACAGTAAGAGATATTCATTAATGTAAATAATCAGCGTAGATGAATTACTAAAAAGTTATAAATGAAAATATTTATAAATGGTTCAAAAGCTATCTTAAAAATAGGCAACAAAATGTTAAGTATACAAACAAAACGTAGATATCTGACAATATTAGGTGCAATATTTTATTTATTATTTGTTAAAAATATAAATAAACACGTTGAACTGTACAATATTTCTATGTACGCTGACGACATTTATACATGTGGAAAGATAATGTTGAATATTTTGAATTATGTTCTTGATTCATTATACAGCGTGTAAGGAATATAACTGCTATTATTAAAACAGCTGGTAAAGGACATCAAATGAAACAAAAAGGTCTTATAACGCCGTGATCTCCCGCTGCGGGTTTATGTAAAAGGAATAGTAAAGAATGTGAACTTCGACGTCATATTATCACGTTACTAAAGCTGCTGTGATTTAAAAAAGGAGAAACAAGAAAGTGTGTATGTGTGTGTATTAGTTTATTGGCTGGCTTATTATTTTAGAATTATTATTTAAAAATTACTATTAATTATTAACGGCTACATCATTACAATAATATGCGATGAATGTATTATGTTATTAACTGAATTAATAAACAACTAGGGAAACCTCGTCAAGACATGACGGTCAAAAGCATTGAAGGATTTCCCTACATACAACATTCGATGTGTGATTACAATCCTTTGGATTTTCATGAGTGATTATTTAAATAAACGCAACCAAACGTAACCAGTTGAAAATTCTAAGCCTAGCACTTCTCTCTCCCAGCTTACCCTCCTCTCTTCCGACATATATTCCTCTCTGGCTTACCCCTCCCTGCCGGTTTATTCTACATAAATACATACATACGGAAAGATTCTGCCTTATGAGAATAATTATAAGAATAAAATCAAAAATCGATCTTGTCTAAAACATTCTTGAAAATGTCTATTAGTACATATTTCAAAAACATGACATAAACATAGTGTTGGCAAATTTCCTGCGTTTTATACAAACAATATGAAACTACTGTGAATAAGCAATTGCCATCAGCTATTATTTGTATAATTCGTCTGTTCATAATTTTCTACTAAGCGGATTTTGTCTACGCTTATTAATGATGGAAGTGGACGGCTGATCGCCTTTTTATATTTATAAGCGAGAGTACTTACGAAACTCACCACCGTGGAAGGTGAGAGGGCACCCCAAGTAAATGTCCGATTCGCCCGTCTAAAATTAAACATTTTAGAGTTTTTCAAATTAAAAATATAAACATTAAAAAAATATAAAAATTAAGTAGTGTTGACTAATCTACACAGAGAAAGCTTTAATTAAAAAAAAGAAACGCGTGGATCTCTCAAACGAACTGGAACAAAAATAAGCCTTGTGTTTTAAATATATAGATGAAGAATAAACTTTCAAGTGTACGTCCACACATAGTAATTAGATACGAAAACTAATACAAAGCTAATAATAATAATAGTCTACAAAGAAAAATACAAAGACAATAACAAATTTGATAAATGCATTTCAGATTCTACACACTTATAATAATTGTTGATACAGAGGTACATGCCCAGATTTTTATTGCTGTAGTAATTGTAAACGCATAAAGAAACGCATATTTGAAATTTGTAACATAAGAGCGTTTTAAGCTAGGGAAACTCAAGAAGTTTGAAGTTTTTGATCCTTTTATTTCGAATGTATTACAAATTCTTTTAAAAGAAATTTAAAATTGGCAAAACGTTCTGGAATCTGTTGTTTTATTGTTTAGCAGTAGTAAAACTGCCCGAGTAACGAACTGTTAATGTTCATCTTTTAAGTTACCAAAATAATACAATACCTACCACGACCACAATGTGTAAGTAAACGCTTTCATTTATCAATGAAAAGCATGCAACATCGACATAAATAGTAAATACTTCCAAACACTACAATTCTCTAACAAAGCCTTGTTTTCTTTGCTTTGAAGTGTTTATCGGGATGCGGTTAAGCCAAAAATTTTCAGTGAGTGCACTGTTGTGCTATATAATTCACCAGTGTTATTCAAATAACGCGAAAAGTAATGTCGATAGGCAAAATTTTTTTATAGTTTTTTGTTGGTATCAATGCCCCTTATCATTTGTTTTAATAATGGCAGTCATACTCCTTACACGCTGTATAAATAGTTATGATAACTATTTGTGTGTAAACATAAACAAACGTAAGTTAGTTTTATTAAGTTAAAAATATTGTCTGGAAAGGGTAAGTTAAAATGTTTTGCGCTTTGCTATATTTATCATAAATTGTTATGATCTTATTTAATAATTATTATTATTATTATTATATAATAATTATTATAATTAAAAAATAAGCACCAAACAAAAATTATACACAAATAAATAATACAATGTTTTCTTTATTAACCTTGAACTGATAAACACAATAGAAATGATACTAAATATTTTAAATTTTTATAAAAGAAATAGAAAGATTTTAATATTCGTGTCCAAAATTATACTCGGTGACATTGAGTTACTTGATAAATTCAATCATATCGATCAAAATTAAATATTGCTTCCATCCAATATAAATCCAAAGTGATCAGTTGATTGTATCCAAGTTGATTGTATATGAATCTTCTCTCCAATAACAGGTAAGTATAATTAATTATTAATTTTTATTTAGTTCCCCAAATAATGTTTGTTCAAAAACGATGTTTATGAATATTTTACACTAATTAACTTTTTGTTAATTAAATCACTTTAGCTAAACATTTTTATTCTAATTAAATCTTTAAACTTTGATTGTTGACATAAAAAATGTAACACTGTTGACACTGTACAAATTTAACATTCAAATCTAGCCCCGCAATAACTTTTTCTTTTCAAACAAAATTTTTGTGAATTTTTTAATTTACATAATCAATTAGTGTTATAATATTTTTCATTAATCACAAAACTAAAAAGACAAGATTTTTGCCCTTCTTTCATAGATTCTAAAAATATACAAGTTTATGTTAATGCTGCATGATAAGTCCCCTATACAAAAATTCAAACCATTTCTATTATCTACTTTTAGTTAAAAACCCCTTTGCAAACTGTTCTTTATAAATAAACACCTTTATTATGGCCTAATCATTTTTTAGTTGCATCTAAACAAAATTTGCAACCCATTTTACATTAAACTTTATTACAATGTTAAGACGCAGCTCTATAAAAATGTTTTTTGATAGATGAATGATAATGAAAAGATAGCATTACATGAAATTCCAGATACAACCAATTACAACATTATTAGAAATAACAAAAAAATACATGAAACCCATCTTACATTGATGTCGTTATAATGAAACACAATTTCAATTTTTTAATATCCTAGAAGAATTCTACCAGAATACAAGACAGTATCTTTCTATATTGAAAAATACATTAACGTAATGTATATCGTTAAGATAATGATACAATCTACCTTTTTTAAAGGAAATATTATTTTTCTTTTAAATGTAATATATTATGCCATTTAAGAAACATCTTTTTTAAAAATTGCTTTAATTAATTGAGGTTATGTAATCTATAAATCGAGAATATTCTTGTTATATGCTTATTAAATGTAATTTTACGTATGATATCTCCTAGAACAATCAAATATCATGACAATATGTACCTTTATCTATCTCCACTTTTCTGTTTTTAAATTGAAGGTCTGAAATTAATAAGATATTGCTGTTTATAAAAAATACGTTTGCAGCATACATAATGCACTGATAATGGTAGATACAATCAAAGGAGCCTTTTATTGGAATATTTTTAGTTATTTGAAACTCATTTGGTTATATATTCCATATTAATAATTTATGGAAGTTTAGTTTTAACTATTTGTATAAAAGTGGAAGATTCAATACTAATTACAGTAATACTGTATCCTGTGACGTCAATAAAGGCTTTAGTAGTTTCCATTAATCATAACCTAAATTTTTAAATACACCATTAATATTAATCAGTGAACGTATATTAGTCAGTATAAACAATTATTACAGGTTTCTCTTTATATAGAATAGACATCCACATTGTAGAATTATTATTCATCCGGATTCAATATTTCACTTTCGTGTGTTTAATTTTGGTATATGTATGAAGGAAGTTAACCTAAGAAACATTCAAAGAGATAACGGTCAATTTGAAATTCTATAAGTTTAGAAAAATTGGCAATAGTATGTGTAGGTCTATCTATAGCTGTTTTCTATTAATGTATAATGAAAGTGTATTCAATATATTGTTATTTATTCATGGGTCAATGGCGGGTTAAGCTATGACCGGATACATATTTTAATACAATGTCAGGAAACTTTTACTAATCACTAGTTGTCGTGCTTTTGTGTATAATGTAGAAAAATAAAAATCTTATGAGAAATTATTGCGGTCCCAAATGTTGCGTTTATAGTGGTTGGACGTATTTATATGTGACCGACTTTTTCCTAAACGTAAATTTAAAACAGGATAAATTATAAGTCCCAAGTTTGGCACACGGCTGTATTCTACCAGTGGCGTAACAATGAAAATAAAAAATATATATTTACACTATCTTTTCATGTTTTCATACTTCAAAATAAAATGTTAATAAGCATTATATAAATAAACAGCATCAAACGTGTATGCTTCTTATTAAAACAAGTTATTAATAGCAAGACTTTGATTGAATACAAGCCGGCGTTAACACTAAAGAAATTATCCATAGTATTCCTCGTTAGTAAATATTTAAACTATTTACATGAGTAGCTTTCAGATTAGGGTCATTTATATATAGCGGACGATGTTACAAATAGTATGCTGTCAATTTCGTATTATACAATCATTCGATTGTTAAACTGTTTTAAATTATTTTTATTTAACGGTTTATTGAAAAATTTATTTATAAACAGTTCTTTTACATACCTACATGTACTAGCTTTTGTTTTGATTCTTTTAGATGTTTTGTTTAATAATAAGAACCAACCTGGCTAAAACTACATCATTTTTCTATTTAAAAAAATCAATAAATACTACCTTTGATTACAACACAGTCTACTAAAAATAAACAGTGTGTACTAATAACAATTCAGTTAATGGGAGTAGAAAATTAACTACGTTTATATCATTCGTATTAAACACCCCCAAGGGAAGAAATAACTTATTGTTTCATTATTGTTGTTTACTTTATTAGTAAATAAATACAAGTAAATGTTTATTAAAATAAATTTTATTAACAATTGTACAACCGGATAGTCAACTTACATTAGTGTAATCAAATAGTTTAATGTTATTAAAACCGGAAACTAGTAGGCGACATTTTTGAAGCGCTCTCTTGGAGATAGGTGTACTACCAAACGGTGGTTTCTCTGTTAGAAACCTGCAATACTTATAATTGTTTTAAAAACTTTATCAGTTGAACTTGAACCCACGACATTTGGAATATGAGTCGTGCTATGATACCAATCGTCTATCGTCGATTCTAAAAAGAAAAAGATAATTTTCCCTATTTTTCGTGCTGTGCGTTAAATTCTGTTAAATTCTTTCTATGCATCATAGATCATTCACGTAAAGTTTTATTATTTTGAAGAATTTCTGTGTTAACATTAGCAACATGGGTGCTATGTAATAATTTATTCGCCTTTTTTTCGAATACAGTCTAATTTTATATTTTGAATACTGTTACTTATGATTACCGATATGCCGAGATTTTTATGGAACATACTATTATTGTCTTGAACGATCGTGTTTTTACCTTATTTACAAATTTTCTTCACTGTTATATTTAGGAAGAAAAGCTCACAAGCTCGGACTACCACCCTTCACTCGTCGCAGCAAAATGGCATATGCCCTTCTGAAAGCATGTCCATTATGAAAGCGACCCGGTCCGATTCCCGGAACCGGCTAGAGGATTTTTCTTGTCGATAAAGCCTTAGTACACTTCGCCGTGCTGTTAGATGGGCACATTAAGCAGTCGGTCTCGACAACTACAACGACATCTTTCTGTAGTTGTCGTTAAACATAACATCGCCCTATACCACTCACAAGTATGTATTTACTTCAGTGGTTTGGCAATGTTAATTACAATTAACATTTATACATAATGTCATAATATTTCATCACGCAACGAAGAAAAATCACTTGTATTTAATCTTAATAAGATTTAAGCAATTTATATATTAAACGTTAAATGGAGGTGCATAACCGCACTTTCCAACTATTTAAAATTTTAATAACTTTTCTTTTATGAGATTGAATCTAGGTAATAAGAACAAACATGTACACTAGAACACTTTAAATATATAAAGGATAATTGGAAATCTTGCTTTTCCATACAAAATACACAATTTTCTTGTGAACTTAACTATTTGGGTATCCTTAATGCTTTTTTTCAACTTATATAACTTTGTTTGATTTTCAATGTAAGATTCCACCTGGAATAGACATATTGTATTGTATAGAGGTTGTATACAAATATTTAGCAACTTACGTTGTCGATTATAGTTAAAAATTGTATTTTTCTATTTCATGAGGCATAGAAGCGCACCTTTTTTTACTACAAAATTGAAGCAATTTTAAATGTAAGGATTGCATTTTTGTTACGGTAATTGTATAAAAACATGTAATTATCTTGCGCCTTTAAAACGTTCAGAGAGATATTGTAAATTGGCTTATAATTCATGTTGTTGCTACCTAAAATTATACAAATAATGTTTTTAAGGATATATTGTTTAGATTTGTGAAGATAAGAAAGGTGTGAAAAGGTATTTTTGGATAATTAAGTTAATAAAAGTTTTAAGGAGATTGGAATGTCATCGACATTAATTTGTAAAGTTAATTTTGATTGTTTATACAAGTGCTGGGTATCAATGAATTCATAATTTTATTTTCTATTAGTTTATCTAATTAGTTTACGTTACAATTGTTTAAGCCAAATGTCTATTTATATAAATAGACACAACAGCCATTTTTTAACAGTTTTTTATAAAATTTCATTTTGTCAAAGAGTGTAACACTTGTAGCGTATAAATAAATTTAAGGTTATGTTTATAAAAAAATGTAAATAAAGTAAATGTCAAATATTTGAGGTTAGAGTTATTTTTGAGAAACGTCAAAGTGTTTTAATTTGCAAAGTTTATAAATTTTGTGTTTAATTAACAAGTGCTTAATGTTAAACGAGTGTTTAATAAATTCTACGATTGTTAGTGCTAGCAAGAATAATTAATGAAGATTTTACTGGATTATAATTGGATTTGGATATTACTAAAATTTAGTTACCTACCATTATGATGTATAAGATTAGTATGGATTTGACATTCTATTTTGTAAAGTCTTTTTATTTGTAAATATTTATGAATGGATTGATGATACATATTTCTTCAATTCTTTGTCAAGATTAATGAAACCAGGCAGTTAATACCAGGAAACTACAAAAATATAGTTGGTATTTTTGTGGCGCCAAATTTTAAGAAAGGAAAGGATCTTAATATATAAAAGATCGTGAGTTTCTCGTAGTAATTAATTTTATTATTAGTATAAAAAATTTGATGATACCAAAAATTTTATAAAAATGTAAACAAATTATATTCCTTAAATACATATATTTTTATAGTTAAAGAATATTAAATTTTGTTAGAAAAATTCTTAATCTCCAAATAATGAAAATTCAGCTATTTTGGGATGAATTAAAGTTAAGAAAAGAATTAAAAACAAAGAATTTTGTAGTCAGAATTTTCCTTTGCATTTAATTTCAATCAAAAGATTTATTAATAAAAGAATTTCAATCTTTTTAATTCACATTATAGAAAATCTATTCTGATTGTATCAGTTAGTTTTTTGTGTTTATTGTTTAATGGTTTTGTATTAATAAAAATAAAACTGTGCTGTTATTACTTTGGATATTTATTTGTGTGTATGTTTTTCTGTTATTTAGCTCATAATTATAAGAATTTAGAATAGCTTTAAAGCGACCCGTCTGAGAGAGTCTCAATTTGGCTGAAAGTAAGGTTTTTTACGACTGCACTATTTAGTCGGAACATTATTTAATTTAAAGGTAAGCAAGTTGAGTATTATGTAATTTCACTTTTTTACAAATATTATTGTTTGTATCCATTATATTAAAATCCACAATAAAACATTATAGTATACACAGATACACACATACATGAACTAGCGTTGTCCGTATTTAAACATTAACAATCTTGGCAAGTGCTTTACCCATGGTGTTTACCCAGACAAATGGTTTGACATATTTTCCTGTTCAAGCAGAGAAAGTAGGCGGCGCGATTCGCTGTTGACGGGACACTGGGTATTTTTCGTGAGCAGCTACGACACTTTGTGCTACACAAGATTCTTTCTACTACGAGCAAGTATATCAGTTTTATATCTCTCTGAAAACAGTTTGTTAAAAGCAATCAAATAACGTTGCCTTGGAAGAAAATAATAAAAATTACTGTTGGTATGTTTTGACCAACAAAATAGTATATTATATACCCAGGGACTAAAGCGCATCTTTTAATCCAGTGGTATATACACTATTTTTTGAACGTCCTAAAGGACTTAATCACAAAAATTCAAAATTTTGAAATTTTTTTCTGAAAATTTCGTTACATGTCATTCGGACAATTGAACTCTGCAAACTACAAAATCACATAGTTTCAGGATAATGCATGTATCGCGATTACTTTTTTTTTTGTTGTTTACTTGTTGTCATGGAAACACTTTACTCCCTCTTTTGGGTAACTAAAGTAGAGCCTTATATATAGGACGTGCAAAAAATATTTTATCTTCAAACGTCAGAAAAACATGACATTTCAATACTCTGTCTTTTTTGACGACTATCGGCCCCGGCAGATAATAATTATTTATGGTACAAGTGAGTTAAGTAAGGTACTATCCACGAACGAAAAATTGATCCACGAGGGCCGTGCGGGCCCGAGTCCGCTAATCTTTCTAAATAAGTGGATAATATCCCTAACTCACGTGTGCCATACGCTTTATCCAACACCTCTTTATTATTTTTAAAAAGTTCAAATATTGAATTTACAATGTATAGTTAGTCTGTAGTTTTTGACGGTAATAAATTTGATACTGTATTCCGATGACTGTATTTTAATAATATTATGCAATGTAGCAATGATGATTATTACCTACAATAGCAGCCAATCATGTTCTACAGTGAATAAAAAGTTTTTCTACCCAGAAGTGAGTAAACTTCAACTTTAATTGCTTAAAAATCAAGATAGCGCCCTTTTTATTTAGAGGTGTTGGATAAGTCTTTTGTTTTACTCCACAAACACAATTTTTTTTGTTTTTATTTTTATTGAATTTTTTTATGTTGGGTAGTAACATAAATATCAATTTTTTAGCTATTAATTAAAACAGCAGCTATTTAAAATATACTACTTTTATTCTAAAAGAAGAAACGTCAAGTACAAATTATTTTTCATTGTAAAACCAAGAAATGTCAAACTAGCAACTACTTTTTTACTTTTACAGCCACCTACTATTACATGTACCATAATGAAATAATACATTTCTAATGTATAAAATCTTCAATAATAGTATATTATTCAACGAGCGTGTAATGACGGTTATTATTCATGTTTGCGACGCGAGTCGCAGACGAGGGTCATAATTCATCCGAATGAGATATGGCCATTACACATGAGTAGAATACTATACTTTTTCTACGACTATTCAATAAGAAATTGCACTTATTTGAGGTTAAGACAATTAATTATTTATTGTTTGGAGTGCTATTAGGTGAAACTCCATAATCATGATATAAATAAGTCAGATTAATAAAAATTAATTAATTGTCAGATGGATTATAATAAATTTGTACAGTTGTGAATAATTTTTTATATTGATGTTGTTATTTATGTTTAGTATGCGTCACAACATAGAAAGCGCCCGTAATAATGAAGATTTGTATCTCTGATAATTCTCCAAAATAAGCTAACAGAACAATTTTTTAATTCTTTTTATTTTTTTAGAAAATGTAAACAGACTCGAGAATTGTAACTATCAGCATCAAACTTTTAAAACAAAAACCACCTACATAGGCGGTATCAAAACCTTTTAAAGCAAGACAACTAACGCATTTCAATATAGTGCTGCGGCATAGCATGTACGGGACGGGTTCGTTTGTGTAATTAACGCACGTGCTTATGCGTCTTATCCTTATTGTACAAACTGTATACAGATACCTCTTCTCTCTCGTCTATAAAAGCAAAGTGTTTATATTAAATAAATCAACTTGTGGTTTTGTAGGCGTAGCTTTTTTGTGATTGGTCACAGCCCGTGGGTAATGAATTATTACTCACGGCCCGTGGGTAATGAATATTATTACTCATTAAGAAAGGCACTCATAGTTAATGTATTATTTAATAGGAGTAGAGAAATTATGTTTTTATGAAATATAATGAGGTGTTGGATAAAACGTTGTCTGGAACACGTGAGTTAATGATATTGTTATCCACTGAGAATCTTTTTAGTAGGTAAAAATTGGGTGTTCTGAAACCACCCCCCACTCCTGACCTTGACCTTGAACCTATCTCTCTCTAACACATGGTGACCTTGAATCTATCTCTGTCACCTAAACGTGACAACAACGCATTCTCAAGGTCATCAAAATGGCAACAATGTTGTGACCTTGAACCCAAGGTCATCAAAATGGCAACAACGCATTCTCAAGGTCATCAATATGGCAATAATGCATTGCCAAGGCCATGACCTTGAACCTATCTCTCTCTCTCTCTAACACATGGTGACCTTGAATCTATCTCTATCACCTAAACGTGACAACAGCATTCATGATGCTGTACTACTGAAGTATTCTTGCGTACGCGTTTATATATACTGAGTTGACGCGTGGGATTCAAGGTCATTGTCATTAATGGTAACGATAACGAGCGATACAATATATTCCCATGCTTACACCCACTATTGCAACTAACAGGGTGCCCAAGGTCACCACGGAAGCATAACACGTTTTGCTGCTGACTTTACATTGTTCCACCGGACTATTCCCGAGGGTTTGTCACTCACTGTCCTTAGTATATGACCCTGAATCGTACTTCTTGCGTTCTATTGCCGACCTCGTGTTTAAACATCCCCATTTGTTGCAACGTCACTGGTTGCATTCCATACCAAACACTCGTATTGAAGTCATAGGAAATAAAAGCTGCTGTTGTATCTGGGAGTTTTGCAGCGTACACCTCACCCTCGTACAAGGTTGCCAATAATATTACCGCCTTGATTGGTAACATCTTCCCTGTTCCCTCGCGTTATATTCTATGTTGTATTTGATTCTTGCATCTTCTTTTAACCACAAACATCTCAACCACTTTCATCGTTACTGGGTGCTAGCACGTTTGCAAACACGCAATGTGGTGACCATTTCAGGTACTCTACGATTGGGCTATCCGACGGTTCCCATTTGAAAATGTTCACTCGACAATAAAAACATTCTACTCTATCTTCACGTCCCGTGTAGACAAATCCGGCCTCAGCTAAAGAGTTTGGGGTTTGTATACCCTTCCAATTACGAAATGATATCACTCGTTCTGTCAAGCACGTATTCTGCAAGTTAGCTTCTACACACATTTTGAACTTTCAATAATTGCAACCTGCTATATATACCTACAGCTTGACCTTGAATGTTGTTGGTGACCTTGAAGATACATTATTTGGTGACCATGACTATACATTGTTGCCATATTGATGGCTTAGAGTTCAAGGCCACCAACATTGTTGCCGTTTTGATGACCTTGAAGATACATTGTTGCCATATTGATGACTTTGGGCTCAAGGTCACCAACATTGTTGCCATTTTAATGACCTTGAGAATGCGTTGTTGCCACGTTTAGGTGACATAGATAGATTCAAGGTCACCATGTGTTAGAGAGAGATAGGTTCAAGGTCATGACCTTGGCAATGCATTGTTGTCATAGTGATGACCTTGAGAATGCGTTGTTGCCATTTTGATGACCTTGGGTTCAAGGTTACAACATTGTTGCCATTTTGATGACCTTGAGAATGCGTTGTTGCCACGTTTAGGTGACAGAGATAGATTCAAGGTCACCATGTGTTAGAGATAGGTAGGTTCAAGGTCAAGGTCAGGAGTGTGGGGTGGTTTCAGAACACCCAATTTTTACCTACTCTTTTTTTCATTCATGGATATCTTAACTCACTAGTACAATAAATCTTCACGCGTTGTCGTTTGAGACAAGCAGAAAAGTGACCAATCTGCTTGTTCCATAAAAATGCTTACTTTGAAATGCTGCAATGGAAAGAAGATTATAACAAATATAACAAGATTGGTGTTGAATTTTTTAGTCGCTTGCTTAGGAATCGAAAATTGTATCACTCAAGTCAGTATAATAACTGTATATATGCATGACACTATAAAATCTCATATCCAATATTTTATTCAAGTTTAATTACTGTTTAGTTAATGTTTATGTTCTTGTAGTTCATTAAACTAATAAACTAATAATAATTAACTAGTTTACTCTCACAAGCCTTAAGAATAAGCCCAGAATAATACAATTATAGTAAAATTTTTACAATATTTATTAAGATGTGCATATGTGCCTGACAATGGTTTTGATACCAAAGTTTCATTATCAAAGCTTGTATGTATAAACAAACACGTTTCGAAGGTTGTACACAAGAAATAGGTAACCAGAAATACAACGCAATTTAAGAACAATACAACTAGTGCATGTTGTATTGCTTACACAACAATATGTTGTCGTGACAATGTTGTAAACAACAACGGCATAGTCACAATACCCGATTTCTTATAACACAGAACATGGTTAATGCAAAAATCTGAATCATTATTTTATTTTGAATTATTTTCTAATTTTAAAGAGCTTATAAAAATAATGTATCTATTACGGTCACAAAATGACTTTTTCGACTTCGGAATGTTTTACAAATCGAACCTATGTACCTGCTAGTTTGGTAAATATTTCTCAGCCAAGAACAATCTATGTATTACCTAACGAGTGTAGAAAGTGTATTTTGTACGAATAAAAATGTTGAGGCACGAGCCGAAGCGGCGCGAAAACATCCCACAAGTAATCGAAAAACACTTTTTGTTTTATACACTATTTTTTCTACAGCCACAAATAATTTTCAGAAATTAGCAAACTTGAAATCAATTTATATTTTTAGTTTTGTATAATTTTATTTAATTAAAACACAAGCCAACAACAATACCAAGCTTTATAATAATTAATCTAATTTAATATACTACTATTACAGCGTCCGTAGATAAATTGTTTTAATGCATCACATCAGTTAACTAGAATCTTTTTTTTTTATTAAATTTAAAATTTTTCCATTCATACATACATTTTTTGTTTAATAGGATCACAATTTGTTAATTATATAACCCTACGAGTTTTTTATACTGACGCATTTTTATCTACCTCTATTTATTTACTATATTAAAAAGAATTTTAAATTTAATATCAAAAGCTTTATCCCTGTTTACGCTGATATTTAACCAATGAGAATGTTATGTATTGGAACATTAAGGGGAATTGCATCAAGGTGTTTGAACAAAACAGGTCTTTTCATAACGTAGTAAGGGCGAGAAAATATATCTATTTAAATAAACATAGAAAAAGTTATGTTATTGATTACACAATTTTATTTCTGACTTAAAGAATTACCACTGCTTTTTAGAATAAAAAATGTTGCAACATTGCAAACATGTAAACACATTGCAATAACCATCGTCGTGCGTAAATAAGGTTATGTATCGTAAAAATTCATGCATATTGTGTTAATTTTATTTAAAAAATACTTCAAGATTACCATTTAATTAATATTAAAGAAACGACATCATCTACTAGGTAAAAAATCAATATATTTAAAAAAAGTTTGAAAAACATAAGTAAATATCACGACCTCCTCGATTCGACGACGACGTTTGACGTCTTTATGCGGCCTGTTCATTTGCCAGTTTTCGGCGTTCTCCGCTTGGCGCAACGTCCCGGGGGAATGGACGCGTTCAACCGTTCGATTTTATCCGACGCGTTCACACATCCAAATGTACACTTAGCAAAATGCTTGGAATGTTTATAATCTGTGATAATATTTTAAAATAAAATCCGGACTCTTTTGAAGGTTATTGTTAAATATTTGACTTTTCTAAACTTTATTCAGTAATTATTCGATCTAGCGCTACGGGTTTTCGTTCGAAAAAGTCCGGACAATATAGTTAACGTAGAATTTTAATTTATTTCAGATACGAAAATACCCGAAAGTACTGTTATCTGTAAATTACACTTTAAAAGCAGTTGCTATAAAGACGGATCGGATCTTCTGGTTGAAAGTTATTAAAATGTAATGTGGTGCCCTACAGTACATACAGTAATTTCTGAAATATATTTAAAAAAAATCTTTTACCATAACACATTTTAGACATGTTTTTCGAACACTCCTCATGATGTACAGTATGTATTGACCAATTCCTTGAGCAATTGCTCCTCAAATCGCTCTTAGGATTAATCAATCAACAAGATCATGGAGATTTGAAATGCCCTAGTAAAAATTTCATATTAATAAACCAAATAACAGAATTGGTTTTAAATAGATTTCAATATTTACCTCAAGAATGCAATCATTGCAGTATTTTAGCTGATCTCGACTTCAGAATTCTTTATCTTAGAATTCTTCTTTATCTATTCTCAAGATTTACAACAAGGACCTTTGAAGAATAATTTTAAATATGCTTCTAAAATCAATATTAACTAACCTTGCCAAAAAAGCACCAACAACATATCTGGAACGCGATTGTACATTAAACTTCTTTCTAAAAAAGTACTCAAACATTGACAAATAAATACTTTTCATAAAAAAATGCTTTTTCTTAGAATCACCACTGCCGATGGCATAAATTGTAATTTATTTGAAGTATGTTAACTGTCAAAAGTGTAAAAATTTAAGCTAATTTTCGAACCATTTCAAATTACCGGCGCGGTTCTGATCTCCAATCCCCCGGTAGCTAGCGTCATGCGGAGAACATGTGCATAATAATATTTTTAAAATTTGAACTGGCCGTATTAAGACGTCAAACGTCGAATCGAGGAGGTCGTGGTAAATATTTTCATATAACAGGGTTTATGAAACTTTTCAAGTTAACAACTTTTAACTTAAAACTGAAAAATTATTTTGACAAGTTACGATTTGCATATCGTTAGGTCGTTGGACTTGGTTTTTCATAATTTTGAAGGGTAAGTGTAGTTTCACCTGGAAATTATAAAAGCCATAGATGGAAAGGTGTATGCAAGCAATCACCACAATACTCACAGTTTTTGTTGTTGAATTCCAAGTAAATCCCATGCTGGTTTAACGATTCATCAAATTTCATGATAAATGTATAATTTTCATTAATCTATGCATTTGGAGCCAAAATGTTTTGCTGCAATATTGTAAATTAAGTTCTAGAGCACCTTTAGCAATACAATTTTCAAGTGGGCAGCTCTAAACAGAGAAGGTTTAGCCTTTTGAAGCTTAAAACTTGTATCGTTTTAACCTGATCTGTTAAAATAGTAAAATCTAGTTAATATTTAAAGTTTTGGTGCCAAAATTGATGTAAATATTGTGTAATAGGATGTTAGGATTAATTTAATAATAAGAAAAGGAGGTAATAAGGTGTGAAAATGTTATTATCTGTAATTTTGTAAAACCATGTTTGTCGGGAAATTCAAGATGGTTGCCATTGAATCCTAGAGTTAAATTTGCTTTTTGTTAGACATGTAATATACCAGAATATAGGAAAAATTATCCTCTTTCCGATTATGTAATTTGTTTAAACATTTAATTTATTTTTTAACAATAATTTGGTTATGTAAATCTTGTTAGGTTAGATGTTCAATTTTTTTAGTAACTTACCAGATTTTGTTAGTGGAAAAATAACGTTTGGCGTTTGTTTTTGAAAAAAATATAAAAGCAGGTTGAAAATCTGGTTACCTTCTTTTTGATTTTCATACAAAGCAGAAGCCATGTCAGATCACGCAATAATTTAATAAAATTTTGAAGTTATGTGTGTCAAATTTTATGTCAATAAAGTGTCAAAAAAGTGAGGTTACGACAAATGTCATCTAAATTTAATTTTTTAAAAAGTGTTAAATAATTTTAAATAATGATAATAATAAAGAACAGTTAATGTGAATTATAAAAAAAGGAAAGTGAAGTGTTAATTTGGTTTTTGGACTATTTATTTATAAAAAGAAAAAATCTGGAAAACGTATTGGAACTTCATTTCTGGATGGAAGGAATGTTAAAACAGAATATAATGGAGACTTGTTGGAAATCACTAACTGATTTGATGTACTCACGCCTTGGAGAAAACATGTCCAATATTTAATAATGGTAATTATTTACAATACAATTTTCACTGCAAAAATCACTTTAAAAATGCGTGTTCACCATCACAACAAATAAGCAGGTAAATTTACCGACTATTACAGAAAACTGCTAAATAATATAGTGTGTTTAAAATTTTTCGAGTGGCCGCATTTGAATTTACAAATTTATTTTCCAACTTTAAGACTTTCTTTTTGTTTTGTTTCTTTCTTTTAATTATAATTTAAGATCTTGGGATTGATAAAATAAAAATTAATCAGGACAAAGAAAATTAGACTCTTAATTCTTATATTGGTAAATCCAATTGACACCAATAATTAATTTAAATTATTCCAAGTTTGTTAATTGAATCCATTTTAGATAGTAAGAAATTTTTTTGTTTTCGTTTCTCTTTCATAAATTTTCAGTTTTCATTCTTTTTATGTGTTTATTAATAAAATAATATTTTTAAATGTTCAAACGGAGATTTATTTGTGTATTTTTTTGTTTTGTGTCCATTAACAGAATTTAACAGCTGTAGGTTGAACAATATTTTATTATTTTGTCAAAGAGCGACCCGCCTGAAATTTTCTCATGCAATTTTCCTGAGCTTGTCTTTGGATTTTAAAATCATAGCCGGTGCAAATTTTCTTTTCATTACAAAGGTAACTGGTGTTTGTTGTTGTATAACTTGTCAGTTTGCCTTGCTACTATTAAACATAAGTGATAGTGGTCTTTAATTTAAATAAATCTATGATCAAGTGTTGTAAAGTGTGTACTAGTACAGCGTTTATCACGATAAAATCTTATTGCCGCACAAATGCGATGCTTATTAATTAATTTTTTACATAATCTAAATTGATTAAACGAATATACACTTAACCAGCTTTTTTATATCGTAACAATATGTTGTAAGATTTTCGCATGGCATATGAAAAGTGGCGGTTTCGTGCCGCTAAATCGTGCGCAATATGTTACTTTCGTAGGTGGTCGTGGGAAAAGTATTGTTTTGTGGCCTTGGGATTATTACGCAAATATGAAATTACTGGATGTTAATTTTAAATAAAGCAATTGTTTACAACATTCAGGTGGAAACATACCTTACCAATATTTTGATCTTATTTCGCGTAAATTAGTTCTTACAGACGATATGGCCAACGTTGGCATTTGTGAAAGGATATAGATTTGGGTCAACGTTGTCAAATGTGAACATATGTCACATGTTACTAACTCCACACTGTTTATTGGAAGAGCTCGGTTTATATGGTATCCATTCTTGTAAGTAATTATAACTATAGCAATAGAGCTTTCAAAGAAAAAAAGTTGAAATACCGAACCCAACAAAAGTAGATCTTACGCAAAAAATACCGAAAAACACAACGAATTCAATTTTTCAAAATAATCTTGACGTATGAAGCAAATATTTCTGCTGTCATTCTAATGTTTTCAATGTATAATTGATTTTTGATCGTTTGATGTTTTGATCGTTGCACTGTTTTCAAGGTGTAGTTGTTTTTTGCACTAACGGAAGTTTTATTTTCTTTACTCTTTCAGTTACAATCAAATGCACCAAGACCAAAGGCATCATTCGATTCGTAATCATTTCTTTATAGCACTCTTTACTGTAAAATAATTTGAGGAAATAATATATTAGGGTTTAAAATAAAATCCGGCAAACGCTTAGTTTCTGGACTAGTTTAGGATATGCAGAATGAATGATGTTGAACGAAAGTACAAAATCGTTATTTGTTATCTCGGACAATCTCGAAGACGCTAATGAATTTCGCGGACAAGCTATACACAACATCATTTATTTACAATCATATTGCAATACGTACGTTTCTATCATTGTAAAAACCTTGGAAAGTAAGCTTGTAACAAATCTCTTATTTGAGCGCTCCCCTTTAAGACACTCAATATACCCTCAACCGTTACATGATTACTACCTTCTGGTAAACAAATGTCCCGATATAGGGCGTTTAGTCAGAAGTAGCCAGCAGTACTCTCTGAAGAGTTGCCAATACTATATAAATAATTAATTGACTTTTGAAGTGTACAAAAAAATTATTAATAAATTGTTTTGATATCTGTTTACTCTTTTTTATTTAGGTTATGACTTTAGTTATATTGGTTATTATGATGAATATAAACGGAAATCCACAACTAGTGAGGTAGAGACATAAAACTCTTGCAGGGCGTGGTTCATAGGTTCTTTAAGCAGGAAGTATCATATCCAATAGTCATCAGTTTACACAAAACTTACCTTTGGTTTCGCAAGTACAAAAGCTTATTTAAATCCTTGTTACATATAAATAGAATTAAGTCTCAGAGAAGTTAAACATTTATATTCAGGTTCAAGAACTAATCACAAATTACTACACAGTTTGTTCCTAGTGACATAAAATTCTAAAAGGTACCTCAGCCGGCTGTAACAAGCTAAATTAATAATAACACCCCTTTACTATTGTTTTTTTTTAAATTGTTTCTATTTTAGTAATATCTTAATTCAATAGCAGAGCTGCGTTATAAAGTTTAATAATAATTCTTTTTTTCTTTCTCTTTAAAATTTATATTAATTATATCGTTTCAAATGATAATTGAATTTTTTATGGTTATAATTTTCTAGGTATTTTATCCAAAATCACTACAAAATATAGGACCTTATGTCCTAACAGATACTTTATTTACCAAAACAAGTCACTGTAATTATCACTTACTTGAAACGTAACCACCAATAGATGATATGTTATTATAATAACAAGATTATTTCTTACTGATGGCGATTCGATTAGTTCCCAGCAGCTATTATAATGAATAACTTTTTCTTGAAATCATTACAACCAATAATAAACTTTCCTTGAATCTTCAAAACTTTATAACAAGAACGAATTGTAACCTTCCTTAATGAAAGATCTGCCGATTTTCCCTCTTGGAAAGTTGTTTTAATAACTTTATGAATTATATGCAAACTCCCAAGTATATTTGCTTGGATTAAACATTAAAACATTTATATATTGATTATCAGGAGTTATCAACCAATTAATAACTTTTTTGAAACAAGTAGAACGATAGCTCTTTTAGTACTATCAGTAATTCATAATATTTTTCATATTATCAAGAAAATCAAAAATTAATTTGATTAATTATTTTATAACTTTTTTAAATTCAAATTGAAATCAAAAAACTTTTTGAATTATTGTTCATAGCAACCAAAAAAAAACAAAACAAACGAGAGTACATAGGTTACTCCATTTTCTTTTTAGACATTTTCTTATAAATAAAACTTTTGAAATACCCAAAATCCTGCCAACCTGTCTTTCTTCTTACTCTTGCATCTTTATTCTTAGGTTTTCTTTTAGGCGGTAAATGTATAATTACTGGTGTAAGCTTTGCTAAAGCGTCCTCTCCTTCCTCACCACTAACCACAGCAACAAAGATTGCCTTCGAACAAGCTTGATCATACCTAGATAAATTAGTCCATCTCGGATATTCTTCAAGGGCATGATTGCACCCCATACGCTGTCTTTGTTTGCCCATTGCTGTAAACATGATTGATGATTTATACAGACGAATTAATGGCTAGATGCTCCTACTGTAAGTACTGAGAATACTGAAAGTGTCGCGAATCAGGATCTAAATGGTGTGTTGATCCAGAAATCCATTGTGTAAAGCCTAAAGAAATTCAGTTTCAACTCAAGCAGCGTTTTTAGTCATCGCTACGTACCAGTAACGACCAGTGGAACTATGAAGTTTTTACCAATAGTCACAAGCACGTAATTGATACGGTTTCATTATGTACCTGGAACCAAAATGGAGAACAATTTTTGGGTAGCAGATACGTGGCAGCGTAGTAATTACTACTGTCGTGGAACTTCTTCTCTTTGACACATCGTGTCTCGACACATCGTTACTCTCTTTTACTCTTGCAACTTAACAAATATTCTATCATTTTCTATACTAATACTGCGATCGTGTCACAAAATGTATTACTATTTTATTTGTAATACGCTCTTAATAATACAAAGAGCGATGAATTGTTTGATTACTTTATCATTCCAGTAAACCAAAATTATAAACTATTGCAGCTTTTCTGTTGAATGTGATGGTGATAGGTCAAAAATAACAACTTTAAATATATTTCTTAATAAAAAATGTCTTTAATAAAATATGACAAAAATACTATACGTTGATACACATGATAGAAACAATTTTGATATCATTCTTGTTATGTTCTTTTATGTGTTTAAATAAAAGATACTCAATTAATGACATTAATAATTAACTTTATTAATATTGAGTAAGCATAGATCATTACATACACAATGCATACACTGTACAAGATGTGTGTCCTCCAAGCCAATTTAGGTGGTACTGACGGATGGACCAGGATTGGCTAGTTACAGCATTACAAATAAATGTTGTCATCTTCAAGTAACATACATAACAATTTCTAAAGCACAATTTGGCACCAATTTGTTATTTTTATTGAAGGTTATGTAGTAAAACATCTAATAATAATCATAACAAATTGCAAATTGATTAATTGCCTCCAACATTTTACAAGTAAATATGGAGATGAAGTAGTTTACGAAAAATTACTCGAAAGTGATTCTCTTGGGTAGCAAAAACGTAAGTTTTACTTTCAATACTACTGTAAGGTTCCGTTACTTTAAATGGTTAAGCAATAGTTAGGTGGCAGGAACTTTCAGTACTACTTTAAAGTTTTAAAAACTTTAAAGTAGCTTTGGGTAAGTTACTGCTACAATCATAATACCACTTTGAAGTTCCAACGACTTTAAAGTCATTATACTAAGTGGTAATACCGACGGTATTACTACTTAGTACTACAATAGTAGGAACTACATAGTTCCAATAAATAGTATAAACAACTACACAATTATTAAATTATTCCGAATTAACGTAATTAAACCTATAAAGTCATAAGTTTAGTTGTAGTTACGTAACAACTACTTAATCAAGGTTCCGATCTCAGTTATTACTACTTAGATGCTGCTTGGGAACGCTTTCAGGTTTTTGCGTTCGGAATGTCAAGTTTTATTACGGTTAGTTAACAGCTTAAATTATTGTAACGAGTGCAAAGCCTCGTCTGGCCTTCAACGGGCTGTGGAACATTCCAGAGCCGCGTCGTAGACGCACGGCCTTCTGGTGTATTCTAGAAATACATGGTATGTTCGGGCGACTTCTGGAACGTTTATAGGAGGGTATAAAGTCGGCTTCGCGGAGAAAAGAGGCAGTCAACAGCAAGTCATTAACTGTGTATCACAAAATAAATAGTGAATGCAAAGATAAATGTTGTATTAGAAATTCATAGTCTGTAAATAATAGTTTTTAATGGTTTATAATCATAGCGTTAATTTATAGTGTATTCATTAGTGTATAGAAATAAATATTTGTTTGTGAATAGACGATTTAAACAGCACTTGTGTTATTATTTGAAAAAGAACGTTACAGTGTTGTCAGGTGTGGGGTTTTGAAATAAATAAAATCGCGTAATAATTAATTAAAGTGCTGTGAGAATAAAATTTTTGGTGTTAAAACATAATTTCAACAAACAATTAAAATGGTGATGAAACTGTTAAAAGATCTCAAAGTAATAGACTTGAAACATGAACTTGAAGAACGAGATTTAGACACAACGGGCCTTAAAAGTGTGTTAATAAATCGGCTAAGAGAATGGCTTTTGGAGCAGCAAGAAGACCCTGAAAGTTTCCTTTTCGCAATACCTGGACCCGTAATTGATAATAATTTGTTATTAAGTAAAATAGAAGAGAATTCTAGAACGTTAAAAGAGGAATTACTGGAAAAGTCGGAAGAGAATTCCAGAATGTTAAAAGAGGAACTATTGTAAAAGTCTGAAGAAAATTCTAAAATGCTTAAAGAAGAATTACTTGAAAATACTAAAGCACTGGAAGAAAATGTTAAAATGCTTAAAGAAGATTTATTGGAAAATTCTAGAACGCTTAAAGAAGAATTACTAGAAAAGTCTGAAGAAAGTTCTAGAAGGCTTAAAGGAGAATTGCTGGAAAATGTCAAAGCGTTGGAAGACAAAGTTTTCGAAGAATTTTTTGAGAATGCCAGCGCGTTAGGACTGTTGGAAGGTAGATTGGCGGAACATGATAGGGTAATAAAGATGGTAGAAGAGAAAATATCCCAAATGCAATTACCACCAACAACTAAGAAAGACGATATGACCGAAATGCTGGAAGATAGAATGAGGCAACTACGATTTCCCTCAACTTCTGAGTGGCCGTTTAATGAAGTAAAGAAACAATTTAAAGAAGAAAAGGTTCCTGCCGTAGGGATAAAAGTAAAACCACCCACGTTCGATGGCAAGATACCTTGGTCCACCTACTACAAACAATTTGAGGCGGCCGCTGGGGCCAACGGATGGACAGGCAAGGAAAAGGCCGTTTCTTTAACTGTGGCTTTGCGTGGGGACGCGTTGAACGTCCTGCAAACAATCCCAGCAGGACAGGAAAATGATTATCAATTGTTAGTGTCTAGATTGGAGATGAGATATGGAGACGCGCATCTTCAACAAGTGTATCACGCGCAAGTGAAGAATCGTATCCAGAAGAATGGAGAAAGCCTGCAGGAGTTTGAAGCCGATGTTGCGCGGCTTGTCCGATTGGCGTACCCTACGGCACCCGATTCATTTCTGGGACAACTGGCTGTGCAGACCTTCATTGATGGGTTAAGAGACGGGGAAACACAACAATCATTGAGGCTGGCACGACCAAGAACAACTGATGATGCGCTTGCTCACGCCTTAGAATTTGAAGCTGCAAAACAAGCGTCCCGAGGTCACGGGCGTGTTCGGGCCGTTGTGGAGGAAGAAGAAGGTTCTAAAGATCACCTAGAGGAGTTAGTACTGAGAGTTCTTCGGAAGGAAGAAAGCCGTAAGAAGAATCATCAAGAAGTTCGAGGGCCTCGTTGTTGGAATTGCGGCGAACAAGGTCACATACGACGTCGTTGCCCTAAACCAAAACAGGTTCAGCAGTCGGAAAACTAAAGAAGGTCGACGAGTGGGGGCGAACGTTGACCTTGAGTAGAGATGCCCCAAAGATCACCATCCATGCCGTAACATCAAACAATAGTACCAGCAGTTTGTTCGTAGATGGGAAAATTGCTAATCGTACTGTTCCACTACTCATTGATACGGGGGCGACAAAGTCCATCATACGCCCTAACGTTCTACGAACAAGTATGAAGCTGTTACCAACAACTACTCAACTCCGTACAGCAACAGGTGAAGTGATACCAACACGCGGAGTGGTGAAGATGAAGATTGGCATTGGAAGTGAAGAACGTGATCATGAGGTGCTGGTAGCCGATATCACTGATGACTTCATCTTGGGAATGGACCTCCTGAGAAAATTTGGTTTTACGTTGGATTTGAAAGAGGGTGTTTTGAAGGTCGGTAACGAAGAACTTCCGTTGCACCCACGAGAAGATCCGGTTGTAAGGGTTTTGCTGACTGAAGATGTGATATTGCCGGGTCAAAGCGAGATGGTTGTCGAGGCGGGTTTGGATGGAGATCTTCGGGTAGGATGTGTGCGAATGATGGAGCCTGTTTGTGATAAGAAGATCCATAGTGGCATACTGGTGGGAAAAGCGCTGATCAAGGTTGGAAAGAGAGTACCGGTGAGAATTATGAACGTTAATGTGGATCCGGTGACATTGAAGAAGAGTACCCTTGTGGGACAGTGTGTGCCAGTATTTCGAGTAGCCAGGTGTATGGCTGATGTTCCAAAACCAGTGCCCAAAGACCATGGTGGAAAATTAGTGGGTATGGTTACTAGTTCGTGCGAAGACCTTAACAGAACGGAAGTGAAAGAGGTACAGGGTTTGGTTCACCGATACCAAGATATCTTCGCTCTTGACTATAGCCAGAAGGGACGAACAAATATAGTAAAACATAAAATCAATACAGGCAACTCTATGCCTGTCCGTCAGCAGCCGAGGCGTCTACCTCTAGCAAGGCGAGCAGAAGCCGAAAAGATTATTACTGATATGGAAGAACAAGGGGTCATCGAGCCATCCAGCAGTCCATGGGCATCACCGGTGGTCCTGGTCAGTAAGAAGGACGGGTCAACGAAATTTTGTGTGGGCTATCGGCAGCTTAATGACGTGACCAAGAAAGACAGCTATCCCTTACCACGCATCGACGACACGTTAGATACCCTGTCTGGTTCACGATGGTTTTCGACTTTGGACTTGAAGAGTGGTTATTGGCAAGTTGAAATGGAACCTGAAGACCGGGAGAAGACCGCGTTCACTATTGGTTCCGGACTATGGCAGTTTACAGTTATGCCTATCGGTCTATGTAACGCTCCGGCCACCTTTGAGCGTCTAATGGAGACCATCCTGAGAGGGCTGTCGTGGCAGACCTGCCTGGTATACCTAGATGATGTGATTGTAGTCGGAAAATCATTCAACGAACATTTGAAAAACCTAGAGGAAGTGTTCCGAAGACTACGTGGAGCCAATCTGAAACTGAGTCCGAAAAAGTGCCACATATTCAGAAAGGAAGTAAAATATCTCGGGCACGTCGTATCACAAAATGGAGTGGCAGCCGACCCCGATAAGATTCGTGCAGTTCAAGAGTGGCCAACACCGAAAGATAAACACCAAGTTCGTAGTTTTCTTGGGTTATGTACCTACTATAGGCGTTTCGTTCCTGGGTTTGCCAATATAGCGAAGCCTCTGACAAGGCTAACTGAAGATGGACGCGAGTATGTTTGGAGCGGAGAGTGTGAAACAGCTTTCCAACAGCTGAAGCGTGCCCTGACAACCGCACCAATATTGAGCTATCCACGGACAGAAGGGAAATTCATACTTGACACAGATGCAAGTAATCTGGCCATTGGGGGTGTACTTTCTCAGATACAGGATGGACAAGAAAAGGTCATCGGCTATTTCAGTAAGGTTTTGTCGAAAGCCGAAAGGAATTATTGTGTGACCAGAAAAGAATTATTGGCCGTCGTGAAGTCCGTTGAGCACTTCTACAAATACTTGTACGGACGGAAGTTTTTATTGAGGACGGACCATGCAGCGTTGAAATGGCTTCTACAATTCCGTAATCCTAAAGGCCAGGTCGCAAGGTGGATCGAGCGATTACAAGGATACGACTTTGACACAGAACATCGAGCGGGTACTAGTCATCGAAATGCCGATGCTCTTTCAAGAAGACCCTGTCCAACGGATTGCCGTCATTGCTCTCGCTTGGAAGAGAGGGTTTGCCAGGTATTAAGAACCACCATCGTCAACGACAATTGGTTGCCTGAAGAATTGCAACGACAGCAGAAGGCTGATCCCGAACTAAAAATGGTACTGGAATGGAAGCGCGTGGGAGAAAGGCCTGCCTGGGAGGCCGTCAGCCCTTTCAACAGAACGCTCAAAGCATATTGGGCCCAATGGGAGTCCTTGAAGGTGGAAGACGATCTCCTGAAGCGAGTACTGGAGAGTGAAGATGGCACCACCATTAGGTCTAAGTTCGTGGTTCCAAGAAGCCGAGTGGCTACAGTATTGCGACATCTTCATGACGGTGCCTCAGGAGGACACTTCGGTGTGAAAAAGACTTTGGAGAAAGTTAGGGAGCGTTTTTATTGGGTCAACTGTAAAGAAGACGTGAAGGAGTGGTGCCGGAAATGTGAACTATGTGCCACTGGTAACGGACCCTTGGGGAAACGAAGAGCACCTATGAGGCAGTACAATGTGGGTAGTCCTCTGGAAAGAATAGCCATAGATATTGCCGGACCATTTCCCGAAACCGACGATGGGAATAAATACATATTAGTGGCAATGGACTATTTTACCAAATGGCCAGAAGCATATGCCCTACCAAACCAGGAAGCTGCGACTGTTGCTGACGTACTAGTCAAAGAGTTTTTCAGTCGCTTCGGAGTGCCCATGGAGCTGCATTCGGATCAAGGCCGCAACTTTGAGTCTGTACTATTTGGAGAAGTCTGTCGATTGTTGGGCATTCGCAAGACTCGGACCACACCGTTACATCCGCAGTCCGATGGAATGGTAGAACGCATGAATCGGACAATGGGCAAATATTTGGCCAAGGTCGTCTCCGATCATCAACGAGACTGCGACCAATACCTGCATCTGTTCCTGATGGCTTATCGTGCATCGGTCCACGAAACAACCGGTCAGTCACCAGCGTCTGTGATGTTTGGACGCGAGTTACGGTTACCGTGTGATCTGGAATTTGGGTCTCCACCTATAGAGCAGGAGGTAGCCGGGAATGATTATGTCATCAACTTAAAGAAGAAGTTGGAGGATATTCACGACCGAACCCGAAATAATAGTCGAATCGCGAGTGACCGGATGAAGGCTACGTACGATGTGAGAGCCCAAGAAGGAGGGTTTCAACCTGGAGAGCTTGTCTGGTTATACAACCGCAAAGACGTCGTGGCTATTCTCCAAAGTTACAGCGGAATTGGGAGGGCCCATACCAGGTAAAGAAACGAATAAATGACTTGATTTATCGCATCCAGAAATTGCCAAGAGGGAAACCAAAGGTGGTACACTCCAATCGTCTGGCGCACTATGAGGGAAATAATGACGCAGTCCCGGATCGGGAAGATGAGGCTGAGGTGGCTATCAATACCGTAAGGCTTGAAGATGATCAGCCAACCTTTAGAGAATTTATGGCTGCGTTCTCTGGAACTAGAAAAGCGCGATTCGGAGTCACGACTGAGATGCAACAAGATCTCTTCCGGGTCCCTGGTGATTATTCCATTGCCCACTGTGTCTCCGAGGATCTCCGTATGTCCAGGGGGATCGCAGTAGTGTTTAGAAATAAATTTGGACGGCTGGATGAACTTCGAGAACAAAATCCCTCTGTTGGTAAATCCTTACACTTGCCTGATCATGACCGATCCATTTACTACTTGGTAACCAAGCAGTTTTACTACCAGAAACCGAGTTACGCCGACTTGTGGAGGACATTATGGAATTTGAGGATCGAGTTGCTTACCAGGGGTATTAACAAATTGGCAGTTCCCAAACTCGGCTGTGGGCGGGACCAGCTGGATTGGAGAATCGTTAGAAACATGCTGGAAGTCGTCTTTAGAGGTACGGACGTCAAGATCTTCGTCTGCAGTTTTGACCAACAGCCCGCATTAAGGCCAACGAAGAGTGTAGACTGTTACTTCTACCGTAATGGAACGTGTAGTCGAGGTGAAGACTGTCGATATCGTCACGACCCTTTCTACAGAAACCAGGGAATAAACTTGTTCTGGGACAGAACAGACTTTAAGAGGGGGGCAGTGTAACGAGTGCAAAGCCTCGTCTGGCCTTCAACGGGCTGTGGAACATTCCAGAGCCGCGGCGTAGACGCACGGCCTTCTGGTGTATTCTAGAAATACATGGTATGTTCGGGCGACTTCTGGAACGTTTATAGGAGGGTATAAAGTCGGCTTCGCGGAGAAAAGAGGCAGTCAACAGCAAGTCATTAACTGTGTATCACAAAATAAATAGTGAATGTAAAGATAAATGTTGTATTAGAAATTCATAGTCTGTAAATAATAGTTTTTAATGGTTTATAATCATAGCGTTAATTTATAGTGTATTCATTAGTGTATAGAAATAAATATTTGTTTGTGAATAGACGATTTAAACAGCACTTGTGTTATTATTTGAAAAAGAACGTTACATTATTGTACATTATTATTATTAAATTAGACAATTTTTACAATTTCATAGTTTATATCGAAAATTTAGAGATTCTCGGTTTCAGAAATATGACAAAACATTTCATAACTGAAGATTTTAAAATTCTAAAATTGAAATCTTCGAAATTCATGTTTTTACGGATTCGTTTTAGTATCAAGTCTTAGTTTTATTTTAATTAACCTAATATAAATTTGTAGTTGCAGCTCTTTAAAATTTAAAAGTTTCAGGATTTTATATGTTGAGAGATTTAGATATTTACAGGATATTATTTACAGTTATAGCTTGTGAGTTTTAACATTTTAAGATTTCGAAGTTTCGCACATTTTCATAGTGCGAAATTTTCATCGATCGAAATAGCAGAAATAAAAGTCGCCAAACAACCAGGGCCGGACTTAGGTATTAGGGGACCCCTAAGCACAAAATTCTTTTGCCCCCCCCCTCTAAAAAAAATTTAATTTTAACAATCTAAAACATACACTCATTATTATTTCTTTCTACTGTATTATAAATACATATACGACAAAGAAAATTACTTACAAAATTAAAAATATATATTATATTTCCGATTTACATACATTGTTGAGAATACACAGTTTATCATTTATAACATTTAATCTGCAGATCAGAAATTAATTTGTATCATGATACAAATATTTTATGAAAATCCCGGGAGTGATCCCCTACGGAATAGTGGCCGTTATTTTGCAAAGTTAGAATTTTTTAGGTCTCCCCTCCCTAGATCCCTTTAAAATGTCAAAAAACGAGCTGTGCAAAATTTCAGCACATTTGCTCAATATTAATCCGTGCCACCGAGGGGTTAAAGTTTTAAATGGGATTTAACATGAGTTTGGTGTACTGCTAGAAACTTTGTGGCATAAATTTTTTATCTTTCTAATCTGAAGCCAAAAAAATTTTAGCAGTTCCGCGAAAATGCTAATTTTACTGTCAAAAGTTTTTCTTGCAGTTGTAATTTTATCATATTCGTGTTCAGCAGCTTCAACAACATAAGTATATAAATTTTCAAGTTAAAACATAGAAAGATAAAAAGTTACACCACAAAGTCTCTAGAAATGCACCAAACGCATGTTAAATCCCATTTAAACTTTAACCTTTCGGTGGCACTGGTTAATATTGACCAAATCGGATGAAATTTTGCACAGCTCATTTTTTTGACATTTTAGCTGCGTTCGGTATTTCAGATCTGTTTACTCGAAACGCTCGGTGTCTATGGTATCCATTGTAAATAATTGCAACTAGAGCAATAGAGCTTTCAGAGCAAAAAGAGTTAAAATATCGAACCTAGCATATAAAGAGATCTAGAGGAAGGGGGACCTAAAAAATTTTAACCTTCAATTTTAGTTTTACAAAATAACGGTCACCCTACTACATAACTGCTTATTTTGCTTACTGGCCCTACAAACAACTTCTTGAAAATAGACTAGATGCCGAATACATTTGAAACGATGCCCTTTTTGATTGTATCTTTTTTTTATTAAAGCTAAACGAAAATTGTCTAACTGATAAACGTTAGTAGGTATATTATTTATGCTGTCAATATTTCAATAATGCGACTGTGATCACCACAATCGCAGGAAGTATAGAACAATACATAAATAAACATGCGGACATCATTTTTTATTTGCTTAATGCAGTTCGATTTACAGTTAACAGGTAACAAGTCAATAAGCAATTTTATTATTCATATATCTAGACAGGAGCTATTACATTTCCTCGTAGGTACCTAGTATGTACTGTAGTCATATTTTAACTTTTTTTAGTTGATTATTAGCTTCAAATTGCGTTTTTAAAATAATTTTTGAAAAAAATACAACTATAATTATGTAGTCTTGCCTATGTAGTAAATAAAGCTGTATAAAATACACCATAGAAGAGTTTTTATAATTTTGCTTATAGTTTCTAGCCTTATATGGTGAAACTCCATAATCGTGAAATAAATAAAAGATTAGTAAATGTTGCACAAGTTTATTATAATCTACCTGACCATATTTTTTTGACAGCTAAGCTGTCATTATCAAAGGTAATATAAATATAAACAAACATGTTGCTAAGGTAAATACAAAAAATAGGTAACTAGATAAAAAGATAAAAATAATCAGAATAAAATATCTTCCAGTAACGGAGAATTACTGAGCTCAATCTGTTCATTTATTAAAGGTACCCTGAGTTTGTGTTTGTATATCTCAAAAGCTTCTAAAATGTCTAATTTGAGTTTGTTATTACAAAAATGTAGGAATTTAATATTATTTTGAGGAGTCATTGTGTCATTGTGTGATTTTGTTCTAAAATGTGTTTGGCATAATTATGTAACAACACACGTGCTCTGTATATCCTATGCCAAAATTTCGAACTGTTTGCCCAATATATACCGAACTACAAAAAGAACAAATCAAACGTTAAATGCCCGATTTCATGATATCTGGTTGCATGCATACAATGTCTGCTTCTACTATAAGTCTATCTCACTCTTTCTAATTAAAAATCATATTTTTTTCCTTTTACTAATAGAAGTAAAAGCATTTATTTTACTTTATGCATACGGCACATCGTGTGTTCCGTTTTTAGCATGGAATAGAAATGAAAAAATGTTAGTGTTGGTTTGAAAGGCTATTTTGTAATTGTTGGTTTTTCTTAGTATACATATGTGCAACTTTATATATTGTATTATATCAGAATTACTGTATTACAGGAAATTTATATTATATTTTGATAAATAAATATTTGAATAATTTTCATGTTTCCTGCTCCAAGTTACATATATTTAGAAGCTTATTATTATAACTTTTTTTCTTGGTAATATTAAGAAATGGTTTCAAGTTTTAGTTCACTTGAAAGAAATGGGGATCAAGTTCGTGCATGAACTAAGTGTAACCGCTAGCGTAGTCGAGCTGGATTACAATTAATAAAACCTAGAGAATAAATTCCTGTAACCCCTACAAACTACCCATCAAACGTTAAATGTATATAGGAAGCCCCCTTTGGTTCCTGGATGATGGATGGCAATCAGTTTCTTCAATACAATTATCAATAATAACGAACATCAACTAACAATACATTTATTCAACAACTTACCAACTAATTACACAATATAATTATTCAAAATTTTGATTTTAAATTACAAAACTTTCTATATGTCAAAATGTTCCTTTCTTAGGAATAATGAAATCAGAACTTAACTGTGAAAGAAATTAACTTTACCAGCGAGGTTAAGCCGACGGCTGCAGCCGACTTACAGATGGAACAGCGCAAATCCCACATTTGTGTCACAGCTAAGGAAAACTGCAGAAAACCTTAACCAGATCTGCCGGCACCGGGAATCGACCTCGGGCCGCTTGGGTGAAAGTCCAGCACTTTAGACATTACACTACCAAGGCTGTCAATAGAGCTGTCAAATAGAGAAGGTTTAGCCTTTTGAAGCTTAAAATTTGTATCGTTTGTACCTGATCTGTTAAAATTGTAAAATCTAGTTAATATTTAAAGTTTTTGGTGCCAAAATTGATGTAAATATTGTGTAATAGGATGTTAGGATAAATTTATTAATAAGAAAAGGATGTAATAAGGTGTGAAAATGTTATTATCTGTAATTTTGTAAAACCATGTTTGTCGGGAAATTCAAGATGGTTGCCATTGAATCCTGGAGTTAAATTTGCTTTTTGTTAGACATGTAATATACCAAAATATAGGAAAAATTATCCTTTTTCCGATTACGTAATTTGTTCAGACATTTAATTTAATTTTTTAACAATAATTTGGTTATGTAAATCTTGTTAGGTTACATGTTCATTTTTTTTTGTCTTACCAGATTTTGTTAGTGGAGAAATGACGTTTGGCGTTTGTTTTTGAAAAAGATATAAAGGCAGGTCGAAAATCTGGTTACCTTCTTCTTGATTTTCATACAAAGCAGAAGCCTTGTCAGATCACGCAATAGTTTAATAAAATTTTGAGGTTGTGTGTGTCAAACTTAACGTCAATGAAACGTCAAAAAAGTGAGGTTACGACAAATGTCATCCAAATTAAATTTTTTTGAAAATGAGTTAAATAATTTTAAATAATGATAATAATAGAGAACAATTAATGTATAATATAAATAATATAATGTATAATAATAATATAAAAAAAAGGAAAGTGAAGTGTTAATTTGGGTTTTGGACTATTTATTTATAAGAAGAAAATTACTGTAAAACGTATTGGAACTTTATTTCTGGATGGAAGGAATTTTAAAATAGGATATAATGAAAACTTGTTGGAAATCACTAACTGATTTGATGTACACACGTCTTGGAGAAAACATGTCCAATATTTAATAATGGTAATTATGTACAATACAATTTTCACTGGAAAGATCACTTTAAAAATGTGTGTTCACCGTCACAACAAATAAGCAGGTAAATTTACCGACTATTACAGAAAACTGCCAAATAATATAAGGTGTTTAAAAAATTTCGTGCGACGCCAGAATTTTTAAATTTAAAATTTTTTTTCAAACTTTAACTTTATTTTTGTTTCGTTTCTTTCTTTTAATTATAATTTAAGGTCGTGGGATTGATAAAATGAAAATTAATCAGGAAAAGGGAATTAGACTGTTTCTTAATTCTTATTTTGGTAAATCCAATTGACACCAATAATTAATTTAAATTATTCCAAGTTTGTTAATTGAATCCATTTTAGATAATAAGAAATTTTTTTTGTTTTTGTTTCTCTTTCATAAATTTTCAGTTTTCATTCTTTTTATGTGTTTATTAATAAAATAATATTTTTAAATCTTAAAAAAAATTTATTTGTGTATTTGTGTCCATTAACAGAAATTTACAGGTATAGGTTGAACAATATTTTATTATTTTGTCAAAAAGCGACCCGCCTGAAATTTTCTCATTCTCATTCTCATTCTCAGAAAATTCAATTCAATCTTAATAGTTAAGTTCAAAAGTTAATAGCCAAATTTTGTTCTATTTCTAATGTAAGATTTATATTTTGGTGGAGACTATTAATATAAATTTTTGCATATTTATTTAGTTAGTTAAAAATAAAACCATTTCGTATTATTTCTGCGTTTGGTATCCTGTACTTCCTAGTTTCTGCCATAGAAAGTATGTGAGTATCTACTTCAAGTATTAGAAAGTATTTTCAGGATATCAAGTAGCAGTTTTACTTAAATTAGTACCCAGCTCTGACTAGATGTAGAAAATCCACCTTTCACCACTAGTTATAATCCTTCTCCAAAAGCTATCGTCTGTGGGATTTTGAAGCAGTCCCTCGCAAAGCTCAATCTTGCATTGAGCTTGTGTATCCTGTACATTTTAGAAGGGCACAACTCAAGAACTACTTGAGTTAAAAATATAAAATTTTAGATTTTTACTTATGTTTATGAGCATAACAATTGTGCAAAATTTGAAATAAATCAAAAAGGGTAAGTTACAACTCATTGGATCACTTGACATGGAATTGCCCAGGAGCGACAAAGTTAGGAGAATTAAAGTAAAATAAAACCCAACCCTAAGTAGCAGGTAGCTCGTTACAGCATTTCAATCTAACTACCCTATATTAGTATAAGGGTTATAAGGTGCCCCTGATCAGGAATAATACGGAAGACAATCGTATTCTTAATAGTCTGATGGTTTTATTTAAGATCTGCCAACACTGCAATGTAGTATTTTGATATAAATTTAAGAAATATTCAAACGACTCCTACAATATATACATAAATAAAGTACGAGTAATCACTAATCAAAACGTTTATCAATAAAAAGTTTCTAAAAATAAAATTTTCCTAGCACGCCTAATAATGCCTTGCAAAACATTTGACAAATTTCAGATTATTATCTAGTTCGAAAAACTTGCCAAGTTTTTTGTGTGTTTCGAATTTTCCCTTTACATCACGCAAAATGTACGTCATATCAGCATGTATACACATACAACCCCTCAACAATGCGGTGCATACCATAGTAATAATTCACGCGACCCAATGTTTATTTATATTTTAAGGTAAAAGTGGGCGCAATGACGTTTAATTTTAAATATTTAGCTTTTGTTTATATACAAAAAGAAACAGCAACACTTTAAAAAGGGGTGTGAATCAGCCGAGAAGCAGTTAAATATTTATAAATAAAATCCGTAAATTTATGAGTCGGTTTTGATGATGGTGTAAAGATGATGCGTAAAGCTACTATTTATATGGCGGAAAAACCTTTGACATATTTTGAGTAATAAACTGAGATTTGAGAGGAAGATTTAAATATAGCACACTTATTCATAAGGCAAGTTAATTGTAAGTACTTGAAGGAATACTTGAGTGTGTCACGAATGTTTGTGTTACCTTTACACACTTAATTTTCGACTTATTTGAAGTCGACACTAATAAAATTTGAAATTCAAAAATTTTGATTTACTTTGTCTTTTAATGAATCGCACAGTGTCAGTATTAAATATGTTGAAGAGGTTGCGTGTTTATTATTACTATTATTTCATTTGCAGCACATAACAACTTCATTAATAATATAATACGATTATTTAAATTTTACACACTAGTAGGTCATGAATTGTAAACTGAAAACTAAATTGTCGGATATCGTAGATAGAGCAAGCAATGTGACCTACGAGATAGAGCAACAATGAAATTGCATTGTCTTGAAAAGGTTGCATTTTTAAGGGAAGTTGCATGAGACCATCAGCAAACTATGTGTAAAATATTATGTTCCAACGCCCCCCAGCAACATTTAAAAAATAAAAACACCCCCCAAAAAGGGTTTTTTACGAATAACTCGACAACGACAGGATTTACGAAAAGATCTTACCGGCAAAAGTTGTAGAGGATGAAATTTCACACAAAAAAAGATACTGGGTAAGGACGATTAAAATTATTAAAATAAAAAATTGAAAAATGTATATTTTTTTAAATTATTTTTTAAATTATTTAGAAAAAGATGACCTTTAAATATAGAAGAATATATTGTTTTTATTATTTATGCAATTTGTTAATATTGAGTTTTTTAAGTCGTGTTTTTTTAAATAAATTTTTTAAAACATTGACATTTGTTAATTATTACATTTTGTTTTTCAAAAGTTGTCTGAAACGGTTATTTGAAAATATACCTTTAGACAGTAGAAATTTTTAAATTCAATTTCATTACGAGGGGAACTAGAATAATTATCTACCTAGCCATGACTGAAACAACTGACAATCTTCAGCGTTTAATGTCAAATAGTGGCAAGTCTTTTATAATTGTATCTGAAGTTTCAGTGAAATTGACCTGTTACTTTTTGTTTTGTGCGCGATTAGTTGACAAAAAATGAGTGTTTTGAAATTGGAGCATAGGAGTGTGATTAAGTTTCTCACAAAAGAAGGCAATGGTCCAAAATTTATAAGAGAACGTATGATTGCCGTATATGGAGATGATGCCCCATCATATTTTACGATCAAGTTTTGGTCAAAACAGTTTCGTTGGGGACGTGAATCCATAGAGGATGACCCTAGACGTGGAAGGCCACTTGAGGCAACCAACAGTGAAATGTGTGACAAAGTGGAAGCTATGGTTCTTGAGGATCGCCGCATGAAGGTCTCCACCATTGCTACTGCTCTGGGAATATCAGAACCTAGCGTTTTGACCATATTGCACGAAAAGTTAGGCATGAATAAAGTCTCAGCGAGGTGGGTTCCCAGGTTGTTGACTCCAGAGTAAAAGACGCGAAGACAGCAAATTTGTCAAAACAATTTAGATCTTTTGGAAGCTGATGCTGAATTCCTAACGAGGATAGTGACTGGAGACGAGACCTGGGTACATCACTGGGACCCTGAGACAAAGCTGGAATCTATGCAATGGATTCATAAGGGTTCTCCACCCCCAAAGAAAGCTCGCACACAGCCCTCAGCCGGAAAACTTATGGCAACAATTTTCTGGGATTTGCATGGAGTTCTTCTGATCGAATATATGCCTAAGGGCACTACAATAAATACAGAGGTTTACGGTAATACGCTCAAAAAGTTACATTCGGAAATTACCAAAAAACGTCCCCACTTGAGGCATAAAAATGTGCTCCTTCTTCATGACAATGCGACGGTTCATAAAGCCGCCAAAGTTCGTCCAATTCTGAACGAATGTAACTTTGTAGAGTTAGACCACCCACCTTACAGCCCAGATCTGACACCCTCGGACTTCTACTTATTCCGAAATCTAAAAAAACATTTGAGAGGCCGCCATTTTGAAAGTGATGACCATTTGAAACGAACCATCAATGACTATTTTGGCAATCAGGAAGAATCATTTTTTTTAATGGTATGAATTCATTGCAAGACAAATGGCGAAAGTGCGTTGAAGTTGGGGGAGATTATATTGAAAAATAAAATTGTTTAAAAAATCATGCGTCTTTTGTTTCATGCTTAGGTAGATAATTTATCTGTTTCCCTCGTACTTGCATCTCACATGTTTTCACTTTCGGTTTCGGGCCTGTCCGCTGGGGCCTCAATTTCCATTCTCTCAGTATCAATTTTTTTAAAATCATAGGGGTCAGTTTGAGGGTGACTTGAGGGTCACCAACTTCCTGGTCATTTCTTCAATCTCTAATTCATTTAATAATCATAATAATCGCATGCACCGCTTCAATAAGGGAAGCATTTTCGTAAGATTGCCCATTGCAATTTTTGCAAATTGCACAATGCTGCCCCTTTTCTGAACGAAATGGCCCAACTGCGAAACTATGGGTGCAGTACCTTCGATGTGCGATTGTCTCATGTAACAAATGTCAATTTTTTAAGCCATTCATTCAACAAAAAAACACGACTTTAAATTCACAATTAACAAATTGCATAAATAATAGTATAAAAAGTCAATAAATTATCTACCATTAAATGTCATCTTTTTCTGAATAATTTAAAAAACAAATTAAAAAATATACATTTTTCAATGTTTTATAAATTTGTAATAATTTTAATCGTCTTTAAAGCACTTTTTACTCCCTATTTTCTTACCTCTAAGGAGGGAGGAAGAAAAAATTCACTTTTTTGTTTGAAAAAGTGGTTATTATGAAAATTGTTGCTCGTAAGATGTGCTACAAACAAGGTCTTATAATTTTTCTTCGTTTTTGGAAAAAAGTGGCCTTGAAAAATCATATATCTTTTTAGCACATTTTCCGAGCAAGAATTTTCGTAATAACCACTTTACATAATTTTGGGGCAAAAGCGGAGGAGATGCAGGAAAATTAAATACGAAGAAGTCGAAAATGATCTACAACATTTAAGAGAGGAGAACTAGAAAACAGGGTGTTTTGGAAAAGATGCCTTTCCCGTTAAAGGGCAATAGAGAAACATGTGTAGAGTAACATCTTACTAACAATTTCCTGAAATGCCCCTTTGAAATGACAACCCCCCTTATAAAAATAATAGGCACGCCACTGCAACATAGTAGATAAAATTGTATGAAAATTATGCCTATTAAATAGTACATACTTTTAAAAGTCATCAAAAAAATAATCATAATAAACCCAAGCCGGATAAATGAATTCTTCGAAATTGCAAGCAAAACAAAAGATTAGGACGTGCTTTTAAAACTTTTAGCTAAATAATAAACAAGTCATTTTGACCATCTGTAAATAACTGTTGATGACTCAGATCTTTGAAGCTTGTAATTTGCAGTATGCAGTTTGTTCTCAACTTTCTTTGTGTTAAGGTGGTCGTGAACTTGAGTTTCGATTACGTATTAATACACGTTTTAAGTGGGTATTCCACACGATGTTTTGCGGCGCAGTTTCCCCATTTAGGACAAAACGGCGGGGAAACTGTCAAGAAAAGCTACCTAACGAATTGTTGGTTACATTACAGTTTATATTAGTTTAGAAAGAGGTTATTGGTTTTAAAATTCATTTACAGATCTTTTTAATCGAGTTGATAAATAAACTAATAATAATCAAGATATCTGATTCACGTTATTATTCTAAACATTTTATAACTGAAGTTATTGAAATGTATAAAGGTTTTCTGTGCTTATGGAAAGTCAAGAATAGTGATTATAAAAACAGAAACATTAAATGATCGTCTATGCTGTTACTACTCACTAAGGCGGCTACTCTTACTAAACAAAATATGTATTATAAGTATAATAATAAGAGCTGTTGGAAAACTGGGAGAGAAGATGCGGCTAAAACAATTATTAAAAGTCTTCCCCGGCTGCTTCCCTGCTGGGGAAACTGAACCTCTTCCCACGTGGCAAAACATCGTGTGGAATACCCACTTTACAAATAATAACTTGAGTGAGGTGGTGTTACGTGTTTAATTAATCGTAGTTAGTTACTGTTTAGATCATGGCAGAACTAAACACGCCTGCTGAATGTACGGAACTTTTCAAATCAACCATTTTCAAAAAGTACACTCCATATACCGCGAGTGCAATTTTGTCAATGGCTATTGGAACGCAAACAGGAAAATCCCTAGTTTGCACAAAATGTTTTACTCGGGCGGGTGTTTACACGCCTACATTTTCTGGTCAATGAAGTGTTTGACGGACTCCCACTATTGAGCACCACTACACTTTGACTTTCGACAGGTACGGGAGTTTTTACTCATTTTGTTAAAATGACATTCGTAAAATGAAAAACAGGCAATGTTTTCATCACAATTAGGTCAACGAACGTATGTTACATTTTATTTACCGACCTTAATAAATGATCAAGTCATCAAGGTAGTGAGTCACTAGGCAACCGCTGCTGAAATTCAATTCTGTTGTTTCTGTAAATTGATACGTACGTAGCGGAGGTCAGTTACTATTGTTTGCTTTATCAGTAATTCACGGTCAACATCTTACAAACAATCCATAGTCGACTCGTGACTTGTAAAAAATACGGAAAAATCCGGAATTTTTTTTATTTTTTATTTTTATTTTATGAGTTTTGGGGTCTCTATATGGTCACCTTTCACCCCCTTAAAGCATTGCATATATGTCTGGAACACCCTGTAATTGTTCTATATTCCAAATAGGGTAAATTCCATGTCAAGTGATCCACTGAGTTGTAACTCACCCTTTCTGATTTATTTCAAATTTGGCACACCTATTATACTCCTCAAGATAAGTAAAAGTCTAAAATATTATATTTTTAACTCAAGTGGTTCTTGAGTTGTGCCCTTCTAAAGTGTACAAAAATCAGCGATTTTGAGCAAGTTGGCGTTTACGTTTTTCTTTATAACTTTTGATAGAAATAAGATAAAGGAATGAAGCAAAAGCTGTTTTAAAGTCTATTATTTGGGCTTTAAGATGATGTGTTGCATGGCATACTTTAATATGAAAAAGAATTACATTGCGCCCCTGAAGTCTTTGACCTTGAATTTCTCAGAAAACATATGATTAAAAATTTTGAGAAAAATTGGACATAGAGTTGCATATCTTTTAAATATCTGTGCCAAATTTCAACTTGGGATCTCAATGGGATCGTTACTAAATTATTTTAACAAAATAGCAATGTTGAACATTTTACCATTAATAATGTTTTCAATATTGGGAACATTGGGAGTTTGGTTTTATAAATGACTATTTCTGTTTTGGTAATTACTTAAAAGGAATCTGGGTTAGATAAAACATTAATTAACAAATTCCTGTACGAGTTTTAAAATTTTTTTTAAATTATTTGTGAAACGTTACTTAAATAAAATATCCTGGGTACACTTGTCAAGAAAATTTTTCAGTATTATCAGAACACGTGCAAATTGTTATCAACTATAATAAATTAAAATCACTATGACACGCAATAAAGAAAATTTTAATTTGATGCACAGTATTAATGTAAAATACTGCATGCTAATTCCATTTCCTGATAACTTAAACTGTATGTACGTCCAGTCGCTGTATTTGGATCTACTTTAAAAAAATTGGACGTAGAGTTGCATATTTTCTAAATATGTGTAACAGATTCCAACTTGGGATCTCAATGGGATTTACTAAATTATTTTAACAAAATAGCAATGTCCAGCATTTCAACAGAAATATATTTTTTAATATTGGTAACTATATTATTGGTATTAGAGTTTTGTTTCATGAATGATTACTCTTTGTTCCGAGTAATTACATGCAAAGAATCTGGGTTAGATGAAACGTTAATTATTCCTAGATGATTTTTTAAAACTTTGCATAATCTTTAAATTCCCATGTCTCCCAAATTTCAACTTGAGATCTCAATGGGATCATTAATAATATATTTTTTTAAAACACCACTGTTCAGTACCTAGTGACAGTATCATTATGTACTATTGATTTCATAACGATCTAGGACAGCCAGACTAATATGATGCTATTTTATTCTTTTTTCTTCTAGTGTAAATGCATAGGATAAAATAATAAAAAATACCATCATAATTAGCATTGTTGTCCTAGATCATTATGAAACCAATAGCTCATAGTAATGTAGATTCCATGTATTCATAATGAATACATGTAAATCTTAATTTCTTAAGAAACGGTTTGATAAAGCAAAAACAATTGTTCGAATACAGAAATTTCACTGTTTTATACTTATCTCAGAAAATAACATATAACTAAAATTTTACTCTTGCTAATGATCAGACATTTATACACTCCACATCTGATGAACTTGTAGTGAACCGGGGTCCCAACCCACTAGACGATCACGGCCCATCTTACTCTACCCGCGCAAAATTCAAATATTTAACAAACCGGAAATTGACACAGTATTACCAACCTTACAAATGACAAACTTTATAATGATAAATATAACAAAAAGAACAAACTGGATCCTACGTTGTGATTATTTTTTATACCACGTGACCAAGGTTGATAACGATTGATCCACTTCATACGGACGGAGAAAGAGAAAACACAAGTAAAAGAACACAAATAAAAGAACAATTAAATATGATTGTATTATTTTATTAATTTATTCTTAATCTTGAGCGAGGAGGGACGTATTTAAACTGATACAAATTAATGGCTAGTTCTCTAAAAACCTCCTTGAAATTATATGCTAACCCAGCTTAAATACGTACACGCTGCAAGTTTCATATGTGATCAAATGATTATTTAGTTGGGATACATTAAACAATACAGGTCAATAAATCAATTTATTGAGTTGATACAGTTGTGTGATTATACCAGGCATTTATAAATAGACAAACGCAAATCTCTCAATGACATAAAACATCAAAAATGAGTGAAACAGAATGAATCAAAAAGATTTACAGATAAACTAGGCAAGGTAAACGTGCCAGATTAAAATGAATACGCAAGGACTGCTGAACAAAAATTATATCATATTTGACATAGCAACATATACGTTGTGACCAAACCATATATGGTTTTATATCAGAACACGTCCTTTTGCAAGACATAGTGTTACTGTCAACAACAGGGAAACCTCGTATCTAGATAAGCGAGAGTGTGTTATAAGCACTGAAAAATAATAACATAGCACATATAAATAACATAAATATGCAAAACAAAACAGTTTGACGGTTCTACGACACGGCCTATCATAGGGTCATAAGCCACCGGGGAGCCTTCGTCGCATGCAATCTTTTGACGGTTCTACGACCCGGCTGATCAATGGACTTATGCCACCGTGGAGCCTTCGTCCCCCCTTAAATACTAAATCAGATTTTCTCTTACACGGCCTATCATGGGTTTTTTTACCACCGTTCAGAGTAATACACTCTTAAATAATAATAAGTCTAACCTTTTGTTCCGGACCAAAAGATTATCCCTTCATTTTTTTAGTCACAAAGTAAAATGTTTTGTTAGGTTATAAATATTAACCTAAAATTCCATAAAAACTGACAGTAAAACACATAACCGCAGCAGTCGTATTTAAACACTAATAAAATATCAAATTGGCAATAATTAGCTGTAATGCTACGACAAACGTTATAAAACATTATTTTCTAGTAATAGTTATACTTCCAACGGTCAAATTTATCAATAATTATTAAAAAGTATCCAAGGAATCTTAAATTTAGTTGCCATATAGATTTTGACATAGCTATAGATTCAAGCGAGAGATTTGGGTTTCAGATTAATTAAACAATACAAAAATTACATCACACAACTAGAATCAACATACATTAAATAAACAGAATAACTTACATGAATTGATATTAAGGTTTAAAAACCAAGCCAATATGGCTACTTCCTACCTCTTTACATTTTTTTTCCTCCCTGTTTCCAAAACAAAAACAAAAACGAATCGTTACCTAACTACCAAAAAAATCAAAACTACCAACATTAGAATCTGCAAGAAATATCCCTAAACATAAAATCAAAACTACCAACCCCAAAGAAACTGTAATAAACACCCCCAACATTTAATATTGAAGCAAACAGTTATTTTTAAAATAAATTACATATTTTGCCTGAACTTGTACGTAATAACAGAACTAGGTAAATTGATTATTATGAAAATTGTTTTGTGTCAAAATGACTTGCTACAGCTACTTTGATAATTTTGGTTGACTGTAGGTCTGACCACTACAAACTAATTAGACCTACATTAGAAATATATGAAATTACAGGTTTTGTTGTATCTGAATATGACTGCAAGAGGTGGTTATCCCATGTGATGTCTTCAGATAGTAAAGAATGTGAAGTGACTGCATCGTTTCTACATCCTGCTGTCCCTGCACCAACATTTCTGTAAATACCAGATATCCCAAGCAGATTTTAAGGAAAGTAGGTCCAAATACAGCGACAGGTCGTACATACAGTTTAAGTTATCAAGAAATGGAATTAGCATGCAGTATTTTACATTAATACTGTGCATCAAATTAAAGTTTTCTTTATTAAGTGTCATAGTGATTTTAATTTGTTATAGTTGATAACAATTTGTACGTGTTCTGATAATACTGAAAAATTTTCTTGACAAATGTACCCAGGATATTTTATTTAGGTAACGTTTCACAAATAATTTTTTATACTTGCGTGTTCTAATGAACTCCATTAGGACACGCATTTGCGTGTCCTAATGAGATTTATTAGAGTACTGGAAACAGTAAAATTTTGTTTTTTAAAGTTGGTAGCACCTAACAGCTGTTCTTAAATGTCAAACCTATTATATTTAAAAGTGCGGTTATGTTGTTATGTGATAAAATGCCAAACTTTTAAAATATAAAATAAACATACACAAAATAAATTAATTAAATTAAAAATTATTGAATAAATTCACAAATTATTCTTTATACATCTTTTGCATTAAAAGTACAGTTATTACACACTTTGATTGTAACAGCAGAAGTGTCCTGGGCATTAATCTTAAATGAAGGTAAATTTTGCCCCTCAACAATGTTTTGTTGACTCGTTATTGGGTTGCTGCTAAAAGTGTGTGATTCTTTATGTAAAAATGAAGCAGTGGAAGACTGGTCAATTACCACTTGAGCCGTTGAAGTGGAAGTACATGGCTTATTAGATAGCAATTCAGCTACCTCCATTTTTTTTAACTGAAGCATCAATACAGCCCTCAGCCACAGCTGAAGACTTCCAACCTCCATGCCGTTTTATAGTTATTAAATCGCCACCTTTGCTTTCCAATTGGGAAGCACTTGAACGTCGAACGCAATGACCTGTAAATAGCTTCGGGTTGGCTAAATGCAAATAAGTGGCAAGAATAAAAGGAACTTTTCCCATGGTGTTTATACCGATAGGAGTAGAAATACATTTTCCATTGCGGTAGGTTATAAAAAACCGCCTGTGGTTTATTTTCTTAGGCCTTAGGCTCAAATATTGCTTAATTAAATCAATCCACAGTTTCTCTGTAATTAAGAATTTCCTTCGAACTTTATTTTTTGTTTTTGTTACAGTCACAGTGAACACATCATCGTTGACCACAATATCGTCTAATAACATGTTGGTCAATTCATCTCTTCGGCAGGCACCACAGAATCGCATTATTAACGCAACCTTAAATAATTGAAATATATTAAAAATTGAAAGTATTTAGCACAAAAGTTTACTTACTTTCATAGCTAAATGTTGGCTATTTTCTGCAGTTGTTATAAATCTATCAATATGGTTAAATTCCAATATTTTAATAAGATTAAGATTAATTAAGATAAGTTAATTCTTTTTAATAAGATGGAGGGAGAGAATATCTGACCATTTTATCTTCTTGTCACAGAAACTAAATTAATTTTATAAAAACAAAACAATTTAAATAACAAATGCTGAAGTTGAATTTTCAGTGTAGCCAACTGTCAAAAGTACTTAACAAAATTTCACTAACAAATCTTATTTAAAACTAATTTATTTTTTAATAATTAACGAAATAACGACGCAAGTATAAAAAATAGTATAAAGTATTCGTTTCATAAGGCGTTTTAGCGCACTTGTCAGTTAGAAAACTCCCCGCTTCGCGGGTCGTTTTCTAAACTCAGATGCGTGCGCTAAAAACGCGTCTTATGAAACTAATACTTTTATATACTATTAAAAAGTTTTTAAAAACTTTTACAGGAATTTGTTAATTAATGTTTTATCTAATCCAGATTGTTTGTAAGTAATTACCAAAACAGAAAATTATCATTTATAAAACAAAACTCCCAACGTTCCCAGTATTGAAAACATTATTAATGGTAAAATATTGAACATTGCTATTTTGTTAAAATAATTTAATAACGATCCCATTGAGATCCCAAGTTGAAATTCGGCACACATATTTAAATGATATGCAACTCTATGTCCAATTTTTTTTCAGAATTTTTAATCATATGTTTTCTGAGAAATTCAAGGTCAAACACTTCAGGAGTGCTCAAAATCACTCATTTTTGTACACTTTAGAAGGGCACAACTCAAGAACCACTTGAGTTACAAATATAATATTTTAGATTTTTACTTATCTTTAGGAGTATAACAGTTGTGTCAAATTTAAAAAAAATCAAAGAGGGTGATGGTCAAAACTTCCAAAAAATTGGATCACTTGATGTGGAATTACCCAATATCCATACGCGCCTAAAGGAGTGCATTTTTCTGCAGAAGTACAATACTTCGAAATTGTCAATTGTCTAGTTCCCAAATGGCATTTTTAGTCATTATTACGTACCAGAAACTACCGGCGGAACTATAAAGTTTCTGCTAGTAGTCACAAGCACGTACAGTCATTAGCAAATGTCTTGTCCCGAGTAAGGGCGTTGCTGCTTTAAGAATTGAAATACCCCTTATACTGTGTACGAAAGAGACCGAATTAAACAGAGATGGACAACTACCTGGGCAAGGTATTTAAATTCTTTAAAGCTTGATTTGAAAACACGTTTGTAAAAACTCTTGTTACTCATTCTATTCAAAATTTCTTTGACACACTTTATAAAATAGTCCTTTTAAATGGAAGCATTTACTAGTTAAACAAAGTTATATAGCGTGTTTATGTTTCATTCTTTACCTTTAATAAAAAATAACTAAATGAAAACAATAATCAAAAAATAGAGGTTTAGGAGTACCTTAGATAATTAAATAATCGCAGAAATTAATGTAAACGATAAATAAAAATAAAGTAATAATATAGGCATTTATTTATGTAAATACGTTAAAATTTTAAAAAGTTATTAAATATTCAGCTTTTTAATAAAAATACTACAAACTAAGAAAAAACTAGAAACATAGATATAGTAACTACTAAAACAAAACAGTCACAAAACAAAAATAAGAAACACCCTTAGCAAAGCAAACAACCTTAGATCATATATATCATTAATATCTGTTTACCTAAAATGTTTAAAAAATATTTGTGAAAGATTACAGATTTTTTAAATCCCCCCTCCTTTTAAGTAGATTAGTCAATGAGTTTAATTTTTCTCTCTAACACATTATTCTGTCAATTACCCATCTCTCTTTTGCATGTATTGCCTGAGTGCAAAAGTTGGACCCTTTCTCAGAAACATTTCAGTAACTACTTTCAAGATATAATCCTGTGAATATACCCAAACTGTATTTATTATTAAACTTAGACCGGCAACTATCGGGAATTTTACCTGAACGTGAATAAACCGGCTTTTAATGTTTAAATATGCCTCGTGTGCCCAATCTGATTCTACTTTGGAAACTCGGGGAATGATTATTAGTTTTGATTATTTATTATTTTTACTAATTTTTACAATAAAAACTTATTACAGTTAGTACTAAAAATCTAGTTTTTTTAGTGTTTACAAAATAATTAACCATGTAAATAAACAAATCAAACTCGTAAATAAATTAATAGAGTTTATAATAAAGTAGAAAAAAGCATACGATATTTATTTCTTAAAATAGAAGAAACGATAGTAGAAGTGAAACGGCTGTTTTGTATTCCCGTAAAATGAGAAACTCACTTGAAAATAGCAGTTTTTATTACTCTATTGTTGTTATACAAAGCCACTCTAGGTAGGGTAGCAACCTTTAAAACTGTTTACATTTGGTGTGTTGTTTGTAAAGAAATGAAACTATGCTCCGAAACGTACGTCGTTTCTTTTACCAGAATTGTTAAATGTGTTGCCTGCTCGGGACAAGACATTTGCTAATGACTGTACTTGCTATGGTTTTATTACGTGCCTGCAGCCAAAATGGGGAACAATTTGTGGGTTGCAGATACGTTGCAGTGACCTCTTTGGAACTTGCCCAGTTAAGTTTCTGTTACGACGAGAATGGGTAACAAGAATGTAGCGGCATAGTAATTGCTACTTTCGTGGTAAGTGCTACTTCTTTTCTGTTTGACACAGTTTGTCGCGTCGTCGCGTACATAAGTACATAATAATACATAATAAGATGAAATGTTGATGATTATTATATTCTCATTCCAGTATACCAAAATTATCAACCCTCACAACTTTCCTGTTAAATGTGGTGATGATAGATCGAAAAATAAACAAATATATTTTTTAATAAAATATGACAAAGATACTTATAAGTTGATACACATGATAGAAACCATTTTTACATTATTACATTATTACAAACGGCTTTTAACAATTATAACAAATTGTAAATTGATGAACAGAATACTCGAGCATTTTCAAGTAAATCTGGAGTAGTATGGCTAGTTTTCAAAAAATCACCTTAAAGTAGTATTCACTGTGAAATTTGTGCATAAAGTCTGTGTCACTTAATTATCAGTAACAGGAACTAAACAAAGTTTACTTCAAGGTTGTTGTTACCACGAAGTATAAAATAAGTAAACAAATTATGGAACTATCATGTGATTCTTACTATAAAACCATGTCAACGTTTCCGTAGCCACGTTCTAGTTCCTAATGTACTCACTGTATTACTACAAAATTCCCATTGATTGTAACTTGTTAGTTGTTTAAGTTTAACTTCACATTTAACCATGAACATGAACATTATATTTTTTATACTGCTACATAATAATTAGATATGGTATATTTTAAGGTTGTGACAATCAAAGAAAAAAGGGGAATATACTTCATCCTTGTTCTCTATAAATGGGAACAAAATAATATTTTGTATTGCATTCTATCTCTGATGTGCTACCTATATTGTTTATGCCTTCTTTGTTGCACTTATTAATTCTTGTATGTTTAGAATGGTTTTCGGCTAATCTGTATAAGGTTAGTTAAAACTATTGAGTGGGTGAATTCCTTATTTTGTGTATGTTATATTATATTCCGATACGAGATCGGTAAGTGCTTTATAACAGATAGAAAAAAAGTTGGAAACACGAGACTCAAAGGGTCGAGTTTTTCCAATTTTCGATATCTGTTGTAAGCACTTAACGATGAGTATCGTATAATATTTTTTGCGCTAACGACACTATTTAATAAATAAAAAAATGTATTTATTGTAAAAATTTGTAATGATTTTTTTTTAATTTGACGACGACGGGCGACGTTGGCACTGAGAAACATTCACTGTGGACATACCGTAAAATATACTTAACCTTACTTTTCTAATTTTGTAATGTCAAATTCTAAGCGTTAGGTGTCACCAAATTACAAAAGTAAGGTTAGGTATGTCTTGGGGTATGTTCACAATTATTGCTATTTTAATGATTGTGTACTCATTTATGTTCATAACAGCACCCAGACACGTTATAAATTAGAACAGTTCTGTGTTGTCACAGCAACCGGCAACGAATCGGTAACATCAACTTACAGTGCCAAATCACAAAACGGTAAACAAACAAAAACAGGTCGGTAGCGCAAAAATAACATAACACTGTATTAATTAACCATAACAAATACTTTAATATTATTTTTGTACGACCCTGCTATTTCGGATTGTTTACCAAACTTGGTTTTAGAACAGTAGGTTATGTTTACTGGTTACTAAGCAACAACGCGTCGGTAAGTAATTACTTACCGTTCAGTTCTGTCAAAAACAGAACGGTAAGTAAATTATATGTAATTTATAAAATAAATGAATCGGGCCGTATTACGAGCCACGATTAAAGGTGTCTCTAACTAAAGTTTCGTTTAAAATCAACAAGAATAGAGATAGCTTTATCTAATTTTAATAGGTGGGAAAAGCTTACAATTGGTCACCATGGTAATTAGACATGGTGTTAATTTAACAGCGAGATGCGAATACGGCTAATCGTCTTTAGATGTCTCTTTCGTGAAAAATCATTATTTTCTAAATAATTATTGAACTATTTAAAAAAATTTGTTTTTTATTTAAATTTGCTGTGAAAAAATACCCAATAAATAATAATAACAACTATCTATTTATTTATGTTGAAACGACAAAAATATCGTAACATTCAAAAATAAAATTACAAACGTATCCATGGTAACGACAAAACCTACTTAATGGTTGGTGGATATACAGGGCAAAAATAAATTATCTTGAATCTATTTTTTTACCATCTTTGAGATATTTCCTTAGTTAATACATTTGTATTCATAATGGTCGTACAAAAAATAGTATAAGCATCTCAAACAGTAAGGAGTTTACCGAGCTCCTCCAATATTGGCGACTTCGCTTCGCGTCGATCGGTAAACTGTCCTTACTGTTCTCGATACTTAATATACTATAATACCGGAAACTTATTTTGAAAAATGGAAAACAATAAAGTTAGAAGACAAAATTTAATAGCGCCTCTTGTGGTGTGTAAAAAAATATTTGGAAAGTAATTAAAAAATCGTCATTTTAAATGAAAGATTGAATATTTTAAATAAATTGTAAAAGTTTATTTATTTTAGCATAACAGTAATAAACCATTTGCTAATTGCACACCCATCTGCGAAGATGGCACTTCTGTCTCCTACCTAAAAAATGTCTCCTACACGGAAACTCCATATACTTTACCATATGAAAATAGGAGACCACCGCCTACTAGATTCTAGTAGGCCGTGGTCTCCTATTTTCATATGGTAAAGTATATGGAGTTTCCGGTATTATTAATATTAAAGTATTTGACCATAATTAATCGATTCTCAGTGGAATTAGGCCACAACTTTATACGATCTCCCTTACTAAAAATCAGTAGGTTGGGGGACACAATTTTCTGTATCTCATGGTGCAAGAATGCAGTCTTGTTTCAAAAAAACATGTTAGTGGAGGAATATCCCTAACATTGTTATCATCTTATCGAATCAAACAATGGTTAGAGAACAACAATCGTGGCAAGAAATACGAATAGCAAAAGATTGCTAAAATAGAAGTTCAATACAGAAAATCCCAAATATTCACTTAAACTATTCTGCGCCCATTTTGGTTTACTTAAATCAATACGTAGCAGTTCTTCTTTATCAGTTATCAGAATGATGTATATAGGTCCAAGTAGAGATGCAAATTGTGAAGTAGATATATTTCATTACCTAGTATCGTAATTTAATATTATTAGTAACAACAATATTATTCTGTTTTGCTGCCGCTACAGTGCAAAGTCAGTTAACACATGAGTGATCGATGAAACTCAAAATCTGGTATAGTTAGTAAGCAGTATTGATGAAATGTAACTTATTCATATAATTCCTTAAACATTATTATTATTATAGTTATAGATGTAATAGTTATAGTTATACAGACAGGACCAGCTCTCTAGCGTAGAGCGCTGAACGTGGTCGAGTTTATACCTATACAAATGAACTTACATCCAACGCATCGATACTGTTGGCATTTTATTTTCATTTAAAGATATTTTATGATTTTAATATTTATACTTATGTCTTTATACTTATGTAAAGAATTATTTTTGTTGCCGGTTATTAACAATTAAAAACAAATTTAATAATGTAACGGCTAATTTTTGTATTAATATTAATAATCTATAACTATGGTGTTGTTAAAATTGGATTTTTAATGCACCGTCGTACCTCGTACTCCTTTTGAAATCTTTTCACGCCGCTCCCCTCCCCCACTGAAACACACTCAGTTTGGTAACCGAATTTCCAATAAGAATAGGTTAATATAACATAAATAAAAATCATAATCTCAATATTCAAAGTAGAACCTCGCTTTGTCCATATAATGCTAAATGTAGCAAGCGCACGAAAAGTTAAAATCAGTTGGATGGTGGAATGGGCATTTGTAAACTCGACTGCGTTCACTGCATCACGCTAGAAAGCTGAGCCTCGCTGTATACGGTAGTATCTAAAATCTAAACAGTTATTCACTAGAAATTATGTAGGTACTCGTATAAAACAGCATGTTAAAGAAATTGAAGGTTTTACGTTGTACTTATTCTATTTTTTCCTTAACGTTCAATCGTGAAATAAGTAAGTGCGTGTAGGTAGTAAATCATGTCACATGCTGAAACGTGGTGGTTATTTGTAAGTATATAAAATTGCGAAGGGCGCACGTTTATTGACGGTATATGATAATAGCTGATGATAATAATAATGTAATGTTAATGATGATGATGATGATGAAGATTGTTGTCTCGACTGTTCTTACAAACTCAACAGCATAGATTCTTTTTATAACTTTTGAATTTTTTTCAAAAACTTTAGTTGATGTCACAATTTTTCAACAAGTTTGTCTAATGAACTCTAATCAGGGTAAACTAAATTGTATCTGTGAACGTGCAGAAAAGTTTTCTTTTGCCCACAGTAGCCAAGTGAGTACAAATGGGTATTTGCAAAACCATGATGAAAAATCCTTTCTGGTTTTAGGTAAAGTATGTAAGATTTGATAACACTAATCTTTTTCTTATGAAATGTACGTACTTGATAAGTCGAGCGTCGTTTAAAGCAGCTTTTTCTTTTACTTACTTAATTAAAATGGCGACGGCAAGATGTTTGTTTGAAAGTCGTTTTTTAATCTATCTACTCCTTGCTCGCCCGATAAATTAATGAAGCGTTAGAGTAGGTAGGACTACAAGGGCTGTTCTCTTTCTGTTAGGTCTAACAGAAAAACACAGTTTGTTTTTAAAAAACCTTTTTACAACTTCTCAAAGCTGTCGCCGCCGCAGTCGATACGCTTTTTTTCAACAAATTTTCGAAGCATTTTATTCACGAAGCCATACTATTTACCACCGTTTGGAATGCTTTGGCAGCTTCAGCTTAACTTCGAGAAAAAAGGCGTTAGGTGCCAAGTTGAGGCTGTATTCTGGATGATCCATTGTTTCGATGCTTTGTTGCTTCAAAAACTCTATTACTCTCAACTAGGAGCGTTGTCGTGATGCAAGTCGATCATACTGCTCGAGTGTTTTTCAGGAATGTTTTTGTTGATTAACACAGGCAAACAAAGTATCGTGTATCATTTAACATTAACAGACCTATGATCGCCAAGCGTCGCAATTAGGGTCAGCATGTTTAAACATTTTGTTCGAAACATCAAACCAAGTTTTAAACCATTTATTCTACCGTTGTTTTTGTTGTAATTGTTTTAAAAAGGCCTTTTTTAAAACTTGAAGGAAAAGAAATTAGATTCTTAGAGTGCATTTTCGAATTTAAATTACCAGTAACCATGAACCATGTGAAAGGTATATAAGTATAACTATAAATTATAAAATGAGAAAATTAAGATAATATGTTGATTAAGTATTATTTAAATTTATTTTGGAAAATGATTAAGAGTGAAATTTGAACCATAAAAAAATCTAATTTAATAGTAATTTATATAGTACTAACTAGTACAGATTACACTGATTGTATAAAATCAACCAATTTTGCTGCAACGACATTAAATTAATGTTAAATGTGTTTTTTCAGATGTAGAGCATTTAATAGTCTGGCTATAAATAACGAAAAGAATAATTAAAGATGACCTGATTACGTAAATGGCAAATCTAAATAAACAAAAATACCTGATAATGCTTCCCTTCTATATGAACTTTAGAAATAGTCTCTGATACTTCATTTATTTTTACATTTGTTTTTTGCAATGGATGCTTGGCACGAATTTTATGATGTTCAACATCATCTTTAATTAAATGAATATATTATATTCGACTGATTTTCTATTAACTAATTCTGCATTCTTTTTATAGATGTATTTAAAAAGAATAATTGTCTTTTTATTTATATATTACAATTTGCAGGGCGTTGACTTAACAATATTTAAAATACTTTTGTTTTGGCGAGTATTGAAGTTGAACCTCATTACAGGGAATGGATTTTGCTAAACTGAACTAAAAAATACAACCAAAGGTCTATAAATAGCAGAAATACAATAGAGAACGTCTACAACAAGATGGCGGATATTGGTTTCCTATAAAAATCTGTTAACTAACAGGCAGTTGGTAGCCATATCTCAGTTCCTTTGCCCCTTGAACATGACGAACCAATTCGAACCGAGAAAACGAATCAAATTGACTCGTAATTATCGGGCATGCAAAGGAAGAGTCACCGTCACTTTGTTCAGTTTTCATAATTATCTCATTTCGATAATATCAGAAATAAATAGATTTCTGCAAATAAATTAAACGGATAACTTAGAACATGTAGTGTGACGAACTGATCATAACAAAACGAACTGTTTCATAACCACACCATGAATAACGGAGAAAAGGGAATTACTAGAAAATAGCTGAGTATTTTATCTTCTCCACTTGATTGCCGATTTATGACCTACTGATTGTATTTATTGACCTACTTGAACACGATTGCAATATATTGCAATATATATATTGAATATATTGATAAGTCTGATTCACCAAATCTAAAGACGGATATCTAACACTTCCTCTATTAAATAAATACAAGGTATTAAATAAATACAAGATCTCTGTAATGTTTCTGGAATTGTCAAGGAAATGAAAACCTGGTCTCATTTATTTATGGTGCGCCTCTCCCCCGTAAGGTTCCATCTAAACAAAATGTCGATATTGCGATTAGAGCACAAATATCTTCGTACAAAAGTATGCAGCCTATGTGCAATTTTGCGCCTTTTCCTCTCATACTACGGTTTCGAAATTTCTCTTAGGCTCGTCCATCTTCTCAACCTCCTAAATCTTTGCAAACTGCTCGATTTTTCCGATTACAGTATGTTGTAAAGTACAATATTTGTGTTGTATTGTGCGGGGTATTTCGTGTTGTAACCAGCATTCTTTATGCTATAGATCTGTTCATATTTTACAGTTTTGCAGGATAAAGAATAAGGTATCCGCGTCTGCATTGCCCAAGCACATTTAATGCCCTGTGACTCTCTTTAAGCCTACCACTGACAAAGGAAGGAAAATGTTTTACACCGATATAAACTATTCCAGTAATCACGATCCTCGATCAACGTCCTTAAGAATCTAGATAAGATGATTTTTGAATGATTTTTTTTGAAGTAGCAATTAATAAAGGAAAGTATGCCATAGATTAATTTCTTTTCATTATGGGTACCGTCTCAGGTCATACGGATCCACCAGTTCGATCTTAAAGCTGAGACTTAGACTGCCTCTGTCTCTGACCGTATAAGTGCTGTTGATGACTTTTCAAAGTTATTTGAGCACCGTCAATCATATTCGCGTTTATATTAAACCGAAGCTGTAGAACTTATAGACAACTTCAATCATAAATTCAAAACTCTGATTGGAAGAAGAAAGTGTTTATACTGTATTATAATATAATCTGAAGAGTTTCCTAAAAACTAAACTACAGTCAGTGAGTTTTTTTTTCTATCTATCATACGACCCTGTTTATACAATAGTATATCGACGATATTTATCATTAATTTGTTAGCTATGGTCCAGCAGGGTAACTGTAAACAAGATTCATATTTTCGTTGTTTCTGGCAATTAATACACCCTAGTAATTTGCTTTAAGGGCGCGTTATCGCCGCCAGTTTTCATAATAGGAAGCTTCATTAACTATAAACACCTAAAGATGGCGCTATGGTCTCCAAAACGGAATTAATTTCTTTAAAACTAAAATTTGTGCTCACAGTGTTGCCAAACATGCGTGAACTTTCAAAATATTTTATGTTTAACTGAGATTTTTAATTTTTAAATGCCTAGGAATAATCTAAGGTAGTTGAAATCAGAAAGGGAAATTTAAAACTGCAAAATATCTTTAAAAATATTAGTTGTTATTGCTGATTTTAAGAAAAAGAAAAGTATTACTATATTAAAATATTGAAAATATATATTCGTTTTAAGAAATTAATCAGGACTAATTAAGAGTGAAATAGTTTATTCAAAAATTAACCATCACATACTCTTAAGTAAAGAAAAACAACATTTACTTCTGGAATTTATTAAATAATAGTTAAAAGATTAGGAAAGTTAAATTATTATTAAATGTTCCGCGAATATTACCACCCAACGCTTCCTGGTGCAGAAAGCATTCAACTAAAAATGACTGATTTTCGTGCTGCCATATTTAAATTTTCGCGCCGTGTACATCTATTTTATTTCAATCAATACTAAGTAAGCAAGCAAAAACATTTATCCATTTTCATAGATTTTGCTATTAAACAGTGATATAATGACTGTATTATGGTTATTTTTTTAAAAAACGTTAATTCTACAAGATTGGCTATGTTCGACTACGATTATAAAATTTATTTTAGATATCTACTCCTTATAAACTATCATCCACACTACCTTAACAGTTTAGCAATCGACATCAAACGTTATCTTCGTAAAAAAACAATTAATAAAAGAAAACTGAATGAAAAACGTGAGCTATATTTTGACGCTAATATTTTGTGCCAATAACGCCCCCTTAAGTAATAAGCTTTAATATATTGGAGCAGATACAGGTGTTCCTTATCGTTATGTTCAAACTTCGGAGGTGCAAACTAGAGTCAAGTCTGAGCATAAAAAACACAAAAGTGGTAGGTCGATTTTTATTTGTTTCGGAGATACAGGGCTATTTATCTTCGAAGAGTAAAGTTCCATGATTCAAGAAAAACCTGCCTGGAACCGCAACCTAGATCTTGCCGAATCAAACAAACAAAACCCATTGGCACCTATTTTTATCAGGTTATATCAACTACATTTTGCAAATTAATTAAGCATTAAATTTCAGTTAGTCAGTCATTTCATCATTTTGTTTGTTGCTCTTCAAAAAACGAGTTGTTACTTTGCAAAATAATTTCATAGCCATGTATCTACGAAACAAATAAAAATCAACCTACCATTTTTGTATTTTTGACTCTCAGAATTGAACCTACTTTACCCTCCCGAAGTTTGAACATAATGAAACGGAACACTGTATATTCAACAAACAGAAGCCGACAATTGTTGTTTCTTCGAAAACGAATACGAAGCGAAATGTGAATCTTAGTTATAATTACTTACCTTGACCCTACCCTTCCTAATCAAGAATCTTTATACTTCAGCAAAAGCAGACTTGCCTATACTTATCCTACCCTTCACCGTGACAATATGTATCATAATAAACATACAATGTGACACAAAAGTATGGAAACTTTCAATTATCTGTATAGAACGACTTACACGATCGAGGTGAGTTTGGAACACAAGACTAATAAAAAGTTTCACTATATCTATTAAAATATAACCTGACAATTGTTTCGACAGCTAAGCTGTCATTATCAAAGATAATATAAATATGAACAAACACGTCGCTAAGGTAAATACAAAAAATTGATAACTAGATAAAAAAAATAAACAAATAAAAAGAATGAAAAATAATTGTCTAACGCTTCCAGTAATGGAGAGTTACTGAGTTCAATCTGTTTATTTACTAAAGGTACCCTCAGTTTGTTTGTATATCTCGAAAGCTTCTAAAATGTCTAATTTGCGATTGTTATTACAAAAAATGTAGAAATTTGATATTATTTTGGGGAGTTATTGTGCGATTCTGTTCTAAAAGGTGTTTGGCGTAATTAGATTTGTCGGAGGGTTTATTTCTGTAACAACGCATGTGCTCTTTATATCTTATGTCAGAATTTCGAAGTATTTGTCCAATATATACCAAACTACAAACAGAACAATTCAAACGGTAAATGCCCGATTTCATGAGATCGTATGTTCTGTCTTTGGCATTAAATAAGAATGAGAAAGTATTCATGTTGGTTTTAAAGACTATTTATATCCCGAAAAATCTAATTACTCAAAATTCCTTTTAGAACAGAATCACACAATGACTCCCCAAAATAATATCAAATTCCTACATTTTTGTAATAACACGCGCAAATTAGACATTTTAGAAGCTTTGGAGATATACAGATACAAATTCAGGGTACCTTTTATAAATAAACAGATTCAGCTGAGTAATTCTCCGTTACTGAAAGTGTTAGATGTTTAATTTTTATTATTTTTATCTTTTTGTCTAGTTATCTATTTTTTGTTTTAGCTTAGTGACGTGTTTGTTTATATTCATATTACCTTTGATAATGATAGCTTAGGTATCGAAACAGTTGCCAGGATATATTTTAATAAATATTGTGAAACTTTTTATTAGTCTTTATTTTTTTTGACGCCTACACTACTGGGGAACCAACATCTAAGGTCATCTGTCCCCCCATCTAACATGCAACACGAATACACACATCCATAGTTGAGGTGACGGAATTTTCCAATTAGAAAAATCCCGTCGCCCCAAGTGAGATTCGAACCCACGACCCTTGGAACACGAGTGATGCACTAACACCACTCGTCCACCGCCGGCCCTTAATCTTTATTTATTTCATGATTATGGAATTCCACAAAGTAAGGCTCGAGACAGTAAACACTTCATTTAGTATTATGCTGGATTCAAAACTGATATCAATAGCGTTGCCAGGATGTCAGTTCTTTCGGAAGCTTTGCCTACTTTTGAATTTTAAATAGGACACCCTTTATATTTCTATTTTCTGACGTGTTTCGTGACAAGTTTCCTCACCATTTCTACACATAATTTGTGTAGCAGACTGAACTTAGAGACAAAATTTTAGTTTTATTTCACCAGAAGAATGGCTACCAAATAGTTCCGACGCCGTTCCCTTAGATTATTTCCTTTGGGGTTACCTCAAGAAGAGAGTAAACAAGAGGAACTAGAAAACTATAAATGTAATTAAAAAAGTAATTATTGACGAAGTGAGCAAATTATCTCAAAAGTGGAATCAACAAGGCTTTGAAATCTTGAAATCATCGGTGTCGTGGAATCTACTACAATAAGGGTTTACTTAAGCTTGTTAATGGTTTAAATAAATTATTTTAGTTTAAAATTGTTTCACTTTTTTGTGCCACAATGTACAGTGAGATCCAAATTGAGTGAGGATGGTTTGAATTTCGCGTCTTAGGTTTTAGTGTATTTCACGTTGTTAGTGTAGCACTATTGAAATATGTAGCGTCAGATTACAGCGGCAACTCGTCACTTTCCCGTTTACAGCGTTGTGCTTTGCCACGTTGTTCTGGATTTTCATTGAATTTTTGCTTTATTTTGCTTGTTTTCTTATTTTACAAAATAGTTCCTTTCAGAACTGTGGTTTGTTAGACGATTTTATTATCAAGTAAGCTTATTATTTAAAATTAATGAAGTTTATAAGCTATATTATTTTTCAGACGCCACTGTAAAATAAAAGAAGGATAAGAATATCCGAAAAGTATTCATGTTGCCAACGTGACAATAATTTACCATGGCGGTAAATTCAAACAGTCCTCAGTCATTTTGGATCACCCTGTATATAATATGTATCTTAGTATCACTATTATCTTAGTTTTTAATTTTTATTTATTTTTGGACGAAGAATCGGGATATCGGGGCATCCTTCTTACCTCATGCACCGACTTCTATGATCATTTGGTCGACCCTACTAGAATTTACCCGAATCTGGGGGAATTCCAATTTTTATCGTGCCAAACATCGCATTGATACGGGACCTACAGTATTTATTATCTATGCCTACAGTTTTACTTCCTATTCGAGAGGAAGGCAGGTTTTCAATTTTTCTTCGCAATGAAGAATTACCAGCTCGGCCAGGATCGAACCTGCGACCCTTGGATTATGAAGCAAACATGCAAACCACTATTAGTAATTTTATTTCTGTAAATTTATCAAAGCAAGCGATTGTCAGTCACTTTTGAATTCTAAAATAAGAAAAACATAAACTGCCAGAATATGTCAGATAAGTCATAGTAATAGAGGTAAGTTTATGATCGCAGAGCATTTCTAAACTTGTCTTGCTCATCTTTAGCTCACTTTAAGCAAATAAAGAAGAAACTACGTTTTCGGTGGGTATAGTTTAGCCATAATCATTTTTTGCATAATTCTAATCTATTTTGTATTTTAGGTTTATTAACAGAACAGATTAACCATGTGGTTCGAAATTCTTCCTGCATTTACCATTATTTATGCTGCTATGTATTTCCCTCACATTAGTGCTTACCTCATAAATTATGCATTTTTGAAAAATCGCTATCGAAGATGTCTGGACAGTCGAGAAGACAGATTTCAATATCTTCGCGATAGAAGATTAACTCACAGTCCTTACAAGGTAATGGGATTGGATAATCTTCCTGAAGGGGAGATTTCTGAGGAGGTTTCTGGGATAGGTGAACATGATGAATGCGGTTGCGTTCCAAAGAAGGAGCCTTCCAACCATTAAATGAAATTAATTGGTTTTCTTATAAAAGTTCTTATATAACTATTCGTATATATTGTATAATACAGCTTTAAAGGTTACCAGTATTATGGACTTATTTGGAATGAGTCCAGAATTTCTTCCTCTCTCAGATTGAGCTGAAACTTTCCAATTACATTCCTCAGAGGCTAGTAAGTCTAAAAATGGATTCTCTTTCGAGGTAAAACAGCGTAGTTTACGCTAAGAAAAAAATGAAAGCAAGCTGACAATAATATATTTGCATGAAAATCAAGCTATTAGCTTGCTTCGTTCGCTCCTCACACCCCCTTACCTAACCTAACTTGATAGAATGTCAACTATTTTACCCTCTCGATCTAATCTAATTTGAAAGAATGTAAGCTTACATAACCTAACACCCAGATGTTACTCTAGAAGTGTAATTATTTTTTAGCTCCATCTGAGATCGGGAGAAACTCTGCACTTATATCCTTTTTCTAATTTTATTTTTTGTTGATATCTATAAATAATATTTACATTTTGGCATATTAAATGGTTTTTATCAGTTAATATTTCGAAGAATAAACGAATACAAATATACTTTTTTTAGATTTTCATTGACTCTATAAAGTAACTTTATATTTGAATCCATGATCTGTCGTAGTTATTTTTACAAGATTATAGCAACGGCTATCACGATATGTCATAATTATTTTCCGTTTTTTGTCCGTAACCACGTCAGAAGTATATAGGGTGTCAGTGGTTAGAATGGGTTAATTTTAAGGGGTGATAGAAGACATTAAAAGGAACAAAAATGTGTTCATAAAGTTTTTCTGTCGTAATTAGCTTACGAGTAATTAAAAAGGCCATTGTCATATCAACAGAAGGCTTGATCTAGTTTTAGAAATCAAATCGTTATTTTGTTTCGTATGTCTTCAAAACAAGTTGTTTTATGTTTTGTTATGTTTACGAATGCTGATTCTGCAACCTACATGATTCTTTTTACAATACAATTTTACCGATAATACCGATAATTAAAAGGATATTGTTGTAGGTCATTGTAAACAAGGGGCGGTATTCTTATACCATCATTAAAGGTGTATTTAACTAAAGTTATGATTAAGATCAACAAGAAAAGAGATAGCTTTATCTAATTCTAATAGGTGGGAAAAGATTAAAATTGGTCGCCATGGTAATTAAACATGTTATTAACTAAATACCCAATGAGATCAACGAAGTAAATTTCGCCAGACATTGAATCTGGAGTTAAATAATCAATACCATAAAATTAAACATTTTATTAATGTAGCCCTTTAAAAATCCCCTTTAACCTAATTAACTTACCTTATTAGGAAATCAAATGATTTCTTTAAAAGATATTCTCTTATAAATCATTAAAAACTGTTATTAGATAAACAAACTCGTGCTTTATTAACAAATTATTTCAAGTTCAACCAGCTACAAACTCGGCATGATATGTGACATTAGGAAAACGTCAAGCAGATTGTATTACAAACTTTACAGGGTTGTCACGTTTCTTAATTGAGTAAAATGAATTTTTAAATGTAAATAGAATTCGATTTTACGCATAAACGATTGATTATACGAAAAAATGTTATGTAAGTTTTTTGTTGTGCTAGATGAGATGCATTTGTTGACAAGCCCCATAATTAAACTACTATTATTAACGCGGCAAAATGATGTTAAAGTTTCCAACTTTATTATTTATTTCTAAAAAAGTTACGTAGAACGTGGTACGTTCTAGAACAAAGTTGTGCAAGAGTTTTTTGTTCCTTTTGATGTTTGCTATCACTCTTTAAAATTAATGCGTCGTAACCCCTTCCACGTTATATAATATACATTCATAAATGGCAAATACAAAATGTTAATACTAAGAAAGGAACGGCGTCAACGTTTTACTACTCAGCACTAATAGAGTTTAATTCGGCTGAAATCGTTTATTCCGTTGGACATATCTTGTCAAAACTTCCAACCTAGCTCATGTTGTAGTCTATCCCCAAGTTAAGCAGAAAATACCTAGTTGTCGTCAATAAATAATACTATGAGGGGGTGGGGGTGGGAGAGGGGGTTTTAGTAAAATGAGTGAAATTAAATTTTTATATTATTTATTGCGGGACATCACTCGCTATGTTGTGACAAAACTGCGAATGGTTACATCGATTATTATGTTTTATACATTGTTTCTTTCGGGGACTACTTTTAAAGTCGATTTTCTCGAAACAGCACTTTTAAGGTTTAACAAATTTATATTTAACACTAGACTATCTTCAAATCTAGTACATATTTTCAAAAATGATTGGAATAAACGCTTTGCATTGATTTTCGGTGAACACCATGGTGCTTTTATTTTTGTCATAGGTATAATATAAGCGAAGATATTTGCAAAACAACGTAGAGAGTACCGCATTTCGTTTTTGCTGTTGGTAAAAGAAAAAGGATTTTAGTGAGCTAATAATGCATACATGGAGCTACGTATCGCCCACGGCAAACAGAATATATTTTGTTGTACTAAAGTGAAGGCAAAATAAAAAAATCACATCATAGATATAAACTTATTTTTTAATAAACTCATAGAAATATTTAGGTACTTACTTACACTTGTTTTCGTAGATTTTTTTAATAAATCACAAAGACAAATCAAACTCTAATTGAAAATACATATTGGGCAATTACTTATTAAGTACTTGAGAGATAGAAATTAAGAAAAACCAAAAAACTTAGAAACGTATTGTCTCCTTTCGGTAAATCATTTTTGTTGTTTTTGTATCTTCCAGGACATTTGCACGTGGCAATGCAATAAAATTTAGTTTTCATACAGGAACAAATTTTCGTCACGCAATCTGCAAAAAACATTAAATTACCACTAATTGCATAACACCATGAAATCATTGAGTACCATTTGATCAAAAATCTTTTCATTAGAATTTCCAATCCCTACATCGCTTAGTGTTAAATGTAATTTTTAAGATATTAAGTGTTAAATGTAATTTTGTTAAACCTTAAAAGTGCTGTTTCGAGAAAATCGACTGTAAAAGTAGGAGTCCCCGTAAGAAACAATGTAAATGCATATCTTAAATGTTTTTTAAAAATATTTCTTTGTAACAACACAGCGAGAGATGTCCTGCAACAAATAAAATAAAAATTCAATTTTATTCCTTTTTTACTAAAACCCCCACTCCCACCCCGCACAGTTCAGTTTTGGCGACAATTACATTCTGCTTAACACAGGGATAGACTACAACATAAGCTCGGTTGGTAATTTTTACAACGTATGCGCAATGAAAATAAAGACTAAGGCACTTTTTGGCCAAATAAAACTTTGCTATACGCCAAACCGAGCAGAAAGAAAGTGAAAAACTCACCTTCATGAGAAACTGGCTATTATGATAATGATTGGGCAAAAGTTATTTCTGGTGATGGTAATAATTACCATTCCAGATTAGAAAATAATGTCAGACTTCAATGAAGAATGAATAACTGCGCAAAATAAAACTATTTATCTACGATCATACAAAAAGTGACCACGTTTTACACTGATCTTCGTGTAAAAAGTTAACGTTTATTGAGCTAGTGTTATAAAATTTTTATTGCACGCTAATGTCAACAAAAGATACATACTATGTGAAAAATGAATAATTTATGAATATTTTACAAACTGGTTGCTAAACAACTTAGCACATAAAAATCTAATCACGGTAATTTATGTACCCATGACAAGTCACAAATTAAAAAAATCAAATACAATGAATTCTTTGATAAAGCATTATGATCGTAAATAAATCAAATCAACTTTTAGAAATATCTTAGAGAAATATACAAACTACAGCGAAATATATACAGATGCCTCCAAAGATGATAATAGAAATATTGGAGCAGCCGTGATATTGAAAAACATAACGTATCAGTACCGATTACCTAGGTAATCCTCAGTTTTCACTGGAGAACTTATAGCAATCTACGAAGTCTTGAGTTCTGTAGAACGTTTACCATCAATCCTAATAATGACAGATTCTCTCAGCTCTCTCAAGACCATCTCAAACATCTTCAGCTCAAATATTATAGCTCAGAGAATTCTTGAAATCGTCAACTCTCGTACATGTTCTAATAAATTAACAGTCTTTGTAGGGGTTCCTTCCCACACTGTCATACCTGGCAATGAACTGGCTGACTCAGATAAATTAAAAGGGGTTAAACCCCTAGTGTTGGAACCAAGACCATCTAGCACCTGTGGAAGAAAAAACGAAATCAAATTAACGAGGCTAAGACTAGGATATACACTTTTCTCTCGCGAACACCTATTTACGTAAGAATTACCATCCGTCTGTACTAGCTGCAACATACAAATTACGGTACGTCACTTACTCATAGAATGTCCTAACCTATCTTATTTAAGACGTCGCCACAAGATCCCACCAACCCTAGCAGATGTCCTTAATCCATCTCGGACACACTTCAAAGATATTCTAGCATTCCTATCCGAGGCAGGAGCAAAGAACATTTAATTCTAAATTACATTATTATAAATACGTACTATTAAATTGTATTAAACTATCAAGTCATAATGTACAAATTCCGGTGCTAAAAACCAAGCTGTTGATGCACCTTTCTTAAAAACACAAATATGGTATTCAATCGTATTGAATAATCAATATGGGATATATATATATATAATCTTTAACCTCATATACCTTTCGGTGTCGAGGCGTCAGACACAAAATTGAGAAAAATCTATTAAAATAAATAAGTTCATTAGAATCACTACTACAGCGTTGTAAACACATCGATGGGTCGGCAAATTCTATGGTATGCAAAGAAGTAATGTACATGGTATTAACAAATAAAATAAGGAGATAAATGAGTAAATTAACGTACGTAGAGTAAATGAAGATTTAAATAAACATAAGTAAAATAATAAATGAATTATTATTTGAAAAAAAGAAGAGAAGAACTTATTTGCTCACATTTGAAAGTAAAATCTTTAAAGCAAAATATGGTTGCGCATAATTTTGAGTTTATATTAACTTTAATATATAACTGCCGAATTGTAACAGAGGTTATACAGGGTGTTGCACTAAACTTTCGATTAATTTGATGTGTGATAGTACTAGTCAATAGGAACAAAAAACTCCTTCTGCATTTTTGATTTTATGCACATCGAGAAAAATTTGCTAAAAAGGTGGATTTTTTGAAACTGCTGGAAATAATAGTCAAAACAAACTGTGACATCACCTAACACCACCTACATCAATGTATCAGATATCACGTTGAAACTGCAGTTAGGTACATCCAGCTCTAACTGTGATTCTTGAACCAGTGACCCACCAACCCACTTTTTAAAAACATTTTTTTGCCGGAACCGGTTTTTTAATAACCTTATTATGAAAGATAGGCACTAATGTCACTAAGCTTTTTTGTTGCATTTTATGTGTACTATCACCTGTTCAGAGGAGACGAATCTTAAATGAAACACCCTGTACATAGACAGGCAATGCATTTAAAAAGATCATCAACATGCATGGCTACAAATTGCAACGAGTCATCAACCAGCCATTGTGACCATCAACTAGAATTTTCACCTACGCTGATGGCTTAGCTTTAGTGCACGCAAAAGATTTCGGAACTTTGGAGATGCATAGAAAACCATCTGAAACCAAACACAGCTACTAAAACTCAGCTAATATGTGCGTTTCATCTAAGAATTAGAGATGCCAACAGAAAATTAAGGGTTAGATGAGATGGCACAGAGTTAGAGCACTGCCATAACCCCTTTGGCTCACATTAGGTCGTACTTGACATATATAGGGTACATCACAGCAAGTTTTGGTTAGAAAAGTATAAGAGATCAATAGGAGTTGCGATTTGAAATTTTTCAACTTTTTTCAACATTTATGTCAACTTCTTTATATTAAATGGAGCTTTTATTATTGATATGTATTCTTGAGGAAATTCTAAAACTAGTTTGTCTAAGGGCGAGTTGTATAAATGCGGTTTAACTTTAAACTTGGTTCAGTTGCTGCAGTAACGATTGTCAGAACCTCAGAACAATCGTTGTCTAGGATATTGGTCCTAGTTTAAAGTTAAGCTGTGTTTATACAACCCGCCCTAAGAATGCTTCTAAGATTAACCGATTCTGAGATATCTTGATTTTTTTAATTGACAGCTCCAGACTGTTACAAAAAAATACATTTTGAAAAAATTAGTGTATGTACAGATTTTGAATTTTAGATAATTATTTTTAAAAGTATGCTGCATCAAATGGGTTATTAGAAACTTTAAAAACTACAACAGGTTGTTTACAAAAATAATGCCAAACTTTGTATCCAGAAAACACCGATATCTTGTTATTTTTATATATCAACCTACATTTTCAGGTGTGTTGCATTCTACGTTTAATTTCTTTAAAATTTTATTTTATAAAATCTGGTATAATTTCTAAAAATGGGAATGTGACCTCCACGATCGCCAGACCCTGTACCTCTGAACTTCTTTTTGGATATATTTTTAAGATAGTATTTGCAAAAACGGCTATATAACACTAAAAAAGCAATGCAAAATAAGATAAAGGAAATTTGTGCTGAAATGGTCAGGCAAATCAATCAAGAAGCCACTGCTAGTGGTTTTGACGAGTTAATTTGTGTTTGTAAAAGGAAGGGGCGATTTATTAAAAATATTTATAATTTAACTGAGAAATTTGTTATTCTTTTGTATTTATACTTTTGTTATTGTTTGTAACTCTTTGTTTTGTAATGTAAAAATACATTCACAAATAAAATAATGTAAAAATACATTATTCAATCGTTTGCAGTATTTGCGTTTGAAGGTTTTAGGAAGTATGCAAAAGAATAATAAAGGTACGAAGTTTCCTTCATATATGTATATATAAATGCATAAATTGAATTTTAAATGATTACTGTTTTTATTTAAATAACAATAAAATATATGTTCTATTTGAAAATTAAGAATTGATGGAATTTTCGGCTAGATCGAAAGTGTCCTGGAGGTCCTAGGTTAGGGAGGACCATCAGGTCCTAGGTTAGAATACAATATTCCAGTGGCGTTTAAAAAAATTTAAAATTTAATTTAAACCTAGAAATTTCGGAATTTCTTTCGGTGGGCTATTCTATAAAAATTCCGAATCAAAATACTAAGATTGTCACATAACAAAGATTTTGGCACTATTAAAAAAATCTTGGGGGAGGCTTCAGCTCGATAGCCCCCCCCCTAAATACGCCACTGCAATGTCCTATTAAACATACCCGAAAACCATTATCTATCTTTTATGGTTTTATAACATAAAAGTTAAACGGGCATTAATTCCGGTAAAGTGTGTAATCCGCTATTTTATATAATAACTAGATACAGCGTGTTCCGGAAAAACATGCAATGCTTTAAGAGGGTGAAAGGTGACCATATAGAGACCCCAAAACTCATAAAATAAAAATTAAAAATAAAAAGGAAATTTCGGGTTTTTCCGTATTTTTTGCAAGACACGCGTAGAGTATGGATTGTTTGTAAGATTTTAACTAGGAATTACTGATAAAGCAAACAATGATCTCACATCTGCACTACTAAATTAAAAACTGACCTCCGCTACGTACGTATCAATTTACAGAAACAACAGAATTGAATTTCAGCAGCAGTTGCCGGGTGACTCACTACCTTGATGACTTGATCATTTATTAAGGTCAGTAAATAAAATCTAACATACGTTCATTGACCTAATTGTGATGTAAATTCCATTGCCTGCTTTTTATTTTACAACTGTGATTTTAACAAAATGGGTAAAACTTACCGTTTAGATGCATACAATCTTTATAACATGTGTTCAAAAAGGTCGCCGTTAGTCTACACACACACTCGCGCACGACGTATGATAGATTCGTTTATGTTAACAAACATGTCGGCATTTAAACGAATTTGTTCTGTGGCAATTTCAATGCGTGCTTGTAGCTCTTCCTCGGTATCCACTTCTGTCCTGTACACTAATGTTTTAAAATATCCCCAAATACAAAAATCGAGGGGAGTCAAATTAGATGATCTCGCAGCCCAGGCGATGGGTCCTCCACGTCCTATCCACCGGTTAGGGTATTCGTTATTCAAAAACTCCCGTAAAAGCCTGGGCAATTCAGCTAGTGGAAGTCCGTCGAACACTTCATTGTCCAGAAAGTGTAGGTACCAATCACCGGTTAAGCGTTAGGGCAAAATAAAAGGTCCTATTAAACGGTTCTGATAAATACCCGCCCACACATTTACCGAGAAACGCCTCTGGAAATAATATCTTCGGACAGCAAGAGGATTTTCGTCAGCCCAAATGTGGCTATTGTGTGAATTGAAAATTCCCGCGCGAGTAAAACAGCATTCGTCTGTCCACAGAACATTTTGTGAAAATTGAGGATTTTCCTGATTGCGTTCCAATAGCCATTGGCAAAATTGCACTAGCGGGATATGATCTGCAGGCTCTAATGAGTGTACTTTTTGAAAATGATATGGGTGTAGGGAATTTTCTTTTAAAATACGCCAAACGCGAGTAGAAGGTACACCAGTTTGTGCTGCCAAGGTACGCACGCTAAGAGTGGGATCCTCTTCAACTAACTCTAGAATGTTTTCTTCCTCCGCGACATCTCCGTGGTGTGGATTGCGTCCTCTCCCAGCAGCTCTTGGCATAACCGATCCTGTATCGAGCATTCTATGTATAGCTTGTACGATCGTACGTGCATTTGGATGACGGCGGTTAGGAAACCGAAGGGCATACTGTCTGGCGGTGGCAGCACCATTGCGATGACATTAGCCGTATAAAATAATAACTTCCGTCCATTCAGCAGGTGTATAGGGTTCTGCCATAATTTAAACAGTAACTAAATACACTTAAATAAACTACTTATCACTAAAACAAAAACTTAACACTACCTAATGCAAGTTATTAATTTAAAACGTGTATTAATCGAAACTTAAGTTTACCACCACCTAACACAAAGAAAGTTGACGACAAACTGCATACTGCAGTTACAAATCTCAAAGATCTGAGTCAGTAACAGTTATTACAGATGTTCAAAATGAGTGTTATTATTTAGTTAAAAACGTTTTAAAAGCACGTACGGCTATTTGGTGTTGATTACTTTTTGGAGAATTTATATTTATCCCGCTACCTGCTTGGGTTAGTTTATGGTTCTTTTGTCCACGACCTTTAAAAGTATGTACTAGTAGACACAATTTTCTTTTCATACAGTTTTATATACTATGTTGCAGTGGCGTGCATATTATTTTTATAAGGGGGGTTGTCATTTCAAAGGGGCATTTCAGGAAATTGTTAGTAAGATATTACTCTACACATGTTTCTCTATTGTCCTTTAACGGGAAAGGCATCTTTTCCAAAACACCCTGTATTTCATGAAATAACTGATACGTTAATACGAAACGTTAATTATTTGGTTGTACGTTACCTTAAGATTTCTTTATATATTTTAGTAGCTCAATAAAAAACGTCCATACTTATTGAATCTTTTATTTATGTCTGCTGTTATAGCAATCCTGTTATTATAACTGTCCTTGCATACGGATGTACCGGGTGATTTTTTAAATTTCTGATCTAGAAAGCCATGACATAATTTTAAAACAAAAGATGCGGAAAACGTAGGGCGTAGTTTGAATCGTTCGATTTGTCACAACTATCAGATTTCAAAAATGTTGACATAAACAGTTAATTTGTGTATAGATGCTGAAGGTCAACATTTCCAACAGTTGTTGTAAATTTTGAATAAATATTGTGTTAACAATGTAAATTGTTATAATTGTGAATAAATCTTGCTATTTCTTAAATCCAAGGAATAAAAATTGAAGCGAGTTGTAACCATAACCTAAACTTCTCAAGTCAATAATCACATCGAAATTGCACTTAAACTCGCAATAAAATGCACACTTTGGTAAAAGCATGTTTCGCAAATGATCACTGTTTAAATATTTATCAATTTGTTTAATAAATGTAAAAGTAAGTAGTCAATTTGTCACATAAATGACATTTGGAATAGCAGTGTGATCAACGCTACGCCCTACGTTTCGGTGACCTTCGATACGGCGTAAAAATCACGGCTTACTAGATCAGAAATTTAAAAAATCACCCGGTATAATAAATTCTAGTTACAAAAACTTCAGGGTGGATTAACGTCTTTTTTTCATGGTTTTACACAAGGAGTATTTGAATTACCGTTAACAATATAAATAATTAATAATAATTCAAAGTGACTTTAAGATGATACAATTTAATTAATCTTAATTAAAACAGTAGTAGTTGATGCACATATTTCTTGAAGGCTTCCCTTACTATAATAGAACGAAGAGAGAATACGAATAAAAAAAAATTAATTTAATTAAAATAAGCAGACTTAAGTCTGTCTATTGATATGGGTTGATTTAACACGTCTAGCATAAAATATTTAGCAGTTTTTCTCAAAACTTATTTTGTTAGAAATTTAATGACCGCGCGGTACTCGATTTTCGTTAGCTGCGACATTTTCATGCACTCGTCGCGATGCTTGAGTGGCTACTAAAATCTATTACGGTTCTAGCTGTAATATATATAGTGTAGGCAGTGGCGTGCGGTGAGAATTTAGGCTAGGGAAGCAACCACGATTTTAATTATAATACACCTAGGTACAGGCGCGGATTAACGGGGGAGGGAATAATCCCCCCCCCCAATTTAGAAATAAGTTTACATAGAATAGAAACAAATAATGTTTGTTTAATTATTATTTATTAAAACAATTATTTTTCCAAAGATTTCCCCCTCAAAATACTTCTCTGGATCCGCCCCTGCTAGGTACAATAAAAAACAGTGTTATAATTATTAAGCTTAAAAGTTTTTCAAATAAGCACTTTTACACTTTATACTTATGGAATTGGTTGACTATCATTCTTTATTTAAGAAAAACTACTACTACGTATCAATTTTCCGGTCTTAGCAAAATACTGGTACAGGTTTTAATCTTTGTTGTTAAATTTGAAAGATCTGATTTTGATCTGCCTTTCTTAATAATTTGTAATTTCTCTCCAAAACTGTATGCGAAAAACTCCTTATTAATAATTTACAAACTGAACAAAAAATCGTCCCGATTCGGCTATATTGAAGGTAATCGAACCTTTCACCGAAGCAGTTGAATTTGCAGTCGTGACGATAATGCAATTTTAAATTTGCATACAGGCAAACTAAATAGAACTATTTGCCTTTAAAAAAATACAACTTATAAATTAATATAATAAAATGCGACAAAATACAGTCTCATTGGCAGATTTACATTAATTAAGTAACACTAAATCGAACAAATAACCAAATTATAATAAATAAACATTTGGGAACGAAGCACAATAAAAATTACGACCAAACAATGTTAACCAGCCAAACAGCATCCGTCTATTATAACACCCCGCGCTCACTGATTCACGCCAAGGTTAAGAGCATTTGTAATCAGTGCTTATATTAAGTGTATGTATCACATTTGAGTCGGTATTACCTTTCCGTGCAAGTTTAATGAGCCTAATTTAAAATAGTACTCTAAATAATTATACTTTTTGCTGTACAGAGTTGATATTGAGCTTTAATTTGATAAATATTTCAATTTAAATAAACGATAACCATAATTTTACAAAAGTATTTTTGTTAGCATTGTTTTTATTTTTAATAAATTCTCAAGGTAAGCATTGCTTCCATTGCTTCCATGGACCGCACGCCACTGAGTGTAGGCCTCTTACATGTTCAACTACGACGCAACCGAGTTTGAACATGTTGGCACCTGTAGAAGCCTACCGGGGCGAGAATTTATGGCGCTTACCTCGTATATCATGGTATCTGTGCAAATGGTAACAGTAAATGATTCTCCGTGAGGTTAATTATTAGTTGAAGTTGTTAGTTAACCTAACAACTAGCCTAAGTGGTCAGAACTTCCACTATTAGCAACTATCCTTGCCCTAATATACCCTGTGAAGTGTAATCTATACATTTCATAAAAACCTAGATTATACATTTTAACACTAACATATACATAAATCATTATTTATCACGAACAAAAGATTAAAAGAAGGAAAATTAATTCCCAGCATAGGATTATATAGGGTATAATTAACGAACAACATTTGTATGTATCTACAGATTACGATACACTTTATATGTTTAAGATTAATATGGTTTGTAATTGGTTTATTTAAATAAAAAAATCACATGCTTAATATCAATCTATACACAAGAATTAAAAATTCAACTTGATTTTGTAATTATACAGCAGCAAATCAATTAAAAGGCGTTGAATATGAATATCTAATCAAGCATAACCGGTTATAAATTGCTTCCGTCGTAATTAATATTGACGAAATGTAAACAACGTAACAGAAGTATTTATTCGATTTATTCGTAATTCTACAATGGTAGTCTTTTAATTCGTTTCATTAACTATATAGATCATAACATTCTCATCTTTACCTTTTTGGATGTGTACACTGGGGATTAATAACTCTAACACGTTTAGTAATAATTTCCTATTTACTAGATTTTACCATACATTTATGTTGATGTGCTGATACCCGTATGCAGTGTTGCCAGATTTCCTAATTTCAGTAGATAGGTTTGAATTCTTTGAACTTCAACGCCTAATTACACGTTTCTCTTGTTAGTTTAATTTTTCAAATATTTGATTTTACTTACATATTTGCTAATTTGGTGTACATTTTGATTTTGAGACTTTGTACCTTTTGACATTTTGTGTACCTATTTTTTTGACTTTTTGTGCATTTAACTTTGCAGTTTACACCACAATTGGTTTAAATGAACACTTTGTGTTTTCATCTATATCTACCTATTACCATCAATCGCCAGTCTTTTCATTTCCATATACATATTGCATCCCACGTCTTTTATTATTTGGTTTATAAATACTGGTCGTTCTGACAGGTTATATCCTTCCATCGTTCCTTCAATAAGTAATACTTCTCGTATCGTAGGGTGTGTCCAATTAATGTTACTTTTTTTTATTTGCTATATTATTGTCCCGGACTATTTCTAGTAGTTCTGCGATTGTCACTCTATCTGTCCATTTATTTTTAACATTCGTCGGTAACACCTTATTTCAAATTCTTTTAACTGTATTTTCATGTTTGTGATTTTCATCACATGAAAGAAAGTCTTCAAAACAGTGTTGTTGATCTCGTTATTGTAATTTATTAATTTGAAAATGGTAACATGTTTTAAGTAAGAACATCCCAAGCAGCACCTAAGTAGCAGTAACTGAAATCGGAACTTTGATAGAGTAGTTGTTACGTAACTACAACTAAATTTATGACTTTATAGGTTTAATTACTTTAGTTCGGAATATTTTAGTAATTATGTTGTTGTTTCTACTATTAATTGGAACTATGTAGTTTTGAGTAACTTTTAAAGTATGTGGAACGGCATTGCCACTTAGTATAATCACTTTAAAGTCGTTGCAACTTCAAAGTGATATTATGATTGTACGTATTGGTAACTTGTCCGTAGCTACTTTACAGTTTTTAAAACCTCAAGCCATTTTTATTAAATGTTATTGAGGTCGCTGAAACCGAATCCAAAGTCAATTTCATCCTATCATGTGAAGTTTTTGACATAACCTTAAAAAATCTTATAATCCAAGCCCAATTAGCCCATTATACCTAATATATTGAACCTCATAATCTCTTAACCTCATAACTATTCGACCCCTTCACACCTTGACCCCATAACCTCTTTACCCTATAACCATAAAATCCAAAAACCATATAAACTTCATAGCGCATTCACAAAACATCCTTGCTATTTGTGCTTGTGGGACAGTAGAGATCGTGCAAATCATTATAAAAAGAAACATGGACAACAAGACCATCATTCGCACCTGGTATAGTTGCTGCCGAAAATCTCAACGGATAGACCGTTGAAAATTGAACGCGACTGCGTAATTTCGACTTTTCAATTCTCATAAGAGTTGTTCACTTGTATTCATCTGAAATGTAATAAATGGCATATAAGCCAAATTCATGCGATGTAAATATCAGAAACAGTGCTAACTTGATAAATTAGCGTTGAAGATTTTTCGACCGCAACTGTACATAGTGTACATGTAACATCATTCACGAGTCTTTAGTAAATCCATCGAAAATTCTGATTCCTCCTCTCAACATAATTCTTGGACTAATGACACAGTTTGTAAAAGCTCTTGATAAAACTGGACAATATTTCCAATACCTCGTAAAAAAATTGCCTAAACTGTCTGAGGCTAAATTGAAAAAAGGAATTATTCGATGGACAACAAATCAGAACTATGTTTAGAGACACTACTTTCGTTAGTACAATTAATGCAGTGGCCCAGAACTTTTTGGGAACTACAAAAAGTCCCGACAAACGAATCGTTGCAAAAATGATTACAGACTTTCGTTTGCTTGGATGTCTTATAAATTTGAAATTACATTTTCTGCACTCCCACCTTGATAAATTTCCCGGCAATCGTGGGGACTTTCGCGAAGAGCTAGGCAAACAGTTCCACCAAGATATCAAGATAATGGAAACTCGTTACCAAGGAAGATGGGACGAAAATATGATGGCGGATTTCTGTTGGATGCTGAAGAAAGACCGAGAAATATGATGGAAAGCGCAAACGGTACCCATTGCACAGATAATTCGATCAAGAAAGAACCCGTTATAGTTCAAAAAAGAGAATGACTATTAAAATAATTCTATTTACCTGTCATTTGTTATTCGTTTATTATAATTTTTTCATTTTGTTTATTTATTTATTCATTTGTTCACCTTCAAAACAGCCCTCATAAGGGCTATATGATGTACAAAATCCGTTCGTGCAACATCCTCGCGGTGTACATTGGGTAACGCTAATGCCGACGGTTCTACATTTGTTTTCTGAACACACAATACAAGGTTACACTGGATTATAGAATTATTAGATTTATGGGTTTATGGGGTATACTAAGGTTTGATATCTTGAATTTTTAGAAATGCTGGGCCATGATAGATTGCGCTATGAAGGTTATGTGGTTATTGGAATTTATGGTTATAAGTTATAAGGTAAAGAGGTTATGGGGTCAAGGTGTGAAGGGGTCGAATGGTTATGGGGTTCAGAGATTATGAGCTTTATATATTAGGTATAACGGGCTAATTGGGCTTGAATTATAAGATTTTTTTAAAAGGTTATGTCAAAAACCTGACATGATAGGGTGAAACGGACTTCGGATTAGGATTCAGCGACCCCAAAAACATAGTAAAAATGGCTTGACCCCCAGGCCAGCATTTTTTTTAATTTTTTGTGTGGCTGTGAAGACTTTTTGAGGTTATGTGAAAACCTGACGTGATGGGGTAAAATGTAAAATTTTTGTGTGGCTGTGTAATCAAACATTTCATCACTCTTTGTATTATTAAGTAGGGGAAGAGGGGGAACAGTGTTACACGTACTACAGTGTTACACTTAATGTTTTTAGGTTTGCTTTATATAAAACATTGTTCATATTTTCATGTTAGAAGTACTTTGGTGTTAACCAAGTGTAGGTGCATATAATATTCACTAATGGGTTTTCAAGAAATTAAGGTATGTATACTTTTTAATATCAAAAGCAATTATTTCAAAAAAAATACAATTTACTTCAGGATTAAATTAATTAAAGCTAGATTATTAAAAAATTATTTATAAGTAGTTTGTAAGCTTATTTACGCCGGAGAAGCACGAACTTAACCTCAAAACTGTTTGTGCCCTTATTAACTATTCGAGTATAGATTTTTGATGATTGGGGTACAGTGTTATAGTGGATAGTGGGGTTTCGTGTAACATTATTTATGTAACACTTGTGCAGACAGTGACCAGTCCAAGTTGCATCTAAGTGACAAAGATACATTATTCCATTCAAATGATATCGATGTTGGAAACTTTGTGGTAATACAAGAAGAGGCTACAATAAAACAAAGAATTTTTATCAATTAGGGAAATTACACGTAAAACGAATACAGAAGTTAATCCAACTTCTAAATTCGTACGTACAACGCAAGAATATAAGAATTTTAAGTTGTTTTATTAACATTAACATTGTTAACCCTTCCTTGTAAATTTGTACCCCACTATTAGGATACAGTGTCACACAGCGCACCAAGCTGAATAAATCTTAATTTATCTAAAAGTTGAAATAATTAAAAGTGAGTTAAATGTAAAAGTTGAAAGAAGATTAGTAACTCTTAAACTAGGAAGAGAATAAATTTTAAAATTTTTATTTGGTTCTGAATTATATAAAAAACATAATTTTTGTGTAATACTGTTCCCCCTCTTCCCCTGCGCATTACAAATAAAATAGTAATCCATTTTGTGACACGATCGCAGCATTAGTATAGAAAACGATAGAGTATTTGTTAAGTTGTAAGTAAGAGAGAGCAACCACGCGACAGGATGTGTCAAAAAGAAAAGAAGTTCCACCAAAGTAGTAACTACTATTACTACGCTGCCACGTTCCCGCTTCGTAGCGTAAACGTAACCGAGAAGTAGCTAGACAAGTTCCAAAGAGGTTACTGCAACGTATCTGCTACCCAAAAATTGTTCTCCTTGTTGGTTCCAGGCACGTAAAAAACCGTAGCAATTACGTGTTTGTGACTAGTAACAAAAACTTAATAGTTCCACCGGTAGTTGCTGGTAAATAGTGATGACTAAAAATGCTGCTTGACAGTAGTACCTACACATCTCCAATAGAATCTTTTGTTATCCATTTTTAGACGTTCCATACTATCCGTAATATAGAAAGCCTCTTGGTGAAGGTCCTCTGACTGTCTGTCCATCTGATTTAGCTCAGAAACTGTGATGATGGATCAAATGGAATCAAAATGGTGTTTTTTTAACTTCCTGAATTTGACCTTATTACGGCTTTTTGATACTATCTTACACCGTTGACATAATCAAAATTTCGAAGGTCTGTTAAAAGATTTGTACTTGTAACACCTGTTTTATACCTACCTTGGTAGTTGGCATCGAAATTCTAATTCCGTTCTATAAAATAAGAATGTTTTATGTTCTTGAAATAGATTAAATAAAAATAGAAAAAAACCCTTCTATTTATAAACAATAACTGTGATAAATAGTAATGAATAATTATCTTATGCTATGGCTAGCCCGTACACATAATTACATAACGTCAAGGTATTACACGAATCGAACAAATAAATAAATAGCATAATCAATTACAATCTCGACTCCTTTAAACCAAGGCAGGCGCAGGCATTTGATTTAATATGTGATCGAGTCTGACAAACTCGTTCCACGATAACCGTTTTTGCCCTCTCCTCCCAGCATAAAATGTTAATGCTGTACAAACTTCTCGATCGATCGAGTGGTACGAAAAAAAATGTAATTAGCAAACTAAGGTGTAACGTTTTGAAACAACAGAAGCCAGCCACTTTCAGAGATTGATGTCGGGTGAACACAACAATCAATACAAAATGGGGGGGATTATAGTGTAGTGGACATTTGCATATCGCGGGTCAGCAGTTACTAATGGCGCTCGGCATGCTATCCCGTTCGCACGACACCCAACTAAAAGCACTAAAAACTCGCCCTTTTCATGACAATTTATTACCACATTGCTATGCAAATGTAATTAGTTTCATAATTTCAAACTTGGATTACCTTCAAAATAATTGACTTTATTTTTAATCCCTTCTGTAATACTTAATTGTTTAATTACGTTTATTGGTTAGGTGGTGCTATTGAAAGTAAACGCTTTCACGGCAAGAATTCATCAATATTTTATTTTAAGCTTCTTTGTAACTGAATACCTTCTGATGCTACAAGTAGATAATATCGTTGTCTGCTTGTTGCATTATCCTACCAATATTCTTTTACCTATTTACAACTCAATTTTTTTAAATTAAGAATATTAAAAGCTTTACAGATAATTTTTATTATTCGCTATGTGCAACTCCATCGTTACGCCTCCTTTGATGTAGCAAAGCTTTTATTAAAAACAAAATAAAAACAATAAAATAATATATCTTAAGATATCAAAAATTGTCAATTGGTGTCTTTTATTAGTACGCAAAATATATTTTCAAAATCTGTAATTATAGAAAAGTTATTAAAGAAAAGATTCGTTACGCCTCCTTTCAAGGAAAATTGACATTTTTTCATTCATCATTTTCTGTATTGAATATTTACGAAAATCGCCGACGTAGAAAGTTGATCAAAATTTAGCAGATTTAATAGAGATTGCAGATTCGGTTTTGATAAAAACATGTGATAAACATTTATGCTAAATATTTTTGGTTTGTAAACGTGTCCGTTTCGCCTTCTTTTCGAGTTTTTAATTGCCACACGCAAAACAGACTGTCTATGGTAAATATAAGTGCTTATAATAAATGGTAACTTTTATATTGTAAAATTCAATATTGTTTCTTCAAACTCCAAAAAACAACACTTCGTGACTCAGCGTTCAGCGGCAGTAAACGAAGTTTTGCTCTCTCTCTCTCTCTCTCTCTCTCTCTCACTCTCTGATTGGCCGACCGCTGAAAGAACAAGTACTTCTGCTGCCTTTGATTTACTGGACGGCTGAAATAAGAGTACTTTTGATGCAGCCAGTAGTAATAGCTATTTTGCACACGGTAGATTAAAAGTGCCAGTTTAATCTTACGTTTGAAATACTAAAGTGTCACTTTTAGTCCCGGCGAGATTTATGGATCTATCTGTAAGTTTCTGTAAGGTGTATAACTCTATAACCTTGGTAAAATATACAGTGTGAAAAAAAGTATGGACTACCTCTAATAATTTGGTAGTCTTCAGGTTTTATGGAAAACGCTCGAACACGTCAATTTAGTTTTTCAGTTTCCCACATTCTGATAGAATTCATTTGGTTTTTTATTGACATCTTTCAAGAATATAACGTCATCGACATTTTTCTTAAATGACCATTTGAAAGCTCTTGTTTCACTCATTATGTTTCTAGATTTTTGTGCGATTCTGTTGTACCGTTTCAAAATGGCGACTGCTGAATTGTGAAAATTATCTTAAATTAATTCCCAGTAAAAGAATAACTCTTTCTTGTTTTATCAGAAAAAATAAAACTATTGAACATGGTTTTATTATTAATCAAACTAGAACAACGCGTAATAATTCAATAAAACAAAACAAGAACACAACAAAGAACAATCAAATAATCATAAAAATAACAATAAAATAAAAATGATGTGTTGAGGATAAAACACATAATAGAAAAAACTTATTTCAGTAAATGCTGAAAGTGACGACCGTTGACAACTTGACAGTGCCCAAAAGTCTAGAAACAAATTCTTCTTGAACATTTCGTACCATTTCTGGTGAAATTTTTCGTATTTCCGTTCTTCTGCGGCACTTTACATCATCAATATCTCTTGGTCTATTTAAAAAAATGAAATAAATAAAGATTATTAAAAGTTTCACAGTTTTATTAAAATATACCTGACAATATTGTTTCGACAGCTATGCTGTCATTATCAAAGGTAATATAATTATAAACAAACACGTCGCTAAGGTAGATACAAAATAGGTAACTAGATAAAATAATAATAATAATAATAAAATTAATAATAAATTAATTATTATTAATTTTATTATTATTATTATTATTTTATCTAGTTACCTATTTTGTATCTACCTTAGCGACGTGTTTGTTTATAATTATATTACCTTTGATAATGACAGCATAGCTGTCGAAACAATATTGTCAGGTATATTTTAATAAAACTGTGAAACTTTTAATAATCTTTATTTATTTCATGATTATGGAGTTCCACAAAATAAGGCTGGAAACAATAAACAATATTTAAAAAACTTTGGATTTCAAATAATTCCACAAAAAGAAGTCCAAAGGGGTCATATCAGGTGACCTGGCTGGCCATTCAATGGGACCCCGTCGGCCAATCCATTTTCCTGGAAACATCAAATCGAGATATCCCGGACTTCTCTTGCATAGTGGGGCGGGGCTCCATTTTGTTACAGCCAGATTTCTGGACTGGACAAATCGGGATTATTGTAGTCAAGACTGCTAAAGCTGACAAAAGTTCAAACTGCAAAAAATTCAAGTAGGCTTCACCAGTAAGACTTTATTCAAAGAAAAACGGTCCTAACACTCGATCTTTCAATATGCCGGCCCGTACATTAAGTTTCTGTGGTGATTGACAATGAGCTTTTTGAATCCAATGTGGATTTTCTTTGGACCAATATTGACAATCTTGTCTGTTTACAGTACCGTTGAGGTGGAAATTTGCTTCATCTGAGAATAAAATATTTGCGGCAAAGTTTTCATCTTGATTACAAATTGGTTGCATGACTTCGCAAAATTGCAGTCTTCGGTAGAAATCATCCTCATTTAATTCTTATACCAGGCAGACTTTGTACGGGTGATATTTTGCTTTGTGCCAAATTGTTTGCACAGACGTGTGACTTATTCCCATATCAAGTGCTAGTTGCCGACTGGCACTATGCGGATTTTCTTCAACAGCCAATAGGACGTCAAGCTGAATATTTTCATCTACCTTCGGCCTTCCATTTTTAGGTAAATTTTTAACATGGGCATGTTCTTCATATTTTCTTAAAATCTCGCAAACGGTGGATTGTGAATTCGGCGTTCGGTCTGGATGAATTTGATTGAAAAGTTCACGTACCTCGTTAGTAGATCTGCGACGATCTCCGTAACCAACCATCATAAGAATTTCAATACGGTCTTTTTCACTAAGCGACATTTTTGGTTTATTAAAAAAGGAATTTAAAGAACAGTTAAATCTTACTAATGGTCAACCTTACTGCAACGACATTGAGACATCAAATTTCTTTTTCCACCATGGATTTAAAAACAAGCTCAGACCAAGAAACTTAATGTAAGGGCAGGCATTCAATGATAAAGCCTTGGGACTGTCTTAGTGTGATTGATAATTTGCTTTTTTCTGATAAAACAAGAAAGAGTTATTTTTACAAGGAAGAGTTTTATACTGGGAATTAATTTAAGATAATTTTCACAATTCATCGGTCGCCATTTTGAAACGGCAAGACAGAATCGCACAAAGAATCTAGGAACATACTGAGTGAAACAAGAGCTTTCAAATGATGTATCACATGCCATATATTATTGTCATTTAAGAAAAATGTCGAAGACGTCATATTTTTGACGGATGTCAATACAAAACAAATAAATTCTATCAGAATGTGGGAAACTGAAAAACTAAATTGACGTGTTCGAGCGTTTTCCATAAAAACTGAAGGCTACCAAATTATTAGGGGTAGTCCATACTTTTTTCCACACTGTATAGACTGTAACAGAATAGCGATTATGTAAGTCTGCTATCTAGTTCTATAAGTTTTTTAGTTGTATAAGAAAAGCCTATAAGTTTATAACGTATCAAAAGCCATGTAAGTATAATAATAATAATAATAATAATAATAATAATAATAATAATAATAGTGCCTTTATTTTAACAGAATATGCATACATTTTACATTTTTTCTCTTATGAGAAGAAGGAGTGGGCGAAGTTCAGCTCTTTTAGAAAAATTCTAAAGCTGCTCTACCACTTAACCCACTTAATTTTAATAAAACAAGTAATAAAATTAAAAATACATGCAGCTTGTTTATAAGCTTCAGTGTTTTCCTTTTTCTTCTATATAAGGTTAAAAATAAAAAACAAATATGTCAGATAGGTACATACATGCGTCAGGGCAGACCAAACCAGAAATAAATAGTAATAGTATGATTGTCAAGTAACAATATTCCTATATGGTATAAAAATTTCTTTTTGTTATTGATTCAGTAATAATAATTCCTTTAAACCTGCGCGAAACTTCGAAAGTGTTAAAAATTTGAGATCATCCGGCAAAGCGTTATAGAAATGAGCAATGCAATACGAAAAGGAACGTCGTCCTAATTCCGAATTTATTTTAGGTTGACTTAACTTTCCCCTATGTCTCAGGTTCAGATGATGTATATGAGTACGAAAAGTGATTCTGTTACATAAGTATGGAGGAACTTTTGTTATCAGTATTTTGTGATATAAACATAGCGAATGTAATTGGCGTCGGTTTTGCATATTTAACCAAGGAACTTCTTGTAATTTATGTGAAATTCTTTCATGTTTTTTAATACTATATATTAAGCGCAGACACGAGTTCTGCACTTTTTGTATTCGACTTATGTCTCGAGAGCTTAAGCAAGGACTATAAACTACGTCACAATAATCAAATTTTGATAAGACAAGGGAATTACATAACATTATTTTAAGTTTTCTATTGAGAGAGTAACGATGTTGGTATATCAAGCGTAAATTGCAGTATGCACCTTGCAAGCATTTTGAGATATGTTGTTTAAATCGTAATGTATGATCAAGCGTCAGTCCTAAATTTTTTGCAGAGTCTACGATAGGAACATTTTCGTTATTTATTTGAACAACTATGCTGTCGATTACTTTAGATCGGTCACCATCTCTACCAAAAACCAATGCCACACATTTAGCTGGATTTAATTTTAAGCCGTAATTTTTAGATAAATTGAACAAGGCTTGCAGGTCTGTATTAACTTCATCACATGCTCTTAATAGATTTTGTATGTCAAATGTTTTGTAGATTTGTAAATCGTCTGCGTAGAAATGTATAAGGGTAATTCTTTAGAAATATTGAATTTACTGTCCCTGTTTAATTAATATTATATTACGAATACCTTTTTACCTGTTAGTTCAGTACAGTGAAGATGAAATAGCAGTCTATTTAGCCAAGTATATATTAACAACTGACCTATTTTTCTAACAATAAAAAGCAAACTTTATTATGTCATATATCATTCACGTGGCATGTCCCTAGTATGTATTCTCAAAGTAAAAAGCAGTTTTTCTAAGGCATCAGTTAATCATTATTGTTCTAATTAAGGAGAATTGTAAAACAAGTATAGGGATCTCATCCAGAGTCAATTAATATATAAAATATTAAGCATCGACTACTACACAATCAATTAAATGTTGTCCCTGATAGTTTGGCATTTGCGTAGATCTAACTAAGAGAGGAGAACATTATTAAATTTCACGTATAGTATCAGTATTTCTACAATATCAGCATTATACATGCATTGCTTGCATATGTAATTTTAATGAAATCAACATGTACTGTCTTGTTCAGTTGATCTATAAACTTTATAGAGGTAGCTTATATGGTTTATGTAAGAGTACATTTATTTCTCATCATTCACGTGGTTATCATAATTTCTTACTAGTGTTGAATTTAGAAATAAATTTTTCGTAAGTTGATACACTACTTGTGTTGTTTCATTATAGCTAGTATGAAGCCTCCAAAGAAAATAGTCTAGGCGCTATGTTATATTAATGCTCTAATAGTCATTCGCGTGGCATTTTCATTGCATCATTTGCATGGATTTATAATTCCACGTAATACAATTTGTTTACGTAAATGACAACTCCTACATACATTCTTGTTCTTACAGTATGAGGTGCAAAGAAAATGTGGAAAAGAAGAAAAGAAGAGAAAAAATTAAAAATGATCCAGAAAAGAAACAAATGCAGAAGCTAAAACATGATGACTGTCATATCACGTAAAATAAAAATTACTAATTTTTATTTTACTTGTTATCCATTACTAAGCCATTATTAAGCATTATCGTGTTGGAAATATCTTTTTATTATTCTATTAAAGTTCAGTTTTTTTATTAAATATAATCTTTTCTGTCATTTGCATGTTATTTGGATCACTTACGTGGATTTTAACACTGTAAAGGTCGAAAATGTCCAGATTAAGCTCTACTAATCAACAGTATGTGTTATATACAATCAATTACTCATACTATTTCTTAGAAAAACAGATTTCAACAATTTTCTTTTCCGAGAATTTTTCACATCCAAATTGTGGTTTTCGGGAGAAACACCCATAAACTGCTAAAACTCTATTTTGCAAGAAATGTAGCAACTTTCCGACTTCTACACACGAGATCTACACACAATTTTTCTTTAGGCTGTTCTACTACGGTACTTCATCAGATTGTATGACTAGTTTAGAAAAGCATACTAGAACCCGTCCCTAAAGTTAGCGAATCCCATACACCAGGATAACAGGAAAGCATATGGGGAATTAAAGACTAATTAAATGCCCTAGTTTTCAATTCGAGCCTCAGCTAATTTTTCTAAAACCGCGAGTTTCGCTAGCTTTAGAAAAAGTTAGCGGAACCCACATCAAAAATCTAATGTAGAATGCGCAATTAAAAAAAGCAATCTATTGGAAATTAAAGGCTATTTAAATGCCTATTAAGCCTATTTTTAAATTTAAGGCTCGGTATTTTCTTTAATCGCGGGTTTCGATAGCTTTAGAAAAAATAAGCGGGACTATCGTTACTTCTAGCGACTGCTGACCAGCTCGGTTCTATCAAAATCAAGTCTGACTGTTTTTTTTGAGAAACTATATTCAATAAATTAACATTATACCAAATTTCAGCTTTTTCAAATCACTTCTTTACATTGACTTCATTTTGACCGCATCAGTGCTGATGCAACGCGTTCGATGTCTAATGTCTAATGTTGGACATACACGGTCTTCCCCGACGACGTCGGCGAAAACGTCGTCGACGACGTCGGGGACAAGGTCGAAATAATGAGGTAATGTTTACATTTACTGTAATTTAATGCATAAACAACTTCTACTTCCAAGCTGGACTGCTATAATAAAATTATGAATATCGTATTTCTTTAATGCATCAAACTGAAAGAAAGCATTTTTGAGCATAATAAAATGCGTACTGAATCTCTTTCTTTAAAGTATTTCGAAATAGCTTATGCAATTAACAAAACTTTTCATAAGCGGAATAATATTGATATCCATCGGTAGAATTACAAATCAACTCTTTTGTTTTTTATTTATTTCATTCTTAATTTAGTTTAAAAATTAACGCAGGATTTAGGATTCTGAGTTCTGGTGCTCAAACGATGTACAATAATTTCCTATAAAGGACTTTCCGTAAAAGAACACTGGTAAAAATCTGCTGATTTTGGTATAGGAGAGGTCAATGGACAAATTATTATATAGGTATCAAATATCATTTTTTTCGTTGTTCATCAAGAATGTGCTGATTCTAGTAAAATAAATATTTTGTTGCATTTGTAGAGACCGTTTAATAAATTCAACCGAATTTGATGTAAACTGATTCTTAATTTTACAAATCATGTTTACAATATGGGTCATAACCTGATAACCTTGGAAGATAATTACAATCTGTACTACTAATAATTGTCACCTGAACACTTGATGCCATCTATTTTCTTGTATAACAGGAAATAAGTACATACTGAGAATTTTATACTTTTTGAAAGATTAATTTTATTTATGTACAATATTTTATAAATGTTGAAACTACAGTAGGTATTATTTAGCCAACTTATAAAATGTAGGAAATGCTTTTACTACTATTAATAAAAGATGACAGATATGATAACAATCAGCAGATTTTTACCATTGTCCTTTGGTAAGTGATAATCTTCCTTTTGGTTTCGGAAAATTGTACATCGTTTGCACACTGGAACTCGGAATCCTAAATCCTGCGTTAATTAATTATATCCATTTTTAAACTAAATTAACAATGAAATAAAAAAAACTAAAGTTTTCGTTTCATAATAAAAGATTGATTTGTAATTCCACCGAAAGGTGACGTCAAGGTTAAGAATTATGAAGACTTTTGTTAATTGCATAAGCTATTTCGAAATACGTCTAAATAAAGAAAGAGATTCAGTACACATTTTATTATGAATGATTATTATCAATAATGCTTTTCTTCATTTTGATGTTTTAAAGAAATACGATATTCATAATTTTATTATAACAGTCCAGCTGGAAGTTACAAGTTGTTTATGCATTAAATTACAGTAAATGTAAACATTACCTCATTATTTCGACCTTGTCCCCGACGTCGTCGACGACGTTTTCGCCGACGTCGTCGGGGAAGACCGTGTATGTCCTATTTAATGACTGCTTTCCAGTTTTTTATTACATAAACTGCTTAATGATCAATTTTCAGCTTTTAGAAAACTCTTAAATGACACTTCTTCTTGTTACAACTTTCAAGCTGTGCTGACGCCGACTGTCCCCATATCCGAGTTTCTTTTTTGTAGATTATTTATTTACACCCTAAATATAAGCTACTATTAAAATATTAGCCTTTACAAAACTCTTACACTTTTTGGTCGCCAGCTCTTGGTCTATTCCACTTACGCCTCTCGAACTTTTACATATACATCGCCAAAATCAACTACAGGCCGTTATTGAGGATTCTTTTCTGGGGCCTTTATTTAGCTTTTAATTTTAATAATGGTAATAAAGACGAGTGTAAAAATTTAAAATGAAATAATTTTATTTTTTTGAGGCCTGACGTCCCAGACGCGCGCCTCATGCGCCTGTGCGGAAATCCGCCACTGATTGCATTTGAACGTGCATCAAGAAGCACTTGAAATAAACGAGATTTTTAACCTTGAATACATTGTAATTTCTTCTAATGTATAGCAAAGGCTTTTCATCTTTGCGCTGCAATAACAATAATTAATTATGCATAATGATTTACACCCAACACTATTACGAGCACGAAACTATTAGAGCACAAAATCTGATCTTTTCTTGGATTGTCCGTTTTATTCTCTATTCTCTTTAAGTTCATTATAAAGATGCAATTTATGCATAATTCTTTATATTTATACCTGCTGTTGTTGGAATAAGTAGTATAACTTTATAATTATCTTTTATTAATTAGCCAAGCAATAAATCGTAAACGTATTATTACCGAACACGTGCCAAGATAACAACTAACTAACATAAGAAATGAAAGTAGCAACTAACCAATCTTAATCCAATTATCTCATTATCTAACAATCATAGCTTCGAAAACTCGTCTAATCAAAATCCCAACCGAAAAAAACAAATCTAATTAGACGTGTCCCGAATTCTAAATGAGCCGCATCAATTTCCGCGTCCAGTTGAGAAAAGAAAATCATCGCCGAAAAGCGTGCGCGATGCCGCGCATTTGGTGAAGAGCCACAACACCACACGCACTTCGTTGCAATATTTTGTCTGAAAAGTGTTATTGTTGGCTAGGAGCCAGGACGCCTCGCTTTAAGTGGCGTCGCCCAGCGTCTCTGACACCGAGCTAAGTATGGACGCCTTCTTCAAATACCTTTCGGACGGACAACATGGGTGGCTCGTTAAAATTAAAATCGTTTATTGGGCGCTTAATTGCACCTCTATTTTATTGCATATTAAATTGATTTAATTTGTTAAATGAATAGAGTATGTTGCTAATAAACGTCCAAAAGAGATTTATACATATAAGGATAGTAGCAATCTGTCTTATTTCAAATTCCTCCGATAATGAAGTGAAATTCAAGAAGGAATTAAGGAAATTAAATTGACAAGTAGTTTATTACTTAATTTGCTAATTTACCAGGCTACTTGGTGTGTCGAATATAGGGTGTGTCTTGCATGTTATGAGTGTTGACATTTAAAATGTATTACATAAAATTATTTTACCTTTTTGGATAATTTTTTATTTCATAATCTTCTACCTTAAATAAACAAATAGTTAAGACATTCTTAAAAAAAACTTCATTTAATAAAATTCATCTAATTCATTTAATCAAAATAATTTTCATGATTTTAATGATAATGACAATCTAAAATATAACTAAAATATTATTTAATTATGGGGGCAAGCTTTATATGTTGATTGAGCATGAGATAAACAAATTATAAAAATCGTATTGATTCTTGCACCTGAAAGAAAAGATCTTACTACGAATGCACTTGGAATTCTGCAACTGGACAAGCAGAAAACTTAAACTCTGTATGTGAAGAAAATAAATGTATGCTTGCAAAAAACATCAACACAAATAAACACATATATAGATCAAACACAGCTTTTCATTTTATTAAAAGTAGATAAGAATATTTATCCAAGAGAAAATAAAAACAATTGTTTAAATAGAAAAGCAAATCTTCCTTGAGCTTGCTCAAATGTGTTGTGTATTAGCTACCAACCTGACATGGGGGTTGTAACTGGTCTTCATTTGAACAAACTAAGACAAACATAAAATTGTCAATGAAAATTTTCAAAACCTTCTTCTCAGAATTATCATGACGTAACAGAAAATAAACACCTGATCAAAATTAACACTAAACTAAATTCTAAAAAGACAGAAAGGTAGCTGGCAGAGACGATTAAGATGACATAAGACACTTATGGTCTAAATTGAACAATAACAAAAAAAATAATAAAAACCATCAGATGTCACCGATCTAATTAAAAACTAATTACATTGAACACTCATCATTAGGTATAGGATTTCTATGCATTTGCATGTTTTTCTGCTTATAGCAAACATATGCAGAGTTATATTTCTACATGTTTAAGCCACATATGAATCACATATGTCAATTTGAAAGTGCATATAAATGCATATTTAGGTGTTTTTTATAAATGCATGCATATTTTAGCATTTTTGAACGAGTGTGCATATTTTACCACTTTTTGAGCGTTTTACATGATTTAATTATATATTTTTAATATTTTTAAATAATTTTAGCATTTCAGACAACCAACCAAGGGCGGCTTAGTTGAGTCTAGGGGAAACCCATAATTTAAGCTTATTGTTAAATACTAGGCTTTAAAATATTTTACTGCCTTAACCATCTGTGTACTTGTTAATATTTTCTAAGAAAGAAAAAGTTTCAACTAAAAATTAAATACTTACATCCTGCGGTATTGTGATAAATAGGTATTAAGAAATTTCAAAGACCCTTTGACAACTTCCTGTTCATAGAAAGATTTGCCTGTACTTTTGTTTACTAATCTTGTAATCTTTCAATTAAGACAGTTCTGAAATTGCAAACTGCATTGCATTTTGAAATTTTAGAGTGTAATGACGGGTAAAGAAAAACGGTCTGTGTCTGTTACACTTCGAAGTTATGTTAAGGAATTCAGTGTTCTTACAACTGACGAAAAGGTGTTCTATTGTACAGTGTGCGACGATAAAGTGACTGCAACGAAACGCTTTCAAGTTACACAACATCTGAACACGGTTCGACATCAAAAGTGTGTTGCCCTGAAATCAAAAAACAAACATTGTTACCGGGGTACCTTAATAATTCGCGTGGTGAGTCCAGCAAATCGATCGAATTTAATAAAAAACTATGTAGTGCATTAGTGGCTGCAGATATCCCGTTAAGTAAAATTAATCACTCAGCATTTCGTAATTTTCTGAAAGAAATTTCAAAAATGCCAATACCCGACGAGTCTACACTCAGGAAGAATTATTTACCTCGTTTATACGAAGAGACCATAAAATCAATTAGAAAACATGTAGCGAATAACTACATATGGGTTTCCATTGACGAATCTACTGACACTACTGGAAGGTGCGTAGAAACTTCATTTTCTTCGTTTTGTTAGTAAAATTTAACTAATTAAAGCAAGCAGAGTAATTTACGGATGTTATATTTTCTATTTTGTTAGTTACATATTTAATCACAACAATATTTTTGCTTGATTAAAATATATTTTTTTTAAATAACTGGTTTGGGCTAGTTGTTTGTAACCGACTAATTATGTAGTTCGATAAAATAAAAATAAAATTTTTGTTTTCAGATACGTGGCTAACGTTATAATTGGCGTTTTAAAATACAGTAAGTATCGTTCTTGATATTCAGTAAGTAATGTTTAAATATTTTGTGTTTTTGTAATAGTGACGTTTTCGTTGGAAAGCACCGCTTTGAAGCTATAAGCGAAAAACTAAAAGAGGTCCGAAGATTTCATGGTTCTTTTGATGCCATCAAATAAGCTCGCGTCGAAGGACCGTGCAAACCTAGGATACTTATATTTGACATCAAATGAAGCGATCGAAGCGATCTCCTGCTTTCCAACATTTATTTCCACCAACGGTTCCAATCGGGTCTAATTTTACTGGCCTATAGGGCGTTTCGTCAAAAAGTTATAAAAACCTCACTGAACACGAATAAATAGTGTACATACCCTATACTATACATTATACGTAGAATACCCTAATCCTAACGCTACCAAACAAATTTGAAATCGCAAATTGTGGTTAGACTAACAGTTTCTCGTGACGCCATTTTCATACCCATTCAATAGTGGTAATGTATGAGACGACCTACTTTTCTAAGCTTGCTTAACATTTACGGACATTGTCGCGGGTCCCAATCGAGTTAATACTATCTGCTCTAAAATGTCCACAGTCGAACGACTTTAGCGCCTTAAAAGAGCCAAAAGATCAACGAAGGCGAACGCATATCGGATAGCTGCTATTGACAGTTCACGCCAGTCTGACAGGAAAGGTCAGTCAGTTTGGTATTACCAATTAAATTTAAAGTAAAATGTTTGAAGACATCAAACAAGCCTTTCTTCATGTTTTTGGATTCAAATGTAAAACAATGATGGAACCACCAACTAAGTCACCAAGTTTTATTTATAAAGTACTCTCTTGCAATTCGTGCAATGTAAACATTACACTCATTGCAAGAGAGTTCAGCAGTATCTAAGGAAATCCGTTTAAAAGACATTGTTGATGACATTAAAAGAAAGTATTCAGTAGATGGTGATGTTGTGAGTCAAGTGGAAACAGCTCTTCGTCATTGTATTGATTTAGGATACGTTAAGCAATATTATCCGAAGTATCAGTTAGTTGTTGGCACAGCAAACAAGACGCGAAGATGCACTTGTAAGCGAAAGCATTCAACATCTGACAGTCAGATTACGTCCAAGGCTTGTAAAAGAAAAAAAGCTATAAACGCTAGTTCAGTAGAAGATGTAGACGATGCAGCTAGTACCACGAGCAATTGCAGTTGCAATGCGGAAAAGATATCACCTCCTAGAACTATAGAATGTGAAAGTTATACGAACTCTACATACAAGGTTTGTAAAAGAGAAAAGGCTGCTAAAAATTGCAGTTCCAGTGATTTATCAGCAACATGTAGCAGAGTCCAAAGTGATCAAAGTACAAATGAAGATAACTGTTTAAGAATAAACACTAGTCCAGTAGAAGACAGCTGTAACGATACAACTAGTACCACGAGTAATTGCAGTTGCAATGCGGAAAAGATATTACCTCCTAGAATTAAAGAATGTGAAAGTTATACGAACTCTACGTGCAAGGTTTGTAAAAGAAAAAAGGCTGCAAAAAATTGCAGTTCCAATGATTTATCAGCAACATATAGCAGAGTCCAAAGTGATCAAAGTACAAATGGTTTAAGAATAAACACTAGTCCAGTAGAAGATAGCTGTAACGATACAGCTAGTACCACGAGCAATTGCAGTTGTACAGTAGAAAAGAAATCGCCTTCTAGAGTGTTAACCAACTAAAGGGCGTGAAAGTGGTAAACTTGATGATGCTTGCTGATGCAGACGAAACTACCATAAGTAGGTGTAATTGACGATTCAATCGTCTCTTAGTGCTAGAGTTTGTTCATAAACGTTTTCGTACTTAACTTACTTTAAACAGTTGTTTTACTAACCTGCCTCTCTTATTGAACTCTGCGTACTACATTATTGAGTTTGATCAAGGAACAGTCTTGGTGTTGTGTAAAACTCGTTTTAATTTTTATTATATGTACCTAACTTTACATTATGTAACTGAAATACGCAAAATTTTCAAAATTGATTTGTTATTATTTTTATTGGTTACCTTCTGGAGTTTTACTACAATGTACAAATTACCGTTCAACTGTCAAATACTAATACTATCCCTTATGTTGTCAATTTTAAAGCTGCCATTTTACACATTGGTCCGATTTGGACCCTGAATTCGTAAACTGTGACACCAAAAAGCTATAAGTACCTAATTAATTAATACAAATTGGATAAAATTATTTAATTATTAATTAGCCTCTTATGGAACAAATAATAATTTGTTAATAACAATTAAACAGGTCATTAATCTACAAATCTAACATTTAGACTTTGAGATATAATCGATTACCCACAATTTAAAAAAAATCATCAAAATCGGTGCCCAAAAGGCGAATTCCCAGGTATTTTTCTCTAGGGAACCGACTATATAATTTACCACAAGCCTTTTATCTTACTATGAATGTTACAGCATAAGAAATTATTTCTAATAGATACATACATGCAATGCTTATGTGGCTTATTAGAGTAACAATTTTGATTTTTTATGGTCTTTTAATGTCATGTAAATTAATGGACTAGTTCAACATAAATTCAACTCTGCTTTACAACTTCAATTAAACATTATTCTGGGAAGATTATTAATAAACGAAGTTCAAAGAATATTTTCCGTTATCGGGAACAGGGAAAGTGATCCTTTGCATCACAAGACGCTATTTCAAGAAAATATTACATGCATAGCATATTGCAGATCTACAACAACGTTATAGGTAATAGCTTTGTAAAACAATAAAAACAAAAGTAGAAGTTTCGTAGTAATACCACAAATAAATCGATTAGATTATGTACAAATTTCTTAAGTTTGAAAACATTTGAAAGAGTAATTAGCTAGGTATAGGATTTCTATGCATTTGCATGTTTTTTCTGCTTATAGCAAACATATGCAGAGTTATATTTCTACATGTTTAAGCCACAAATGAATCACATATGTCATTTTTGCCTTTTTGAACGAGTTTGCATATTTTACCACTTTTTGAGCGTTTTATATGCTTTAATTATGAAATTTCTAATATTTTTTAAAATAATTTTAACATTTTAGACAACCAACCAAGGGCGGCTTAGTTGAGTCTAGGGGAAACCCATAATTTAAGCTTATTCTTAAATACTAGGCTTTAAAATATTTTACTGCCTTAACCATCTGTGTCCTTGTTAATATTTTCTAAGAAAGAAAAAGTATCAACTAAAATTTAAATACTTACATCCTGCGGAATTGTCATAATTAGGTATTAGGAAATTCCAAAGACCCTTTGACAACTTCCTGTACATAGAAAAATTTGCCTGTACTTTTGTTTACTAATCTTGTAATCTTTCAATTAAGACAGTTCAGAAATTGCAAACTGCTTTTCAGTTTGAAATTTTAGAGTGTAAAGATGGGTAAAGAAAAACGGTCAAACGTTCGACATCAAAAGTATGTTGCCCTGAAATCAAAAAAACAAACATTGTTACCGGGTTACCTTAATAATTCGCGCGGTGAGTCCAGCAAATCGATGAATTTAATAAAAAACTATGTAGAGCATTAGTGGCTGCAGATATCCAGTTAAGTGAAATTAATCACTCAGCATTTCGTAATTTTCTAGAAGAAATTTCAAAAATGCCAATACCCGACGAGTCTACACTCAGGAAGGATTATTTACCTCGTTTATACTAAGAGACCATAAAATCAATTAGAAAACATGTAGCGAATAACTACATATGGGTTTCCATTGACGAATCTACTGACACTACTGGAAGATGCGTAGAAACTTCATTTCCTTCGTTTTGTTAGTAAAATATAACTAATTAAAGACAGCAGAGCAATTTACGGGTGTTTTATTTTCTATTTTGTTAGTTACATATTTAATCACAACAATATTTTTGCTTGATTAAAATGCAAAAATGCGGTAATTGTTTGTAACCGACTAATTATGTAGTTCGATAAAATAAAAATCAAATTTTTGTTTTCAGATACGTGGCTAACGTTATAATTGGCGTTTTAAACTCGGAGAACCATCCCAAATCCTGTCTATTAGCAATGGACGTTTTCAAGAGCACCAATCATTGTTCTGTGGCAAAATTGTTTAATGATTTGATGGCTATTTTGTGGCCGTACGGCATACAGTACAACAAAGTACTCCTGTTCGTCACCGACGCGGCACCATACATGATCAAGGCTAGAGCAGGCTTACAAATTCTGTACGAAAAACTGATCCACTTAACTTGTCTTGCCCATCCAATGCATAGAGTTGCGGAAAAAGTGCGGGAAATATATCCTAACGTAAACTCTATAATTTCAGATGTAAAAATTGTTTGTAAAGCTCCATATCGCATACAAATATTTAGGGAAAATGCTCAAGAAGTGCCTCTCCCACGTGAGCCTGTAATAACAAGGTGGGGTACTTGGCTTTCTGCAGCAGAATATTATGCAACTGATTTTGGTATTATTAAAGCATTTGTAAATAAACTTAATAAACACGATGCACTATGCATACAAAGCGCACAGGATGCTTTTAATACTAAGGATGTGAGGGCAGAATTATTGTTTGTTTTGACAAATTTTCTGCGTTTAGCTAAAGTAATTCAGAAATTAGAAAGTCAGGGAAATTCATTAGATGAATCTCTTGAGCATGTAAAATTGTTAGGTGTTTCTTTGAATAAAGTAAAAGGGCCAAAGGGCTTGACTATAAAACAAAAATTTAAATCCGTTATAGACAAAAATCCTGGTTTTCACTTAATTAAAAGCATAAACGATGCATTATCTGGCCAAGACATTTTAGACGAGCTAAAACATTATTCGCTTGTAGACTTAAACAATTTTAAGTATGCCCCAATTACGTCTTGCGATGTGGAACGGAGTTTCTCAAAATATAAAACAATTTTTAGGGATAATAGGCATATGTTTACTTTTGAAAATTTAAAAATGTACGTCATTGTGAACTGTAACGCTCTATGTTTAGAAAATATAATTAATTAAATTATTGCATAGGATGTCTAATTAAAATAATTTCTGTAAATAAAATGTAAATAACGCTAAACAGGTGTTTTTTTAATAATGAAAGTGCATATATTTATTAAAAATTTCTAATAAACGCACATTTCATGATTTTTAAGTGCATATTTAAGTGCATATTTCACGTTTTTATAGTGCATAAGTGCGTGCATATTTCAACATTTTTAAGTGCATACAAATCCTATACCTACAGTCATCACTCTCCAACTATACTTGTATATACAATATTTACATAACTACTCAAGGTAACCCAAACACCTGAAGTTTACACAATTTATAACAAAATACTAAAGAAAAACTTAACTTAAAAAAATAATCTTCCGTTTTAGACATCATCTGATGCTTTTGCAAGTATAAACAAATAAACCATATAAATGAATTAAAACTTCCACTAATCTTGTCCAGAGTATAGTACTCCATGTGCCTGCATCCAAACAATAATGCAAATCATCAAAATAAAACCAACATTTGAAAAATCAATGGATATCTACAAAGCTGATACCTTCATACTTATGAACTCAAATCTTCTAAATGCAAGACTCCGTAAGCAAATTGTAACATTATAAATATAATGATAACTATTTCCAGTGAAATATGTACCCGAAACTGACTTAGTTTTCTGGGAGAAAGAAAAATCTGTTCTACGTTGGAAAATGGTAAAACTCAAATCTAACAAGAAGAGAAAACCTTCAAGAAAAATGTAAAAACCATCCTAACATGTAACCTGGGTTACATACAACATGTATTACTATAAAACAACCTAAATACTTTATATCCTTTTTATAAATTCAAAAGTTTTTTGTAAAAATTGTACTCTCGCTTACATCGTCACCTCTAGTGCACGCGATTGCTGTTGTCTATTGAATTGCCATGGTATCCTCCTAGTAGGATGAACCCCTAAGTATATTATGACAGGTAGGTAATAATATGGATTTAATAATATTACATGTAAGTAATTTTTTAATAGTATATTAAAGAACGAGTTTCATAAGGCAAGATTTATTGCACGAGTCCAAATTTAGAAAACGAGCCGCTTGCGGCGAGCTTTCTAAAGGACGAGTGCAATAATGACTTATGAAACGAGTTTTGTATGCTATTTTTTCTATTTTGCGTCTTTTATTCCCTTTTTAAATAAAGAAATCGCAATTTTAAAATTTAGGGATTTTTGTGGTAGTTGACAACACTGATGTGACATTTGAAAATTCATTGATTGACACAGAAAATTGAGTGAAATTAATTTTATAAATCTGTAAATTTTGTAACTTTTTTACTTTTATGTAAGTTTAATGAAATTAATTTAATTAATTACTTACTTAATAATAACAACCACTTGCTACACACTTAACAACGAAAACCACGACGACTGAAATAAAGATCCAATGTAAAGATCACAAACCTAACCTTATTCTGCTATGTAATCCTAAAAACGTCCATTTCTGCGGTTACGCTACAGGAACCGTGAACATACGCTTTACAGAATAAGTTTTCCATAACGACCGTTATAAGACGATGTTAGATAACATAATGTTACTATACATAATGTAATATAACGTTAAGATACAGAATACGGCCCTAAATGTTGTTGGTCTAGAAATTATAGTTATTTACATTGCAAGACCATTACTTAGAACTTTACGTGCGAGCACGGTACCTAACAAGCGAGTGATTAGCGAGCTTGTTATCCGTGCGAGCTCGTAGGGTTCGTGTAACGATCGGGCATTGTACAAAGTTTTATGGTATACTGACTCATAAATCTTTAATAAATAATTCTTTCATTTACTGAAGCAGGACAGCACAATACGTAAGATAGATATGAACGTTTTAAATAAATATGTATGTTGCTATGGTATTGATGGTAACGAGCCCGTAATAGTTTTTACAGGCTTCATAACCCATAGAGACCGAGCTCAATAAACAAATAAACAAAAAACGAGTCAGTATACCATAAAATGTTTTAATACGTATAACGAAGTTTTGTTTACAATGCCATTTATTTACACAACTATTACTTTGTTTAGTTTAACATATTTTACACATTCTATAACTATTTAACTATCCAATTGATTTATTTTTTTTTCTAATAATCATTTTCTTTTTGCTACATTTGCAGTTTTATAAAATTACAAATAATTCAGTCTATTTCCTTCTGATGTTTCGTATATGGACGTTAGTAAAAGTAGTCGCGACGTAGTACGCGCCTATAAGCGTGTCATATCGCTTTAAATACCAAAGTTTTTTGTTTATCCAGATGCATATTGTGACGTTTTTGATTTGTTTATAACCTTTTTTGTTTTATTGCTATAGTAACTAACTTTGCTTTTTTAATGGCATCTGTAGCTTTTGAAAAGAGTTTATCTTTCTCTGTTTAGTACTGCTAATTTATCATAACAAAAAAAGTTTAAATTAGAAAAAAATATTTTTATAAAAAAACGCGAAAGTGAATCAATTAATAATGAAAACTGACTTGTAGTAAAGTTAATCTAGCTGGTTAATTATTATTATTAATTATGGTCAAGTATGCTATGGAAATTTGACAACTAAAACTGTAACAAGCAAACAAACAAATACATAGTTATTCAGGTCTATTCTGTAAGCAATCATATCAATTGTTACACTCCAATTGATTGTTATGGGACAACCATAACAAGCGATTTTGCAAAAGTGGTATTCTCTAAGCACTTTTTGTATCAATCAATTGCTATGTCATAACAATAAATTGAACACTCATATCAATTGTTATCCGGCCGTTGTTATGTACTCACCTCAAAACTTTATTGTGTTTTATTATTACAAAAACATTACTATTTGTATAAAAATTCTTTTATGTCAGTAGAAAACCAATGCAGTTGTAAAATAAACCTCAAGAAAAGTAATTTCGCAAACATTTATGTTAAAAACCGGTTCCTCTAACCTCACTTTTTGGTAGTCGTGTTTTGTTAACAAGCAGGTAAATCTCAACACTACGAATGCCCAAGCGCCCGGCGGGTGCCGGGCCCGGCATGTATGCATGTCGTTACAAAATGTTTGTTTTGTTTAACCTCAACTAATATACGTATATATTTATAAAAATTAATACATCATGCATGCATGATGATAAATAAATAAGTGTTTTTACTATCTTTCCAACTGTCAACATCGTTCTTTTAGGCCGTAACTTGTTATTAGGATTAAAATATATGACTATTAAGAAATACTTATGAATATTTAACATATTCCTATCACATGTTGGTCGCAGTTTTCCCGTAGTTAACAATTTACTTGTTGCTCATAAAATCTAATAACAAATTAAACTGTTTTTCACTAGTTTTCAGCAGCTTTTATATCTTTACTACTCATTTTTAAAAAGTAGGGAATTCCCGCGGGTGTCAAACATATCAAAATGTCGAGTTTCGCGAGACCGATGGTAGATGGCGACCGTGCGCGCATGCGCAGTTATCTCCAAAGTTCTCAACAAGTGGCATTTCAATTGCTACGTTTTCTCTTCAATCGGCGCGTAACAATTGATGTTACAGAATACCAAAACCAGCTTGAATTGTTATGAGTTGACATCAATTCGTTTCTCTTCAATAATTGCTATGCGTAACAATTGATATGAAATGGTTTTTACAGAATACATGTCATTATTACTAGTGATGGGTAAATTCCCGGAATTTACTTTTTGGGGAATATTCCTGGAAATATACCTGGGAATATTCCCGAACTTCCCACTTTATCGGGAATTTATATTTTTTGCTTTAAAAATGCCAAAAATGGTCCAGCATAGATAAAATGGGTGCTTCCAACACACCGCTGGAAATAAAGCGGTGCAGCAGCTTTCACAGCCGTCGCGTCGTAGATTTAAAACCGTTTGAAATAAATCATCAGTTTATACATATAAAGCTCTTGAAGCACTGACAAGTAACATTAGATGACTCATTTACTGAATGACAATAATAAAAATGTCAGATATCAATTTTGACAGCAGACATATTAGCATTCTGGGATGATGTTGAGGATGCTACCGTAGGTATCGAAATTCTGTCAGTTGTTTCAATTGCAACTAAGTGTTTACAGGAGCTAAACAAAAACATTAAAAAAAAACTTAAATGAATTTCAAATAGAAAATTCGATAACAAAAGTTATAGATTTCCTCGATATATAGCATACACATGTAATGAAGAAGAATTTGTGTCGCACTTTCGAATGAAGAAAAGTACAATAGAGGTAAAAGTGCCATGTTGTGATCATGCTTTCAGAAAATAATTGTCCTAAGTACAACTTAGTAATACTACAAGCCATTAACACAACTCAAATAATAGTTGTGATCAAGGATATACCACCTGCTTAGATAAAAAAAGTAAACTGACGAGCCCTGTAACTGAGATGTTTGGTACATCAACTGGCAATTGAGTAGTTAATCTGAACTGGTAAAAATCTTTACTGCCAATATAATTTTCCCAAAGCAGAACCATATACTTCGTCGGTGTTGTAATACTATGTTATTTCCATTAAACAGTACTTCTTGGTTTTCGTCTAAAACTACTTCAGTTTTCCATTTTTGGATTACGTTTAGATACATAATATTGGTCAAATTACGAGAATGCATATTGTATTTGCTATAGTAGGCGATGTATTTCAAACAGTTTAATACCGATGCAGTAGTTTTCAAATATAAGACGGCTGTGAAAGCTGCAGCGCTGCATTTGCAGCGGTGTGTTGCTCGGTTGCGTGTTGGACGCACCCATTGTTCGAAAAAAAGTTCAATTCACTACACGTCAATGTAGATCAAAGATAAACGTATACTACAAACGTTGACTTAAGGGTAGAACCAGCCCCGCGTGTTGGTAACAGGTCGCTCGCAAAATTGTATTAGGTGGTGTATGCTTTGACATGCGTTTACTTGCGTTTCACTTACTGGAGTATAAAAAATAGATTTCCATATTTCGGGAATTTATCAGTGATTTTTATAAATTCCCAAATTAAATTCCCGGCGGGGAATATTCCTCACCGGGAATATTCCCGTCGCCCATCACTAATTATTACTCTATTAATTACAAAGTACCTATTATAAATTATTACAAATTATAACGAATTCTTAAAATTAATTCCCAAGTTATTGTTACAAATAATTTTTTCGTTTGTTGATGTTTGCTTGTTATAACTTTAGTTGTCAGATTTTCACAGCATACATAGATACATACATAGATAATCTTTAACCTCATATACCTTTCGGTGTCGAGGCGTCAACACACCGAGCCGCAGAGTGGATATGTGCGTGTTGATGTTTGCTTGTTATAACTTTAGTTGTCAGATTTTCACAGCATACTTGACCAAAATTGATAATCAAGTCTTACTAGATTAGTTTTGCTACAAAAAAACGAGAGAAAATTAGTCAACAGAGAATGTGAACTGTATTCTCTGTTGACTAATTTTCTCTCGTTTTTTTTCTACATATAATATGTTTTCTAATTTAAAAAAATCAATAAACGAAAAAACTTTTACAGTCGTTATTTGATACTTTTGTTACACTCTGTATGTGAGTTAAACTTTTTTAGTAGTTGTTAAACATAAAGGGGCCTCTGAATTATTTCTGTCCGGGGACATCGAGCAATTTAGTTACACCACTGAATTAACTGTGTATGTATGTACCAAAAACCATTAGAAACTTTGGTATACAAACATAAGAATCTACAGCGTGCAAGTAAATACTTAATTCCTCTAAACTAAATTCCTCTAAATTTATCCAGTGATTAACCCGAGAATATAGCGTCACCCTTTTAGTAACGCCATTGGACAACGAAATCAGCACAACAGAGGGTTATAAGAGCTACATAAATGGGATGCTGCGCGCGTTAGTTGACAAATCAGATTGGGTCTCGGAGATTGCAAACCCTTATTGGTCCTTAAAATTCAACCAAGTCCTTGGTTCATCTGTTCTGGATGCGTATATCCATTGATTTTGCAATTTTTATTAGATCGTCATTTTCCAAATTACTTTTTTATAACTTTTTTATTGAATTTATGTTCTTATAGACGTTATAGATCTGCGCAATAGTATGTGTTAGCTACTAGTAACGATTAAGTATGTTAATTTTAAAACGAGTTTTTTAATGAAAATTACATATGTAAATACATATATACCTTAAGATAGAACCATTTATTAATGTTGTCGTCTACTAGAAGCAAAAACAAATATACGCTTGCTTGCCTTGCTTTTAAATGGATTGCATTATGAAGCCATATTTATTAAGGGTGTCTGAAACTTATCTCTGTCCAAGTTAAAGGAAATTGATCTGACTTTTCGAGTCCGTCTTTTAAAATTATTCAGTGTCATTTACATGTTGTATAATCAAGCATACGCTTTTTAGTATTTTTATTGTGGCTTTTTATACTGTCGTGCATTACCGTTCATTTGAAACGGATTACTTATCCTAAAGAGACTTACGAATTATGTATATTGTTTCTTTAAGAATTCCATAATAAATATCTAGCAATGACTGTTTTAATAAATATCAGAATTTCAATGAAAGAAGTGTTGGGTAATACCTATGCAATCTACATATCGGCGGCAAACAACGAAATTCATCAATCTCGATAATGCTTAGCTGATTCAGGAATTGACAGCAGACTGTGAGATACTACTACGCACTCTGAAGAAATTCGGAACATGAAATAAAAGATTATGAAATTAGGAAATTATAAAAACAGGAAATTATGAAATTACCAAACTAGGAAATTATGAAATTAGGAAATTATGAAATTATGAAATATGAACCTATGAAATAGGTAATTATGAACATAAAATTATGAAATATGAAATACGAAATTATGAAATAGGAAATTATGAAATACAAAATATGTAATACGAAATATAAAGTTTGAATATGAATATGAAACGTGAAACATAAATATGAAATATGAAACTTTTCATGTTATTATATGTTAATTGTATTATTGTTAAGTAGGAATGAAAATTAAACGATTTTTTCAGTTTGCAGTGGATTCCGACGACGACGATGCAATAGTCACTGTTATAACAACACTTTTATTGAAAAAAAGAAGTAACCAAGAAAACGAGGTTACTGGGTGCAAACTATATAATAAAATAAATCTTGAGTGTAGTTCCTATGTGGTGGCAAAAGAGCAAAAAGAGCTAAATAACAATTTGGAGAAATTTAAGTCAATTTATAGAATGTTTGCAAGGTTAAAATTATATTTTTGTTTATTGTTTCTAGCCTTATTTTGTGGAACTCCATAATCATGAAATAAATAAAGATTATTAAAAGTTTCACAGTTTTATTAAAATATACCTGACAATATTGTTTCGACAGCTATGCTGTCATTATCAAAGGTAATATAATTATAAACAAACACGTCGCTAAGGTAGATACAAAATAGGTAACTAGATAAAATAATAATAATAATAATAAAAATTAATAATAAAAATCATAATTAAACATCTAATACTTCCAGTAACGGAGAATTACTGAGCTCAAGTTGTTCATTCATTAAAGGTACCCTGAGTTTGTGTTTGTATATCTCAAAGGCTTCTAAAATGTCTAATTTGCGTTTGTTATTACAAAAATGTAGGAATTTAATATTATTTTGAGGAGTCATTGTGTGATTTCGTTCTAAAAGGTGTTTGGCGTAATTCGATTTTTCAGGATGTTTATTTTTGTAATGACGTACGTGTTCTTTATATCTTATGTCAAAACTTCGCAGTGTTTGTCCATATATACCGAACTACAAAAAGAACAATTTAAACGGTAAATGCCCAATTTCATGATATCATGTGTTCTGTCTTCAGCATTAAATAAAAATGAAAAAGTGTTAGTGTTGGTTTTAAATGTTATTTTATAATTGTTGGTTTTTCTTAGTATATGTGCAATTTTTTCTGATATTTTGCCAAAATATGGTATAGATATGTAATTTGTGTCTTCTGTTTGATTGTCAATGGGATATATTCTTTTGATAGCTAACCTATAATCTTTTTGTTTAATTAAAGTGTCAATCATGTTCGGATTATAATGATTTGCATGTGCTAGTTGTTTAATGGTTGATATCTCTTTGCTAAAATCTGATTTTGTTAGTGGAATAGTTAAAGCTCTGTGTACTAATGATCTGTATGCTGCTATTTTATGTGTATTGTGGTGACAAGATTCATTTGGTATTGTTATGTCTGTTTGTGTTGGTTTTCTGTATATGGAAAATTCAAAAAGATTGTCTGCGTTAATCTTGATATTTAAGTCTAGAAAGTTTATAGCCCTGTTTTGTTCTGTTTCTAGTGTAAATTTTATATTAGGATGGATATTGTTTATAAGAATTAAAAATTCATTGATAACCTCAAAAGAACTGTCAAAACAAGCTAAAATGTCATCAACATAACGAAACCAGAAGATAATGTGTTTAGAGAGGTTTAATTCAAATATTCGATCTTCAAACTTGTCCATAAATATGTTAGCTAATAGAGGACTTAGAGAATTACCCATAGGTAAACCATCCTTTTGTAAATAAATTATGTTATTAAAAGTGAAATAATTTTGACTTATACAAAGGTCAAATAATTGAATTAACTCTAACCTTTTAACTAATTCTATATTACTATTGATCAAGAAACTATCTAATAAAAGAATACATTCTTGTGGTGGTATTCTGGAGAACATGTTGCAAATATCAAAACTAACAAGTTTTGAATGTGGTGGAAGATGTATGTTTTGCAGCTTATCTACTAATTCTAATGAATTTCTAACAGAGTATTTCGATTTGTAACCTATCGTGTTAATAATCTGGTTCAGTTTTTTGGATAAAATGTGATTAGGTGCATTGATGTATGATACAACTGGTCTTATTGGCATATTCTGTTTGTGGGTCTTGACTAATCCATACAGTTTAGGTATTTGTGGGTTTTTATTAATGATTTGTTGCTTTTCTAATTCTGAAAAGCAGATATTGCAGTTTTCTAAACCTTGTTTTATTTCTTTTTGGAATTTTGTGGTTGGGTTTTTGTTTAAAGTTTCTAAATTTTCTTTATTAATAAATTCATTAACTTTTTGTATGTAAATATCTTTTGAAAGAATTACCAAAGTGCTACCCTTATCTGCTTTAACAGAAATTAGATTGTTCTCTGTGATTTTCTGTTTTATAGATTGAAGAAGTGATATGTTAGATGTGTTGTACATTTTGTCCTGTTTCAAAGACATCTCTTTTAACAAATTCGAAATTTGGAATTTTGCATAGTTATTATGATCTTTCTTAAGTATAGTTTCGCATTCAACGGCCAAAATTATACATCTAAAGATGTGTTGGAATTATACACAAATTGTTTTATCAATTGGCTGCTTTAAGAATTTGGTTGTATACTCATGTTTATTGTTACTATAATTTGCAAGGTTAGTTTCTGTTGTCGAACCTCACATAACCAACAAAAATATAAACTTTAGGAAGGCTTTAAGACTAGAAGAAAAATTACTTATAACATAAAGGAAAATGAATAATTTTTATAATTGATAATATAGTATAAACCTTTATTTTAAATAATGTTGCACATGTATTGAAAAAAAACGAAAATTAATAAAGTTACTCAAAAATAGCAGCAATAACGAGATTCGCATACTCTTTCCTATACTTTTTTATGATATGATGATACAACACTGATATAACAGATATCGCCCAGTCGGCAGGGAACCAAAAGTATCTGTTTTTGGTTCTTTCGTGTTAACAGCTATTTTATTGCACAAACCTATTCAGAATAGTGGGTAGAGCAATATATGTAGTTACGTACTAAATCGTAGTGACAGCAGAAAAGTTATTAACAATTTAAGACGCCATCAACCGTTTTCGAGGAGTTTTTATTCTGTAGCTCATCAGGATGACTTCCTACGAAAAAATGTTCAGTATATGATTGGTTTATAATAAAAATAGCTACAAAATGGCACCGGTTCGATTGTTATAACTGAAATAATTAAGTTGCAAAATCGAAGAAACTGTCAAAATCGGTATATTTTTTAAGTTGCCATAAAAATTTAAATAGTCAACCAATATTGATGAAACTTACGTTAAGTATAGTTTAAATTATGTACAATAAGCACTCAAAACCCGTATGCCAGGTATGCAAAACTTTTTGTTTAACAGGGTTTTATAAATCTACGGTTTTGGTGACGTTTTACATCTCTTCATAGTTTTACCCCGGTAACAATGTTTGTTTTTTTGATTTCAGGGAAACATACTTTTGATGTCGAACGTTTGACCGTTTTTCTTTACCCATCTTTACACTCTAAAATTTCAAACTGAAAAGCAGTTTGCAATTTCTGAACTGTCTTAATTGAAAGATTACAAGATTAGTAAACAAAAGTACAGGCAAATTTTTCTATGAACAGGAAGTTGTCAAAGGGTCTTTGGAATTTCCTAATACCTAATTATGACAATTTCGCAGGATGTAAGTATTTAAATTTTAGTTACTTTTTCTTTCTTAGAAAATATTAACAAGGACACAGATGGTTAAGGCAGTAAAATATTTTAAAGCCTAGTATTTAAGAATAAGCTTAAATTATGGGTTTCCCCTAGACTCAACTAAGCCGCCCTTGGTTGGTTGTCTAAAATGTTAACATTATTTTAAAAAATATTAGAAATTTCATAATTAAAGCATATAAAACGCTCAAAAAGTGGTAAAATATGCAAACTCGTTCAAAAAGGCAAAAATGACATATGTGATTCATTTGTGGCTTAAACATGTAGAAATATAACTCTGCATATGTTTGCTATAAGCCGAAAAAACATGCAAATGCATAGAAATCCTATACCTAGCTAATTACTCTTTCAAATGTTTTCAAACTTAAGAAATTTGTACATAATCTAATCGATTTATTTGTGGTATTACTACGAATCTTCTACTTTTGTTTTTATTGTTTTACAAAGCTATTACCTATAACGTTGTTGTAGATCTGCAATATGCTATGCATGTAATATTTTCTTGAAATAGCGTCTTGTGATGCAAAGGATCACTTTCCCTGTTCCCGATAACGGAAAATATTCTTTGAACTTCGTTTATTAATAATCTTCCCAGAATAATGTTTAATTGAAGTTGTAAAGCAGAGTTGAATTTATGTTCAACTAGTCCATTAATTTACATGACATTAAAAGACAATAAAAAATCAAAATTGTTACTCTAATAAGCCACATAAGCATTGCATGTATGTATCTATTAGAAAAAATTTCTTATGCTGTAACATTCATAGTAAGATAAAAGGCTTGTGGTAAATTATATAGTCGGTTCCCTAGAGAAAAATACCTGGGAATTCGCCTTTTGGGCACCGATTTTGATGATTTTTTTTAAATTGTGGGTAATCGATTATATCTCAAAGTCTAAATGTTAGATTTGTAGATTAATGACCTGTTTAATTGTTATTAACAAATTATTATTTGTTCCATAAGAGGCTAATTAATAATTAAATAATTTTATCCAATTTGTATTAATTAATTAGGTACTTATAGCTTTTTGGTGTCACAGTTTACGAATTCAGGGTCCAAATCGGACCAATGTGTAAAATGGCAGCTTTAAAATTGACAACATAAGGGATAGTATTAGTATTTGACTAATTGTTGAACGGTAATTTGTACATTGTAGTAAAGCTCCAGAAGGTAACCAATAAAAATAATAACAAATCAATTTTGAAAATTTTGCGTATTTCAGTTACATAATGTAAAGTTAGGTACATAGAATAAAAATTAAAACGAGTTTTACACAACACCAAGACTGTTCCTTGATCAAACTCAATAATGTAGTACGCAGAGTTCAATAAGAGAGGCAGGTTAGTAAAACAGCTGTTTAAAGTAAGTTAAGTACGAAAACGTTTATGAACAAACTCTAGCACTAAGAGACGATTGAATCGTCAATTACACCTACTTATGGTAGTTTCGTCTGCATCAGCAAGCATCATAAAGTTTACCACTTTCACGCTCTTTAGTTGGTTAACACTCTAGAAGGTGATTTCTTTTCTACTGTACAACTGCAATTGCTCGTGGTACTAGCTGTATCGTTACAGCTATCTTCTACTGGGCTAGTGTTTATTCTTAAACCATTTGTACTTTGATCACTTTGGACTCTGCTATATGTTGCTGATAAATCATTGGAACTACAATTTTTTGCAGCCTTTTTTCTTTTACAAACCTTGCACGTAGAGTTCGTATAACTTTCACATTCTTTAATTCTAGGAGGTAATATCTTTTCCGCATTGCAACTGCAATTACTCGTGGTACTAGCTGTATCGTTACAGCTGTCTTCTACTGGACTAGTGTTTATTCTTAAACAACTGTTTAAGAATAAACACTAGTCCAGTAGAAGACAGCTGTAACGAGTAGAAGACAGCTCCAAAGTGATCAAAGTACAAATGAAGATAACTATCTTCATTTGTACTTTGGTCACTTTGGACTCTGCTACATGTTGCTGATAAATCACTGGAACTGCAATTTTTAGCAGCCTTTTTTCTTTTACAAACCTTGTATGTAGAGTTCGTATAACTTTCACATTCTATAGTTCTAGGAGGTGATATCTTTTCCGCATTGCAACTGCAATTGCTCGTGGTACTAGCTGCATCGTCTACATCTTCTACTGAACTAGCGTTTATAGCTTTTTTTCTTTTACAAGCCTTGGACGTAATCTGACTGTCAGATGTTGAATGCTTTCGCTTACAAGTGCATCTTCGCGTCTTGTTTGCTGTGCCAACAACTAACTGATACTTCGGATAATATTGCTTAACGTATCCTAAATCAATACAATGACGAAGAGCTGTTTCCACTTGACTCACAACATCACCATCTACTGAATACTTTCTTTTAATGTCATCAACAATGTCTTTTAAACGGATTTCCTTAGATACTGCTGAACTCTCTTGCAATGAGTGTAATGTTTACATTGCACGAATTGCAAGAGAGTACTTTATAAATAAAACTTGATGACTTAGTTGGTGGTTCCATCATTGTTTTACATTTGAATCCAAAAACATGAAGAAAGGTTTGTTTGACGTCTTCAAACATTTTACTTTAAATTTAATTGGTAATACCAAAATGACTGACCTTTCCTGTCAGACTGGCGTGAACTGTCAATAGCAGCTATCCGATATGCGTTCGCCTTCGTTGATCTTTTGGCTCTTTTAAGGCGCTAAAGTCGTTCGACTGTGGACATTTTAGAGCAGATAGTATTAACTCGATTGGGACCCGCGACAATGTCCGTAAATGTTAAGCAAGCTTAGAAAAGTAGGTCGTCTCATACATTACCACTATTGAATGGGCATGAAAATGGCGTCACGAGAAACTGTTAGTCTAACCACAATTTGCGATTTCAAATTTGTTTGGTAGCGTTAGGATTAGGGTATTCTACGTATAATGTATAGTATAGGGTATGTACACTATTTATTCGTGTTCAGTGAGGTTTTTATAACTTTTTGACGAAACGCCCTATAGGCCAGTAAAATTAGACCCGATTGGAACCGTTGGTAGAAATAAATGTTGGAAAGCAGGAGATCGCTTCGATCGCTTCATTTGATGTCAAATATAAGTATCCTAGGTTTGCACGGTCCTTCGACGGTAGCTTATTTGATGGCATCAAAAGAACCATGAAATCTTCGGACCTCTTTTAGTTTTTCGCTTATAGCTTCAAAGCGGTGCTTTCCAACGAAAACGTCACTATTACAAAAACACAAAATATTTAAACATTACTTACTGAATATCAAGAACGATACTTACTGTATTTTAAAACGCCAATTATAACGTTAGCCACGTATCTGAAAACAAAAATTTGATTTTTATTTTATCGAACTACATAATTAGTCGGTTACAAACAACTAGCGCAAACCAGTTATTTAAAAAAAATATATTTTAATCAAGCAAAAATATTGTTGTGATTAAATATGTAACTAACAAAATAGAAAATATAACATCCGTAAATTACTCTGCTTGCTTTAATTAGTTAAATTTTACTAACAAAACGAAGGAAATGAAGTTTCTACGCACCTTCCAGTAGTGTCAGTAGATTCGTCAATGGAAACCCATATGTAGTTATTCGCTACATGTTTTCTAATTGATTTTATGGTCTCTTTATCTAAATACATGGTCTAAATACATCTTAGTGGCAATGGACTATTTTACCAAATGGCCAGAAGCATATGCCCTACCAAACCAGGAAGCCGCGACTGTTGCTGACGGACTAGTCAAAGAGTTCTTCAGTCATTCGGATCAAGGCCGCAATTTTGAGTTTGACTCTTTGGAGAAGTCTGTCGATTGTTGGGCATTCGCAAGACTCGGACCACACCGTTACATCCGCAGTCCGATGGAATAGTAGAACGCATGAATTGGACAATGGGCAAATATTTGGCCAAGGTCGTCTCCGATCATCAACGAGACTGGGATCAATACTTGCATCTGTTCCTGATGGCTTATCGGGCATCAGTCCACGAAACAACCGATCAGTCACCAGCGTCTATGATGTTTGGACGCGAGTTACGGTTACCGTGTGATCTGGAATTTGGATCTACACCTATCGAGCAGGAGGTAGCCGGGAATGATTATGTCATCAACTTAAAGAAGAAGTCGGAGGATATTCACGGCCGAACCCGAAACAATAGTCGAATCGCGAGTGACCGGATGAAGACTACGTACGATGTGAGAGCCCAAGAAGGAGGGTTTCAACCTGGAGAGCTTGTCTGGAACCAAAGTATCTGTTTTTGGTTCTTTCGTGTTAACAGCTATTTTATTGCACAAACCTATTCAGAATAGTGGGTAGAGCAATATATGTAGTTACGTACTAAATCGTAGTGACAGCAGAAAAGTTATTAACAATTTAAGACGCCATCAACCGTTTTCGAGGAGTTTTTATTCTGTAGCTCATCAGGATGACTTCCTACGAAAAAATGTTCAGTATATGATTGGTTTATAATAAAAATAGCTACAAAATGGCACCGGTTCGATTGTTATAACTGAAATAATTAAGTTGCAAAATCGAAGAAACTGTCAAAATCGGTATATTTTTTAAGTTGCCATAAAAATTTAAATAGTCAACCAATATTGATGAAACTTACGTTAAGTATAGTTTAAATTATGTACAATAAGCACTCAAAACCCGTATGCCAGGTATGCAAAACTTTTTGTTTAACAGGGTTTTATAAATCTACGGTTTTGGTGACGTTTTACATCTCTTCATAGTTTTGACCCTGCGTCTAAAACTTTGGAAGTTTGCAAAAGCTGTTTGGAGCTTTGCATACTATTGCAAATGTGCATATTGTAACGTTGTTTTTAAAATAATAACCAAAATGCTGTTTAAATCGTCTATTCATAAGAGAAATATTAATTTACATACACTTAATTAAAAACACTATAACTATAAACTATTTAACAAACTATTTAAATGCTAGGTATTTACAAATTTATATGAGGACTATTTATATAAAAACTATTTATGTATTACAATAATTATTAACATTTATGTATTCAGACTACATTTCACTATGCCTGTCAAACATTAAATGACCTCCTTCTACCCGCGACCTCAATTTATATCTTTCATAAGTTCTAGAACATATGTTGATGAGTCACGTCGATGAGTCGCGTCGATGAGTCATACATACAGGTGTTATTGATGAGTCATACAGTTGATGACTCATACATCTAGAATGTTCGATGACGGCGTATATGGGTTTACTATTCGTTACACTGCCCCCCTCTTTAAGTCTGTTCTGTCCCAGAACAGGTTTTATTCTCTGGTTTCTGTAGAAAGGGTCGTGACGGTATCGACAGTCTTCACCTCTACTACATGTTCCATTACGGTAGAAATAACAGTCTACACTCTTTGTTGGCCTTGATGCGGGTTGTGGATCGAAGCCACAGACTAAGATCTTCACATCCGTATCTCTAAAAATAACTGCCAGCATGTTCCGAACGATTCTCCAATTCAACTGGTCCCGCCCACAGCCGAGTTTGGGAACTGCCAATTTGTTAATATCCCTGGTAAGCAACTCCGTCCTCAAATCCCATATGCCCTCCACAGGTCCGCGTAACTTGGTTTCTGGTAGTAAAACTGCTTGATCACCAAATAGTAAATGGAGCGGTCATGATCCGGCAAGTGTAAGGCTTTGCCAACAGAGGGATTCTGTTCTCGAAGTTCATTCAGCCGTCCAAATTTATTTTTAAACACTACTGCGATCCCCTTGGACATGCGGAGATTCTCGGAGACACAGTGAGCAATGGAATAATCACCAGGGATCCGGAAGAGGTCTTGTTGCATCTCGGTCGTGACTCCGAATCGGGCTTTTCTAGTTCCGGAAAACGCAACCATAAATTCTCCAAAGGTTGGCTTACTTCAGGCCTTACGGTATTGACAGCCACCTCGGCGTCATCTTCTCGATCCGGGACTGCGTTATTGTTTCTTTCATAGTGGGTCAGACGATTGGAGTGTACCACCTTAGGTTTACCTCTTGGCAATTTCTGGATGCGATAAATCAAGTCATTTATTCGTTTCTTCACCTGGTATGGGACCTTCCAATTTCGCTGTAACTTTGGAGAATAGCCACGATGTCTTTGCGGGTTGTATAACCAGACAAGCTCTCCAGGTTGAAACCCTCCTTCTTGGGCTCTCACATCGTACGTAGTCTTCATCCGGTCACTCGCGATTCGACTATTGTTTCGGGTTCGGCCGTGAATATCCTCCGACTTCTTCTTTAAGTTGATGACATAATCATTCCCGGCTACCTCCTGCTCGATAGGTGTAGATCCAAATTCCAGATCACACGGTAACCGTAACTCGCGTCCAAACATCATAGACGCTGGTGACTGATCGGTTGTTTCGTGGACTGATGCCCGATAAGCCATCAGGAACAGATGCAAGTATTGATCCCAGTCTCGTTGATGATCGGGGACGACCTTGGCCAAATATTTGCCAATTGTTCAATTCATGCGTTCTACTATTCCATCGGACTGCGGATGTAACGGTGTGGTCCGAGTCTTGCGAATGCCCAACAATCGACAGACTTCTCCAAAGAGTCAAACTCAAAATTGCGGCCTTGATCCGAATGACTGAAGAACTCTTTGACTAGTCCGTCAGCAACAGTCGCGGCTTCCTGGTTTGGTAGGGCATATGCTTCTGGCCATTTGGTAAAATAGTCCATTGCCACTAAGATGTATTTATTCCCATCGTCGGTTTCGGGAAATGGTCCGGCAATATCTATAGCTATTCTTTCCAGAGGACTACACACATTGTACTGCCTCATAGGTGCTCTTCGTTTCCAAAAAGGTCCATTACCAGTGGCACATAGTTTGCATTTTCGGCATCACTCTTTCACGTTTTCTTTACAATTGACCCAATAAAAACGCTCCCTAACTTTCTCCAAAGTCTTCTTCACACCGAAGTGTCCTCCTGAGACACCGTCATGGAGATGTCGCAATACTGTAGCCACTCGGCTCCTTGGAACCACGAACTGAGACCTAATGGTGATGCCATCTTCACTCTCCAGTACTCGCTTCAGGAGATCGTCTTCCACCTTCAAGGACTCCCATTGGGCCCAATAAGCTTTGAGGGTTCTGTTGAAAGGGCTGACGGCCTCCCAGGTAAGCCTTTCTCCCACGCGCTTCGATTGCAGTACCATTTTTAATTCGGGATCAGCCTCCTGCTGTCGTTGCAATTCTTCCGGCAACCAATTGTCGTTGACGATGGTAGTTCTTAATACTTGGCAAACCTTCTCTTCCAAACGAGAACAATGACGGCAATCCGTTGGACAGGATCTTCTTGAAAGAGCATCGGCATTTCGATGACTAGTGCCCGCTCGATCTTCCGTGTCAAAATCGTATCCTTGTAATCGTTCGATCCACCTTGCGACCTGGCCTTCCGGATTACGGAATTGTAGGAGCCATTTCAACGCAGCATGGTCCGTCCTCAATAAAAACTTCCGTCCGTACAAGTATTTGTAGAAGTGCTCAACGGACTTCACGACAGTCAATAATTCTTTTCTGGTCACACAATAATTCCTTTCGGCTTTCGACAAAACCTTGCTAAAATAGCCGATGACCTTTTCTTGTCCATCCTGTATCTGAGAAAGTACACCCCCAATGGCCAGATTACTTGCATCTGTGTCAAGTATGAATTTCCCTTCTGCCCGTGGATAACTCAATATGGGTGCTGTTGTCAAGGCACGCTTCAACTGTTGGAAAGCTGTTTCGCACTCTCCGCTCCAAACGTACTCGCGCCCGTCTTCAGTTAACCTTGTCAGGGGCTTCGCTATATTGGCAAACCCAGGGACGAAACGCCTGTAGTAGGTATATAACCCAAGAAAACTACGAACTTAGTGTTTATCTTTTGGTGTTGGCCACTCTTGGACTGCACGGATTTTATCGGGGTCAGCTGCCACTCCACTTTGTGATACGACGCGCCCGAAATATTTCACTTCCTTTCTGAATATGTGGCACCTTTTGGCATTTACTCCAGCTAAATATATAAATCTATATAATATAACTACTGGTAAACCCCCCAGATCGTTATAGTACTGTCTGATAAACATAAGGATTTCAATAAAATTATTAACACTTATTGATGTACAATGATTCATAAAGAATAAAGATTTCAACTTAAATCTGCAATATATGAACTAAGTGTGTCCTTTATGCCCTTTATATTAAAATGTCGTCAAAATATTTTTACGCCTGGTAGGTAGACAACACCTCATTAATTGAACCCTAAAGACGCAATTCCACTGGTGCAACACTAGACGACATGTAACATGCCACATATCGATGTCGTCTAGCCACAGTGTCTAGCGTTACTGACGCATGTGGCGGGTAAAGACACATGCTTTATGTCGCTTCATGTTGTTTCGATTGAAAGACTCATTATAGAATTGCGTCTTAATGTTCACGAATGCTCACGACTGGTTGGTAACTTCATCTGTTAAATGGTACCTTAAGTATAAGGAACATGGGCAGCAAGTGGAACCTCGCTTTCACAAACTGCAAAGTTCAAATGGTTACTGTCTGGACTACTAACTACTCACTAGTCACTATAAAAATACACTTGAATAACTACCTGTTACTTCATAATAAACTATAAGATATAATTAAATATATTTATAGTACTATGGAACTCAAAGTGAGAATAGATGTAATCTATCAAAAAATAAATATCTCATAGACTATCTCACAAAACGAATGAGAGTGTACAAATTAAAGAAGACACCTCGATATTTATTTATTGATAGATTACCTGTTACTTCTTAAGTTAATCGGTTATAAGTGAGCGACTAGACAATTTATAATTTTGTTATAAAACCATAATTTTCTTTTAATAGGTGTACTACGCAATAACTATAATGGTTTATTTTTTTAATCTACATTCCTAATTATTTAGATTCTTTTTCGGAGTTTACATTAGTTGCGTATAAGTTATTTTGTCATTTGTTCGAATGACGTATATAAACATCTTTTTATCATTCAAAAAATGGCATAATTCTCTTCACTATACAGGGTGGTTCATAACAAGGGCATCAAACACGTCAGGTATATAGACATTGATAAGACAAACAAAAAATCTCTAACATTTTTTTTCTCAGACGCGTAGTTTTCGGAAAAAATGCAAATAAAGATGGGTATAATGTTTTTAGCACGTACAGTAGTGTTTGTTATTTTCTTCAAACAAGATGTTTTATGGTTTGTCATGTTTACTTTGCTGATTCTGCAACATGGTCGTTTTTATGATACAATTTTATGAGGTCAGTCACTTAAATGATAATTCCGCGAACGCAGATAATTAAGAAAAGGATATTGGTGTAGGTCAAGTCATTGTAAACGATGATGATTCGAAAAATCGGGGAATCCCCCCCTTGAATCACGGATATCATTACCTAATAAACAAGTAAATGAGAATCTGGGTCAACGCGTGATCAACACACGCGTGTAAACAGATAAAATGAGATCAGATTTCAAGTAACACGGATATTATCTAAGCTGTTAAAAATGTCAGCGACGTACGATATGACTAAATATGGATATGGGCAATAGATGTTCATTTTCATTTTACTTCTCTTCTTAAAATTAACTAAATTAATGTTATTGTAATTAAATTACATTTTTAAATTTTACCCTGGTAATTTTTGTGGCCCAGATTCTTCATTTCCTTGTTTAGGTTAGCATCATTAATTAACACTAATTAATAAATTCCATGGGCTATTGGAATTCGATGTGGAAAACTCTTACCCAATTTTTTACTATTGAAAGTTGAGACTAGATTGAACCAATTGTACAGTAAGAAGATATGCTAGGCCACGGTTAAATAAAATTAAAATCTAGTTGTAGACAAACGTCTGAAGAACATTAAAAGCTTAATGCACAATTTTGTATATTTACGTTTTGTATTACAATTAGTCATCATTTGACGCGTGCATTTTAGTAAAACAAAACCACTATGTCAACAAACGAAGCGATTTAATTTGCAATAGTACAATGTAACACAATTGGGCGCTTGGAAATGGTGGGTTTGGACTAGAAAATACACAGTAATATGTGATCTCATCATGTTTGTCTGGCTTTAAAATCTCAAGCATTGCACTTACATATACAGTTAACTTTATTTTTTATTAATGATATGAATATCACCATGAGTGCGTTATAATTTTATACGTACTTTTATAAAAACTTTCTGAACTTTCTCTAATCAAAAAAATTTATTAAGATTTTTTTGTTCCAAATGCCATCAGAAATGCGTTGGTAAAGTCTGGTGCAGGGGCTACGAGATACCCCGTATATTTGACGATGTCTCCTAACCACACATTGTATTTGACTAATTGCCAATACGTATTTCAAAGCATAGCAATAGCATTTCTCTCGACATAAAACCGTCTGCTTTATGCCGAGAAAAAGCTAACATCGTTACCGAAATACGTATTGGCAATTAGTCAAATACAATGTGTGGTTAGGAAAGACCGTTAAATATAGTGTTGTGATAAACCACAGTACTTACAATCCATTATTAACCATAACTTTCTTAATCTACGTAATTAATTTTTATTTATTGTTAACAAATAATTATAATTTCTAAAAATAATCTTACGTAGTATTTTTTGTTTTTTCTTTATCATGAAAATCGAGAATAGTGGAGTTTTTAAAACTTTTTGTATTATTTGTGTTGATTGAATCTGTACTGTAATTTTTGAGCGTCTGGCCAGCATAGCAAGGGTTACAATTGCTACAGGGAAGTTTATAAATTAATTTAGACTGTTGATTATTATGTATTGTATCTTTTAATTTTTAATGCAGTTGTTTCCTGGTTAAAATTTTTTTTTGATTATTATAATATTTGTACTTTTGATTACACAGGTCCACAAAAAAAAGTCTTGTAGTTCAAAGGTGAGGTACCATACCGTATGCTTTTTGGTGTGCTGAAAACGAATTTGGGGGGTCAGAATTGACTCATCACCGAAGGATTTTTTTAGATGCTTTTTATAAATTTTTTGACGTGTTTTTTGAGGTTATGTCGAAATCCTTAGGTGATGGGTCAATTCTGACCCCGGATTCGTTTTTAGCACACTGAAAAGCATACGGTATGGTACCTCACCTTTCAACTACAAGACTTTTTTTTCGTTTTGTGGGTCTGTCACAAATCCACAAAAAAGAAAAAAGTTTTGTAGTTGAAACGTGAGGTACCATACCGTATGTTTTTTGGTGTGCTGAAAACGAATCCGGGGTCAGGCTTGACCCATCACCCAAGGATCTTTTTTAGATGTAGGTATTTTTATAAATTTTTTGAGGTGTTTTTGAAGTGTTTGAGGTTATGTCGAAATCCTTGGGTGAAGGGTCAATTCTGATCCCCGGATTCGTTTTCAGTACACCACAAAGCATACGGTTTGGTACCTCACCTTCCAACTACAAGACTTTTTTTTCTTTTGTGGGTCTTGTGTTATTGAGAAAATAATTAAAGTTGATTTTTCTTGTTTTTTAAACAGTAAAAGGTTGGAGGCAGGGGCGTAGCCAGAAATTTAGTTCCGGGGGGGTTCTGGGGGAATTTATTTTCAGGTGGAAGCAGAATAGAAAAATAATTTTATTTTGTTGTCATTTATTAGTATTAAGTTTAGCATCGGGGGGGGGGGGGTTCAGACCCCCTACCCTCTCTTGAATACGGCCTTGGGTTGGAGTATATTCCGAAGACTTTATTGCTTATGATTATCATTTGCAATTTTCTTAATTCGTTTTCTACAGGCACAATCAGGTTTTCTTTTTGATTTCTTGTATGGAGAGAAGTAAAGTCTAAAGAATTATATAGACTTATAACTATATACGTATCATACAAATACTTAAAAAATTTAAAATATAGGTTAACAAGATAAATCACACTCAATTAAAAGAAAAATAATTAAAAATATAGTCAGCACAAAAATATATAATAATAATGTATAGCATTTATTTGGTACATTTAAGCACAAAAAAGTTTGGAGCACGCTACTTTTCTGCACTCCGAAATTTAATATCGTAGAAAAAAATGTAACAAATTGTTTATAATTGACTATTTCCTCTTCAATACTATTCTTCTTAAGCTAGTACTTTCAGGTATGTCGATCAGAAAAAAAGCGTTCTGATATTCCTACTGATTTTTAGTTAATTGATTTGTAAATGTTCCAATTTTCTAAATTAAAAAAAAGAGCTATTTTGCCCTTACTCTACTATCAGATTACTTCTACTATACAGAATACTATCTTACTATCAGGAAAAAAACGGCCAGTTACTGGGTCCCTGTATTTTTTGTACTGTACTTTTTCTACTGCCGCCTCCCATTAAATTTGTGCCCAGTCAAACAAACTTTTTTATGATAAATTCAAACATTAATTTTTTCAGTCAATCCTATAAAGTATTTACTTTTTTATTTGACAAAACAATTGTTTTATGGCTCCAACAGATTCCTTAGTGTCAACAATCGTGCAAAACAAATCTTAACTGAAGGTGTGAGAAAATCGACCTTTCTTCGCCCATATTCTCTACAGTGACCACTTTTTACATCTTAAAGGAAGTCATAAACAGTCTATTTTATTGTTTAATACGTATCAGCAAAAATAGTATAAAAACCACATATATTAACATTATTTGTTATAAATATTTATAAAACAATCGGAATCAATTATTAATATTAAAAGCGTGTGATATTTTAAAAATAGAATTGTAAAGATATATATTCATGCAATTAACTACTTAGCCTACGATTTTATAACCAATTCCAAAACCGATAAGCATGAAAAGTCATAAAGTTAACAGGGTCTACGATAAGAAAAACCGATTTGTTTAACGCGGCTGTTTATACCGAGGGCGAAAACGGTTCAGGTCAAAGGTGAACGTTATTTCTAAACCGCCACTTTCTAGAACGCACACATTTTTTTCCTTTCCTTTTTTTCATGTGAACTTCGGCTACTTTAGACTTTGGAGGGCAAAAACAATCATCTGACTGATAAATGGGAACAAAACCATCTTTTAGTTTTCTTAATGGTTATGTTGAAATATACATAAAATCTATACCTACTATAGAGTATAGCTGGAACTGTCGTTTATTAATAATTCAAACTATTTTAAATAATTTTGATAAGACCCTTTTTAGATACGCATTATCAATAAAAATTATGTTATGATAAAATATAAGAAATATTCGATTATGTAATAGGATTAAGAAACTGAAGCAAAATCGTTATTTTATAAGAACGTGGAAACTATTTGCGCAACATTAAGGTCGATATAGGTGACCACCATGTGACCCAACTGTAGCAAATAAACATTTAAATAGAACTGATATGACATTTAAAATATACCATAGTTTGTATGATTAAAGGTCGACGCTTAGGGCTGACTTGGGTTATCGATATGCTTGTGCAATTTCACAAGTAAACAACATAAATTAAAAATATATTAATTTTATAAAATCAACAAAATTATTTTTTCTTAATTAGGTATCATAAATATGCGCCTATTATTGGCAGATGATAAAAACATTATTCCCATTTATATTAGGCAATTTCAAATCAAGGTGTTATAGTAAATTATACCATAGCTGGAATAGTCAACGGTACAACATTGATTCATAACGCCATAGAATTTTCTTTAACATGGAAAGGATTCGAGACTTCTGGATCACCCCAAATATAATGATTTACCTACACATGATAATACAATAAAATTCTTAAGTTGTGTGGATTTCTAGGATAAAATTTACTATTTACCATATAGAATATTCACTGTGGTGCCATCTTTCAAATAACGCATCAACGTCTTTGAGATAAGCAATTAAGATATGAATAATTCTAAATACAAAAAGCTAGCATAAAATCATACCACATGTTAACGTATTTAATATTTTTTTTACTCAATACTCGAATTGCAAACTGGGAAACTCGGAACCATGGGCGTAAAGTTTATCTGTAGGTACCAGTACCATGCGAGTGAGGTTACCACATTTACCAATTGAAATCCAGGACCAGAAGTTTTAAAAACACAGACAAATTCGGACATTGAAAAATAATAGTGCATTAAAAATGTGAATATTTAAAAGTAAGAATAAGTAATATACACGGTGGGCCATTAAGAACTAAGCAGACGGGTTTTCGGGTAGTTAAAATTGATTAAAGAAAACTCAAACACGTAGGGTTGCCAACTGACCTTTTTTGGAACGGCTCTCCTTCTTTCTAAGAGTGTGTCTTTCGTCCTTTCTTGTTATAGGAAAGGACGCGTGTTGTCCTTATTTAAAACAATCAATCGACGAAAATGATTCAATATTTTAATTAAAATTTTAAATTTTATTTTAATCACTGAAATTAGCTTTCGAGAATCAAGAATTGTAAATTTCAAATTAACTACCAACATCATTCGTGCAAAATGAATCCAATTTGCTATGAGCTGTATTAAGTTAGGTAATTTAATGCATTATTGTTGTTAAAAGCCATTTAAATGAGTGAAGCTACAGATTATAATTTACCGGACGATGAACAAAATGTGGTTAAGAGCTCAGAAACAAAAAAAGAAAACGTGTGTATAGTATAATGTAGTAAACCGGACAATGTCGTTAATGATCAGCCAATCTTGAAAATTGCATAGAAGTACATTTACTAAATATCTAATAAACTTCAACTAACACATAACCAAACAACTAATTTACGGCTTATTAATTATTAATTGAGCGGCGTTAATTATTAATGGTCAAGCTGCCGTTGAACTTTTATATTATGAGACTGATCGACCATTAAGGATATATTCAGTCTAACAGTCCTGAACCATCTGCTGGAGGGAAACGTTAAAGAGATAACGAGAGGGGAACATTTCGAACTAACCACCCACCACACATTATTTTTGGAGAGGAATAGATTCAGAGAAATTGAGATTTTTCAGACAGTGATACCAGAAATAGCATGTGTAAATAAATTAATACCAGACAGTATGGCCGACTGGAAGGCGCGCTGGAATTATAATTACAAAATCCGAATTCTATTAAGTTTAAATGTTCCGGTAAGTTTTTTTAATACAATTTCTTAAACAATTTGTTATGATTATAATGTTTATAAAAAGGAATCACTTACAATTAAATACTAATATGGTATGAGTAATCATTTAGTTTTATTTTTATAGGTAAAACGGTTATAAAATTAAGGAATCATTTTATGTAATTATTCTTTTTTATAAATATTAGAATTATAAAAAAAAATTGTTTATTAGGAAATATATTAAACATTTTATTTAAAAAAATACTCGGACCGGGAGTAGATCCTGTGTTTTGTAGTCGTAAATCCAGCGCGCTTTCCAGTCGGCCCTGCTGTCTGTTCATGTCTTTTTCTTCTTTAGTGAATGTCATTTATCATCCTCTTTCGTTTGCTTCTTTAACAAATTGTATATTTTATAAATATACACTTTTTTATAAATATAATACTTGTAAAAAAGAATTATATAAAGGTAGCCCTTAAATTTATAATCGTTGTTTAAACTAGGTATATTTATGTTAACTAAAAACAAAACTAAATGATTATGCATACCATATTAGTACTTAATTGTAAGTTATTCCTTATTATAAATATTATAATTATAAAAAATTGAATATTTATGAAATTGATTAAATATTTTATTAAAGAAAAATTATTACCATTATTACCAAAATTACCAAACCGGGTACAGAACGGGGGTCTTAAAATCGTAAATCCAGCGCATCTTCCAGTCGGTCATGCTGTCTGTTCATGTATTTTGTTTCTTTAATGAATGCCATTTATCATCTTTTTTGCTTGTTTCCTTTTTATTATTAATTACTTTTTGATGATTTTTTACAATTACTAATGACAGTACGTTCACTTATTAATTGATTAATTAACCAGTAACTAATATTAACTTATTTACGCATGTAAAATATGCTTGAAATATAAAAAGAGGGGAAACGAGTAGCCATGGCGAGGCGCCACCGCTCAATAATTAATTATTTTTATGATTTTACTTCTAACAAAAGAATTGTACAGTGCTTAGTAAAGTATATTTACAATGACGCCATAAAATAAGTTGCGTGGAAAATCTGCTATTTCATTCGAAAAATCTGTAATGCCGAGTATCGGCTTTTAAATTATTTTGATAATATTGCTTACAATAACTAACAAAATTCGACGTAGCGCGATTCTGTAAATAACAATAATTCGGAAAAACCTTGGTTTCTATAATAACTATCCCTTTATTTATTTATACTAGAGGTAAACTCGTGTATATGCGGAGGAACCGCTTCGCGAGTATTCAATAAACGACGATGGTCGGTTTACTACATTGACGTTTTGTTTTCATTTAAATAGTATTGGAAAATGTTTAATATTGTAAATGAATATACTAAATAACGTTTCTGGAAATTCTTGGCTGTCTTTACTTCTTACTTTCAAAAGTTGGCAGCCCTGCAAACACGCCAACTTCGTCTTCGAGAGGGGACAACTTTTTACAATAAGATTCCCCTGCAAATCGCTTCGCCCCTAAAATTTTAAATGACACGATAGGGCAAGGTCTCCAGGAAACTGAAATAAATTTGCATTGAATGGAAACACTTTCAGAGATGATTCTTTGGCCCATAAAGGCCATATTGCCCGAATAAGGCATCATTTATGTTGATTAACTGGGCGTATCAGGGCGGTAAAGGTTAAAATACTAACTTTACGTAGAAGCATCGCCTACTCGTATGCTAGGTATGTTTTGATGGTTTTGGTGAGCAAGACAACTATGTGATTTGTTGCATCCGGAAATTACTACTGTGCGCAAAGTTATGTCCACCATAAGCTGCGTATCTCCAGAATCTACGAAAAATTTTGTTTCAGATGCACATACATTTTGTGCAGTAGTTCCGGATCGCCTGGGAGGTTTAGTCTAAAATGTAAAGTACAAAACTGCAACAAAATCTTCTTGTCTAGTTCGACGAATATCTCTCCAAACTATGCAGTGTTATATGTTAATCGAAGCGTCCTAACGAGAACTACACCATGATATATATATATATATATATATATATATATATATATATATATATCTTCTACCCAATTGAGCGTCCTCCTATGTAAAAATCCAATACCAGTGAGCGTCCATGGTCATTGAGCGTCCGATAGACGGACGCTCACTGGCAATCCCTGAAAATGTCACAATGTGATCAGTTGGTTGCATACATGCTTTTGCAATAAAAATCTCGTGGACGTTGGGTGACACATTCGTGTGATAGATGTTTATAATTAGTTCAGGCTTCTGCCGCATATAAGCGCGGTGAGCGTCGAAGTGTATATGATATACACAAATAATACCTGCAGCCTTCAACTGAGCTTCCACCTTTAGCTCCTCCCCCGTTAGCTGCTCTTCTTAATACATATTCATTTCTATGCATTAACGAGCGTCCTTGAGCTATTTATAGAAACAGCAGCTGTTACAGGAGAGAGTGAAGTCGATCGATAAAATTCTTCAAATAAAGCCGGTTTGGTTTACCGTGATTTTATAGAGACAGCGCGGCTCTATATATTTTATTTTATTCAACATACAGGAAAGCCACATTTAAGTACAAAATATGATTTAAATACATTATGAAGATATATCCTGACTTGTTTGAGTTTATTATGTATTATAATTATGATACGATAACATTTTAATATGTATAATTTGAAAGAAGAAAAGAATATTTTATTATAAACACATTGTTATCTATATTTGCTTATATTTTAATTCATATCAAACAATGAGAATCATCCTAAAGTTAATTGTTGAATAGAAGATTTAAATCTATTTAATAAAACCCCAATAAATTTAAGACCAAATCTACTATTATCATTACTAAGTCACGTACTTCTAGGTAGAAAGAAATTATAATCGTAGTTGAAAGGATTAAAGGGTATATTGAAAATACCATAGTTTCTAGTTGATATAACTGGAATTCTAAAGGTAGTTTTTTGAGGAACTTTTAGATAATCTACCTCATCATTTATATTCAAAGCAGAAAAATTAAATTAGCTTTCGATCTTGATTTCGTGAAGGTCGCACAGTCCCTGTCTTTTCGATTAGAACCACCCTTCATAAAGGAGTAATTCTTTTTTACTGGTAGAAAATGGCTGTCCGATGGATATTGATAAAACCCACATTCATGTAGAGCTGGTGATGTGGCGTAACAGTTCATTTATGCATAAGTCTTTCCCCAACTTTCCTGAGTGGGTTCGGACGAAACCGATTTAGAGTGGAACTAGAGTTTGATGAAATTTTGATTAATTTTAAGATCTTGTGATGGACTAAGCTTCTAAGCTATTTGATCGACGTTTGTAAAACTTAGACTGCGCTAAAATCTTAGACTACTTAGTTACACCACGTTTTATTCAAGTCTACCAACCTACGCGCCCAGAATCCAACCCTACTCAGGTTGTAGAAATAACGCATAAATGAACTTGGAAGGATTTTTCCTCTACAGAACAATTGTACCGAGTTTCAACGAAGTCTATAATAACTATTTTCCATCCATAAAATGTCTCCTCTGTGATTTAGTAGTCCCGATGTAATAGCCAGGGACTGCAATATTTAAGATTTGCACAATTTCAATAGATTAATAATATCCATACGGTAATCGTATTTAAAAGCCACACATCGTAAAAAATTATTTTGCACTCGCTCTGGTGGTTTGGGTAATTTGGAGACCATACTGGAGAACCACATTGCAAAAACAGATCTTACCAATGCTATGTATACAATTCTTCGGATTGAACTTTCCTTAATGATTCTATCTTGCTCTTACACACATCTTGATCTCCTGATGTGATCGCCAAAGAGTAGAAACGTTGAATTGGCCTCAAGAATTCTGTATACGCGGTCTTCATAAGAGCTACACGAACATTTCTATCTTTTCCAGGGACAACCTTTACAATCCTCGCTATTGGATTCCAATTCTATCACTTTAAATTGCACTTCCAACTAGAACAATAATTCGAGAATAACATTCTTGAATCTTTCTTCGGTTTACGCTCAACTAATTGACTCAAATACTCACTACAAAAGTTTCGTCACAAATCCTCCTTGACTCTTTGGTGATAGGCAAATTTCCTCTCAGCACTGTTAGAATCTAAATAATCCAACCCTGGGCTTCCCTGCTGCCGTAGATCTCGCAAGAACATGGCTGGGGTGAGAGGAACCAAATCTTCAGTTTTCAGAAATGAATGACAATGGTCTCGAATTGATAACTGATTCACAATCATATAAAATCGCTATTAGTTCTTCATAATTTAATAAAGTTCTTCATAATTTTTACCAAACACTCGTCGCAACAGTTGTTTCAGAGTTCTCATAAGACGCTCTCACCAACCACTTTCCACCAAGCAGGAGTCGGAGGAATAAACCTCCATTGAATTTATTGGACAGCTGACACGGATTCCACGACTTTCCAATCCACAGATTTAAACAAATGTGTCCATTCCAACAAAGTTTATTGCGTTTTCACTACTACAACGGTCTTCCCCTTCTTGTTACGAAGCTTAAAACTCTGCAAGATGGAATCAGTAGACAACAAACTTATTAATTCCAAATGACTGCTACAAGTCTTTTTGTATCAAATCTTCTGCGCTTCTCACATTTGGAAATAATGGCACGAATTGACTTCCTTCCCCTCAGAATCCTATATCTTTCACATAAACGAGAAAGTAGCAACTGTGTTTCTCCATAACACTGCTTCAAATGTTCCTCCCTCACAAGGGCCAGTAACACTGGATGACTGGTTGGCAATAAAATAGGAGTCCAAAAATCCACCGTGTCTTTTCTTCGTTCAGTTTTTGTTTTGACTCTTATAAGTCCAGAATTATCCCTTAAAACACTTAGTTCAGGTATCTCATTTATGTTTACTGCAAAACATTGCTTCTGAGCTACCAGTATTACACGCCTCTCTGTTTCATCCAAATCACTGGCATTTACCATGCCAGTTTTACGATTATCTTCTCCATTGCGGGAATTGTTCAAAAATCTTAGCATCCAACCCACCATTTTGACAATACCTGAACATTTCGAAAAATAATTTCTTCTGTTGTGACTTCCAATTGTGACAGCCAATAATTGCAATCGTGGGATTGGCAACCTTTTCAAAGGTGCAATTCTTGTCGTTGCTTGTAGGAACTTCAATTCCACTTGATAATTGAGTTCGCATCTCACGAAGACAACGGACTAATATGCAAAACCACTACCATCGCAAAACGTATGTAGCTTCCACCCATCCTTGGGAAATGCATAAGATGACAAACATTGAGGAATTCTGATTGACGGCGGCAGTTTCAATTCGCTCATCCAATTTTGTAAACTTTGTTCCCAACTCTTGAGGTAATACTTCAATCCAACTAGTTTTCATTCCCCAACTAGATTGAAGTAGAATATCTTCATACGCAAAACAGTGACATGTGAAACCAATGGGGTCAAAAACCTTGAACTACAGATAATATGTTTCTTCGGGTAGGAATAGGAATTGGTTCTTAAATGTCCTTGACATGACACAACAAAACATCCTCCTGCATATCCTAAAGCAAACCAAATACTTGAGAAATGTTGCATCCACTCTGAAAAGTGGATTCCCACAACCTTAGATCAAATTTGGTGGTGGACAGTAACTCAGTCACATCTTTGATGAAACTAATCAAATCACCTTCCGAGTCAACTGAAGTGACACAATTATCCACGTAGAAGGATTTTGATAATTTATCTCCAGTTAATTTTAATTCTGGCAGTGCATTTTTAACATGAAGCTCAATCACTGCTCCCAACAGGAAAGGATTACAATTCATGCGGACCACCACACAACGATGACAAAAAATTCTTACCTGTCGGCCTTTCTTGTTCCTTCACCAGAGAAATTTCAAAAAAATCACTATTGCACTATGAACACTATGAACTATGAACACGTTATTATAATTCTTAAAATTCCCAAAATCATCCAATTTCTTTCTTGTAGAAATAAATCACTTTTCTGTCATTAATTTGGTTTCTTTTAATTCTGGATGACCATCTATCCAAGACAGACTCACTCCATATGAACCATAAGAATTAATAAAGACAGTATCCTGGAAATGTTTTTTGGCAACAACTTTCAAAACCAGTTTAGAGTTCGTCTTTCCAGTATCTCTAATTACAATTGTTTTGAATGTCCAAAGATTTGTAACTGACGATTCTTGGATCAACAGCAACGACACAATCAAGGATGAGCTAGATTGGCAATGTTCAAAAGACACTCTTCCCATGAGAGTGCAGCCCAACTTATTCTCAATGGCAAAAAGTACACTTTTCAACTGATGAGCTCGCCCTGTCCACAAACTGCCAGCAACATCTGATTCAATTAGAATTTCAATTTGCGTACATACGTTCCCGACATCAGAAATCCAAATCTTCTTGTTATTCAATTTTCTAAACCAGGTTCCTCTTTTCGCATGAGGAACTTCTCCACAAATGACCTCCATAAATGACATTTTCTAGAAAATTTTCCATTTACAGTACTCAGAATTACATCAAATCTCATGTGCTGTTTCTCGGACTGAACCCCACCAAAGAGCATATGAACAATTGACTCTGAGGATACAACCGGAAGCTTCATTTCTTCAGCAGCACTTCTCAAAATATAAGACCTTTGAGATCCTATGTCAACGATTGCTCTTGCCTTCCGTTCACATCCTACTCCGTTCACGGTCATCACTAACGTCTGAAGAAAGACATCACCGGAACAAGATTGATAAGACATGGCCGAACTTCTTGACTCCCGGACTCTATCTTGACTGACTGAACCATGGGTGGCAGAATTTTTGTGAGCTGGTAGATCGGAACGCATGACTTTAAAATGCTTCTTTCTATACAGGGAGTTAGGCAGAACGATATCAAAAAAAACTGGGGGGGGGTAAATAGGATTATTTGGAACCCATTTAGGGTAAATCACCGTATACAAAGGCGTTTGGTTTTCACACAACAAATTTAAAATTTGTTTCAACCGTTTTTGAGACTTAGTTATAAGTCGGCTTATAACTTTTTATGTGTCTGTTATTTGGATGATTTTTTTTATTTTTAGGTTAACGATGTCTACAAGATAATAATACAAAAATTTTTAACTGATTAATTAAAAAACAAAAAATATATTAAGCCATTAGTCCAGAATTTCGGCATTTTTTCAAAAATACCTAATAAAATTAATAAAGAAAAGCCAAGCACCTTTGTATAGGGTGATTTACCTTAAATGGGTTCCAAATTATCCTATTTACCCCACAGTTTTTTTTGACATCGTTCTACCTAACATCCTGTATACAAGACACACGACCTTTGATTTACATAATTTGAATTGATGACTGACTCTATGATGTATTTCTTGTAGAGAAATACAACATTTCTTACTTAACAAACCTTTCTTTTTTTCACTCGGATCCATTTTCTGAGTTTGAAAGTAATTATTGATGGGATTTCGCACAAAAACATATACAATTTTTTTAACCCCACCGTCGTCACCCGAGAAAAGTCCAGCAGCTATTGGAATACTAACACTGACACTCCTTATTTCCTCCCTCCACTACAATTTACTCCATTGCCAAATCCATTAGGAGCCAAAGAAATCTTTTCTCACCTTAAACTTCATATCTCAAAAATTCCATCAATTGATTGAGTCGATTCTTTTGACTGACCACTTCATCCTCTCCCAGTTTTGAATTTCTCATTCTATTCCAGGTTCTGAGCAATTCTTCAGGTAAGGTAATTCCACAAGTGGGAACAATATGGCATTATCATAATAATCTTATTCTTATTATCATGATATTCTTCAATTACCAATTTTTCGTTCGTTCGTCATCAAGATCGCGTAACTCCTTGACCAATCTTCCCAGTTTCATCATGGAAGCGTTTATGGTATCTTGTTCCATGGCTTTAACTCCATCGACATTCAACATAAAATTTACTGTCGGTGTACATGCGGTAGGTCTGGGACTCTCTTCTACCGACGTCTGTCCATTTTCATTTTCCCCAAAATATTTAATCAACATCAATCCAAAATCCTAAAACAATCACGTCGAGGTCCCCAGGATGTCGGGCGCACGTAGATTTTAACCGATTCTCTTTCCCTGTCATGTAGTATTTGTGAAACTTTGGCGGTTACAAATGGCGTAGAGGCGAAAAAGGGTAAAAAAGTGTGATAGAGTGAGAAAATGTAAAAGACAGTGATAGGAAAAGATAGAGAGTGTTGAATGGTGGGATAGTAAGTTACATCGTGAGAAAGAGTAGGGGAGGGTAGAGACTCTGATAGTTTGATAGTGAGTAGAAAAGATGGAAAACGGTTCAAGAGTGGATGAAGGAGAATGAGGTGAGTGAGGATAAGGTGGAAAGAGATGAAAGAAGGTCTAAAGAGATTGGAGTAGATGAATAAGGCTGATAAACCGTGCAAAATGGTAAAAAGGAGTAAGAGAATGTGAACGAGCGGGACAGGGACAAGGACGGGAAAGAGTCCTTTAATTATAGTTTTCCTTGTAGTCGCATTAACAGTTCTTTTGTATGTCTATTACTGCTTTATCTGCGAATATATTCTACAGGTAAGCAAACCTACTTATTTGTACTTGCAGTTACAGGTAGTGCTATTATTAATGAGGTATCGATGCAGCTCAGGTACCGACTTGTAGCTCACTTGCGAGTGATAAACCAGCAGGAACAACTTGTAAAGCAGGTATCTGCGCATTTCTCTGACACACATGAGAAACACATGTAAGGCAACATCATCACATATATTTATGCTACTTCTTCTGTAACTGATAAAAGACATGTTCAAATCAATTTTAAGACTTTGATTTATTGTTTCTAGCCTTATTTGGTGAAACTCCATAATCAATTACTAAATAAAACTGATTTGTTAATACTTTTACATATTTATTATAATCTACCTGACAATTGTTTCGACTGTTTAGATCTGCTATATTATATCCTATTGGACAAACACTTCGAAGTTTGAACATAAGATATAAAGAGCACCTACGTTGTTACAGAAGTAAATATCCAAAAAATATCTACGCCAAACGCCTTTTTAGAACAAAATCACACAATGCTTTCCCAAAATAATATTAAATTCCTATATTTTTGTTAATAACAAACGCAAATTAGACATTTTAGGAACTTTGGAGATATTATACAAACACAAACTCTGGGTACTTTTAATGAATGAACAGATTGAGCTCAGTAATTCTCCGGTACTAGAAGTGTTAGATATTTAATATATATTTTTTATCTAGTTATCTATTTTTTGCATTTACCTTAGCGACGTGTTTGTTTATATTTACATTACCTTTGATAATGACAGCTCAGCTGTCGAAACATATGTCAGAGAGATTATATAGATTTGTGAAACTTTTAACTAAATAATCAGTTTTATTTGTTTCGCAATTT